>JANBXA010000491.1:11185000-11785000 GCA_030556225.1 Cricetiscus sungorus
TACCAATGTTCTCATTTTCTTCTGCTGTCCCCTTAACAACTGGAGTTCTTTTGTGTAACAAAGTGTACAACATGCTTTACACTGCTGTGGTATAATTATAACTTGTCTCTAAGTAACAAAAAAGGACTGGAACTTAATGAGGGGGGATTAAGTTAATTTCTTTTTTAGCTAACAGTTTCCTGTCTCTTAAAATAAAGACCTTGGTGAGTAAAATGTTCGAGGGGGGGGGGAAATTAAGCTTTTTTATTTCACCAAAATCTCTACTTTGGAATACAGATACTAAAATATTAAATGATATTTATTCTTTAAAAGTCTGTAAATTTGTATTAAGTAAAGCCACAGAAATTCCTCCCTGACTGCTACATCTCAACTCCACAGATCCAGGGGGCTTCATAGTTATCTAGACGTTGCTGCCATTAATATTCATTAGATGGGTCTGCCTGCATTTTTATAAGCTGTGAGAGAGGCAAAAGAAACAATCAGAATTCTTTAACACAAGGCATTATCAATTCAACATATGCCAGGCTGTATAGCAAGTAGACCTAAAGTCCAGATTCAAACACAGCTTACCTTAGCTAAACCAAATCTCATGGAAACTCTTCTCCCTTACCTAGTGTGGCCTGAGCTACTTAATTATCTTCATTCTCTGGAACATACAGGTCAGTTTTTCATTTCAGAAGCTATTTTCCACCATACTCTGTTTAACAGCAAAACCCTTACCTTGCAATCAAACTAAAGAGATTTTTTCTCTTATGAAAAACAAGCAAGCCAATAGATTGTCTAAAGTCTTTGTTTTGGCACCAGGATCATCTTCCTTCTTCTGAATTTCCTTTCAAACGTCCTTACTGATGGCTATTCACCATCTGTCTCTACAGGTTACAGAAGAGAGGACAGCAAAACCCTAGTATTATTTCTCAGATTCTGCACTTTTTTTTCTCGTTACTCAGTCTAACTGGGCTAGAAAGGGCTAGAGCAGAGGGAGTTTATTTCTGCACAGTTCTCCCAGCTTGCCTGTGGAATGTCTTAGATGGGTGGAACAAAGTGTTGGACTGGTCATCAACAAGTTGATCAAAGAAGCTAGCAAAACCGATGATAGGTAAGTTAATGTAAAGGCCACTTCTGGTCTCCTTTTAAAACTATAACGTGCTGTTGATTGGATAAAAGGGTGAACTATGCCACACTGAGGCTTCCAAAGCACTAGGATGAATGAAAGGTATTGGAGAGGTGCAAAGGGGAGAAAAGAGGAGACACAAAGAAGGTTTTATTTGGTTTTGTTTTTGGAGGGAGGGGGGCTGCTTTGTTTTGCTCGTTTGTTTGTTTGTTTACTTGCTTTGTAGTTTTGATTTTTTAAATTTTTATGAGGGGCACTGCAGGGGTTAGGAGGGGATATGGGGGCCTGGGAGGTAGCAGAATTGGGTGCATGATATGAAATACCCAAAGAATCTATAAAGAAGTTAAACTTTCAAAAAAAAATATAATGCTTTGGCTTTGAGTGTATGTGGTCCCTATACTTATATAATACATTACACTTGCCAATTTTCAGTCTGAATCTCACAGTTACCTAGTGAATACAGAAAGTCACATCGTGTTACACTCACTGTTCAAGAGTAAAGACAAAATCCACAGTGAGCACAGGGCTGGCACGCAGCCTGTGGCTGGAGTGTGTCTCGTAGGCTCCAGGCCTCTTCTGGCTCAGCCTAGCTCTCTTTACACTCCACTGAAGCTCAAAGTTTACCTTGTTAATGATAAAGTAAAAACGCTGTAGCCCTATCAGTAAGAGGCAACTGTGAGGATGGGAATCCAGCCTCCATTTTAACCTGTAAACATGTTTTGCTCTAAGCTAGAATGAAGTAAGCTTGGCCCAAAGAAAGCAGAACAACGTTTAAAAGGGTTGTCATCCTCACCAACAAACTGTGAAACTCAGCTTATGGGCGATGATGCGAAGTTGGACAAGGCAGCATTAGTCCTTTCTAAAACTGGACCAGGGAAATCAGTACCTTTATAGGATGACTGCTTAACCTGCTCCTTTTTGAAGCAACTAGGCACAGCCTTGATTTGCTTAATGCATCTTTCTCTGCTATCTCATTAGTGACATGAGTTGCTAATTACATATCCAAAAGGGCTAATTTCCCCTCTTCCTCAGTCACTTTTTGAGAGGATTCAGGCCTGGGTATAGAGACGGGAGAATGTAGACATACTTATAAATGACAAGTCAAAAGGATAATACCTCAGAGACATGATTTCAAGAGCTGCAGTTAAGGGGGTGGTCTTAGTGAAAGTACTTCAGTATTTTAATATTTTCTTGGTGAAGAAGTGTTGCTATTTACTTGAAGAAATAACACCTGAATTCCCTCAAAAAGTGACTGAAGAAAAAGGGAAATTAGCCCTTCTCTATATGTAATTAGCAATTCATACCACTAATCTATCTACCTGGGCAAACTCATTTCCAGACTCTAGCTAGGGTAGGCTCTAAGGTCAAGCTGTTAGTGTGCTAATGCAGGCTCAGGTATAGAAGGCCAGACTGTCCGGGACTTGCCATTACCATCATGCAAAAATTTCTATGAGACTCTCAGCAAGGCCAGGCATCTCAATACAGGCCAGTACCTGTACTGGGGAGGCAGAGAAAGGCAGATCTTTGAGTTCAAAGCCAGCCTGATCTACAAAGTGAGTTCCAGGACAACCAAGGCTACCCAGGAAAACCCTGTCTCAAACAACAAAACAAAAAAACAAACCTCAGCTCTGGGCATAGTGTCACACACCAGAGGGCAGACAAAGGACAAAAGAGCTACATAGTGAGACTCTGTCTCCAAAAAAAATAAATCTATGTAAAGCATTCACATTCTCCACAAATGACCACTGGTTCAGTGCTTTAGACTCAGCTCTGACTCCTCTTATATTCATTTGAGCTTCACAGGAGTAAATAATTAATGTGTTGTTACAAAAAAAAAAAAAAAAAAGAGTGTAAAAGAGAAAACATTGAAAAGTCAAGATGTGGCAGAAGTGAGATGGTAAAATAGATGTGTCCAGGCTTCATACAGATGAGTCAAGACACTCCAGTGGCCTTTAAGAGTCACACACATTCCTGTGAATGCTTCCATCACCATCTGGGACTGATGGAGGAACCAAGAAAACCCTCCAAACCATCAAGTCTCCTGGGAAATACGAGTCATTACTCAGGACCATTTAAGGCAGAGAAGCCTTTTCTAGCTCCCTAGACTTGGAGATTGCGGCCTGTGTCCTTCCATGGCTGGAAGTGAGACATGGCCATTCACCTACCTTCCTTGGCAAAGGAAATGCCACATTTGGCAGGAAAATAGGCTTTCAAGAAAGAGGAGCAGAAAATCCTTTGGCCTGGGCTCCAACGAGAACTATCTTTGAATGCCAAGCAACCTCCATCATAATTAAAAGCACACCTTTGGAAACGAGGGTTTGGAATTATTTTAATCCCAGTTCATTTACAATATGAGCTCATCAATAGCTATCATTAACACATTTGGATGCCTAGTTGGTAAGCAAATGTTATCATTTGTTTTCTTTTTATTTTAGCCCTTTTAAGCACAATCTTTTTGTTAATGATGAGACTGTTGTTTTTAAAAGGATTCAGATAAGTCTGTAAAGAAGAAAACTAAAGATGAGTCAGTGAGATGGCCCAGTGAGTAATGGTGCCTGCTGCCAAGTCTGGTAACCTGAATTGGATCCCTCAGACACATGGAGAAAGTAGAAATCTGACTCCAAAAAGTTGTGTCACACACACACACACACACACACACACACACACACACGGATAATAACTGAAAAATTTAAATTATATATATATATATATGCATAATATATATATGCCTAAAACTAAAGAGAAAACACATACTGTGTCAAAGCATATATTCTATATCTCATGTCAAATCTCCTCACACAGTCCTCATTCTAAAATATGGGAAATGTATCATTTTGATGATGCCAATGAAGAGCTCAACTACCATGTGCATATATTTTATTTAATGGCTTCATTTATTTTAATAAGAAAGAGAAACTAGATTTTACAGATGAAAGCTTTTTTTTTTTTTTTTTTTTTCATGGTTCCAGTGCAATTGGGATTTTTAAAAGTCTGTGATGTTAACCAGTATGTGGTAATGGATACTCTCAGGGGTCCTATTTTAGACGTTTTACACAGCATAAGCCCACACTGAGTAACTTCCACCAGAGAATTCACCCTGTTTTAAGAAGACCCACCTACAGGTTAGTATCCAAAGGGCCCAGCAATGGCCCCAGGATCCTTTCTCACAGAGATGGGCGGGAACTGTGGAAATGCTGTAGCAGCAGGCTTAGCTCACTAAAGACAAGATCTCAAGGGTAAGGAAATAATTGCATAGATTTCCTTCCCCTTTGTTCAGAATTCTGCCTACAGCGTTTAATATTTTTGTTGAGAATTGAAAAAATAAATCACAGTTAGTAACTTCAGTTTAATTCTTGCTTGATTTTTTTTTTTTCACTAGGCCACCTCTCTATGGTGAATCAGGAAACCAGAAACTCATCAAAATGAATTTCCATAGGAACAAAAGACACACTACCTCAGAACCTCCCTTTCATCCATGACGCCCCCATTTATTCAGAATATAGAGCTAGCAGAAGAAAGAAAAAGAAAAAGAAAAAAAGAGAGAAAAAAAAGAGAGAAACATATGGGAAGGATGTGTTATCCACTAAAAATACTGGTGAAAAAAGAGCAAAAGTCTGAGTTGCTACTCTAGGTTTTATTTTTACCAAAACCAACCTATGCGGCCAAGCACAGTGAATTTTGCAGATACCATCTTTACTGAAGATGGCTGCTCCTGATCAATGGCTGTGTCATCCTGGCCCTTCTGTAGCTGGGCCTGGGGTCTGATCCTGGCACGAGGGCCTGCGTCCCCCGCCAATCAGCAGATGTAAGCACACAGGCCCTGTCAGGTTGACATATCATTCTTTCGACAGTGTCACTGAGTATTAATGTTCAATTATGTGCCCTAGAAATGACCGTCATTTTTATGCCGTGTGTGACTCTGGCCATGGCATTGTGGAAAGCTCAAACACGAGGGCAGAAATACCCAGTAAATGAATTATTGGCACTCTGCCTCCTAGCGCTGCCATGGCATTTGATGTGGAGTGCTGGATAGCAAACCAATGTTCAATTCCTTTATTGATAGATGTTTGAAGGACAACCAAGCCATTCATTCATGCATGCACTCATTCATTCATTTTGCTTTAGTGTGCTTGCATGTCAGTAGTCTTGTCTATTTAGAGAGTTCAAATGCATCATCCCATGATGCCACAATCACATTGAGCCCAAATGCATCATCCCATGACGCCACAATCACATTGAGCCCAAATGCATCATCCCATGATGCCACAATCACATTGAGCCCAAATGCATCATCCCATGATGCCACAATCACATTGAGCCCAAATGCATCATCCCATGACGCCACAATCACATTGAGCCAACTATCCTTTATATATGACAATGAACAGGTCATTATGTATAAAGTGTCTTTTTATTTCATGAAGCCAGGTGTATATCATCAACTATCAGACCCAAATGACAATGGTAGACTCCTCTGAAGCAATGTCAAGATCAGTTTAGTGTCAACTTGTAGAGTTAACAGGATCTGTCCAAGGCCAGCACCTTCCTTTTTCACTGCCCACACTGAGCTTCTGATAGAGGCATGATTTCAGAAACATACCTGTGATTACATCCATATTACTGTGAGCAGAAGCTTAGGTGTGTTCTAAATGTGTGGGTTTATGCTCATTAAAATTAAAAAGCATTTTCTCCCAGATTTATTATGGCAAGGAAAAAAATTATCTGAACAGAGAAACTATATTATATGAACAGACAGCTGTATCTGTTGGTTTTCATTGAACATGCAAAGGTTATCAATAACAAGTTCGCATACTTCTCATAGGACCAGCACTTCGAGATAATATGCAGCAATTACATGCTAACTTCCTACAAAAGTGAGATAACACCTTTAATGCAGTCTCAAGTTCATGAGCCTACTTATGATTGTACAAGCTTAAGTTGCTCAGACTGGGGCTCAATGGATTTTCTCCATGGTAGTAATGTTTAAGGAACAGGAAAAACACTGTGGAAAAGTGCTCAGTGAGAAATTATCATTTCACCTTCATTTTAACATGGGAAGAAAGACTGATTATGGGCGTGCTTGTTAGGAGTCCTGGGCCCTGAGTGGCTTCTCATTCTAATTCTCCACTGTTTTCAACTGCACTGGGGAAAGTCCTGTTACCTTTTACTCTATTTCCCTTTTCCTTGTTCAGCCTACAATATTCCTTCAGTCTTCTCCTGTGACTTCCTTCTCCTGCAGCTCTAATCCAGTTTCCCAGGCACTCATTGGTCCACTTCCTGTGAGTGGATAAAAGATCCAGGAGGGGAATACAGCCCTTCTCCATTTCTCAGAAGTCCTTTCCCCACCATGGTTCCTAATTGCTAGATTCTCCTTTTGAAACACCATTCTGGACGGATGGTTGTGTGTCACCATTCAAGGATGGATGGTTGTGTGTCCTTCACCCAGTCCCCAGAGATTTTCACCGTTAGTCTGTCCATCTTGGCTTTCATCTCCAAAGATTCCTCCTCTGTTGCCAGATATGACAGCAACAAGCTACATGCAAACAGTAAAAATCTCAAGACAATAGCAGTATTTAATTCTATGAATAATTGTGTTAAAAATCCCCTTTTTCTTGAATAGTAAAAATGGAAATACCAGAGCAGGGTATGGTGGCATTTACTTATAACCCTAGCACTTAGTAAGCCCAGGCAGGGCAATCCTGAGGTAGTCTGGGCAGGGCTAACCTTCTGTGTTCTATAGATAGACCATGTCTCAAAATAAACAAAAGCCAGAAAAATGAAACTCTCTGGTTTGGTACCATTGCTTTTAAGTTTCTTCACAAACTGCATTCAAAATTCAACTGCCTCTACTTACTCAAGGCGACATCACTCTGACACATCACAATGAAGTGTTGTCCTCCAGATGTCTACAACAGTTCCTGCCTTTAATGGTCATTGATGATATTCTAACCCTTACATTAGGATCATTTTCAACCCTTCAGCTCTCTAGAAGTCTTGGAGATTGCTCACTACCATCTTGTAACTTCATTCATTTATTTGATGAGAAAACATTAAGCACCTAAGCTTCAGCTCTGAAAAATCAAGGATGAAAGATGAGATCTTAACTTCTGGGTGGGGAGGCAGCTCACAAACAAAGATAAGGACTCTGTGGGGTCTCAGTAAGGCAGTAGGGGTCTTATTTCCTCTCCTTTGTGAGAGGACTAGGAAGGATGTCCCCTGTCAGTGACAGCTGAGATAAGATGAAAAGGATATGGGGAAGGGATAAAGAAAAGAAGGGATTATGGAGGTGACACACAGCAGGCAAAGAAGCAACCAGGTTAGGTGCACAGAGTACGGAGCCATGCAGCACCTGTGGGAAAGTGCCAGACTCAGGCCAAGCTGGGGCGAGCATGTATAGAAAGGGCAAGAGAGGTGTGTGGGCTCTCAAACAGCTTGTCCAGAGTCTTCAGCTTGCATCAGAAGGGCAACAGGGAAATACTACAGATTTTAAATGGAAGAAGACTTGGTCAAGTTTTGTTTCCCCCAAATCTCTTTAATTGTAAAATGGGGGGGTCAATATTAGAAAGCCTGCCTCTTTCTTTCACTTCTCTGAAGAGAAGGGCTAACTTCTCTGAAGAGAAAGAAACAGCTCAGAAGCTCACCATAGGCCCAATGGCAAGGAGAGAAGGGAATAGCATCTAGAAGGAAGAATCAGCATCCACATGAGGGAGGAAGAATGCAGGATAATCCCTGCATCCCATGGTGACTCCATCAACTGAGAGGGATGAAGAGCCAGGTGCAGCCAGAACAGACTAATGTGAGGAAAGGAGCTTTTGACTCTTTCCTTTGTGTCTTTCTTCTTTCCTTGGAAAGGACCCCAGAAATCAGTTCATTCACATCTCCACTTTTGAAAGCTCCACCCCCATTACAGCTCCTTTGCTTCTTTCTGTAAATTTTCCACTTCATGGAGCATTTAAGAGCAGGTATGCCCCCCAAGTTCCATTCTATATCTCCTTTTCTCTGTCAGCATGCTCTAGATCCATGGCTCCAACACGCACATCTCCAGCTCCAGTGGAGCTAAGAAAATAGAAGCTTCCCCCAGGGCGTGCCAGCTTTACCACTGACCCATTCCCTTCTACCAGTTTCTCTCAACTCTCAGAAGCACAGCCAAATTCTCCACACTCTGGTTCTTTCCACAAACTGCACAATCAGACCTGTTCGTGTCTCAGACCTTAGGAAGCCCCTGATGTATGGGGCTTCCCATGCACTCTCAACAAGCATATGAAGTTGCATAGAGAAACTTGAATGGCCCTATTTATATTATAAGTCCATGGTTAAGTTGTACCATAGTTTATGCTACAATGCTTTCAAGTGTTTTGGCTAATGTGTGGAGGGATTAAGCTGATAGAGACTATTCTCATCAAACCAAACAAGAGTATAGCTTTCCTGGAGAAGGGTCCAGAATTCACCCCACCACTAATACAAATCCATCAACACACACACACACACACACACACACACACACACACACACACACACGCACTCGCACCTCTTAACCTAACATTCTTGTTTCAAAACTAGAATCATTTAGGGATAGTACAAGTCCTACATAGAGGGTCACAGGTCTGGTTGAACATCAAGCCATGGTGTTTACACTTGAGTGACTGTGGCAAATCCAGGGCCCCAGTGAAGTCATATGGATGCCTGTCTCCATTTTTATCCATCAAGTATGTATGTAAGACAATTTCAAGAAAAAAAAGTCATAATTTTAAATGTCAGGGCATGGAGGTAGCGAGCTCCAGGAGGTTGGGAGTTACGAAACCTGTTTCATTGTATAGAGATCTCTATTAAATCTCTAACATTTTCTCCTTTTTGTTCATCTGTAAAATGGGGATTCAATTATCCATGGTAGGATCATATGCAAATTAACTATTTAATAATAACCAGTTTTAAGGTTAAGTGAGACATTTGCTCATAGCCTGAATTTTTAAAAAAAAATTAAAATACATGTCATTTCATGCTATGTGTGGTTGACCTTTATTTTCCTTAGAAATTCAATCCAACATTTACTCAGTCTCTTTTGAACACTCAAGTGATGAATGTTGCTGAGTGCTTAAAGTTCTACTCACTTTCAGGGAATAAGTACTGGGTGCCTGTCATCATTGTAATTGATGGTGTTTTCACTTCAGGGTGTGGGCCTGATACTCAGTGTGCTCAATGGGGAAAGTAAATGAATTAACTGGACAAAATCTCCTGCCCAGTACTTCTGATACTCATAACTCATTACTGCCAAGTGGCCACAGTCTTATCAAGAGGGAATAGCTACACACACACACACACACACACACACACACACACCACATGAGCACAATGGTTAAATTGATGCATTGATTTTTGTTTTCTTTTAATAAATTAAAATGTGTGGCTTATCATCACAGTTCTGTATAAAGGTTGGGACTTCACTAAGTCCTTGATGAATTATAAATGCTCATGCCAAAACAAAGGATGATCTGCAGTACTATCAAATGCACATATCTCTCCCTGATGTCAGAGTCTAGATCCCACACTGCCCTAAGAGAAAGCATGCAGAGGCACAGGCATACTGTATTTCAAATGGAGAATTTATATAAGCTTATTTTTTCTAGCGCTTGCAAGAGTCTGCTCTGCTTTTCATCTATGCAAACTGGAAATAAAGTAGGCACCCTGCCAGGTCCATGACAGCAGGCCAGACCCAGGCTGCCAAGGGTGACTCATACAATGACATCTAAGGGGTCCAGAAAAGAACCCTGACTAATGGCTTTTGGATTCCATGTGACCTTTGATCCTCAGTGCCTTAGACCGAAATAAATGACCTAATTCCAAGAAACTACATCCAGTATGTGAACCCTAATGAGTGAAAATTTACCTGTTCCACAGTGATTAATGGGTACTTGCTATTTATCACAATTCCTTGGATCTTAGACAAAACAGGGTACATTTACTTTTCAAATATTCACTGTTGAAAACAACCTACTTTTCAGAATGGGGCAAATTTGAGAGTGACAGTAGGTAAGTCAGATGAACTCCACCCTGGAACAAGTAAAAAATGCACACTCAATTCTCCCCAAAACATGTCACTATTCCATTACTTACTGATGCTGTGATTACTAACTGATAAAAGCCATCATTCTCCAGGGTCAGAGCAGGACTCTGGGCATGCCCACAGCCAGTGCACACTTTGCCATCACACCAAGTTCTGAATACTATCATCAGAACACGGAGGAGAGATGGAGGGACATACAGTTTCATCTGTAGCTAGACCTTCACTGCAACCTCTCCACCTTTCCAGAATGCCCACGTACACTCTTAACAAGCTAGAAGAGAGAATTCCTGTTTTATTCTGTGACCTTGGCCAAGTGGAAACTTTTGGTGGATTTGACATACTCATTGAAAACTATTTGATACTCAAAGGGAAGGTATTACACACTGAAAAATAATCAAGGATTGCAAAGAGAACACAAAATATTTTGGGCTGACTAATACAATGAAAATAATGGAATGTGATTTAAAATTGGAGTTGGAGAAGGTATAGAAATAAAGAAAAATTATCTTCCTATCAAAAATCTGTTTTTCTGCATGTATCCCTCAGACCCTGGACAGGCAGAGTATGGCCAATAGGCCAACAGAATGGACAATGGTAGAAGGTTGCTAGAAATTCAAAATAGTCTCTGTCCTTGAATCAGAATCTACATTTTAAAAACTCCCCAGATAATTTGAATGTTTATTAAAATTTTAAACAGAATTTCTATAAAACAAGCCAAAGTATCTTCAAGTCGGCCATAATTTCTATTTCCTGATGTTTTAGAAGGCAGCCTTTAATTTTTGAAGGATATTTTTGACACTTCCATGAGTTTCTGAATGTCCTCAATGTAAGTCTCGTGATACAAATACTAGGGGAAGCTATGATTATAAATGCCATGTGGTATGGAAACAAAAATCAAGACAGTGTCCTCTATTAGAAATTCAGACAGTCATTGCTTTTTTTTTTCTTTTCCATATCTTTTTACTGGTTTTATGTAACACAGGATCACCTCTACAATATGATGTTAACACCCAGAGACAGACTGAACCACATCTGCCCATCCTAAGTAAAAAAGAAAAAGTGACACCGACTGCCTAAGTGGGGACAATATAAGAAGGTAAGCGGGATACTGTAAGCCACCTAGATTATGTCAATGCTACATCTAATTTTTGTTAAAAAAAAAAATCAGCTTTCTTCTCTGATGACCAAGTCTATGTGAATCTGCCTCTAACCTTGTCTTTCTATCCCCAGCAGTCAACAAACTAATATTATGACACAATATACATTATTTGTCTTGAAAGTGCTAATCTGTTTTTTCTGAGACAGGGTCTGACACTATATAGCTCTGGCTGTCTTGGAACTTGCCATGTAGATCAGGCTGGCCCCAAGCTAACAGAGATCAGTCTGCCTCAGCCTTTTGAGTGCTGGGATTAAAGGTGCCATTGTGCCTGACATATTAATTTTTCTAAACATGAGCAATGGCTAAGAGAGTGAACAGTTCCTTGTTGTAGCCAACTGTCTGTACATTTCCAGCAGCTTATTTCTATCCTTAGATGAACTCTCATACCACACCCTGCGGCAGTCAATGCATGCAACACAATACCTGTGTTAGTTCAAATATAAGAGATAGCATTTGTAGTTCAGGAAATTAACTGAATTATGACATATTTGAATTTCATTTTTCAGTTGTTTTCCAAAGGCTCTGAGTATCTACACCTTAATTAATGTTAGTTAGCATATTCATTTCACTGTACACATCAGCTCAAAATACATCACTTACACCTTTCAACTATAGCCCTGTGAAGATGTTTCCATGCAGGAGTATTCACATCTGATTTATGAAGCTACTGTAACAATTATGCAACCAATCTTCCGGTATAACTATAACACAGAACAACCTAACTGAAACATATAAATTCCACATACACTTAAAAATATTATTGTCTGTAATTTAATATAACAGAATGTTTCTAAGCTTACAGCCTTGCATGCAGAAGCAATTTTTCAAGCATTAATACTTAAATGGGTCACAGATACCACATCTGTCATTCTGTCCTGAAGTCTATGAGGCAAAACCAAGACTATACTGGCCTATTGATTTTTCTAGCATTTGCTTTAATTTACTTAACCATTGAGAAATCCATCAGTACATAAAGGGCAACTGTCCATTACTGCCTCATTTGCAGACATTTCTTCCCTTCATTTTTGGTAAATATTTCCCTTCAATTGCTATGTGTTTACAGTGTAAAAATGAATTAGGAAAGTGCGCACACCTGTTTCTGTTCAGTAACGGCTGCACTGAGGTATATGTAACGTGCTTAAAGATAGAATAAATATCTAGACATTATTACATCTGTGTGCAAAGGGTGGTAAATTAGATCCTAATTACATTAACAGGGATTCTGCCTCCCAGCTTAAATTTTACATGAGCACTCTGCGAAGCCGCAAACGCTCTGCTGTGGTTTCTTTATGAGCTGGTGATTACAGCTACTTCCTATGCGGTCACTAAATATTCTGTTTACAAATAAATGAAGAAGCTTTGAGCCAACTTGCCAGGGTAATAATCTATTTTTTGCTCCCCCTCCCTCGCCTTAACAAACCCTCTCCACACACGCATGGCAACAATCAGGAGCCCTGGCTTCATCTAATTACTCCATCACATAATTTCACAAATTGCCTTGTCACTAGGGAGCCAAGTGCAAAACACGCTCACAGTGGGATCTCAGGCAGCAGCTTCCATTTAGGACTTATTCCTTGTTAAATTAAACACGGCAACACCAGTTGTATGAAAGAAGTCGAAAAGAATGCTTGCAAATGAGCCAGACACATATAGTTCCGATTTACCATTTCACCAAATCCGTGGCTGGCAACAGGCATCTCAGATGAGGGGATCCACTTGCCTATCCCAGTCTTACTGCAGCATAGTTGCTCCTAGTCACCATAAGACTTTGAACAAATGGGCTTGTCCAGAAAGGAAACTCCATCACCTACCAGCAGAAACATAGGCACCTAGGAAAAACGTGATGTTCTCCGGCCCCTCTATTCATTATCCTTTTTGCTTTGTGAAATGCCTGCCCCTGATCATCAGGAGAAAGTGCATTTGTAGTAGATGAATGACTCTAAGACCTTTGAAGGTATAAACAGCATGCCACATTTCTATTCTGGCTAGAAAGACAGACCCAGATTCCACTAATCTTCAGAAATCCTCAAAAACAAAGTTCATCAATCAAGTTTGCCATGCAGTATTAGGTGTTTCTCTTTTAAGTGCTAATGCTGCACATGTTTCTGAAACACACCAAGATAAATGCTCCTTCATCACAGGACAGATGTGGGTGGAAGGAGAGAGGGTGCAGCCAGTGACATTACTACAGGGAGTGAACCTGAGGTTACACTCCTGGAAGCTGACATTTTTATATCAACAACTAAACACAGCCACTGGTAATTAAAGGTATTGCTTTGTGACTCAGGAGCCAGCGGGGTCAGGTACCATTTTCCATCACAAACCAGTCCTTTATGCATGTAGATTTGCCGGCATTATCTGCACAGGGAGAAGGAGACATTAACAGCAGCTGTCTCTCTGCTTTTACACTGAGCATTCTATTCATACAGACAGGTGGAGTAATTTAAAAGCCAACGCGGTGCAATTTCAATGTGACTAATGTCACTGCCGACAAAAATGCCACCATTACCACTGTTTATGGAAACATTACTAAAATTACATTTTATTCATAAGAATTTTCGGGTTCTGCTTATTACTAGCTTTAAAATGATCAGCACTCGGTGTCATACCCCTGAGCAGCAGCTTAATTCTCCAGGGTTTAGCAGCCTTCTCTGCTGAGAAACGACAGTTGGATTGTAGGTTCAAGAAATCGGGACAGCATAACCAGTTCCTTCTATCTCCATAAAGCAAATTAAAGGCATAGCTCTTTGGTGTCCTGACCACGTGTCAGACAAAAAAAGAAAAAGAAAAAGAAAAAGTCTTCAAGGAGCTGGATTCTCTGTTAGAGGGTTAGTTAAGATTTGCATGAGGGAAGATAGATTCTTTGCCTGAAAAGTACCTTTAGCCATGGGTAGAGGGAAAGATGAGCACTTAAACTGTGTTTAAAATCTGAAATTCTAACAATACATAGATTATGATGATTGTCAAAAATTCTCAGTAACTGTAGCCTTGTCTCTCCATACAGGTAAATATGTATGGGAGACCATTCACAACCCATAGTTACCAGGAGCCATTACAATTCCTTTATGAAGTCTTGTACCAAATCCCCTGACTCACATTTTTTAGAAACATATACTAATTATCTAGGTATGACACTAGGTATGACAAGAGGATATGCTTATATTCCCACAATGCAACAGTGCAGTTGATATGGTTTGTGTTTGAGAGGTAACTGGGTGACAAAAACATAGAAATTCAAGTCAGGAGATTCTGGCCCAAGCTTAGTGAGTGGTCAGCTTGTGACCTGAGACAAATCATCCTGCTACCTGACAGCACTGTCCCAGAATCTAGTTCACATGGGAAAATGGGCCATTACCAATCCCCACAGAGACTCATATTAGAATTTATTCAGACCATTGGTCAATTATTTTCTTCAGCTGCTTAAAAGACAAAGTGATCCAATGCCAAAATAATCGATAAAGCAACAACATGAAGGGAAGCCACAACCTTTTCCTTTCTTTTTTTCTTTCTTCCTTCCTTCCCTCTTCCTTCCTTTCTTTTTTCCTTTCCTTTCTTTTCCTCTCTTCTTCCTTCCTTCCTTCCTTCTTCCCTCCTTCCTTCCGTCCTTTCTTTTTTCCTTTCTTCCTTCTTCCTTCCTTCCTTCTTTTCTTCCTTCCTTCCTTCCTTCCTTCTTCCTCCCTTCCTTCCTTTCTTTCTCTTCCTCCCTCCCTCTCATTAGTGGTGTTCCTCCCCTGTAACATCTGGAATGGAAGAATTATTCCTAAACATTTTTGAGCTGGCCTGGATGGTTTTTGTGATTTTTTCTTAGAATGAGTGTTTACATAACAGACAATCTTCCTGGCCTCGGAGCTTCTCCAGAACTTCCTAAGACACCAAATTCTCAGGGTCATTTTTATCCTAGGACAATGAAAGCTCTTGAGTGGTTCAGGAACTCCAGGAATAATAAAATAACAGCTGACCACTAAGATACTAAGAACCAAACAGCAGATTCCAACAGGAATTAAGCTAGGTATGTTGCCTTACTCCTTTTTTCTGAAGAGATAATGCCAAGACATTCACATCCTTGTAGTTAGCAAAAACCTCTATTAACAATATTTTAATTAATGTAAAAGCAGGTCATTTGTATGGCACTTAACTGTCAACTAATTTAGGGGGTTAACATCAAGTTATAATAGGCCTATGTTTAGATAAGACATTTTATATTGGAAGCCATGGCCACTGGGCAGTAACTGCTGAGTGAGGGCATTTAGTTGTATCTCCAGAAAGTAAGGGCTGAAGGGTCTTTGAAATGTCAGAAGGTTTGTGGCATAACCCCTTCAACCCCAAGAGATTCTCTACTGGCCTAAGTCCCGTGTGCCCTATCTGAGTTCTTCAGAATTCTTCCCTGTTTTGGTGGATGTTGCACTGAGGTTCTGGTAGAAGTTAGGGAATGGGGGAGGGTTGCTGTTATTGTTTTGATTTTTGGCTTTGTGTTTTTGAAAAGCTGAGAATTAAACCTTGGTCCTTATCTGATCTCAGCAAATTCCTTACTGATGAGCATCTTCCCCAATAGAAGATTTTAAGCTAGCTCATTCAAGCTAACCTTAAAATCTCTGTCCTCCTGCCTCAGCCTCGGGCTACTGAGATTGCAGGCATGAGCCACCATTTCTGGCTTTATGATTAACAGTGAGACTGGACCTGAGCTTCTGCACTCAGAGATGCCCACACCAGAAGCAATCATTTTGGTGGAAAACTAAACAATCATTATATTACTAAATTGGAACATCAGTAAAATAAACTTTGCAATCTCAAGTCATTGGGCTGTGATCAATAGGGCTCGTGACCCAAGAAATAAGCCTTTATAATATGGTTTCCACAATTTGGCTGGCTGCTGGCATGGGCTGTGTGATGGCCAATACTAGATGCCAACTTCATACACCTGGCAGGAGGGAATTTCAACTAAACAATGGCCTCCCATCAGATTGGCCTGTTGACACATCTGCAGATATTTCCTCCATTACTAATTAATGTAGGCTGGCCTAGCCCACTGTAGGTGGTACCATCCCCATATAGGTAGGCCTGAACTATATTAGAAAGGTAGCTAAGCATACACCTGGAAACAAGTCAGTAGGCAGCACTCCTCTGTGACCTCTGCTTCAAGTCCTGTCTTGAATTCCTGCCCTAACATCGCTCTATGAAGAACTATTGTAAGAATCAACCTTTTCCTCCCCAAGTTGTGTTTGGATGGTGTTATTTAATCACACCAATAGATGTGAACAGGTTGACATAAACAGAAATGGAAAAGTTAAATAACTGAACATGATTACTTAGGAGACTCAAAGAAGCAAAATGAATCACTTTTCCTCATGAGTGGTAGTATGGCAAGGGTTTGAGGTTTTTGTCCTGCAGAAAGGTGCACATACAACTAGTTATAAAAACAAACATGTGTATACAGTCATAGTCATACATTAGCTAGAAAGACTGAGGTATGAAGAGGACGCTTCCAATCATGTAAAACATAGCATTCTAATTTGGTGACACAGAGCTTTACTCTCTCCAAATAAACCAAACCAATCTTAAGCAAAGCATACCAAAATTTACCCTTCTAAAACAAAATCAACCAGTATTTCCCTTAGTTGAACCATTGAACCTCTTTCCTTCCTTCCTTCCTTCCTTCCTTCCTTCCTTCCTTCCTTCCTTCCTTTCTTTTTTCTTTCTTCTTCTTCTTTTCTTTCTTTTTTTTTCTTTCTTTTTCTTTTTTTTTTGATGTTTGTTATTTTGTCTTTTATTTGTTTGTTTGGTTTTGGTTTTGGTTTTTCTAGACAGAGTTTCTGGGTGCAGCATTGGGCATTGGCTGTCCTAGAACTCACTCTCTAGACCAGGCTGGGCTTGAATGCACTAAATCCCACCTGCCTCTGCCTCCAAATGCTGGGATTAAAGGCATGTGCCACCACCACCAACAGTCTGAATCTCCATTCTTTAGGGCAAAGTACATTTCAGGAGCCTTCTCTGGTTTCTTTGTTGGTTGATCAGATTTTTTTGAGACAGGGTCTCCCTATGTAGCCCGCACTCTCTAGTAATCCAGGCTCCCCTCAAACTTTCTTGCTCCTGGCCCTGCCTGAATTCCTTGGATTATGAGTTCTGCAACCACTGCTGGCCTCTAGAACGCTCAGACCCTGAGAAAGTAACGAGTTGGTCTTATATAAAATAGAATTCCTACAGATGAGATTGAGTTAGTTTGGGTGTAAAAAAAAAAAAAAAGATAGATTCACACATGAACAAATGGTATCTCAAGTTTAATTTAATTTCTCTAAAAGATAAATTGAGGAGGGGCAGTTACACACATATTCACTGTCCAAGTTTGATATTTTATTTTAGAAAACACATCATCATTAACTGGAATAAAAGGCAGCCATGCTGCTGACGTGGCCTTTGAAGTCTGAACCACGGCTAGAGTTCAATCATGTGCAAAGCCACAAGCAACCTAACAACGTGAGCCCACGTGGACACTCGACTTAAACTAAATCTTTATCTAATTAGCCCCAATTAACAGTACATCAGAGGGGTTGGAGGTGTGGCCCAATGGTAGAGTACTTTCCTGGCATGTGCAGGCCCTAGGTCTGATGCCAAGAAACCAAATGTCATGTATTTCTTTCTTAGCTTTGGAAATAAAAGGAAATTTTAGAAATGTTACTAACTAGACTCTACAAACAGTCCCACAGAGAAGGGACCAAGCATCGGTGAAATCAGTGAGCCATCTGACAACCAATGTCCCAATCACAGCTGAAAGGAGCATGGGACAGACACCTTCCTATTTGAGTCCTGTGTACCTGTTGTGAAGTCACACTTTTGTTTTCACTTTTGATTGTTTTCCCTTTTCTGTCTCCTCATCAACTGACCATAATTACCCCAGGTCAAAGGGGCGCAGCTAGCAGTGGGCAAGAAAGAACAGGCAATGGGAAGAGGTGGGGAAAGGCTGGGAGAGGGCTCTGCCAGGTCACTAATGGCCTCTGGGGCAAGAACTTGAAGACAGACTGTGCTTCCCCTTTGATCTTCTAATTCACAATGATCATTAGTATTAACTCCAATTTTTCTGGGTGAAGAACTCCAGCTGTAGCCTTTTCAGTTTACCTGACCTACGAAAATTCATCACCCAGCCATTAGGATTTCAATAAGTACCTAAGAAAAAGAAGACAGTTGCCCCAGAATCTGTTAACCCCCCATTCTATCTCCATGACTGAACAGTTTATATGATGCATACCACAGAATAATTAGGGCATTCCCATTCCTCCAGTAATTAAACAATCCATCCATTTCCCTCCTGAGATGATGATTCCCGGTTGGATGAAAAGCTGTCAAGGTACTTGTGGCGTCAGAGGTGGAGTGTGATGCCTTTGGAAAGCAGCCACTGTCTCTTGAGATTCAGAAAGAGCATTCCAGCTGAACCTCAGTCAGTCCCAGCAGAAGGGACCAAGATCTGATCAGAAGACGGGCAAGTCCAAGGGGGCAAGGAATGGCCACAAAAATGCTCTTATGCGTTGAAAAGACTTTGTTTTAAATATGGTCCATGGCCATCTGAAAGGCTCTCACTCCCCACCTCTGCTAGTGTTTAATAAGTATAACAAATTAACATCTGCAGATAATACATGATGGCTCACATCTGTGATACTAGCACTTGGGAGGCTGAGGCAGGAGGATTGCTGCAAGTTGTAAAAAGAAAATCAAAATTCTGGGTTACAGATATGACTCAGTAGCAGCGAACTGGCTTAGCACAAGGTGGGGCCTTGGGTTTCACCCTCAGCACCACAAAAGACAGACAGACAGACAGATAGACACACACACACACACACAGAGACACACACGCGCATGCACATATGCACCCAAGAGTGCACATCCCATCTGACTGCTGTAACTACAAACCACGTCCTTTGTCCAGGTTGTAAGAATGAAAGTGGTATGCGGTTGGTTTAGACCACCTTGCTGCAGTACTTTGTATTACCCTGACTGACATCTCAAGCAAGCTTTCACGAATACAGATGACCTGCCTCTCTGCCTTCTAAAAACTGCCCTACTTCTTTCAGAGCTGGTAAGGTGGCTAAGAATAGTCACCATTAAGAAATAAAAATGTGAGGAGGAAAGAAAATGCCACCAATAGCTCTCTGTGTGGATACTGACCTGCCTGCTGACCTCTCTTTTACCTTGATCTACAGAATGAGCCATAGGGATGACAATTAGAACTTTCCCACTGCAGTAATTAATTGCAGTGTTTAGAGAGCGATTCTTCCAGAACTGTTAGCAAGACTGACACTGAGATCCTCTAAAGGATCTTGTTAACTGAGATCAGAACCAATGGACAACATCTGTCTCTTCTAGAGCAATCAATTCCCAGTCCAGTTCCATTTGCTCCATGAGTAGAGTGGCAGACCCGCAGGGCACTTTTCATCTAATAGTGTTTCTATGGAAACACCATTCTCAACCCAGAAGGTTCTACAAGCCCTCACACTGGCTATGTACACATGAGAGGAAAGTCTTAGAAATCAGAAATTGGCCACACACATATGAAAGTATTTTCCAGACTAGATGTTAGATGTCACACACACACACGCACACGCACACGCACACGCACATGCACACACACACACGAAATGAAGAAAACAGACACACATAAATATGTGTTTTTCACTCAGAAACATTTGCAAGGCTTCACTTGAGGGGAATTCTGCTATCAGTGGAATGACTGGAAGTCAGGAAGACTAACTGACAGTTAAAGCCAAGTATTGACCTTCCAGAGCTTTCTCCACCTGAATCTGTACCTCAAAGATCTCCACCCCACCCCACCCCCAACTTTCAGGATGCCTGGGACACACAGAGGCTCCAAGCAGAAAAAGAGAGTCCTTTCACATTCTAAATAAGACTCTCATTAACCATTTCTCTATGGAGATTATGTTTTTAAAACACAATATGATCAGGTAGGGAAACAAAAGAAGAAAAAAGACTCTTGGTTTTAACCTGACACAAGTATGTCATACTTTTCTTTATTCCGGGAGTCCCCTGAACTATCTCTATAACACAAGGCACTAAAAAAAGAAAAATGTAGAATGCAAAACACATCTAGGAAATCCCGAGGCACAGTAGGCTGTTTACTGCAGGGATGGTGCCCAGGAGAAGGGGAAATATCTTGACCTAACATAAACCCCAAACTTATTCTGTCTCATGAAGATATTAAGTAGTTTGAAATTGTGTGTAATAGTTTGTCTTCAGGCAAGTGCAACCATCTCCATGAATAAATTCTTCTATTTCCTTTCCTCTTCTCTCTTATTAACTACCTAAATCATGTCAGTCATCCTTTTCTCTCACAGGGAATCGTTTCTTTTAAGAGACTTTTCCTACTTAGTGACACTGACAAATGTTCAGGAAGCCTAAGCTGGGGGGGTTGACTGCATTGAAATGTCTAATTCACTCCATAATCAACAGCGCTTTAGACTTGCCTCCTCCGCTGTTGTTTTTACTATATACAAGAATGTGCAGGTTAGATGGCTAGAGTCCCTGAGCCCAAGAATCAGCCATTAGCTCTCCAGACTAGTAACCTGGGCTGGTGATTAAATCTACCTGTGGCTAACTAAATACCAGTGCGGTTTCCTTGCCCTGCAGCTGGGTGCAAAGCCTTTTCTATGCCTTTGACACACAAATGCTTGAAAGCATTTTCAGCTTTTTAACAGAAGAAACTCAATAGAAGGATCAGTCCATTTCTTTTAAAAGAAAGGGGTGGGGGGACCTGTGCAACTTAAGTTTCTGCAAGGTGTTCCAGGTTTTAGAATATGCTTTTGTTATTTACAGAAAGTTCCCTTACAATTTACTAATTAATTAGCCAGAGTTTCGATTGCTTTTTTACCTAAAGCAAGATTTCCAAATGAAGTTTTCAGATAAATTACATTAATCACATAAAAATAATGTAATAGTTTACGATTTGTGACAGTCTCCTGTAGGAAATGTCCCTACAGAGCCACTCCTCTAGAAATTACAATATGCTCAGTAGCAAAACTCTTTCAAATCAACAGTTTGTTCCATAGAATTTACTGGAATTTGCTCTTGACTGTGACTTAACGTTTCCCAGACGTTCCTTCTGTAAGGGTAACAGAACAGAGGGAAGGGCAGGCCTTGACAACGGAAATCCATTTGTCCTTCCATCATAGGAGGTGGGGTGGTGTGCTCAATGGAGATGGAAAGGGACTAAAAATCCCAAGTCTTCTAGCTTATCTTTCAGTCTGCGTCACCAGAGCAACTGGCTTTTGAGAAATGGTTATTATCAGTATTTCTATGAATAAATGGCACTGGAGTGGATCAGGGTGTGAAGTCCCCAGCAGAAACTGCAGTGCAGCTTCCTCAGACATTCATAGAAAGCCCAATAAGCCTGGAGGGAGGCTTATTGTCCTTCCAGGCCAGTGACTGAGGGCAACTAGCCAGGTCTCCAGAAACCACACAGTTTGTAATTCCCATTACAGTTGTTCCTGTAACACACAGCTCACATAAGCATTGTGGTTTAGGTAAAATCATACCATCAGTAAGGATTTGGTGTCTGTTTGATTTTTATATCCTTTAGACAGTATAGCTCTCTGCAAGGTTCTTCACAAGGGTATAACCTGGGAAAACTAGCAGGTGAGTAACATAGCTTGTTCTTGTCTCTCCTGATTCTATCTGAACCAATATTTGATTATATTTTATTCAGGAACATCTCAGCTTCAAGTCTCCCCAAAGCTCCTTCTCAGGCTGATGGGACCTGAGATATCAACTTCTTTTTCCTGTTAAGACAGGAGCTAGCAGTATTTTGGTTGTACGCTTAGGGCCGTCCTGACTGCACTCTCACTGCAGAGCAGGTCAGCTGCTTGGCTCTGAGGATGCACTCAAAGCATCCTTGCACAAGCACCTTGATGCATTGTCACCTCTTTTCTAACTGGATGCTTTTGTCACAGGTCCTGGATACCACAGTTCTCCCTTCTCCAATTGAACAGCGGTTGATAAGAATCTGTTGGTGAGTTACACAAGGCAGATCACAAAACATTTACCTACACGCAGTGAATCTTAAATAAGTAATGAAACCAGGTTCAGATTTAAAGGAAACCCAATATATTGTCACAACCATGGTGTCTGAAAGCAGTAACCTCCAGTACTAAACCATCATCACATGAACTTCACTCAAAAGGCTCAACACTGTCTAGACCATGGCTTGCACCATGGAAGATTCGGAAGACAGAAGGGGAAAGTGTTGGTTTTAGTTGTTGTCATTGCTCTCAGCTTTGAGTCCATTCACCAGGGCCAAAGAACAGATTAATTTATATCCTTGAGTATTATTGGAGGCACAGCCTCTATCCAGAACCGCAGAGCCAGTGTTGACTTCAGATACCACTGCATATGTCCCTTTAGACCAGAACAATCCATTAGGAACATGGCTTGAAAAGTGGGCAAGGGAGTGAGAGTCACCAGGCTCTGGGCTTTCATGTTTAGGGGCAATGGCCATTAAGAAAAGTCACCAAAGTTTAAAAATAGTGAGGCTATCAAAGACAAAGTCACAAATGTTTAGTCACAAATATTTAGCCTCCATTCATATATGTAGCTCTATTTTAACCTACCCATATTCATCCATAACATTGAAAATGGCCGGATCAACAATTTTACTAATTTTCAGACTATTACCTTATCCATAAATTTTCATTTTTGGCTTCTTGCTTAGACATCATTAAATCCACATATACTTACAAAATATCCACCCAAATATTGTGATTATAAATATTTTGAGCATGAAATTCATTCAGAACAATAACAAAACCAAGCAAATCCCCTGTTGGCATGAAGCCCTGAGTCTCCCGTTTCTCACATCTCCAGAATTCCTGCAGTGAAAATAACAGTACTCACACAGACAATATAAACTACTGCTCTGCTTCAAAAGTCCCCGGGGATTGCACAGGAAGAGTGGGCTGTATATTGCTGTTTTCCTTTACAGTTCTAAAGGCAGGGACAACTTTCGCTGGGGGCTCTGACTCACAGCACTGTCATAATGGAAGGGTCCATTCAAGCCAGTGTACGGCAAATTACATGATCATCTTGCCGTCAAAAGGGAGTTGCCAATTTTTCAGACCATTCACTACAAAGGTCCATGAAAACACTCACTACAGATCCCATCTGTGGGATGGGTTCGACTCTCTTCTTAGAAAGCTTAGTTACTAGCTCTAAGTTCTTCAGACTCACTTTGAAAACCACGTCATCAACATACACACTTAAAATCGAAAGTACACATGGATTCCCAAGCCTTGCAACTTACGAAAATTAACAAAATTACAATCTCAAACTTCAAATGAAGTTCCTGATTTAGGGTATGGATATAGGGAATAAGTGCCAGCCCTTTGTTCAAAACTGGGAACACAGTGATGTACGAAGTAAGTTCAAGGGGATCATTTTTCTCTATCAAAACTGGTTCATTGTCCATATTTAGTTTATATATGTCATTTAGAGTCCACTTACTGTTAGATGCTGGAACAGCCACGCCCTCATGATATTGGTGGCTACTTTGGGAAAGATGCCACGCTTTTTGTGACGCTTTTTGTCCTTATCAGGGTCATCATCGTCACCTGTGCTGGGGGAAGCTACACTGTTGTCCAAGCCATCACCTGCAAACATAGTGAATCAAATTTTGACTGATGCTACCTTAACATACTTTATTCAAATAGAATGCCTTTGGATACAAACAAAACCAAAAGAGCAGTTAAATGATTAGTAGTTTCTTCGGTACTTTCATTTTATTCCAAGACAAAGAGAAAGAACAAGGTCTCAGCTCAAAAATCATCATGTCTAGAAAAGAAAAACGTCTTCCAAAGATCAGGGCTAAATGCCAAAGGAATGGAGGGAAATAGTCATCTCTTGAGTGGCTTGTTGCCATGGTAATTATTCCAATATATGTAACACCTCTACTGGGGAGTTCAGTGTGGTGGCACTGTTACTGGGGATCTCTGTCTGGGTATTTGAACTCCATATAAAGTCACTGATGTCAACTGGTGAGAAGATGCATTTAATACAGCAACTATTGCCATAGGTGATCTATCTTAAGATTAGTTGGAGAAGGATGGGGAAATGCAGGCAATCCATCACATAAACAACTTGCCATGGAATGCTTGAAAGGAGATATAATTTTTTGTAATGTAGCAAGAGCATCAAGTTTAGCAAGGGAAAAACCCTGAAGTATCTTTTAATTAAAAAAATAATTACTGTTGAAATAAAATAAAGCAATGCTAGAATTGCACTGCACTAATAATCTGGGCAGTTTCTAACATTTCTTCTAAGTATTGCACACTTAGATGTCACCTGGTAACATATTCCTAATGGATCCTAATTTTTGTACTGGTTTTGTAATAAATACTTGAGTTGTTTATTTTCAGAAATATTTCAGCTCTGCAACTCAATAAAATGATAATACAGCCTTCCTTTAATAATGCCATAATTGACAACATGAAAAAAAAATGTGTTACCCTTATAATCACAGGAACCAAAATAAGTCACAAGATCTAAAATAGAAATACCTACTTTTGATCTTTGCACCAAAGTCAAAGGACAAACAACAGCAGACTAAACATACTACACTGATAAGCCTCTGTGCTCTGTCAGGTCATCTTCTTACCAGGGAGCTACCTGAAGCCTCTGTCCTGTCTGTGAATTTTAGTAATGGACTTTGAGAATGGACAGATCGATCTGGGCCCAGAATGCAGAACTACAGTGGCAAGGCTTAGAAATGCAGTTCTGACTACACCCCAGGGCACACTCATCCCATTAATTAAGTCATTGGGAGCCTATGGTCCAAAGAGCTTGACACTTTAGTGATACAATCTGCCTGATGACGGCCTACTGGAGCTCACATCAGATTTTCTGACACAGCTTCACCTCCTCCATTGCTTGGTTCTACTCCTGGTCCTCAGTGCAACAAGAAATCTCTAGTTTGCTTTCTCTCATTCTGTCATCTATAGTAGTCATATTGCAAATAGAGCTTCAGTTTTTCTTAACTGTTCTATCAGGAAACCTACTCCTCACTCTCGTAACACATGAAAAGTGACCCTCCCTATCCCCCACCCCCACCGTGTTTTTCAATTGCCTCAATGTGTCCTGAGATAAACGCCATCAGTGAGGAGCAGATAGAGTCCAACATTTAGACTTTTAGTAGAGCTACGCCACACTATGAGTTTTGGCAGAACTTAGTAATGTAAACTTTTATTTTAAAAAAATGTATAATTTTAGTGCACTTAACAGTATAGAAAGTTGTGAAAGTTGCCCAAGCTCATAGAATGTGTTCTCCCTAGAAAAGATCACCAAGACCTCCCAACTCCAAAGCCATCACAGCCCATGCAGCTAATGAGGAAAGTCCTGTGCTTCAAGGTCACATGCTGATGTTGGGGTCCCTGGTGAACCAGACACCCACACACCTAAGTCAATGCTGCCGCTCTTTATTTGCATAACCAAGTGTTTCATGAGAAATCCCCCCTTGGGTTTGCCTAATACGTTCTTTCAAAGTCCAGTATTTAAAGAAGCTGCTCCTACAGAGAAGCAATTCACCACATAAAATAACAATTCATTAAAGAAACATGAGAAAAGAAAACAACTCCACAGCATTCAAATTTGCGATAGCTGATCCACTTTCGATATGTAGAGGGTGGCCAAGGAAAAGAAACATATGACCCGATCAGTGATTAAAAATGAAAAGCTAACCTAACAATACTGTTTTCCCCACCTCTCCATGATAGGTTTCCACCTTCACAAAAATAGCCTTTTTATCCATCTCAAACCCCTTCAGATTAATTTAGCAAGCAATGTCTAGTGCCTGCCTAGGAGAGAATTCATTGATAATTTATGGAAATATCTAACGTAATCCAGTGGAGATGACTTTTTTCCAGCTTTGTGCATTAATAGATAATCAAGGCCTTAAAGCAGCCTTAGCTTCCCATTACCTCAGGCAAAAGAATTCCTGAAAGTGTGCCTTGAGGGCACCTGAATTATATACTCCATTAGCAGAGGGAGGCTTTCTGTATTCCACGTGTAACACTCCCCAGGACCTTTCCTGTTTATTTCTGCTGTATGAAAGCAGAAGCATTAGGGCCAGAATTTTTTAAGTGAAGACTTATGTAGATACAATGGAGAAGCCTTTCAGGCAGGAGCCAGATCACCCCTTCAGTCCCTGGCAGTGACCTCTCCTGAATAAAAGGTTTCTGTTACATCATTAGCTCAAGCCAAAAACAGCCCTGGCTTAATGCACAGTTTGTTCTTCCTACTGTTTTTAGGCAAATACAGCTACTTTACTCCCATCTGGGAGGGAAATTACACTGCTGGGTTGTAATCTAAGACAAGATTTTCATTGGAAGCAAATGCTTTCAATCCAGTGTAAATACTGCTGCATGTTCAGAACGCCTAAAACAATAAACCTTGCTCCTTCCCAACACGGTTAGGGAAATGGAGAAGATGGGGGCTGAGAAGAGCATAATAAAACAGAGTATTCTAAAAGCAAACACTTTCATAGATTTTAATAAATTGTTTAACCTCTTCCACTTTCTAAAATTGAAAATTGATCTCCCAGTGTCTCGACCTCAGAGGAGAGTCTAAATGGTCAATTGTACCTTTAGCATTTCAATCCACTCCGCAATTTGATATAGTCACCTCGATGTGGTCTCGGGAGGATTTATTTCCTTTTTTTATTTTTAAGATCACTACACAAACTTGGAGAACCATGGCCGACCACACGGCAGCAGGCAGGGGCTCTGAAGCCCATTTGTAAAATGTCAGCGGTGACTTCATTCCCGGTGCTGACTTCTCCTGCCGCCAAATGAAGGCAAACTGAAAAGGTGGAAATAATCATAAAAATGATGCTCCTCCATAAACAAGCTTACGGCCTCATTAGGGTAGCAGTGGGCTCCAGTGGGTGATTTATGCTCGTTTTGCTGATGCTATGAGGAAATGCCACAGGGCGACTTTAGCCAACTGCTAATGGCTTCTGACAGCTTCTTAGCAACTAGTGCAAGCAACGTTGTGGCGTTTGCTAGTGACAGAAACCGAAAATGTCATATTATCTGCCCATGTGTCATGAAGTCCGTGTGGCAATTAACTAGTAGGCCAGTGACTGAGGGGCCAGAGGCTCCTGAAAATGGCCTTTGGCTATGCAGAGGCAGCCATGACTGCCTCCCTACACACTGCCGCACGTACACAATATTCTAATGCAGAAATCCACTCCCTGCAACTTGCCAGGTTCTGATGAGAGCAGAGCAGGCCACTCACATTCCTTTCTCTCCCTCACCTATGTGGCTCTCTGGGCATAGGATCTGATGCTAGCAGAGGACTCCAGAGGATTCTGCCTTGCTATGATTAATTGGCGGTACCTGGCTCCGTGCTTTCGGATGCTGCATTCTAAGGTGCTAGCATTTGTGCTCTCTCACAAATTAGTCTAAAAGGATTGAAGATCACTGAAGCAGACTCATTGCCTGTCAGATTGCAAGAAGCAAAAGAACTCTGCACAGCCAAAAGATACTAGTTCACCAACACCAGGCTTCTAACAAGCAGGGGGAGACTCCTTGGCCACACTTTGCAGTTTGCAAGCTATCAAAACCACGCACTATATGTCAAACTGTCAAACCTTTCAGCGTGGGCCATTTGCCCTTTCAAATAATATTTAAGGATTGTTTTTACAAAATTTTATAGGCCATGGTCTAGTGAAAGAGGCCAACCAACAAAGAAAGGAATTTGTACTACAATTCTTCTATGGACAGTCTCTGGTGAGACCTGGGCCTATCCCTGTGGAGCAAGGCAGGTGACCTGTGGCAATTCCCAGGCTGCCAGAGAGCTCAGATTTCAAACACACTCAACTCAAACATCCCAAGTTGCCTATTGAAGCATGCCTAGGCATTTAGGCTCTGCTATCTCCTCCCTTTCAAGGCAGGATAAAGCTGTGTTTATTGTATTCAGACCATTCAATAGGTCAGAGTGGCCAGGTCAGCAGGGAATTCCTCTTCAGACAGGTCCAAGCTCTGTTCCTATTTTTTTTTCTTTTTAGAAAAACTATCTCCCCATTTTCTCCCAGGACTGCCATGCCCCAAAATCTACCGAGCAAGGCAAAAACAAAATCCTAAAAGCCTATCTGATGGGAACTCAGCCTGTCAGTAGGCCATCAGGTAAAAATAAAGTGGGTTGTGTGTGACAGAGACAAAACTCCTAATTAAGGAAGTGAACTTTCACCTTCCAGGGCAGTTGGAGGCACAAGGTTGGGACCCCCTTCTCTTGCTCAAAGTAACCAGACAATCATAGATGTTAGAACATTTTCATTTACAACTTTGTATGGAGACCCCATAGTTGGGGGTCGTATCCTGTTTCTTTGTTTTTCTTCTCTTGCAGCCTTTACAAACAGCAGTGTCTTGTCTTTGGATGTACCTCGATTCAATAACCAATGTCACTGGTAATTATAGCTTTCAAACTTGGGGAGAGTTTATTTTGTCCTGAAAATGGTCTAAGTGGCCATTGCAAAACCAAGCGAAGATGGCTAAATCTTCCTGCAGAGGGGGTCATTGTCATATGCTGTCATTGTGGGTATAAAGAGCAGGACACCAAGGGCTTCCTTCTTCTCTACAAAGGGAAAAATAACACCCCACTCCCACCCCGCAGCAAGGTGACTCCAGGCTTCCTAGTCATCATTGGGGGAAATGCCTCATCAATATGGAAGGCTCAAGTTTCTTTGCAGGGGTCAAGTGTGCCTGATGTCCAGGAATGTTAGAAAATGTAAAAACTCACCCCAAACCCTCTTTTCTGGATCCTGGGGTATCCAGTTCCCCAAAAGTCAGGTAGAATAACGCCTCTACATTATGTTAGGAGCATAAATTGCAAGATTAACAAACACTTCTTCCTCAGAAATTAGCTAGGATACTTCAGAGGCCTTCAGGAGTTGTTTTGTCTTCCTTACAAAAGCACAGGAGCTGCCAGAATCATTTCTCTAAAATACATATCTGATCATAGTACCCAGGCACTCATGGCCTTCCATAGTACCCCTTTGCTAACTTTTAGCATAACTTTAGTCATAACTTTTAGCCTGGCAAGGAGGAACTTTCACAGCCTCTTTCCCAAGTGTGTTTTCAGCAAAGATTTTGCCAAGACTCAAGTCATCCTCAGTCTGGTTGGTGGTCCTGTGCCTGTGGGAAGCTCTATGCACTCCATAGCTCTCAGCTCTTTATGGTTTCTTGGGCTGTTTCTTTCACTGAAGTAGGCTTCTCTTCCTTCCTCGAGCATGGTGGCAAGCTTCTTGGTGAGCTTTAAGGCCACATTCTGCTGCTATCTCCTACATGAAACATTTCCTGGACTCTGGCTGACTTAATGACCCATTGTCCCTTCCACCCAACACTGGGTGTTTTTATTTTTTGCCACACATTCACCTCCCCCAGCCACCCAATACATCATACTCTCCTAAGACCACCAACTTTTCGACATGTTTTCATTACAACAGGGGCCAAGTCATACTCGTGTCTGTTCCTAACCCAGTGTCACCACGGTGTAAAGGGAACAATGTGTTTTAGTGAATGGTGAATATATTTTTTTTCCACTGTGCAGGAAAAGCATGACTTTGATTTCCACCTGTTGCATTTCTTTTCAAGACATATATGAGTGAAAGTCTTGGGAAATGCTCACTCATGAAACTTGATAAAGCAGAAAGCATAAGAGGTGCACATTCTACAGGATTGCAAAGTGTTCTCAGAGTCTGAAGCTCAGAGTCACAGTGTCAGAACCCTTGAGAATGCTTGCCTTGGCCCTTCAGAAACAGGCCAGTGCTTCCTGTAATTGTCACTTAAAATGTCTTACCTAACTAAAGGATTTTGTGGTTGGTACAGTTTTCCTGAGCTCAATATTAAAAGGTAAAGCAAAGATTATTTTCTTCCTCTTTATTTTCCTAATGAAATATATATAGCCTCTACTTGATTCATTTCTAGTTTTTCTGTAGCAAAACCTTTCAACAGTCTTTAGCAGACAATTTGGTCCTCGTCTTAAACTCCAGACTCACATTTTAAACATCTGTTATAAATCTAAAATCCTTGGGACTTTGGATTTTCTCTGTTTTTCCAAGAAATCGCCCCATTATTCCCCTCTCATTCCATACACCTGCCTCAGCAATATGTCAGCAATGGATTGTCTGAGAACTCAGTGTCTGTGGTATGTCAAAGGTAAGATTTTAGGTGACACTGGGAAGAATTTTTGGCAGACATATAAAAGCATATCCCAAGGCCCAAATCTTAGTACTTTTGTTGTTTTTGGTTTGGTTTGAAATTAAAGTTTCTCTATGTAGTCCTAGCTGTCCTGGAACTTGCTATTTTGACCATATTGGCCTCAAACTTACAGAGATCTTCCTGCCTCTGCCTTCTGAGTGCTGGGATTGAAAAACCTGTGTTATCATGCCTACCTTATTTTTTAGATAGAAACAAAGTATACTTCAGGTTTTATCTATTCAGAATCTAACATTACAAACAGTGATCAAAATCAATAATTAAATGTGTATTTAATATTAATTGGGATTCTGTTAATTTCTTGTCTTCCCTTCTATAATTCTGCTCAAACTCAAGTGATACATGTTTTCTTGTTCTTAATTCAAAATAATTCCCAGTTGACCAAGGGGGAACAACGAAAAAAAGCAGGTTCTGCCAGCCCACAACTTCCCTGAAAAGTTTGAGATGATTCCTGTAAAAGCCATGATAAGGAGTTAGTTAAGGACATGCTATCCCTTAGTCAAACTCTAGCATGCTTTTCACAAATGGTGTGTGATATAGATACAGCAAGAGCACTGATGGAAAGTGAAGCGCTAGGAATGAGGGTCAGATCTACAGCCACGCCCACTGGCACACACTGGATTTACAGCACCCTACAATGGAGGTAGAAGAAAACTCATTCAAGATCAACAGGGCTTACATGGTAGACCCTCTCTACCTCAAAGCAATAATAAATAAGCAAAGATTAAATCACCTTGAAATACACATATTACTGGCACTCAGAAATATCTATAAATGTTACCAAAACTTGGCTCTACTGGAATTGGTTATGAGATTTTGACTTTCTAGGTGAATTTGTTAAAGGATGACAAGAAGGGGTTAATGACTGTGCACAGAGTTCAATTCTATTCTACTCTTTAGCAGATGTGTGATACAAGAGAAAGAGAAGATAATGACTCAACCCTTGCAGAAGACACCTCCTCCTAGGAGGTACTGCTCTTACTTTCTCTTTTCAAAGTGATGCCACATACATAAACCCACCATCCACTGCAGCTCTTATTACTGTCACTTCTGTTTAACAAAGGACACTGCACTCCCACTTTGGCCCTAGTACCATGTCTGTGCTGCGCACAAAGTGTAAGCAACACATCCGCAGTCATACCACTCTGAACAAGCTCCAGCTCATCTTGGAGGCTAAGCAAAGACGGACATGGGTAGTACATGAATGGTACACAAACTGTGAACTGGATCAGAAAGAGTTCTGGTTTCCATTAAGCATTCCAATTGGAGGGCACGGAAGCTAAACAACATAATCACAGTGATAAATAGCTGCAAACTCATGTACTTAGTCAGACAGCAGTAAAAATCCACATCCAAGAGTCCATGAAGTAAGAGAATTGACCCAGAGTGAACCTGACAAAAAATCTGAATAGTAGTGTAAAGCAAGGGAAGATGACAGAAGACAGCCTTCCAGACTATGGGATAGGAAGAGTGGTCCAGAAGCCTCATACAACCCAGACAGAGAACTCACTGGGATAGTGGAACCAATGATACTGGACAGTTAGGGGAAGGAGAGTTGCAGACTTTTGGGTCCCTAGGGTTCTGGGAATCCTGACCTGCCAGGGTATGTTTGTGGAGTTGTCAGGGCCTTCTCCATTGTGTACCAGAGCATCACACAATTTTCAACAAATAAAGCTTCATTCCACTGTGTCCCTTTCTAGTTAACCTCACATGTTCCCCCCTTCCAAACTAAGACTGAGCAATGAAGGCTGGGGTTGGAGGGATATTTCAACAAGTAAATGCACCAGCTGCCAAGTCTGACAATCCCGCTGTCAATAGCGTGACTCCTACAGGTTGCTGTCTGACCTCCACATGTTGTGGCATGTGTGAGTTCATGTACACAAACACTAAGGAAATGAAGTAGTAAAGCATTAAGAAATTAAAAAGAAAGAAAGAAAGGATGGGAAAGCAGTAAGCCCATTTAGACAGAATCTAACTTGGACACCTGGCATGCTAACAGGAATTAATTACTAGGCCTCTTGGATATTTGGAAGATACTTCCACAGAGACGGAAGTTAAGACTGTTGTTAGGATTCAAGGTTAGCTCAGCAAAGGCAAAGCAATGCATTAAGTCAAGTAAATGCCCAGGTGCCTGGGAGTCCTGGGCATTGGAAGACAAGTAGCAGCCTGGAAAGAGAGTCCATTTCCTCTCACATTTCTGTAAACTGGAAAGAGCTGAACACTACAATTGCCCTTAGCCCTCTAGTTTTCCGTGTCTATCTCACTGTCCAGCACCACTTCCTTGGAACTCCTAAATGCTCCAGCACCTGAGGGAGGCTCTTCTCCTGCTTACACCTGTTCTGGTCTGAATTTGCCTTCATCTTCTTGCATTAACCCAAATGCTCACCCTTATACCCTTACGAAACCTAGCCAGAGAGTCAGTAGGAAGCCTGGGTAAGTTTACATCAGATGTGAAAGAAATCCCTGACACCATTCTCAATTTCCCCTAAGAACTGTGGATTGTAAGGTAAGATTTGTTGCTGGGGATGGTGGGACAGGCCAGTAATCCCAGCCCTGGATAGGTGGAGGCAATGAATGAGATGTTCAAATTCATCCTCAACTACATCTTGAAGTCCAGGGTGGCCTGGGCTACATGAGATCACCTCTCAGCAGCCAAAAGTAAGTAAAGTAAGATGTGTCAGTACAAGTCAACCTGAAATTCTATCCTTAAATGATAGAATTTCAGTTAATGTAAGAAGGAAGGGTTTCAAAAGCCACAGTTGGTGTTTGAAAGGATGACGTTTTAGAGTCAGTCTATACAGTGCTCACAAAAGAGCCCAGTGCATTTCAAAACTGATCGTCAGCTCTCACCACCACCACCCCATACACACACTCCCCATTTACTACCTTCTCCCCTTAATTCCTGACCATATTTAGGAGCTGTGTTTCTGAATATGCCAGTTTTTTGTTTGTTTGTTTGTTTGTTTTTTATAGACAATGTCATCACCATGAATGATCCTGTGGATATAATACAGTGAGAATATGAGTCAGAGAACATCCATGTGTATATGTAGGTCAGTCATAATTTGGGTGTTTGTATGTTGGGGATTGCCAGCATGTTGAAATAAATTTGGAATTACTTCTTTGGCATAAATAGCACATTCAATTAAGCATCTATCACTTCATGAGTCTCCACTGTCAACACAAATAATGTATAAAATGTAATGGGGTGAGAAATATGGAAAGAAACCAACCAAATAGCTAAGATCCAGAATGGAAATGTTTATGAATTTTTGTGAAACACACAGACACAAAAACATTCCAAAGTCTCAGAGTGCATCTGGTGGGATTAAATGAAGACTATAGAGTCTCTGCAGTCATAGAATGCAAGATGTGTCCACTACAGTTGCTCAGACCTGTACTTATCATGTCCTCAAGACTGAGTCACAATGAATGTATTTATAGGTGTTGGTGTTCACTGAAATAAAGTACTGTGGACAGATGCAACATAAACTAAGAAAGCAAGTACATTTTCAACACTTCCCCCACCCACTTGAATCACTATAATTGGTTCTTTTGAGACAAGAATATTATTTTTTTTAGAAATATAATACATCTTTTTGACTTTACTCTCCCTTAGGGGAACAGCAGCAAATTAGTTGCCTATACATAGGACAAATAGCATGAGGAATATAAAGAAAAAATAGATTTTACTCATTTTTTTTAATCTGTTCAGCATTGTTTTTTATACAACTAAACACCATGGAAAATCCTTACAAAAACTGTATAACTTCTTAATAGAATTTTGGGCAGTTGCAGATGTGAGCACATTACAATTTATTACTGAAATTTATATATTGACTCTAACCCTAGAACAAAATGGAAAGACACCCCTCCCCAATTGAACTCACTTGCATATGTGAAAAAAAAAGCCATTCGAAACATGTTCTGAATCAGCCACTCAGGGAGTGAACTGAGAACCAAGGCCTTGGAGGTTGTGTAAAGATAGCTTAATAGACACACCATTGTGTCTTGAAACTGTTCCCCCAAGAAGTGAATCATGTGTTAATGAATGTTTAAAAGGCTTTATGCAGCTATGAAAATATATATTTTTGTTTTGTTTTGTTTTTGTTTTTTGAGTTTCTTTGGAGCCTGACCTGCAACTTGCTTTGTAGAACACACTAGCCTTGAACTCACAGACATCTGCTTGCCTCTGCCTGCTGAGCGCTGGGATTAAAGGCATGTACCACCACTGCCTGGAAACAATATATTTTGAAATGGGAAAATATTATCAAACAAGGAATTTTATACACAAGCAAGCAATGGGCACATGTGCATGCACACACACACACACACACACACACACACACACACTTACACACACATATTTAGTGGTTATCAGGAATGTGTGCATCTCTCTCTCTCTCTCTCTCTCTCTCTCTCTCTCTCTGTGTGTGTGTGTGTGTGTGTGTGTGTGTGTGTGTGTGTGTGTGTGTGTGCCTTTCATAGATAGAACTCCTTTATCTAAGGTATATAGGATGCACTTGAAAAGTAGGATAAAGGCTAGTTTCCAAAGTTTAGGTTAAAGCAAAGCTTTTCCAACTTGGCTACTTACAGAATAATAAAATAGCATTTTTTATAAGTCCCAATCCTTACACAGCACTGGAAAACAACTAAACCAACATTATAGGGTCCAGCAAGAGCTCAACACGGGTGATTTCTACATAATTAAGTCTGAGAAGCACCAAGTTAAAACCATACATTGTGGCAAATCTCATGACCAGAGGAAAGGTTTCCTAAAAGCTTTCTCCTCTGCTTTCCTGTCTCACAGTTTGCAGGCTGAAAGCTTTGTAAAACTATAGCATGATAAAGAGATAAAAATAAATAAATAAACAAGAACTCACGAAGCAGTTACACCAGGGAATGTCAGCACAGTGAAAAATAGCCTTCTACATGCTTCAGGGGCTTCATAAAAAGAAACACACACCACAGAACCATAATTCATGTGTCTACTGACTTCAAATCATATTAAAATATTTGTTATAGTCACATGTGACAGAATGTATTACAGTCTTAAAATATTTTCACCAAGTAATCTCTAGAAGTTGTAACATTTTAAAAAAGAAGATTTCTGTTTGTGCGGACCACATCATTCTTGAGTGACAGAGAGAAGACAGGATGACATGGCTTTTGTAGAAGTTTTTCATGTGTGTGCTCTCTCTTCCCTACGTAGTAGCTTGCTGCCTTATGTGTTGCAACTCCACCATCTAACTGTCTAGCTTCCTCGACATCAGCCCTCAAGGTGCTTTCCTTTTCATCTCTGATGCCTTTTTATTCTGTTCTTAGTGGTCAGGAGGTCTAAGGGGAGATGTTAGCATGGGGTGTGGCACAGGGCCACAGCCATCTGAAGATGGAGCCCAGAAGATGAGAGCACGGGGCTTCATTAGGAAAAGGATCCCAGGGCAAGAGGAAAGCCCCAGGATGGAAAGAGAGAAGAGATGCCACCCTGTCCACTTATTTACAAAGAATACTGGAGCAAAGCTCTGAAATAGGGAGCTGCAGGTGTCTGAAGAAGAATTAAGAGATATTAAGTGTGTTAAACATAATTGAGGAAGAAGAAATGGCTGAGAAGGAGCTTAAGTGAAAAGATTAAAAAAAAAAAACCAAAAACTTAGGGCTCTATTTGTGAAGCCAGCACCTAAAGGATTCAAGAGTTTTCGAAAGCAGAGAATTCCCAGCATGCATCTACTATTGTACCTAAGCTTGTTTCCCCCTTTGATTAAGAAGGCTCGAGTTCTTTTGTGAACTTGTAGTGCCACTCATACTAGTGACTCAGTTAATTAGGGACAAGTGCTTGCCTTTCAAAATGAGCACACTGTGCACACTGGCAACTTTGCTTGGGTGGACGCAGGAAGTATCCTTATCAAATGGGTCTTCCAGATAAAAACCGGCCACTTCCACTTGTGCGCATAGGTGCCTGCAATCTTGTTAGCCATCGACTCAGATCCAGTGCATTCCTTGTGTTGCTCCAGGGCCCCTAGCCACTGCACTGCCTGTCCATAGGGTGTGAGTCTCCCAATGAGATTACAGAGGATCTTTCCCTCTGGACAAATACAGCCAGAAATGTGTTGGGTGACGTGCATACCTCCCTCAAGAGAAACATGAGAACTGGCTCTGCCACTTCATGTAAAGAACATCCCTGCACCTGCTGGTCCTCATTCTGAATCAGTTCATCAGCAAGGCTGACTGACAGTCTTGGGACATGAAAATGAAAACCAATCTATCTATTTGGGCCAAACTACCAACCAAGCCCTCTCTATGCTGTTCTTTTCTCCTATACAAGCATCCTTATAATAAAGCTCAACTTGTAAAGCAGGCACCAGAAGAGAATAACAGTGACTAATCATGAAATCAAACAACTATAAATAGTAGATTGCAATCAAATTCACTAAAGAATTATGAGCTGTTCATTTCTGGAACTTTCCACCTAATATTTTCTTGGAGTATGGATAACTAAAACTATCTTAGTTTCCTCACAAACCAGGTTAATCCATAAATTAACCTGTTGTTAACAGCAGAAGGATTTTTTTTTTTTTACTAACAAACGAAGGACTATCTTTGAGATAGAAAATTGAGATACGCTCTAGAAAGTCTTTCATCTTCATCTGGATCATAGCTTCTTAAATTGTGAGTCATGACCCTCTGAGATCATGTGACTGAATGTAGGGATTATAAAAAACAAACCAAAACATTTGTTAAGAGTAGAAGATTTTGAAACATAAAATCATCAAAAATGTAATCGAACTCAATGTGAAATGAATCTCGGATGTTTCTGGGAGCACTTAGCCGTGTTGTACTGTGCAATGTCACTGCAGCCTTGGTTTGGACACCTGACAAGCACACTTTGTAAAAAGAAGACTCATAAGGAATGGAGCCTGAAACACTCCACTCAGACTCATGATCGGTGTTAAAAAAACTGCAGTGTTTTCAGTATGCATGCAAAGTGTTCTGCTCTTCTAGAAACACAACAGTTTAGTTGTGGGAAACAAAGTGCAGTCTTTTCCCTACCATGCCTCCTCAGCATGCATCAGATTAGTATACTTCTGGATTGTATTATGTTTCCTTTTTAAAATTGCTATTTAGGCTGATAACTTAATTTTCATTTTTTTTTTTTTAAATGAGCAGCTGCCATATGGCTCAGTGGGTTAGTACATTTGCTGCCAAGCCTGATGCCTGGAGCACCATCTCCGGAAGTCAGATGGCGGAAGGTGAGAACCAACTCCAGAAGGTTGTCCTTTGGCCTACACACATTTGCCATGGTGCGTGTGCACACACATTCACACACACCACACACAGGAAATGAAATTAAGACATAAGTATAAAACTAAAGACGGCGAAATTATGTTGTTATTAGGATACTCCTGCCATTTGATACTATATATTTATGTAAAATAGCCTTTCTCGGCATTGGTAATTATAAAGTAAAAAAAAAAAAAAATAGCAATCCACTCTGAAAATTGTTGAAGATTCTGCTCCTGTAGTATCAGACACTCAATCACAATTTTATTCTTTATGGAAGTGTAACCAAGCACATCCAGGTCATGTGTGTACATTTGTGGTACTGAAAATTGAACCTAGAGCCAAAGCATTCTGGGTAACCAATCACCCTTCCACTAAGCCCCACCCCCCAACTCATCCATCTTATGATTATGCAAAATCACTTTCCTCTTTAATAAAATGTTAAAATTATATGCATATCAAAGAACTGCTTTAGAACAAATTTCTTATGTGATTTATTACTGGTAAATATTTGGTTACTGTATCTGCTTTATATACCTGGGGTATTGTAAAAATTTCTCCATCAGAAAGCTGTATCCTGTGGCAAAAATGTAAGAAAATTTGGTCTAGATAGAATGACAGACAAGCTGAAAGCAAATGGTCACAGAACACTGACCAAAGCAAGAATCTTAGATAAAATAATGCTGAGGAAACCTTTATAAGTTAAAAATCCCTTTGTTCATGGTAAGAAGCAAGGAAAGCACTCATTTTTGCATATGTCTAAAAAAATCCTCAAGCTGGGTATGTAGTATATAGATCCCTATGCTTGGGCTGAGGCAAGAGAAGCCCTTGAGTCTGAAGTCAGTATGAGAGACACAGAAAAACCCTGTGTCCCCATAACAACACGGAAAGACAAACAGAAAACCGAATTATGGCTTTTTCAAGAAGCAGCCTATTCCCTGCAGACTCTGGCTGCTCAGAGACCAGACACCTTAGGGTGTGCTTTTCTTAGTTGCTTCCTCACAATCAGGTAGAGATGGGCTGGGAACAGGCTGCTGCAGATAAGGGAACACAGGTCTTTGTAGATCTGAACTCAGCTCTGACACCAGCCTATTCCCCCTAATCACTCCAGAACCACCCTTTCCTTTTAATCTCCTTAGATGAGATAAGGTCAAACCTGGCCTTTCCCTGACCTCTAGAAGCTCCTCCAGGGTGTCAGCAGCCCTTCCCCCCATTCATCCCTACAGGCCATCACAGCTTTGCAAACTTCCCCTGAATCTTATCTGATTTTTCTAGGCAGGGAAGGAAGACACAGGGCAGTCACCTGAGTCTGAGGGAGTAAAGACAGCTCAATGTGAAAGCCTTGAAAAGGACAAAGAAGACAATTGCTAAATGGTCATAGATCTAGAAAGTTCACAAGAACAAGAAGCCACCAGGTTTAGTTCTTCCTAAAGCTGCATGGAAAAACCGTGCAAGACTACCTCCAAGAAGCAAGGACAAAAATCCTATTAAACAACAACACAAAGTAACAAAAGAAAAACCAAACTCTATATACAAAGTGGAAGCAGAGAAGGGAAGCTATCCGCTAGAACACACACCCTTCCTACTCTGGGGGCCCCGGGGGGAAGCCACTAATGAAATTGGGGGGGGAGGGAGTGTCTGTGGACTTTCCAGCCTCATTATAGCATCTTCAAGGATCTCTCCACATCAGAAATCTGAGTACCTGCTCATCTGCTCATCAGAATGCCAGCGGCCATCTTCCTTCTGAACCTGTGACATTGGAAGTTCACAGGGTGTACATGCCAGGGAAATGAGAGCAGATTGCAAGCTCAAAGGGAATTTGGGGCTTTTTGTTTGTTTGTTCATTTGTTTTAGATTTTCCCAATATTTTTGAGTCACAAGAGGAACCCTCTCCCCTCCCTCAGGGAGAGGAGTACAGAAATACAAACAAGCTAGCTATTTCTTGAAACACCAGCTAGAACAGAAATTCATGTGTGCCCCCATACCATGAGGCAGCGGTGGTCCCCATGGAAACTGTTCTGTACAGACTAAAAGATGTGATGTTGATAGAGCCTTTTCAACCTTGATGTCAAAGGACAGCAACTTGAAATCTACCTGGAGCAAGAAGGTACAGAAACTTTAGCTTTGCTGGAGACCCTTCTGTGATCCTCAAACTACCTCAACTGGAAAAAAGTCTGCTGCATTCCCCTCTCCCAATCCCTCTTTACCCGAGCAGAATGAGCAATGGCCATGTCCTCACAAACAGACCTCAGAATGCCAATCCCAGGCCTGTCTGACTTCTGAGTTGGCCTGTGGCCTAGAATTCCTTGCTGCTGGCCCCACCTAACAGATGGGGTATGCCAAAATGCCAGGCCTGAACTTGCTAAACCCTTTGGACACTCTGTCTTGGACCACCCAGCTGTCTGTACAGAGGCCAACTTCTATATCCAGGTTAAGCACTCCAAAGTGGCATTTTTCCTAATATGGGGGAGTTTCTGCTTTGTCCTGTTCATCTCTCTGGGCCCTGTGGCTCTGTGATGCTGTGGTTCTAGGAAGTCCCTGCGAATCCTCACCACCTACCTCCTTCTTACCCGGATCCAAAATGGGTTAGTTGTGCCAAATCTGTTCAGACCCAGGTAGTCTGTGAGAGAATTATTTCCATATTGGATACCAAAAGTGGGTGTGGGAAATGCAGCCTTCCTCCCTGTGCCTCACTCTTATCCAGAGAATTCTGTCTTTCAGAAGCATGGAGTAGAAACACTGTAAGTTCAGCTTCTCTGAAACCATCTGCTTTCAAGTCTCCTCCTGTGTGATCCAGGCAATGCAGAAAGAGCTGCCTGGTCCAAGCCAGTTACAGGAACGATGAACATGGGTCTTTGCTGGCCCAGAGCTGGGTATGTCTCTTTTAAAGGAGAAAGAGCCACTGTATGATCTAGTTTAAAAAACTAAGAATCATGCTGTAGGAAGATAATGGAAAGCCAGGGAAGCTCAGACACTTCCAAGTTACAAAATATGACTGTCCTCAGTTTAAAATTTAAATTTTTGTGGGTGTACATGATGACAGGAGTGGGCAGTTATGCATGCCACAGCTTGCAGGTGGAAGTCAGAGGACAACTTTGTAGAGTTAGTTCTTTCTGTCCACCTTTATGTGAGTTCTGGGGATCCAATCCAGGTCACCAAACCTGTGCAGCAAGTGCCTTTACCCACTGAGGCCTCTTGACAGTCCCAAATGAGACTGTTTTAAATTAAATTATAGAGCTGTTTTCAGAGGTCACGCTCATAGCCTCTCTTCTATACTTGCTTGTCACTCTTATTAAAAATAATAATAGAGAATTTTTAGAAAAAGACTGTGGGTGTTCTGTAGCAGCAGGCTGTTGGGATGTGGGATGGTGGTTCCAGGCAAGGCCTTCTAGAAGTTGGCCATGAATCAAGGGCAAATTCCCAAATAGTCAAACAGTGACTTGGCAACATTGGATCACTGTAGCTCATCTTTACAATAGTCCCACTTCCCAAGATATATGAATTCTTGTGTAAACTCCAGGTCACAACTGGGACTGAAGTCCCAACCAGTCACTACTTTCTGTACCATCCTTTTCAGGTGCTTCAACTCTATTGAGACACTCTTCCTTGGCCATAAAATCATTGGTGGGAAGGGACTAGGTGATGCAGAATAGTAGTGTGAGAACTGGTAACCCTGAGGATGTAAACATTTGACAATAGGTGACATGCTGTAAAGATGCCCCTTTCTCTGTGTAAACTTCTAGTATTCCCCAAGACAAGGATAGGTGCATTTCCCCATGAAGTAGTATCACATTCTGCCCATGGTCTGTTCATATGCAACTCTGCTCATTGGATTCCTCAGGATCCAACACCAGTAAGCAGTGTTGGTTGAAAGAACAATAAATCAAGACCAAATCTATTTATATCTTCTTAAGAGTTTTTAGGAAGTTCTCAGAGGATGGGGGCCACAGAAAAGAGTCATAGCCTTTAAAGACTTTTCTCTCTACAAAAAAAGTTAAAATTTCTTGTCCCAGTTTTGTTCCATTTGTCACACACACATATATCTGGAACATACAGATGTCATTATAGGAAAAATTAGGAAGAATTGGGTCATATATATTGTAGGAGTTTGCTAAATCCCCATTTCTACATGAGGAACAATGGGTGGATGGGTTGACTCCACTGATTTGAGAGAAGAAGAAATGTTGAGAGTGCCTCTTTCGGTCTGCCATTTCTTTTCACTACAAATGAATGACTGAAATGTTAGTTAGCATCACTCACCTGGTTAAACCTGTATTTCCATGCAGCCTGTCACATCACCACCTACATGTACTGAAAATAACGTGCTTTCCAGGAACGTCTAAACTTCTGTTCATATTGTCTCCAAACAAATACAGATAAAGTGATAAAGTTTAATGTCACTTCTCCCCCCCCTCCTAAAATGGGTCTGACTTAGTACTATATATGTCACTCAAAAAAAAACCAAAAAAGTCAAAATTATCATTTAACGTTTAATGAAGAACCCTGGCATTTTTAGCTGATCTCTGTACTGGGAACTGTATTAGAGAGAATGATGATAGTAGACCATGCAGCTTACAGTTAGGACCGTTGTGCAGCAACAGTAGAGTCAGTAGGAAATATTCTGTTCCTGTTTATTTTCAATGGAAAGAAATTAACATGACCAGAGGGTATTCCTTTAAATGACTCCACAGAGGATACATGACTATAACTTCTTGCCTTATTTTATTACTGATATTGAGATGATGGTGAGAGAAAATCAACACCAGTTTCTGAAGATAGAGTTGAAAGAGGAATTGTTTCTAAGGAAACCACTACAAGAAGAATGACAAGATGGAAACTACCCAGTCAAGGTGACTTGGGGTCCATAACTGAAAAACAAGATACAAACATCACACTTGGAAGGTAGCAGACCATGATAAGCTGGAAGATGATGAGTTGGGACGGAACTGCATTATGTGCTCCTGTCCAAATGTTAACTCATGGATGGAAGAGTTCTACAGTAGAGGGGCAGAGGTTCAAGTCCCAGATATTACGCCTTTCAGTTAGATGATGGAAAAGTAAACAGCAGTGTTTCCACTAATCGCAGCTACCACGGAGCGTTAAAGGGTAGCAAGTGATCTCTCAGGTATACTGAGGTTATAGAATCGAGTCTGGATGTCATGGGCCATATACTGATGTGTGCATTTGCTACATGAGCCTTTACCAGCATGGTCCTCAAATGATCCTGAAGTGTAAAATCCACCTGCTGGAGTATTGGCTTCCTCTGGCTTGTCTTTATGAAGAGAGGACACACACACACACACACACACACACACACACACACACACACTTATGCGTATATAAATGGATAAAGTTGCAGTAGCAGACTCCCAGTGTATTCAGTAACACAACTAAGGTGCAATTAATTCTAATTCAAGCAACAAGGCAAACTTCCAGCCACATGTCACTAGTACCTACATGCAACATCTTCACATCCAAACAGGATGGCAAGATCTGCAGTCTTCCGATAAGCTCTTAATGGCCCTGTTCCAGGCATCTCCAGCAACAAGCTGAGAGGAGCTTGGAATGCTTGGGTGAACCCATCTGAGGACTTGCGTACAGGAACGAGAGCATCCTTCTTAGCTAAGTTGTCTTAGAGGCACCTTTTCAGGGGCAGGGTGGAGACAAGCAACCAAGTGAAAGCTGCATTGGCCACACATGCGCAGCATTAAAGTCAGGGAAGCAAGCTGAATTGGGGATTGATGTCACATTATCCAGTCCCAGTCACAGTTCGGAAGCCTACTAAAGAGGTCTGCACCCTGTGCTCCTGGACACACTCGACCTGCAGGCACGTGCCATTTTCTGATATCGGTAGAGCATGTGGGACTATGTCTCATAGGCAGAGCCAGTTCCCACATATTCTAAGTTTCAGGAACGCGTGACAAGCTGGCTGCCTCCTCTGCTTTTGTGGGACAAAGGATGTTCAAAGATTTCTCACGTGTGCACACTAGAGTATCCCTGAAGCCACTCTCCTCTTGACCTTCCTCCCTCACAGTCACTCACACACACACACACACACACACACACACACACACACACACACACACACACACACACACACACACACACACACACACATTCACACTTCTTTTGCATTTTAGTGACCTTTCTCCTTTCAAATTTATATCATTGTACAGCTAGCAGTTTATGACAAATTTGTTATCAGACACCTACAGTAAATTCTGCTTTCACAATGCTGTTCATATCCTAGCAGTGTGGAAATTCTCTTGAAAAGGGAGACTTGGGTGATTTTATAACCATTTGTGTGTGTGTGTGTGTGTGTGTGTGTGTGTGTGTGTGTGTGTTATCGGGCATTGCACAGGAGAAGGGGATCCAAATGAACTGCTTCCATCAGGGGATTAAAGAGATATGTTTATCCCAAACATCCTATGATTATTGAGCCAGAAGTTTAATGGCTGTCAAGTAAGTTTTGAAAGCCAGAACTTGGTAACTCTCAACCATGCATTCTTAAGGCACTGCTTGGCCTAACTTGACAGATTGGTTCTGAAAACATACACTAATTTTTAAAATTCAAAACAGATCCACTTGTTTTGGGACCTGCACAAACAGAGGGTCAGGAGAGTGGAAACAGCGTAAACAATGTTGTTTATAGCCAAGCCTGAGAAAACCGCCCTATTTTCCTCCCGAACTGCAGGAAGTCTCAGAGCAAGCCCCACCTATTGAGGTGGACTAAAATGTAGCTTCCATGGGATACACGCTATTATTTTCAAACATAGTGACATGAAAGGGTCTCACAGTGAGCAAAAGTAATGAAGGACCCACCAGCTCTTTTCCGACATGGAATGGAAAAGGACGGGGAAGTCCAACTGCAAACAAGGCCCCCAAACAAACGAAATGAACACAGCATCAGGGAGATGTGAGGCAAGCCACACTAGACATGTCATTGTCCTGCTTCACCTTTGACCTCAAGAGGAGGCAGGAGACGGTTCCCACAGCTGTGTACCCATAGAAAGCTGTTAGTGAGTCCAGAGTAGCCAGCCCCTCGCTTGTGAGCAATATTTCCCAGCCACATTGGATTAGAACTCTTTCCTACTGCCTTCTCACCAACCCCCAAGTAGGTTGGTTTCCTTGATGCCTTTTTCTCTTGTTGTAACAAAACTATATTTAAAAGCAACAGGAAGCTTTTACTTGGGAAGTTGAGGTCTAAGCACTCAGCGGTGAACAATGACCCGAGAGATAAAGATGCAACGTAAGTGGTAGGGAACAGGCCTCTGCGAGTTTCCTGCCAAAGTTGACTTGTGAGCATGTGTGAGGCCACGATATGGCTAACAGTGCTATTTTGCTTTTATTTACTCCAATTTATTTGTTCCTGTGAGAACCTCTATAAAAACAAAGTGTGGAGACAAACAATGGAAGCCTTCCCAGCTCCTCCTGGCCAGGGCTTTTATTTGACACACAATCAAATGTTTCCATCAGTGGCCATCAGCCCATTCATTCAACTCTGAATCATATGCCAGAGCATAGGATTGAGTGCTGGGGGGGGGGGGCACCTGGGCATGGCCACTGTCATTGAAGGAAACAGAGACAGAGACAGGGACAGAGAAGCAGGGGGCAGGGTTCCTTGGCCACCAGGTCTCCCCACAGACATGTAGACTAAAACGTTTAGAAGGTCAGCTTGCGTGTCTTTACCATCATTTAACCGCCATTCCCTCTTTCGGTCCTGTTCTGTGTCAAAGAAGAGCTCTTGAGTTGGGGGTTCGTTTGACCTTGGTCACTCACAGGTCAAGCTTTTCAGCAGTTGTTAACACAAAGCTGCCAGCCAACCCACCCTCAAAAGTCATCCCCACAGCCCGTTCTCATCTCAAACGTGCTCTGCACGTTGGGGTTTTCAGTTTTTAGGAAGCTGGCAATCCCTTTACTGCACAGTGGTCTCAGAGACCGATAAATAGGTCAGACACTCCTCAGTGAGACTGTAGACCTGCAATGTACCAAATACGGAAAGGTAATAGATTTTGACTTTTTCATTTTTAAAAGGGGCTTTTTAAAGTGTTATTTTAAACCGGTTGAACAGATCACTTTATTCCTTTATTGGACTCCGAGAGATGCTGTCTGTTAAGTAGTTTTGTGCAATCCAAACTACATTTTTGCCTCTCTGAAAGAGATCAATATTTATTCAGATTGATTTGTAAGATTTACATGTGAAAAATAGATAAAATTGGATCAAATATAAACCAAAACTAATTCTGTCAACTCCCATGAAAGTCAATAAAGCCAAAATAAATTTAGCAGATTTCATCTACCTACATTTGAGAATTGTTTTACTTCATTATTTCTTATAAAGCTACTGAGCAGAAATTTGCTTAAGTCTCACCCAAGCTTCCCTAACTGAGACAATAAGACTCTCTATGGAATATTTTGCACTTGAATATTATCACCAGGACAGCATATGGCAGTTTATCTTCATCCTCTTTGTAGGCTAAAATTAGCACAATGCTCTAGCAGCACCCTACACTTGACTGGACCACAGTTAAATTCTCTACAATGCCACGGCCTGTTCCACATCCTGCCAGCTTCCCACATTTAAGCAAATGGGCTGAGTTGAGATTAACAGTTGCAGATACATCTTAGTGCAGTATACACCCACAAGAAATGCCAACAGGAGCAATCTGTGTGAAAATTCTTTCTTCGTGTGCCTACTATATTACACTACCTAGTGCTTCCACCACAAAACAGTCCAAATCTTTACCAGGTTTATGTACCAACTGGGCTATTCATAAGCTTCAAAAAGCAAGACACTGTTTCCTTCTTGGGTAACTAGGTCTTGCTTTGCTACGGGTGCACCAGAGTCAGTTTTTTTAAAACCCTCCGTTGTAGGAGTTAAGTATGCCTTTCCAGAGGATGAAGTGAAAGGGATCTGCCTATAGTATGGTCTCCTCTCTACACAGGAAAGTAGCTACTGGCTAGCCCTTTGAAAGGATTATACCACAAACAATGATTTTTAAAAACAATGGAAGGAGTTCAAATAATACATCCCTTTTAGTCTGTAGCAGTGTAATTTTCTCTTCAAATAGTTAAAGAAAAAATCAGGAAGAATTAACTTTGAGAACACAGAAAGTTGGCAGGTAAGCCACAGGGGTCTATTTACGTTAGGAACCTCTGTGTGTCTTTTATCTTCTCTTCCACTGTTTTATTTATTAAGGCAGATGTTACAACACGGTTTTGTAGTAGTATTTACTAACCTGAACCAGACAGAACTGTCTTTCATTCATGTGTGCTGAAATTTATTGAGTTGCTACCATTGATTAAATCCAAACTACAAACAATTCTAGCATTGCCAACTGATTTTTATCAATAGGCAAATTATTTATCAATTAGATTTTAGATATAAAAATTTTCTTTTTCCCCCCAGTGCCGGGGACTGAACTCAGAGCCTTAATGAATGCTGTTAGAGAAGTATTATACTGAATACAGTCCCAGCCCATTTTTTGTTGTTGTTTGTTTGTTTGTTTATTTGTTTTTATTGTTTAAGACAAAGTCTCAATGTGTAGCCCTGACTGGCCAGGAGCTCACTATATAGACTAGGCTGAACTTGAACACACAGAAATCTACCTGCCTCTGCCTTCCTAGCTCTAACGATTAAAGCTGTACACCATCATGCCTGGCCCCTTGTGAACTCTTGAACGGATCAACAGGAAAAGCTGATTTCCCAAAAGGTCATCTCACACTGACATCCATATGGTTCTCAGGGTGTGCATTTTGCAAGAGAAGAAAAACATGTAGACTCCAAAAACTGCAGAGCACCTCGCTATGTGATCTAACTAAGGCCATCCTGCACATGATGTACTGTATTCATCTGTCCCAGTCATTCCAGACCCACATCCCCCCTCCTATAAAAAGCATATTGCACAGTGGTGCAGGGCACGGAATACAGAAAACAAAATGGGCAAATTCCTGGAAATTTCAGTAGCAGTCACAAAGCTCTTCCGTATTTTCTAGCTAATCAACAGGCTGAGACACTCTGGGGCTTTCTCATCCGTATCTGTATGCAGGGGAATGAAATCTCTACTTCTACCTTGCTCCCAGATATTCAGAAAAGTCTTGGGGATGCTCAGTACTTGTCTGAATGCTATTACAATTGCTTAGACTTCTATTCAAACCTTGTCCTCTTTGGTCATGAAATTCTGTAGAATGCCTTGGCCTTCTCATAAGCTTCATCCTCTATGTAAAACATTTCCTCACTCAGGGTCCTCACTTTCCTGAAGGTGTTTCGGTATTTCAGCCTTGCATTACCTGATCACCATCCTTTATTTACAAAATAAATTACATCACAATAAACGTACATGATTTGTCTGACATAAAGCCTGTGGAACTAGAAGTCTGAGAACACTGAACTTCAGACTCTACCATGCAACCTCCAGAACAAAACTTCCCAACATGAAAGGTGCATAAACAGCTATTTAAAATATAAATTGAAGAGCTAGGCATGGTACACGGTACATACCTATAATACCAGAACTCTGATGGCTGAGGCAAGCATCTGAGGCCAGTCTGGGACATTTAAGAAAGATAATGGTTCACATAACTATCAAGCAAATCACAAAACCGCTGATAGACAATGGTGTTCTATCTGCATGACACGCTGCTGCAATGGTGAAACAAAGGTCAGTGGAGTAACCAACCAATACCTGACTTGACTTAAGGACCACTCCATGTGGTGTAACAAATACACAGTGCTGCATGGGGGACCAAGAATTTGAAATTAGATAGTCCAGGGATCTAGGGGGAAAAAAAACCAAACACTACTGATCTACTAAAAGAATGTAATAGTAAAATGACTCCTGACATCGTTCTGCTACACTCATAGATCAGTGCCGTGCTCAGCCACCATCAGGGAAGCTTCATCCTGCATCAGGTGACAACAAATAGAGAGCCAGCAGCCAGGCAATTTGTAGAGTGTAAGAGTCCTTGGAACACAACTCCCTCAAAAGGATGTCTCCATCAAATCCTTCCTCTCAAGGCTCATGGAGCCCTGCTAAAAAGGAGGCACAAAGGGTGTAAGAGGCAAAGGGGATGGAGAACACCAAGGAAACAAGAACTAAACACAACAGGACAAACTCACATATGAGCCCACAGAGACTGAGGCAGCATGCACAGGACCTGCACAGGGCTGGGCCAGATTGTCCTAGGGCTAAAGAGAGAAGTGAGCATGTCCCCATCCCTCACCCAGAAGCCATCTCCAATTGATAACAACATGGGAATGAAAATTTAGTTTTCTCAAGGGTGTCTCACTGGAGAAACACACTACTCTTAAATGTCACTGCATGCCCAGCAGTAGATGGACAACTGAAAATGAATCTAATGGAATCTCCAGAGGTTCCCGGCCTCAGGATGTCATGTCATGGTTTTTTATTTTTCTCTTTTTGAATTTTATGACTTTATATTTTTAGTTCTCTCTCTGTCTCTCTCTCTCTCTCTCACCCTACAGACCTGTTGTGTATATATTATTGCTTCTAGTTTTATGTATTCATGAGAGTCCTGTCTCTGTGTCTATATCTACTTCTCATACCTTTTCTTGGGCACTTTTCTTTCTCTTTGTTTATTTGCTTTTCTTCTGATTTATTTGTTTTTGCTTTATCTTATTTTATTTTATCAATATCCTTTAGAAGCCTGTTTGTTTTCTAAAGAGAAACAGAAATGGGGTAGATCCAGATGGGAAGAGTTGTGAGGAGGAATTAGGAGAAGATAGAGGATAAACCTAAATCAGGATATATTACATGAAGAAAAAAATCTATATTTAATAAAAGAAAAAAAAGCTTTAAAAAGAAAAAAAGAGTTATGTTTCATAAAAACCTTAATCAATTTATTATTCACTTAGAGATAAACAAGTACAGAAATTGACCATAAAGGTCTGATCTAATGATGAGTTAGTAACAACTGTATTCTTCTTTTTAAATTTTTATTTAATGCTTTTTTTAGTATTTGGCTGAAAGATTAATGTTAAAATAGTGGTTTGGTATTAACGAGTGGGGCTATGTTTAGCCAAAATATCTTTCTTCTCAAAAAATGGATTCTTTTTCAATTTCTTACTTAAAAGGAATATATAATAACATATGTAGATATGTATATATTTGAGTATATAGACAAAGCAAATATGCCAAAGTAAAGAGCTTGTGGTACTTTACAGGTGTTTTATTGTACTATGCATGCTATTCTGCATGCATGAAAGTATTTATACTGAGAAATCAGGAAAATGCTAGCCAATAGCACGTGAGAAAGTCTCAACACCATGGTCTACGAGTCTCATCCTCCACCTCCCATTTCCTGTCTAACAGCCTCAGCTTAGATCCCTGGACATTCTTAGTGTATGGTGCCTCCGTGGGATGGAGATCACACCTCAATGTAAGAACTTCTCTTTAAAATGGACAGAATGGTTAAGAAACACCTATACTCCTTTGAAAAGGAGTGGTGTGTAACTAGTATGCAAATTCCAGACACAACTGTGTCATTATAAAATGGTTAGGAAAGGCAATTTAAATCATCAAAGTAAGAAATGGACTAACCCTGCATAATAACTAGACAGCAGCCCCGCACATATATGCAAGAGCAAGCAAAGACAGAAACGACGAGGTTGGAGAAGAAAAGTGAGCAGCTCTCACCACCAATCATTTTGAAGTGGGAAGAAGTGGTAAGGCTGATTGGCTGTGAACAAAAGAATCCTTCCTATAAATCGAGTTTTCTCTCCCCATATCCTCCCAGAATCAAGCTATTTACTCTCAATCAGAGATATTTGGGATTTTATTCACTAACTATAATTGTTATGAAACCTAGTTTTCAAGATACATACATATATGTGTGTGTGTATGTGTGTGTGTGTGAATAGTATTTGTTAAAATGTATCTGTTGCACTAAGCATTGCTTGCTGTATCCTAAAAATTTACCAAGTAACCATTAGTATTCTGAAAGTCAAAATGCTGCGATTTCCCAATAGCCTCTGCAAGGACAAAAGATTACTGTGACAGGATGAGGCCAGAACTGTGAAAAGAACTTTGTTGTTGAGTAAATCCATTTCTCATCTTAAGTTGGCTCCATCTTCCTCCACTCCGTAGGACGCAGAGGTTGCCAGGCCCTAACCCAATCTGACAATCAAAGGAAACACACCACTGGGTGTACCTTTCAGTCTGACACTGGGAAAGTCACTTTCTCCTGTAGCATAGAAAACACGAGCAGTTTCTTTTTATAAAAAGAACCATGACTCTAAATCTCTTCTCTACTAGTCACATTCTCATTGAATGTCTCTTGAGAGCAAATGGAGTCCTTTCTAAGAGGACATCTCAGTGACCCAAGTGACCTCCATCCTGACACAAAAGATATTCAAGAAATCCCTCATAAAATGATGACATGTTAAAATAGCCACAGATTCTCAATTTCTTCTCATGCCTTCACTCATACTCAGATGTACGCTGATGCTAATGAGAGCATCTCGCCACAGAGAAAAGGAAGTCAGTGACTACTGATGATCATGCCCAAGATGATGCAGCATTCTGCCAGATGCTGCCATCTAGATATTAATCTTGGCACTCCTGTAAGTAGGTACAAAGAGTACCTTCATTTTATGAGTAAGTTTAGGCTGCTGCCTGGCCAAAATACGTTAAACTTCTTTATGTTAGTTAGAGCTTCATTTGTTACAAGCCTGTTTATCATGACAATAAATCAATGGAAGATTGCTTCAGTTCCGACTAGATGCTAAAATGCTCTCCCTATCTTGCCTTAATGTTCTTGGAGAGAACTCACTGTTGAGAGAGACAAGAGGTGACTCGGGAAAGAACAGCATCAGAAAATATATTGGCTCAGGAAATTTCATAACTTAGGGATAAGGGGAAAAACAAACACTGCATTACCAATTCCTTGAGGGCGGGACTGGACGTGTTCACTTTTACTATCCCAGGATTAGCACAGTCGCTGCCATGTAGGAAGGGACTCTGTGCTTGAGCAAGGGAATGAAAAGACAGAAGAATCAAACTCAACACACCAAGCAGTGGCTGCTTCCTTCCCTCCAAAGAGCATCCTGCATTTAGCCTCCTCCTCCTTTCAAGTGAAGGAACTAACCAGAGAGCCACTGGGCACATTTCAAGGATAAATGTGTGTTAATTACTGAGTTATTTCTTAACCTAGTACAAGAAGGAGGAGAGGAATCCTAGTCCAGCTCTTCGCCCCCTTACACATAACGGACATCTGTCCTGCTACAGCATGGTGGTGTAGAGCTCACAAATTGTAAGCGAAAAACATATTTTAAAAAAATTTCCCATCATGTAGCATTATATCTGGCACATAGTGGGGGGGGTGTATAAAAACTTAGTAGGCAACAGGATCTGAATGAAAGGGTGTTGTATCTCTGGGACTCTGAATCCCAGTTCATAAGACTTTTTCTAAAAAGCTCAAAATTATTACAGCCAAACTCAGTGGAAGGAAAAACACAAATCTCAGGGAAACCCCATTCACTCTTCAGGTTAACACCGTAGTGGTTATATCTGATGCACATTGAAATATGGAAAATTGTCAATCAACGAAGAATCAGCACTGACAGAAAAGAAGAGGACCTGAGAGTACCAGGCTTGCACATAAAGCCAATGGTCCTCAATTCTTGTTCTTTTCTCTGACTGGTCTCCTCCCAGGCTCCCAGAAGACAAGCTGAGAAATGGCATTGTCATTGCTGTCGTTTTGTTCCTCTGAAATAGGAACCTGGATTAGCTCTAGCTGGCTAAAGCTCAACCCTGATAAGTCCAAAGCAGTGGTGATAGGCAGCAGGAAGGAATTTGAGGAAGTGACAAGAAATGCTAGTCATTCACCATAAAGAAAGTTTCCCACAAAGTGGACTGGGAGTTGACTACATAGTGATGGCTACTCAGAAAAATGCAGAAGTCTTTTGTAGTCAGGATAGAGAGGTGGCCACAAACAATTCACATCCTTGGCTCACCCTTTAGCAGCTAGTAGCTAGAAAATGAACAGCCTCTCCCCACCACACATGCATTTCTCCTTCTTATAACTGAGAGTCCGGGGTACCCTTCTGCAGTAGGATGGCTGAAGCTGCCGGCTCACTCTGCTCTCTTCTAAGATGTCAAAAAGAGTCACCATCAGTTCTTGGGATGTCATTCCAGGTTGTAAGCTCTCTGTGGCAGGGGGAAGTATTACTATAGTCGCAAACAAACTTGTGGTGATATCATGTATCAAGCAATGGACATCGCAATAACCAGTGATGGCATCTGCCATTGCAAATATTGCCATTGCTCTTCACAAATGTTCTATGGAAAAGTAGAAGGCGGCAAGCAGTTATTTTCTAAAGAAGTTTATAAATAAACTGTACAAAGGGTACAGGATTCTGGATTTTTTTTTTAAGACAGGAAGAAAGGAAGGAAGCCCTTTTGATTACATATGATGTGTTAAATTTTTGCTCAAATCACCTGTTCTTACTATAATCTATTCAATATGTGCCTAAGACAACCATTAAAAGATGTATTTTGAGACAGACTACAAGGTCAAATACTTTCACAAAAAGTATATTCTGCTTTCTTAAATAATACTAGTCAGTAGACTATTAAAAAGAACTCATTGGTCTAGTTCTCAGTTTTTTATAGCCTAACACAAATATTTCATAATGCTTCAATCTCCAAGCTCTGATTGATTGAGATTCTGCTATTTCACACTACCCTAACCTTGTATGTAAAGAGAAATTCAAGGCACCAGTATACTACAGACTTCTGAGGGGGTCACAGTTGTTAGCAGTCCATATTTTCAAGGGAAATATTTCAACCCAGTACATTTTTGTTTGGAACTCTTTGAAAACACACCAAATAGTAAACTATTTGAATTACATTTACTTATCCTCACATATTAGCATTTTAAATTATTAGTTGTATTAGTGATCTCAAATTACATTAAACTTGTTAATTTTACATACCCTTATTTTCATTCTATGAGCATCTTCATTTTTCCATGCATGCATGCATATCTAATCATTTGCTTACCTCTTATCAGTCTAGGAACCTAGAGTTCTTAATTCCATGGATTTCCACAGGGCAAGAATCTAGGCCACTGTTTATGCACAGAAATCAATTCAGCCATCACTACACTCTGCATCAAAACAACATTTTAAGAGCAAAAGTCGAAACTGCTGGCAGTGAGCCAAAGTACTCCCCCACTCTGACTGAAAGTGCAGAGGGGGCTTAAAGTGCAAATAGGGCAGGCAGGTCACTGGAGCTTGATGCCCCAAGTGGGAATCCCTAATGGCTCCAAGTTTCTGGATTCAAACCTGGAACTAAGACACTATACCCAAAGCAAAGTCCCAATCACCACACACACACACACACACACACACACACACACACACACACACACACACACACACCATGCCCTGCTGAGTCACCTCCTGTAAATATTCACAGGATCAGTTTTATCTCTTTGCTCCTAGTGAGACCACACTACGCAATCATGCTTTTATGTTTTAATTAGAACCAGAAAGAACACCATAATTCTGTTGCATGTTTTTTTTATAAGATCTTCATCTGTGAAACACAATATTATAATAACATGAGAGTTGTGAAAGAACTCATATTTCTGAGTATCATAAATCACAGAAGCAGCACTGGCTCCCCCACTACCTACACCATTCACAGATGATAACAACTGGTGCAAACATACATTAAAAAGCCATAAGAAGTTTTTTTTATCCAAACCCTTTCCCCACTGCCCAAATAGAGGCAAGTGAAGAAAATCTAACAAAAGGAATATATGTTTATGATCACTTACCATAGCAAATGGGGTATTTACATCCTGTAACTCAGCATTGTCCTTAAACTACTGTTTATAACCCTTATCAGCCCAATAGCAACAGGGCCCTTAAGTCAGATCCCTTCTGGAAAGGATTCAAGGTCAACAAGTCCTCCATTTTGTTTATCTTTAGTTGCAATTGCTACTGACATTCAATTGGGCAATAAACTCAAAGTCTGTCAAATGTTCCCAAGGACCAGGTGATCCAAAAGCTATCACAGCACAAGGCCATTGCCAGGTAATCAAACAGTCCTGTTATAACAATTATGATTTGAGCATATTTATTTATAGATGCAAACATCAGTAGATTCTGAATGAATATTGCCATGCCACTCCCACCATGAGGGCAATAGGAATGAGGAAGTATGAGAAGGCACTTGCTAGAATTTCTTACCAGAAATGACTTGTGCCCCGAAGAGCACAGAATCATATAATGAAAATAATTTTCTCCTTTTTTTTCTTCCTGTTTAAGTGCTATTTTATGTAAGTGAGCACAGCATGGCTTTTACTGTGCCCACCACTTTTCAGAGCCTAGATCATTCTCCTTGCTCGAAAAGCAACTCTATAGTTCTATGTATGTCTACCTAGAATTGTGTGGCATTACTTCTTTAAGTCAACAATGACATCACATTTTCAAAAAAAAAAAAAAAAAACAATTCATTTTAACTTGGGAGGTGCTAGAATTTGCTTGGCACCTTCAATTCTAGAGCATGTGATATTTAGAACAGAAGCTCTCTGGTTCTTTCGAATCCATCACGAAGCTCACCAGCAACAACAGGAGCGTGCGTTTAGATCAAGGCAGCACATGGCTGCACGCCGTATTTGACTTAAAGATTAAAAACAGAGCCTGCTCTAGCTACAAAGGAAGATACACCAAACCTGCTGCTTCCATCTGAAGAATAAAAACCGAACCTAAGGGCTGTCTGTGACTGGCATCTAAGGATGCAAAATGTTACCTGCACTTCAATTATGAAAAAACAATTAAAGAGTACATTTAAAAGTAATGCTCCCTCTCTTGGTGCATAACTTTTAACATTTCATCATTTAGTCAAGCTGTTCCTACCTTCCCAAGCTTACTCACTCCTTCTAACAGCATGGAGACATCTAGGAAGAAAGTAAAGGGTAACCTTTCCAAAAGCACATGAATGAACCCTTTACCTCAGAATACAACAGAACTAAAAGCCGAACAAAGATTCTTAACATACAACATAGCCTATATTTAAACAGAATTTTCCACGTAGACATACTAAATCCCAGGTTAAGGTAAAGTTTGAGTCAAATGCTATTTCAGTATTTTAAAGATATGCTCCATTTGTTTTTAAAAAACAATGTTGCATAAAAATGTAATCGGTGAGCAAAGACCTAGGACATCTATCTCTTTCCTGGATTCTACTGGTCTTGGGGAGGTAATTTGAAGGCTGTTGGTAAAAGCCAACATCACAGGTAGAAAGTGGGTGAGGCTGTGCAGCACTGGGCTGGGCATCTGCTGGGAGACTGTGGAGCAGAGCAGAGTACTGACTCGGGGATATGCAGGAAACACTCATCAGCCAGTTGTCAAGCAAGGGGAAGTCACCTAGTTTCCAGAGCAGTAAATTGATGAAATGAGTCACTGAATTCTTATGATAGCTTGGCAGGCCTCTTCCTTTCTGCCCAGGCCCTGAACCCACAGCAAAGCCAGCCATTTCTCCATAAGACTGCAGTGCAGAGGGGCAGCAGGGAGCGGGTGAGAAGGACTGAAAGTATCAGCTCTGCCCACTGGGGTACAGAGGACAAACAGCTGCTTCTCTGTCTGAGGGTCCTTTTCTAGATGCCTGAGGCTGCACATAGGAAGACAGGGTATGGTGATGTACATCTTAGATCCCAGCACATGGGATGCAGAGGCAGGCCAGTATGAGTGAGCTCAAGGCCAGCCTGAACTACATAGTGAGTTCCAGGACAGCCAGAGTTACATAGTGAGACTCTGCCTCAAAACAAACAAAATCAAGAGAAGGAGGAGGAAGGTTTTGGTGACAGAGGGGCTGGGGAGATGGTTCAGCAGGTAAAGGCACTTGCCACAAAGCCTGGAAACTTGAGTTCAATCTCTGAAAACCCATGTGGTGGAAAGATAGAACTAACACAAATTGTTCTTTGGCCAACACACACACACACACCAAGGTGAACACACCACTACCACCACCTTGACTAAACAAATAAGAGTAAAAACATTAAGAAGGGCTTGAGGACACAGAGGGGGAAAGGGGAGGGGGAGGGGGAGGAAGAAAAGGAGGGAGAAGTACTCAATGGAAATACTAGCTGGCCCTTGAAATCCATGCATCCCCCATTCTGAGATCCTGACGCCATTCCAGACATTTCTGTAGCCGTGCCTGCATCTTCTCTCCATTGAGTCCAGGTCCATTCCACTCCAGTCTTCCTCCGCTTTATCCTCTGCTTTATTCAGAATTCCACATTTGAATTGGCCTACTGCCCATCCTCCTCCACCTAGATCCCTTCTTCACAGTCCTGAATCACACCACAACTAGTTGTATTCAGGGACACTCTCCTTCCTGAACAAGTACTAGATGTGCCAGGAGCCCATTCAGCTCCTATCCTTCCCTCTGTCCTCAGGTTGACAGTCCCAAGGTTATGTTACATAGCTGCCATATACAAACGCTTTCATATTTTCATACTCTCCTCCACCTGCCCCTTCTTTATATCAGAGACCACCTCTCTTAGAGGAGCAAAGGTGGGCAATCAGTAATTTAAAACACATTTTTACCCCGAGATCCAATTCTGGGGAATGAATTAGTTGTCAAAAACAATGGCACCGGTGAAGGGCCAACTTGTGAGTTCCACTCAGGCTTGACAAGAATGCCTGCTACAGAACAGCAGCAGCCACACTGTACCCACTCCAGTGGGGCAGCATCTTTGTTATTTCCCTGCATTGAGCTGAGCTCGTTGGTTCATACACATTCCCCTGCTCTAGGAGAACTCCCAGCTCTTCCACTGAACCTTTAGACTACACACATCTAGCCACACAGTCAGCGTGTACAAGCCATGTTCACTTCATGCTCATTAAATGAGTGAACTCGCCAGGTAGTGGTGGCACACACCTTTGATACCAATAGTCAGAGGCAGAGGCAGGTGGGTCTCTGTGAGTTTGAGGCCAGCTTGATCTACAGAGTAAGTTCCCAGACAGGCTACACGAAGAAACTATCTTGAAAAACAAAAACAAAAAAGTAGTGAACAAGATTGTTCTCTGCATCTGGGAGCGCACCTCTCACAGCCTCGAGCTCTCGACATATAACAAAATGCACGAAATGCTCACAACCCTTACTTTGTTGGGTGAAGTATTCACAAAGAAATCTCCCTTTTAAAGACGGCGACACCCTCAGTATCTCAATCTCTCTGGCTCCATTTAGCCTGTCTCTAGGGAACAGGGTGACCAGAATGCTCTTATCCCCAGACCTGGAACCAGGTAGAGGGAGGGAAGTCTGGAGAGCGAAGCTGGCTCACCATGAAATGGTCAGAAGGAAATAGACAGTGGGAAAAGCATTCCCTGGTAATCACAGGGTAACAAGCACCGTAACAAACACAAAGGTAGGAAGAAGAAGAATTTGCTGTGGATCATGTTCATTGTTAATAATAAAGCTGATTGGCCAATAGATAGCAGAGCAGAAAGAGACTGGGTGAGGCAGCCGGACACAGGGAGAATGCTGGGAGAGAAGGGCAGAGTCCGGACAGTTGGAAGAGATGCCGGCCAGCTGGCTAGCAAGCAGGACGTCTAGAAAATGAGATAACAAGCCCTGAGCCACATGGCAAAGCATAAATAGAAATGTGGGTTAATTTAAGTGTCAGGGTTAGCCAGTAACAAGCCTGAGCTTGGGCGGAGCATTTATAAGTAATGTTAAGCCTCTGAGTCGGTTATTTGGGATTGGGCGGTCAGGGCAGGAAACTTCCACTTACGGTAATTGACTGAGTGTGAGCTGCACACCTAGGCAGATCGAGTAATCAAATATTTATGTGATATTTTCACATTTGTAGCACTGAGCTGGGAGTCGAGGGGATGAGGAAGAGGCATGCAGATGTTGAGGGTGTCAGTGACCATCACGCAGGGCTCCCCATGTGAGGACATGAGGACAATTTCTTTCTGATCACAAGTCCTGTCATTCTGAAAAACTTCCATATTACCATAAACATTTTAGCCTATTGTGTTTCATGCTTGTGTTAAGGTGTTAGCAGTCTACTTAATAGCTTCTCCTTCTCCTCTGCCCCTTGCTTTTATGAATGGGACACAGGCAGGCTGCACTCAACTTCACTATGTAGCTGAGGATGACTTTGACCTTCCATTCTGTCTCTCTGCCCTGCCCCAGTGCTGGGGTTAGGAGCATGCACTACAATACAACATCCAGTTTGATGTGGTGCTTGAGATGAAACCCAGGCCTCCATGAACACTAGGCCAGTACTCTACCAACTGAGCTACATTCCAAATACTAAGACTTTGTTTCCTTCCTTCTCCCTCCCTTCCTTCCTTCCTTCCTTCCTTCCTTCCTTCCTTCCTTTCTTCCTTCCTTCTTCTTCTTCTTCTTCTTCTTCTTCTTCTTCTTCTTCTTCTTCTTCTTCTTCTTCTTCTCCTTCTCCTTCTCCTTCTCCTTCTCCTTCTCCTTCTCCTTCTCCTTCTCCTTCTCCTTCTCCTTCTTCTTCTTCTTCTTCTTCTTCTTCTTCTTCTTCTTCTTCTTCTTCTTCTCCTTCTTCTTCCTTTCTTTCTCTCCCTTCTCAGAGTCCCTGCTGTTCTGGAACTCACTTTGTAGACCAGGCCTACTTCTGCCTCCCAAGTGCTGAGATTAAAGGCATTTGCCACCATGCCTGGTTTCATTCTAATGTCTTAATCTACTTGATTGTATTCTATTTTATACTTACATACGTTTGTTAATGTTCCTTTTTTTCCCCCTAGAATAGCATGGAAAATAGATAGGTATCTTAAAGTTCAATACAGGTGATACTAAAAGGACTAACAGGAGTCAACAAATGGCTTTTCATCTTTTCAGTGGGGGACAGTGATACATGTCCAGTAGATACCATATTTCATATGTGGATCTTTTCATTGGCTGGTGGTATGCAGCGGTATACTGTCTCACAATGCTGGGTCAGCAGCAGTGAGTCATGTCTCCAAGTCAGCCACAAGAACGTGAGGATGAGCAACTGATATGCTAGAATGTGTTACATTGTACAGCTATGAAGCTCAGAAGGGTAGGTGTACCAGACACATTGTCTACTTTTGATATTTCTGTTTAAAGTGAGTTAATCAGGTCATATCCCATTGTGTGTCAAGGAACATCTGTGTAGTCTTTTATCCCAAGGTACCAAACAATAAAAGGGATGTCAAGGTATCATAAACACATTTGAATAGGGGTGCTCAGGAGTCAGCGGAAACAAACGAAGTTCCATAGAGACTGCATTGATCAAAGCTGTCTGTTCAGTAACAAATCTATAGAGAAATTAGATATTTTCTGCATTTACTTTTCAATTCCCTTCCCTTGAAGATATATTATGCTGACTGCCCTGGTTATTTTTATGTCAACTTGACACAAGCTAGAGTCATTTGGGAAGAAAGATTCTCAGTTGAGAAAATGCCTACCTAAAATTGGCCTATAAGCAAGTCTTTATTAATGATTGATGTGGGAGAGCCCAGCTCACTGCAGACAATACTACCCCCGGGGCTGGTGGTCCTGGGTGCTATAAGAAAGCCATCTACCCAAGCCATGAAGAGAACAGACCCCCTCCAAGGATTCTGCTTCAGTTCCTGTCTCCAGGTTCCTGCCCTGTTTCACTTCCTACCCTGACATCTATCTGTCAAGGATGGCGTATGACCCAGGAATTACTAGCTGAAAAGAAAACCGTTTTCTTCCCAAGTTGCATTTTATCACAGAAACAGAAATCCCATGACAGTGACTAACTTTGAAGATTGGCTGTGTAGCACCCTATTGTCCTCTTTTTCTGATATAGAAATAAGTAAAAAGGAGTTGCACACCATTGTTTGTTGTTGGTGATGTGTAGAAGGGAATGTGTATGGGTTAGTATTAGTAAATGGGAGAAAGCCAAAGCTAATTGTGCTAATCAGATAGAATGCTTTCAGGTTAAGCAATTATGGAAAATTATCTGCAAGACCAAACTAATCCACTATGCCAGACACTTGAGCAAAATTCAACTTTACCAACTACACTTCAGGGACCAATCAATACAGGAGTCAGACAACACCCACATCTTTTTAAGGAAATTGCTTGGCATAAATTTATTGTTTGTTTGTTTTGTTTTGTTTTTTGCTAGGCCAACAGCCAAAATCTCTACTACCATCTGTAATTAATGCTAGCATTCATAGGGGAGAGAGGTAAACATGGGGGCAGAGAAAACCATATCTGCTACTAGGAAGGACAGAGGGCATAGGAGCATCCTCCTAGGGTAAGAGTTGCTCTACTTCCTGCCCCAGAATTCATCCTGCAACAATGTGACTGTCTCCATTCATCTTTTTGTTAGATGCTTAATAGGTGGCACAGGGCAGTGTCTAGGGATGGGAGTATAAGAAAAAAGAAAAAGAAAGAATCACACAGATAGAGAAGTTTGCAGAACACCCCCAAATAGCACCAACTTCTGAAACAGCTTCCTGTGAACTCTTCCCATGATTGGGGTCCCAAACGACATCTCTGAGACAAGTGGCACTTAGGCATCTACTTACACTTTTGACAGAATCCTTGTGTGAAAGTATTCATTCATGGCTATATCACTTTAACGGTGCTGGGCACAGGACAGATAAAGATGAAGAATACACAGCCCCTTCCCAGGGAATGACAGGATGACCCAGGATGCTTGCCTCAACATATGGTAAAGGACCAGAACACAGGATCCTGGAGCAGAGCAGAAGAGGCTCTGATGCTCCAAACTAGGGATGGGTGAGAAACCTCCTGGAGACCACGCTTCATTCAGCTAAGGCTAGAAATCCTCACCTTGGCTGGGTACCCCTCTCTCTGACCAGGATCATCTATAGGTAGAACTAAAGGGTCCAAACTAACTGGAACTAGAAAGGTTTTTACTTTTATCTCACTGATCTCTAAATAGAATTTGCATTTCCTTTATCAGTGTGTGTAGGCAAGTAATAGACTCCAAACTTTTAGCAGTACCCATGACATGTTCGCAGTGGAAGTCATACTTACATATATGACTGTTACAAACATCATCACACATAACACACACCTTACATTCATCACTACTTCAAAAATGCATTAGACAAAGGAAGGGCTTATTAGTGAATGAATATTAAAGAAAACACATAGCTGTATTAGAAGATTTTAAATAATGGCATTTCAATATAAGTAGTGCCACATATAATTCTGCATAGTTTAATATATTGGTAAAAAAAAATATCACTTTGGTAGGGTATCTACTGGCTTCTTCAGACTGCTGAAGGGGCTCACTCAAGATGTCAAAATCCCCAGTATAAACTGGCAGCCAGGTAACTAATGGCAACAAAGCAATGATGAGCTCTGGTGTCAGACTGGTTTGCCAGGGCTGACCATCAGCATACTGAGGACTCAGTACATCATGGCTCCCAAGAATACACAGCATGTAGTAACCATCTCACTTCCAGGTGCTTGGTTTTGTTGGTAGCACAAGCTTCCTAGGGACAAATACAATAACCTGCTCATCCTTGGCGCTCACAGGTGACACCCAGTACATCCTTAGTCTTTGATGGCTTGACTAGAACATATAAATTTGCATTCCCACCCCTCCATACACCCGCTGATAATGTTTTGGCATGCCCACAGGACAGATTATAACTCTAAACTCGCTTTTTCTCCTTGGGCTATGGTAAATGAATGCTTCTCTAAAATTAACTTTCTCATGATTGCCCTGCCAAGAATGACACAGTGTAGAGAATCCACACCTGGGACAATGGATTCTCTCCTCATTTATTTCTTGAGTTAGAAACTAAACACAGATTTAAACGGTGCCAGGCTGTGTGGTGGCCTTGGAATGTTTAGGAGAGCCAACCTGAAGAGCAAGTTATTTTTTTTCCAGTTTAAGACCCAGTGCAGAAGAAACAGGAAAGAAACAGTGAGGAGAAACAAGAGAAAGGCCTTACTCAAAGACTGAATGAAATAATTAGAACTCTAGACCTTGAATTTTAAAGCTAAGAGGAACATTTTTATTGTTTGCATAAAACAATAAAACTCATATCATTAATATGAGTGCCAAAAATGTTCTCTCTATGCAAGATATTTTTGGAAAATACTTTATAATTTTGGAAAGAAAGACCAGAATATTATAAACATCAATAACAGGTCCAGTACAATAGAAAATATACTCCATGCTGGCTGGACCACCAATGTTCTTCTAAGCAAGAAGTACTCTTTAATTCACAGAGGAACAAAACTAAGTAATAAATATCCTCTTTTCAAAGGCATCCATTTCTGGCTGGAAAACTAGAGGATGCATTGATATAACAGTATATTTGTAATTATTTAAAGTCCATTTTCCCTTATTAAAAATAGTGCATGTTTCTTGGAAGACAAAGTGACCAATGCCAGAGAATCCACAGAGTTTGTGCATGATTTTGCAAGTCATGCTACAATCTACCCCTTAAAAGCAACAGCAGCAACAACACAACGCCAATGCACAATTTATAGCAATAACTATCTTCTCAGATGACACAGGCCAGTGCCAGCAGCAAATTCTGTGACATCACATGCTAAGCATCCTAGTCAATCCAAACCAAAAGTAAAATAGAGTTGTGGATTTAAAACCACACTTAATAAATAGTGTATCTTTCAAATGGCAGAAAAAAATTAAAATATAAAAGCAGGTCAGAAATACAGAGTTCACACGTAAATAAAAATGAACCATCAACAAGAAGATAAGAAATGACCCTGTTGACTAATGTCCTGTCTTTGCCAATCGAGGGTCAGACCTATTCAAGCCCAATCACACGAGAATAGAATCAGCAGAGGTCAATCAAAGGCAAGCTGAAACTTCAGCTATCTTACTGACCTTCAGAGCTTGGGACAAATTGCTATCAGTCAATGTCAACTAATGACAGGAGCTCTTTGGCTAATCAATTGTTCTAAAAATGATCAAGAAAACTACTCACAGGACAGCTCATTTTCACATCAATGCCTGTGAAGTATGAAAAGCTCATTTTTTTTTTGAGTTTTTAATAAGCTCATAAGTAAAGCAGTTACTTGGTAACAGAGGTCACCTTACAGAGAAAGACAGAACCTTTGTCTGTCTTTTACATATTCTTTTATTACCATATTATAGTAAAAAAAAATATGCCATGGATATGCCAGAGGGCTACATAATAAAGTAGGAAACATTCCATTCACTTTTGAGACCGAGTTCTATTAAAGGAACTCTATTTGACTATCCATAATTTCAAGTGCATTATTTGGTGGTTTAAGATGAAAAACAATGACCTCCAGTTTATCAGTGATATTTCCTAATAGGCAGAAGACACACTTCCAGTGAAAATGCTTACATCCTAGTTCATACCCTAAAATACACATTACTACTTGAGTTGGGGAAGCAATGTTTCTTTAAGATGGCTTGCTTTTGTGATGCCAGAGAAAAGAGAAGAACAACTCACATGGACGGGTCAGCAAAAGGGAAAGTAAGCACAGCACAAGGGATTCTTGGGAAAACACCTCTCTACACAGGAAATCAAGCATGTCTGATAAGTTAATAATAACATGGATCCTCTGATAACAGGTATCATCTGTAAAATATAACAACTTCTTCTTCCCTTCTTATACCAGACTTTTCCCACCAGGAAACTACTCTTCTGTTTTGCCTGTCACTACATGGAAAGAATTCACCTTAGTCTGCAATGGAGTAGCAATCATAGCCAAAGCAACAGAGTGCTCACAAGCTGAGGGGCGGGGTCTGAGGTCACAATTCTGTTTTATTCGCTCCTTTTCTCCAAAGTGTTTCAATCAAACTACATCAGAGAGTCATTGAAATACAATAGTCCCAGGAGAGAGAAAATGCTAAGGGAGCAAGTACAAATATGATCAATCAGTCACTTCCAAGGGGGGGAGGGGGAGGAAGGAAAGAAGGGAGGAAGGGAGGGAGGGAAGGAGGGAGGGTGGGAGGAGGAAGATAGGGAGGAGGGAGAGAGGGAGGACAAAAGGAAGGAAGCAAAAAGGAAGAAAGGAGAAAGGAAGCATTTTCTAAACTTTTCTTCATTTTCAAAATTACAAATATTTTGTTTTTTAAAGCCAGTTGGATTTTTTTTAAAGATAACTGCTTCTAAACTAGCACTATTAACTTGATGTTTTCATCTGAAAAAAAAATTGCAAACAGAGAGCAGTTTCAGATTACAACCTAAACCCGAGTAGCTACGGTACTTTTTCAAATTAAAATATCTTGTGTGGCCTCAACCACTCTCAAGTTGTCCATAGGAAAGAAATAAAGGAGGGAGGGTAACACTTAAGCCAAGCCATAATTGGAAGTATGTGAAAAATGAAGTGTCAGTTTGGTCAATAAAGGGCAAAGGTCAAGGGGAACTGCAGCCCTAACTCTGTGCGAAATGTGCTCATTAAGACATCCAATCAGAGAGCTCCTTCTCACCTATCCCATTATTCACTGGACAGCTGACTGTTTCAAATGCTTGGGTTTGGGCTGTTATTACTTTTCTTCTTCATGTAAAAAAGGAGAGCTGGTATATAAATCCTTGCTCAGTCATCTGGAACACAGTGTGGCCCTTCCCACCTCCCTCTCTCAGTCTCCCACCCCCTCTCCAGCAGCTCTGCCTGCTGGCCTCACAAGCCTTGAAATTCCCTTCAATAATACAGGAGACTGCCTTCTGCCTCTCTGTTGCCTGAACTCATACAAAAGCTGGTACGGAGGGGGTGAGGGTGGTGGGAGGCTTCACAACTATCGATACTGTATGATATAGAAACGGTAATGCTTTTCAATTTTGTCCTCTTTAAAGAAATATACTACTTAGGCTTTTTTGTTTTTCAGTGGTCCTGTTGATTGGAGTCCTGCCCCCCAGAAGGAGTTCACAAGGGGTTTTTAGAGCTTCCAATAGTCATTAAAGTCCTTTCAGGTTGAAATGTTTCTCATCAAATTTCTATGTCAAAATAGTACTTTTTCTCTACCCTCACAAAAGAGGAAAATCAGATGAGCTTTAAGTGGGAAATGTTCTGCAAGAGAAATATTCTGCCTTGTTTTCTAAGCTCTTATTCTCAATTCAATAAGTCTTTGAAGGTGGGAAATATAGTAAGGCTCTTAATACAGAATACAAATTAATCATATCAATCATTGGGTTCCCTTTGTAACTGGCACAATCGTTGTTCCTCTTAGAATACAAAGCTAGGTCCTCACTCTCCAGCAAAGCAATACCCTTGCATAGCACTGATTCTACCCATTGCATGGCTGTCACCATGACAGAGCCCAGCACTGGACCAGAACATAGGAGAAGAGTGACTGTATTGGCAACAGAAAGAAGTCTGGCAATTAACCCATTTTTTTGTTCATAAGACACATGATAGTACCATGTGCCATAATATGTGGTAGTCAGGAACTTGAATTCTAAGGTCAGACCAACAGTGTGGAGCCTCGGTTTAACCACTAACTAACATAGGGCCTTTAGCCAATCTCTTAGCTTCTCTGTTCCCCCATGACCTGGTCCACATGATGAGGGAATGGAAATACCTACCCAACCAACAATCCTTGAATCCTGTGCTATTATTTTTATTATCAACTAGTCAGCTCTCTTTACTTTGGAGCAAAGAAAAGAAGACATGCCCAAACGCATAATTCTGCCAATCATTGCTAAAGATGCCTGTGAGGCAGAGTGGTTGCAGGAAGGAGTTTGGATCTAGTGGGAAGAGGCACTAGCCTGGCTAAACATTCTGCTCCAAACTACTTTCTACAATAGAGCCCTGCTCTGCTCAGCAGGACAGCCATGCACAGAAGGATAAAAGAGATGTACGAAAATGCACACCTGCCAGTATGTGCCACCCAATGCCACTCTGCACATGAGTGATGATCTAATGCATTGCACAGCCCAGAGTCTAAGATCTCAGGGTTAATTTGACAGGAGCCTTCTAGTATTTCTCCTCTACTTCCCTTTTCTCCTGCAAAATGGGAAGCTAGCAAAGACCCAAGGGGATTAAAAAAAAAATTCTAACATCTTTGGAAATTCTTTGAAAGAAGCTAGAGAACAGACAATATCAATGTCATAGTGACAGCAACAGAATCCTCTACCAAACCATGGGCGTGAAGCCCTCCCTTCTCAATGCCAGTTTTAAGGGGCTTTACTGTTAAAGAATTAATTTCCGGAAGGGTCACAAGTGTTAATGTGAAATGAAAGTGGTTGACACAGGAAGAGTTGTCAAGGTAAGTAATTTCAGTTTAGGAAGAGATATTGTTATGATTTAAATATGAAATGTCCCCTCAAAAGGTTCAAGTGTTGGTCACTAGGTGATAGCTGTTCAAAAGGTGAATAGACATGAGGGCTTGAAACCTCATCGATGGATTAATCCATTGACAAATTCATAGTTGGGTGGATGATTTGGAGGTGGGGCTTGCTTGGAGGAAGTAGGTCATAGGGCTGTGTCCCTGGAGGTTTATGTTATTGTGTCCTTTCTTGTCCTCCTGCCTCCTGTCCACCACGAAGTGCCACACAGCTCCCTCACATGCTGTACACCATGTCACCTTCGTCACACAGAGGCTCAGAAGCAATGGGGGTCAAGCGAGCCTGACTTTTTCAAGATTTCAACCATTGCAAGAGTGAGACAAAATGAAAATAAATCCTTCTTTAAGTTGATTCAAGATATCTCATCACAGCAACAAAAGAAAACTCAACCCTGACATATTATGCAAATCATGAATTAACACTAAGTCCCTGAACCATAATATAGTTGGTATCTTCACAGTTACAAACCTTATCTATACTTTTGAATGCCTACACTTGGATTTATTCGTTTGTTTGTTCATTTATCCTCATGAAAAATTTGTCCTGAAATTATTTTATTGATTATAACAGTTATTCATGTGAAAAAGATCAGGCATTCAAGAATCACCAAAATTGCCTGAGCTCTAAGGAAGAGCTATTGCACCTTCTGAACCTCTCAGGAAGTTAAGATTTTCCTGGATGACTTACTCTCTTTGAAATTTCCAAAACACAGGACTCATTTGAAATGTGTATCTCTGCTTAGTGCCTTACACTGTGCAGAAGACAGGCTGTTTAATAGAGCCAAAGGAACTTTTTGTCTGTCTGTCTGTCTGTCTGTCTGTCTGTCTGTCTGTCTGTCTGTCTGCCTGCCTGCCTGCCTGCCTGCCTGCCTGCCTGCCTGCCTGCCTATTCATCCTTCTATCTACTTACTTATTTTGTTCTACAGGTACCCCAATGAAGTGGTGAAAACTAAAAATAAATTCAATTCAAATAATGTAGTGGAGAAAGTTTTGAAATTTGCTGCTGTCTATGGAGAAAACACCTCTTTGGGTATGGTCTTGACAGAGTGAGTATTTATGTCTATTGGGTATGTATAAAGACGTATTTATGGCTTTATAAATCTTTTGAAGAGAGCTGTTATTTATCCAGTTGACTAAAATGGACTCAAAGTGTGTAAATAACTATTTAGGATATGTATTACAAGCCAAATGCTGGCACAGCTTCCATTCCCATGCCTGCCAGAAAAGGCAGACGGGGAAAGTATGCAACGCTATGGCACACAGTTAATCTGGAGGCTGTACAAAGGCCCCACTCCACAGGTCTCAGGGATGAGGAAACAGGTTTATAAGGGTCCATGTTAGCATGGAAATGCCCACAAGTTGTTTGAGCAACACTTTTAGGCCTCATTCTGCGTTTGTCAGGAATAACATTGTATGCCAAAGAAAATCCACCAGGAAAGCAAAGAAGACTTGAGCTGTGCCTCTGCTTTCTGTTGTTTACAAGTTAGAGTGGAAGGGACACAGGAATTGACTAGGTTCTTTGGTGGGCAGGTGAGGAAGATGGACATGCTGGAAACTTGTAACAGGTGGGTCTGCATTGCCCAGGGACATTAGCATATTCCAAACCTTACCTAGCTTGTATTGACTTCCTCTGCTTTGTCTGGCACCAGGGTTGCTTCTATTTGCTTTTGAAATGTTTAAATTTAGTTTTATATATTCATTTGTGTATGTGCTCATCTGTATGAGCACCTTATGTGTACAGTACTCAAGGAGGCCTGAAGAGGGTGTCAGGTTCCTGGAACCAGGGATACAGAGGTCATGAGATGACTAACATGGGTACTAGGAATGGAACCCAGGTCCTCTGCAAGAACATCAATGTTCTTAACCACTTGAGCCATTTCTCCAAACCCCGCATTGTTTACAAATGATTCAACAAGATCATTCAAATGAGACAATTTATGTGACAATGCTGTGTAAGAAGTATAAAAAGAAACAGCAGGAGTGGAAAGCTGGTCACATGCAGAGTATGTGTCTCCTAGAGATAACCAGGTCATCATCAACCGAGCTTCTGGAGATCACTGATCAAATGAAAGAAACAGAGGAACTCCTGGTTTCTGGTCACAGCTACAGGGAGAGGACCTAGCACTGGGCCTTTGCTCTCCAAAAACCCTCTATCTGATCATGTTTAGAAGCTTGTGCGTTACATCTCTAAGTTCTACATTTCCTCAGTCTGCAAACCTTAATGCCAAAGCTAAATAACCCACTGATTCTTAGATTAAATATGTTTTTTTAAAAGCCAGGAATGAAAGCAAAAATGAAACAAACAAAACACTAAGCTGTGACCCCATGGGCTATAGGAAAAAAAATTAGATTGCATTTACACCTCTTGGAAAACTCATAGTGTAAGTAGAATTCTTCAAGCCAGGCAGGCCTTCGATAGAAAGTGCTGACACCACCCTCACACTCCTGAACAGTGATGCCATAACACATACACACACACTTGAAAGAAAAAAAGGCCTCTTGGATTTATGCTGCATATCATTTTCCAGTAAAAGTCAGAGGTCAGAGGTTACCTGCTTCTACCTCAGCTTTGGACTGGTTTACTATTCCAGGCTCCATTTTTACTAGGCTTCTGCTTCTGATGAAGTCAGCAACTTTTTTTTTTTGAACAATAAAATGTCTCCAATACTTAAAATTACATCTGCAGAAGTAAGTTATTTCTGGGAAAAATACCACACATATGCCTAAACCAAAAGAGCTTTCCTGCTCCTGTTTTCTAATCAATCATGCTAAATCCATTGTAGACTCTTTAGTTCTAATTGATGTGTCCCAATTAAGTTAGACAACCAAATTCCTTTCTTGCTGAATATCACTCCATTAAAAAATGATCACAAAATCAAATTCTAAAACAGTACCTACTGTGGCCTCAGAGGCAACTTCAGTAAAGCAGTCTTTTTTTATAGTCAGATGCAAACTTTCATTCTTTAACTTTAATTTCCTTAATTACACATGAAATCCACAGGGTAAGGCCTTCCTCCAAAAGATTTGGGTATTGAGTTTCCTTGTTGCTGAAGACTATTATGGTGTTTAAGCTTTGTTTCTTACTAGCTATTGTAAAGCATGTATGTCTATGAGCATCCCTGTGTAGACAAAAGTATACATCTGAAGTGCAGCACAAAGTAAGTGGATTTCCTTCTGTGTCTAATCTGGCTTTGCATTGAAGCTAAACCTCAAAGAAAAGAAATAAAACCACAGCCTTAGACCCAATGCAGAGGGAAACCTACCATAGATTGCCAAATTGCCTTCTAAGAATTACACCTCAACACATATGCACTACATTTGGTAGTGCTGGGATAGAACTGGGGGCCTAGTGCATTCTAGGCAAGCCCTTTACACTGAGGTAGGTCGTCAACTCTTTCTAAAAATCTTTCAATATTGTTTATTTGGACTCTCAATGGAGGTTTCTTCATGATCCTTTGAAAAGCCCCGAGGACACCACACTAGGGTATTTGTAGCATGCTATTTATACACATTTTAATTTCTCATCTATTTCTCTAATCTTGTCTCAGCTGATTTGTGAAGGTGACGAGGTGACAGGCAGCTGGGATGGCCCTGAACATTATATGGGATTTATGTTCTGGGAGAAGCTCTAGGGATAGGAACTGACTTCCTGACATTTTTCAACCCTTGAACACAAAGCAAGAAGCAAGGGAGAATGAGAACCCCTCTCCTACCTTGCTCACTGCTGTTATCCCCACTGTGTGAAGTGTGGCCACCGCTGGAAGGGCCCGGGGTTCCTCCTGAACGAGTGGATGCCGTGTCATCATGATCTCTATTCCAAGAGGGCTGTGGGGGCACAAATCAGAAATCTGAGTAAAAGCCATCTGTTAACAGGGTGTGATCCCATCAGACAATGACAGATTGGGGAGGGCTAGAGGGGAAAACATTGCCATCATTCCCACTCTCCTACAAAACTGGTCCTAGCTCAGGGCTTCATAGGTATATTCAAAATCTGCCAGTCTCCGCTTCCAGATTATAATAGTTAGTCTGTAAGTAATTGCATGTTTTATTAACAAGGAAACAAAGACATTTCAGACACAGGGGGCTTTGCTGCCACTTGAGTCTAACTATACTGTTAACCCTCTGGTAGAGCACTCTGCTGCTCTAGAAATGCATAATGGGAGGAATGATCTCTAACGCTGCGTTCCCAGAGGCCTCTGCTTCATTCTAGCAGACAAACCTGGTGGAGCTTTCAAGATGTCACAATCAGATCTAGGTCCATACAGCTAGTGTGTTTCAGCCGTTTGCCTGGTGGTACACAGCAAACAGACCAGGCACAGAGACAAAAAAGAAATGCTAACAATAGATTTACATGGACTGTGTACACTCAGCCCCATGCCGAGCCTTCTTGTACTATTGAACAGAAAACAGATGTTGCTTCTTATCACTGGTGCATTTGAAAGTAACATTCAGATTGGCTGCAAATTCAATTCTTAGGGAAAACAACCATGGTGATACTTCTCCCAAATCTCTCTTTATCACCAGACAAGACTTGAATGAGCATTTAGTGTTTGCTTTCAAAACCAGCCTCATGAGTCACTGGTCATCCCTTGCAGTAGGAGTGATGCAGAATAGAAGGCTGGATGTTGGCTGGGCAGTGATGTTTGTCTTCAAGATTATTAGTGGGGAAGCAAGATGAGCTTATGCGTAAAATATGTATACATCATTTAAGTCATAGACGGTCATGGTCCTTGACTCTGTTGTAGTGAAGTTTATTGACCCTTTCACAAGTACAATATGCCTAGCAGAATCACTGTTCTTTGTTTATTTCTTGAAAAGCATTTACCCATCCCAGAGACAATAAAAAGAGGCTGAGAAGACCAAACAATTCAGACATCCGGGACCAAGAAAACAAGGACCCTGTCCACAAGACCTCTGCACTGGAACCCCAAGGGAGACCCAATGCTCCTCTAATGGACACTTCACCCCACCCTTGGCCTGAAGACTGGTGCCACCCCCCAAGATGGAATCAAGCCATGGAACACATCACTTGTATGTTTAAGTCACCCATTATGCATATTCTCAAAGCCAGGGCTAATTGATGTGTGGATTCTGTGATTGAGAGCTATGTGAACTGTGAAAGGAGTGTGTTCTGCAGACACTTATTTTGAAGCAGAGCAGAAGAACACTCTAAGATGTAATCTGGAACACATGCTCAGAATGCAAACAGTTAATGCATAAATTTTCAGTTTGTACAACTGCAGCTCTAAAAGGGGGACTTGTTTATTCAGAGCTCTGCAGAGAGAATGGTACAACACCCAGGGGACAGACAATGCCAGGCACAAAACCCCGGTGCCTCGACATGTAAAAGGATGTTTTTCTGTGTGCTACAAATCCCACTTGAAAATATAATTAGAAGGAGAAAATGGCAAACTATTGCATTAACTGTAATTGAACAAAAGACCAGCAAGACATGTGGGAGTCTCAGGATGCATGAGATCCTGCGAGTGATGTCTCCTGGGCACTCTCATTTTCTTTATGTTGTCCCTCACTACTATTGTTGACTGGTGATCTGACTTGTAATTAATAGAAAAGATAGCAATAACAAGCTAAAATACAGAGCAGCAGACTAACCTCATCAGGAACACGTTTGTTAATCTGATTAAGAGCAGGCCTCCAGAAAGGTGACGTAGACTCAGGGAATCTTTCCGTGTCAGACAGGAAGCTGTCCTCCTTTCTGCCAGAACAGACCTGATATATTCACTATCTTTTAATGAGCTCCACTGATTTATTCAGTTCTGCTCCACTCCCTCCCCCACTTTTCTACTGTGCAGGATGTAGATTAATTCAATGCTTAATTGTTTAGTAAATTCAATTTTCCACATTCTATTCTGCATAGCTTTAGCTAAGGTTCTTAAATCTTCAGCGGTGAGCCCTGAGCTCAGTGTTTGTGATCTGTGCCTACCTTTTTCATCACCATTTTTCTTCATCCACCACTTAATTCACCATGAAAAGATTTTCCTTGCTGGAAATTCTGATTCCGCTATGATCTGTGAGGCATTCCGATTCATTGCATTTTCATTGTGTTGGGTTTTAGATGCAGGGCTCCTCTTTTCTCACAGCTATGACCACATTATACAGGCATTCATGCAAGAAGTGTTGGATTCCACCTCAGTTTATCCAAAATTTGTGCAACCTATATGTTTAAATTTGTGTGTTCACCAAAAGTAGGCACCCTTATTTTCCATCTAATAGCATTCTTCTCACAGCCGTACTCTTGCAGAGGGCCTGTGAATACTGAATACAGACAGCTCCCTGAAATGAAATCTAACTTTTGTGGTCCTTTCTTGAATTAGCATTGTGTATTAGCATTTCAAGAATGGCGTAGTCACATGAAACTGAGCATCAGAAGAAATCCACGGGGTTACCAAAACAGAACAAGAACTGTGCTTACATCAGTTCATTAAGCAAGATTAAAGTGCAAATATCAGAAACAGCTCATGAACTCCTTCAGTATAAATATGTAAGACAGCCCTAATCAAAAAGAACTGCACCAAAAGTCATCTACCAGGGAGTTTCAGTTACAATAACACATATCTCTGATTATATGAAGCCTCACCAAGCAGCATCATTATTTGAAAATTTAAATATGTGCATATGATTAAGTACAGAAATCTGTGAAGTTGTGAGTTGCTTGGGGCCACTTGAAAAGTAAGGTTGACAGATTAGAATCAACAGTGCATTGAGTTGGATGTACAGCAAATCTTAGGCATGGCCCTAGATTAATTCTCAGAAGCTTCGTGGCTTCATTATCTATAATTTCAGAATAAGTGGTAGCTATGCTCTCATCTATGAGAAACCCACTAAAACAAAGGCCCTAACCTGAAGGCCTATTACCACCTATGGGATATTTCGGAGATGGAGGTCTGTTTTACTAGTTCTTGTGTTTAGGTACAAGCTTGCTTGTCTAATTCTTATGTATAAGCATATACTTGCTCGTATATTTTTCTCCTGGGTGGTAATGTCCACCAAATTCTCAAGGGAAAATGTAACTCTAAAAGTATAAGAAGCCTCACTAAGCTAGGAGGTAAAGTTACAGGTCTAGACACAAAGCCAGCAAGGAGAAGACCTCTGAGCCCACTGAGTCTACATTGCTGGACAGTATGGTGGTACACTCCAAACAGGACTGTCCTATATGCGATGAGTAGACTGAAAGCAGCACTCCATCAGAAGGTTCCTTTTGGTTGATGTTTAAATATTATGGGTTACATCTATAATGACTTAACCTCACTCATGTTTTTTGTTGTTGTTGTTTTCTAATCCAGGGCTCTCAAAAGACAGCAATTTAAAATGTTTGAAGTAAGCCCCAGTTTTTTTCATCTTTTCTTGCTTCGGCAGCTCAAACACTTCCATTATTTGTTTTTAGTTTTTGTTTTGTTTTCACTTCTTAAGAATGAAGCAAAAACCCCATTTGTCGTGTTCTCTTTCCAGTGTTTCCGTGCACGTCCTTTCTGTTGAGAGAGAATCTTGCTGTCTTCTGGTAGCAGGCAGCCATGACCTCTCCTGACTGTAGGCCATCTCAGGACAAGGACAGAAGCTCACTCTGCTCACCCTGCTCTTTGAAGAGCTCGGGACAACCCATGGCTGAACTTTGGCTGAAACAAATGCTAAGGGAACTAGCTAGAATTGTTGTTTCCTATTTCCCAGCCCTATCTCAACACTGCCCTTTTAAAATATGCTCTGACTCTTACACCTTAGATTTTGAGGTGCTTTGATAGGACTGGGCCTCTTCTTAACCTTTTACATTTCCTTTCACTAGTGTAGTGTGAATTGGCACATACATGAACTAACCTTGTATCGAATGCTGCGACCCTTTAATACAGTTCCTTCTGTTGTAGTGACCCTCAAACCATAAAATTATTTTCATTGCTACTTCATAACTGCAATTTTGTTACTGTTATGAATAGTAGTGTTACTGTTTCTGGAGGTAGAGGTTTTTGGGAACCACTGATCTATGGGTTTCTTCTTCGCTCTTTTGGTTTATATAACCAAGTATGTGATAAACCACCTCCATGCAAAGATGCTTACTTCAATCTACATGTCCAAGGCTAAACTCCCCCCCCCCAAAGCCTCCTAGTCATAGGCATTCTTTTGCTTGTTTGTTTAAAGACAGGGTCTCACTGGATGGCCTAGAGCTCATTATGTAGCCCAGGGTGGCCACAAACTTAGGGCAACTCTCCTGCCTCCACCTCCTGAGTGCTAGCATTGCAGCTGTGCAACAGCTTGGTTAATTTTTTCTGTTTTATTCTGCATGCTAATTTGTATCATACCATCCCTCCAAGGTAAAAACCTAATAGCTGCCAGGCATGGAGGAGCATGCTTTTAATCCCGGCACTGGAGAGGCAGAGACAGGCAGATCTCTGTGAGCTCTGAGGCCAATCAGGTCTACAAAGTGAGTTCCATGACAGAGTTGTTACACAGAGAAACCCTGCCTCAAAAACAAAACAAAATGAAAAAACCTACAGCAATGCAATTAACTCTCCCCAAACAAAACAAAACAAAAAAACCAGTAACTATCTGTGCCTTCCTCCTGATTATGAGAGTCATTAGACCACTAATAACTGTTGCACAGATCTCCCCCACTTTGAAAGCTCCATGAAGGCAGGATTGGCCCTGCTATCCTCAGCTGAGTATCAAGCATAGCCCTGCCCGTGCTGGAGCTCAGGGAATGATGTGAATGAAATGTTACTACTGTCCACAGAGTATCATCTGAGTTCATTAGCCTGACTCCGGAAGCCTGCAGCACCTCTCTGGGGGCCACTCTTCTCCTTGTTCCTTAGATCCCAGCAAGCCCCGGCCGCGTGTAATCTCCGCGAAATACTCTGCAGTTTATCACTCCAAACTTCAGCCCACCCTCCGCTGCTTGCCATGACCTGCTCTGCCTTGAAGATGAAGCCTTCTCTGACACATACAGGCTGTCCCTGGATGGGGCTCTTCTCCCTTAAGCACTCAAACCACCTAATCCGCACCTCTGTCATTTGTGACCTCAATGCTCTATGGTGACCTGTTGTAGCCATCTATAATTCTTTGTAATGAACACTTCAAATTATGTCTTATTCATATTTATATCTCCCATCCTAGGAGATAACACATACAAACACATTTTTAAATATTTTTTACTGTGTGTGTGTGTGTATGTAGGTATGTATGCTGTGTGTATGTGCAACTGAGTGCAATCTGGTAGAGGCGTGTTAGATCCCTTGGAGCTGGAGCTACAGGCAATTGTGAGCTATACAACATGGGTTCTCTGTAAATATTACATGGTCTTAACATCAGAGCCATCTCTCCAGCCCCACAAATATATTTTTGAGCAAATTAACCGATTAATCAATAGACACTGGATTTCTGTGGTAAATTGTACATACTATTGTGATTGCTTATATTAAACATTACAAAACAACCACATACTTGTAAAATATATTACTATTTAGCTGCAGCATAGCACATGAAGGGAAGAAAGGAAGGAAGGGAGGAAGGAAAAAAGAGAGAATGCAGAATTAGGTAGATCCTAAAACCTTGTTGTACCACTTACATGACTTTAAAAAAACAAGTCACAATATCTCTAACCTTAATGGCCTTCTCTGTACAAGGGAAATTAAAATAACAAAAACTGTTGCCCTGGAACAATTGAATGGAGAAAAGTGCAAGTGGAAGGGTAAGGAAGGAGAACAAACAGTGATGGGGAGTGAATATGATCAATATGCAGTGGCATACATGTATGAAAATGTTATGATGTAATCCATTGTTTTTATACTAACTAAAAAAAATCACATTAAAATATACAGATACAGCATACATATATTGTAAGCATGCAGCAGTACTCAATTAAGTGACAACTACTACAGATCCAATGGGAAAATTCACATTGACCCAGTCAACCCTGAAAACATCTACGCACAGGTGTATCCGGGTCATGGGATAGAATGATTAACATTTGTGGTGGGCTTTATGTTGGCCAGTTTTTGTCAATCTGACACAAGTTAGAGCATCTGGGAAAAGGGAACCTCAATTAAGAAATTGCTTCCATTAGGGTAGTCTTTAGGCAAGTCTATGGGGTATTTTCTTAATTGATGACTAACGTGAAAGGGTCCAGCCATTGTGGATGGTACCACACCCAAGCAGGTGGTCCTGGATTACATAAGAAACCAAGTTGAGCAAGTCATAAAGTGAGTCAGCCAGCAAGCAGTGTCCCACCATGGTCTCTGCTTCAGTTCCTGTCTCCAGGTTCTTACTTCCAGGTTCCTGCCTTGAGTTCCTGGCTCAGTTTCCCTTGATGATGTGCTATTCAACTGTAAGCTCTATAAACCCTTTTCTCCTCCAAGTTGCTTTTGGTCATGATCTTTATCACAACAACAGAGAAGCAAACTAGGATAGGCTATCTCCCAGTTGTTACGTTCTCAAAGAATGCAAACTGATCTTATTTTTGCCTTGGGATAACATGATGTAACAATGGTCTGCTTTTTCCCACCCCATCAAGTTTAATTTGGTATTTAATGTTACAAAGCACTTAATAGTATTCAAAATAATTTGATGTTTCTTCCCAACTCATCTTTCATATCAGAACAATGTCAAAATCCTCTTTTTCTGAACTAAAATGAAATCTCTTTTATGGTAAAAGAAAAACAACAGAAACAGCTCTCCCCTCCTGGTCACCCTCAAAAATGGTGGACAATTGAGTCTGGTGATCTTGACAGAAAAGGTCCTCTGGACAATATGAAGAAGCCAGGAAAACAAGCAGAGCTCAAAGTCTGAAGACTGTCTACATGCAGACATATGCTCTCAAACCACCAGGGCTCTCTAGCAAAGGCACCTCTCAAAAGGCATAGACTGAGTCCTTCCAGATCAGGAGTCTCACCAATCCATGTGACACATGTGCTCCTGTGCTTGACGGTCATGAAGATATTCATTCAAAAAATCCTCATGTCAACACATGTCATGCGCACCTGCGCACACACACCCATACATGCATGCACACCACTCTTCACTTAGTCATTATCATGGAGGATGGAGTTGCTGGATGGCACTGTCTCACCGCACTAGGAGAGCCAGAGCTAATTAACTTTCAACTCTAAGGTGTCTTCTTTGGGTTCTTAGAGCACATGGTATCCGCCAGTATGATTCTTGACAAACCCCTTAACCAAAAGGTGTCATTCAAGGAAAGTGGCCAGAAAGATGCAGATACGGAGGAACAGGTAAGAAGGAGATGCCAAGTGAACCACCACTTCAGTGAGAACCAGGGTCCTGTTTACTAGTGGGGACTTGAAAGTGGGGAATGAGGGATGCTGAGACACTCATGGGTATGAGGATTTAGAGTTTGATACACTGACACTTCTACAGCTATCCTTACAGGTCCCATTTGCGTCCTCCTCATAGCCAAAACTCATCATGCAGTCACTAAATCCATTCAACCACTATTGATTAGACACCTGCATTTTATAGGAATTTTGGAGAACTTGTTTGTTCTTTCAAAACATGTTCTTTCGAGTCTACGTCTTCTCAACCTAAAACACAGATAATTCAGAAAAAGTGTAAACTTCTTTATAGGCATTTGAAAAGATTCCTGGAACTCATTAAACAAAATTGTTTAACCAGAAGAAGTCCAGGCAAGCAATATGCTTTGCTTTGTTTTGTGTTTGTTTTAGTAGAGCAAATCTGTCTTGTCCCCTTTTAAGCTTTTAGTTGTTTTTAAACATCAGAAGCATTCAAAAAGTAATGTTTTGATTCACACAGATGCTGTGGAGTGAAGGACCATAGGAAAATGTTTGGAGAGGGGCTGGAGAGATGGCTCTGCAGCTAAGAGCACTGACTGCTCTTCCAGAAGGCCTGGGTTTGATTCCCAGCACCTATGTAGAGCTCCACTCATGGAGCTCACAACCATGTGTAGCTCCAGTTCCAGGGGATCCAACATCCTCTTCTAAGCACAGAAGGCCTGTACACATGTGTGCACAAACAAACATACATGCAAAATGCCCATGCACATGAAAGATAATAATGAAGGTTAAAATATTTCAACTGTTTTCAGAAATGGCTTAAACATTAAACAGGACATGCGAGACTAAGCATCTCTAGGTCCATACATCCTGCTGAAGGATGACAAAGTGTGAGAAACAATTACTGGAGACAGAAGAAGACAATTCCTAATGGTGGCCCACAGTCTCCTTCCACAGAATGCTAACTTTACTTTATCTTGCTATATCCTTTTTTTTTAATTGTGTGTGCACAGGATGTGTGTGCATATGCTCACACACTCACATGCATGCATACACCTGCTTGTCTATATGTACAAGACACAACTGCAATGCTCCCAGATGTCAAAAATGGGCATTGGATTGCCTGGAGTTGGAGTTAGTGAGAGTTGTAAGCTGTGGGACCCAAACCCAGGTCATCTTATCCACCATCTGCTGCCTTTTTAAAAAGATGTCTCCTGGGTGCACTTGATCCTACTGTCTTCAACTCCCTTTGCTCTTTCTTTCTTCTCTTCCTTCACCTCACTACCTTACCTCCCTCCAATCTGTACGCCTGAAAAGTCTTCTGTTTTTGAATCGTTTGCTTTCCTAGAACTTACTATATAAACCAGGCTAGTCTTGAACTCATAGAGATCCACCTGCCTCAGCCTCCTGAGTACTGAGATCAAAGATATTTGCCACCACCCATGTCTAGGTGTTTATTATGCCCCTGTTTAACATGGCAATAAAATGGTCTTTTTTACATCATTACTAGATACCCAAGGGTTAATTTTGGTGACTAGAGCAGATGGTAAATCTGTGGTAAGACAATGGAAGTCCAGCATCCTCTCTCAGGGTCTGCGGCTATCACCAAACCATCACACTTCCTCTGCTCACAGTCTAAGCCCTACTGTGTTTGCCACTGTGAACTCTTAATCTAGACAGATATCCTAAGACATAGCACTCACTACCTTGGTGAGTACAAGTGTGACACGTTGGTGACTAAGCAACTTTGGTTACACACACACACACACACACACACTCAGTCACTCACTTTACATTGTGTATTTGCTATTTGTATTGTATGTATGATGATATATAGCAGTGGTGGATAGGAAATAAGAGCAGCATCTGTTGAATTGAGTTCTATATTTCCCAGTTCATATATACCACAAGTTAGTCCTGCAAATGATACAAATGCCAAAATTTCCCAACACTGAATCCCCCATCTCTGTGTAATGAGGCATGTAGAGGAGGAAGAATTTTTGTACTTTTTTTTTTTTTTTTTTTTTTTTTTTTGCTTTTGGTTAAAAATTCTCCAATGAGTTATTTCATCTACAAATGAAAAGTTTTCTATCAGGTAAGAGTGTGTGAGTTCCAGGAGTCATTGATGCCTGAGTGTATAAAGGCACATGTGTGCATAGGTTAGTGCAAACACAGCAGTGGATATCCACAGTGTGTATAAGCATAAGGCAGAAAAACATGGGAAGTGATTTTAAATGTCTTAAATTACATCATAATGGAATTTACAGCAGTTTGGCCATCAGATAAGATATTATAATTTTACCAGTTCTTATCTACATCACCTAGTCTACATGCCCATGCTCCCTTCTCATCTCAATACCTTGGGCCTGGTTGCCATGACAGGTAGGAGGAGCAGTCAGTAGGAAGTTCAGATCTAGTATCTTTCCCAATACTTCTTAAAAACCTGCTTTCCAACAGCTGACATCTTTCCCATCTCTGTTCTGAAATTCTCAGAACTATTAATGCACACAGTTGAGTTAATTCATAGAAGAATTAAAAAAAAAAAAAACCGAACAATGCAAAGCAAAGATCTATAAACATAAAAGAACACTCAGAACATTTCGAAAGGCATCTCTGATGAATCCATGCAGCACTAACCGAGTCTCTGCCATGCTTCTATTTGGAGAATCGGTGTTAATATCATCCCATGAAGATCTCACTGTGGTCTCAGAAGACAACAGGTTTTTACACGAAAACATGTAACAAATTACAAGGTAAAAGAATAATCATGGCTAAAGGGCAATGGACAAGTATTGACAACCAACTTTACCCAAGTCTCAAAACTGGCACAAAGAATAGATGAGTAATTTAGAGAAGATCCAAGTGCACTAAATGTTCAAATTCTACTAAGTAGGATGTTGGAGGAGAGTCACGTGCCATAAACAGAAGGAAAAAAAGCCTGATTACAGAGTCTCAAAGGGAAAGTGTCAATGCCAGGGACAATGAAATGTGTCTGTAGTCCCAGCCACAAGGGAAGCTAAACGCAGTAGTTCAAGGCCAGTGTGGGCAATATAGTGATACTCTATCTCAAAAGTAAATGAAAAATAATCATCTTTCTTTTTCTATGTTGCTTTGGAAATCATACCTTGTAAAAGTAGTTCGCAGAATTTAACCTTTGAGACAGACAAATAAAGCTCTAATCCAACTAGTATCACTGTACTTGTAAATATTTATTTCTAAATATTTCAAGGCCTACTCTCCATCTAATGGCTTTCTAATAAAATTTGTATTACCTTTCTAGCATTTCTATTCAGCAGTGGGGAGATGCTAGTATACCCAGTGTTATAAAGTTCCTTTTACAAGATTGCTGTGTGCCAGTGTTTTACTATCTACTTGAAACTTGATACTTGTCCTTCAAAGAAATTAAGAGAAACCTAAATGTGACATATGAAACAGTTACAAACCACAACTTTCTAAGGAAGTAGTCTACCAGCACGAGCATCCACCAATGCTTAAACCATTGCCTCCTTAGCACAAGTAGGCAAGACCTTATAAACAACTGTGCATGAACACAATGCATTCACTTCTAGGAATTTGAAGAAAGTACTTAGCACAGTATTCATCCAGTACTGCCATCTGGGTTGTATCATAACAGGGAGTCTTCAGTGGTTTGCTACAATATCTCAGAAAGTTATCAGAGGTCCTTCCCTCTCTCCTTCCCTTCCCTACCACCATTCCTCTCCTCACTATGTAGACCAGGCTGGCCTCAATCTCAGAGATCTTCCTGCCTCTGCCTACCTATTGCTGGGCTTATAGGTTTCTGCCACCACACCTAGTTGCTTTGATTTGGGGTTTGGTTGGTTGGTTGGTTGGTTGGTTGGTTGATTGGTTGGTTGGTTTGGTGGAGAGTGGTTTGGAGGAGAGGTGCTTGTTTGTTTTGAGATAGCATCTTCCTCCACATCCAAGCCTCACAATTTCCATCCTCTTGCCCTGGGATTACAGGAATGTGACCAGCTCAGTCTCTTTTTAGTCCACAATTGATACCAGAATAATAGTGACTTACTCAAAGTAACAATCACATTTTCCCGGAAGCCTTGTAATTATAAAACGTTCTATAAAACAATGCCTTCATCAAACAGTACCCAGTCTCTTTTTGTCAGGTAAATTGCTGTTTTTGAAGGATAAGCAGAGTGTAATTAAAAAGAAAGCGTGTTGTTTAATACAGTGCTTGGAGGCACTATTTGACACAGTTTGCGTGGTTCTCCTTAGTTCTCATGGTAACTGGGTGAGTAGCGCTTAACTATTCCCCGTTTCACAAACCACACAATCAAGACTCCCCAAGGTGCAGTAAGCTACCCTCTCAAGCAAAGCCCACGTTCAGATTTGAGTGTTCTGTCCCTAGACTGTATTTTTTCTGGGGTGACAACTGCCTCAAAAAGGAAGTCAGCAAACTCAGTTGCTTTTTCCCAAGTGTTTCCAAAACTGTACCTTTTCTACTTCTCAACTCTCCCACCAGAAATGTCCCCAGTTCGCATGTGAGGAAGAAAAAAGAAGCCACTGCAGTACGCTCTTGTTTTCTCCTTCATCACGGAAACGTTCACTTAATACCTATGCTTGTGACGATCATGATAAAATCTAATCTAATTTCCTGACAGAATTGCAGATGTGTTTTTGGATGTTTATAATTTCAACCAAGTTTGAATCTGTTGTTTCCAGGCATTTCTGAATCTTTGAACTCCCCGGCAGTGTTAAATTTGGAGGTGGGGAGACTACTCGCCCTTTTCCATGATTCGTGTCAGATATGGTTTTCAGATAGAATCTCCTCAAAGCTTCCTGAAATCAAATATTGAGTTTCTGCTTCTCAGGATGCCCAGGTTCTCGATATTAAAGCCCTTAGGTTGAAGGTCAACAAAACATAGTGTGGGCTCCAGGCCAGGGTGCCAAGCCTTGAGGCCCCCTTGTTAAAAATTCCCAGTAGCTCAGAAGGCTGCTCTTCAGCCACATCCCAGGTTAACAACATCCTGGCCTTATTCTCACTGTTTTGAGTATATAAGTATCAGGTATACTAGACGTGAGGCAAAGCTTCATAATTGACTTGCCAATGTTTTATTATCCTCCTTTTTCTATTGGCATGTTCTTTTCACATGCTCTTAATAAATATTAAACACTCACACACCTCACGGTTAGGGTGGCAAGCAAACCTTCAGAATGTCCCAACAGTGGAGTGAAGAACAATGCACCTAATTGGAAGGGCAGGGTAATTTGGAAAATAAAATTGAGTTGCTACAAATTCCCAATTGCAGAAAAGAACTGTTTATAATAAACTCACTCAGATGCCGATTGTGTCTGGATTTGAATAATTATTATAATAAAAATGTTTGATCATCAACAAAACCATTTGATAAGCACAGAACATGAACCATTAGCAGGCCACTATCATTTTGTGCAACTGAGTACAGGACATGGTGACTCTCTCAGCTTTTTGATCACTTCATTATTGAACACAGCTTGTAAAGCCCTTAAATGTGGTAAATTCATAGGCCAAGAGTGAAAATGTGATAAGCAATGGTCCTCAGAAATTTTTAGCACATGATAGGAATAGGAAAAAAACAAGGAAAGAAAGGGAGCTAGGTGTGTCTGTTATAAAATTGCTTTCTTTAAATATATATATATATATATATATATATATATATATATATATATATATAGTTGAGTAAGTTGAGTTGAGTTCAAAATGTTAAAATCCTAATTTTCTTTATTAGAAACTATGGCCAAGAAAAATCACAATAACTAAAATGAAGATGGCCACCATGTGTGGAGGTGAACACTTTTAATCCCAGCACCCAGGAAGCAGAGGCAGGTGGATCTCTGTAAGTCGGAGGCCAGATAGATCTATGTCAGTGGTTTTTAACCCATGGGCTGCAACCCCTTCAGATGGGTCACGTATCAGACATCCTGTATATAAGATATTTACGTTATGGTAGTAAGATTACAGTTATGAAGTAGCAACAAAATAATTTTATAGTGAGAGATCACCACAACATGAGGAGCTGTATTACAGTGTTGCACCATTAGGAAGTTTGAGAATCACTGGTCTACATAGTAAGTTACAGGCCAGCCAGGGTTGGTTATATAGGGAGACCCTATCTCAAAACCAACCAAATAACAATAACAAAAAGATAATGCTGGCCCCATGTATTTGCATCTGGAACTATGAAGCATGGACAGGAATGACTCTGTGAAAGAGGGCAGTATGCATTCACCAGGGGTAACCTTATCATCCACTTAAGAAGATGTCACTTTGAGCAGAAAGGCCATCCCTGTCCTATGAAGAAAAACTGCATACATTTGGTAGAATTGTAGGGCAATTCCATAAACTATGCAAGTGATGGCATATAAATAAATGATACATCTATTGACATGTTCAAGAGTGAAAGACAAGGTGGCAACTCTTCATAAGACTCCTGAATGACAATTTCAAACAGAAGAAATACTCAGTGGCTAATTATCACAAACCTATACCCTGAAATTCTCTTCAATGGGGGATTAAAGACAACTCCATATCTGATAGCAATGTTCCACCTAAACCCCAGATAGGCAACTTCATTTACTGTTGAACCCTCTGTTCTGGTTATAGTGACAGCTGATAACATCTCTTCTACTTGATGCTATTTTTAGCTTCATCTCTATATGGCTGGTATTTGTGATTAATAAAGATTTAAGATACCACACATGAGTTTTATCCCATGAAGGACACAGTTTTTTTGTTTTGGTCTTAACTTCAGGGAGAGTAGCTTCAACACTCCAATAAATAGAAAGGAGGGCTGCATTTAAAACCAATCCAAGGAGCTCATGAGCTCCTGTTAGTTTGCTTTGACTTTACGCTATAGACATCATTAGCCCACCTCCCAGATGGACCTCTCCTTTGAGGCCCTGCAGGCAAACATGCCATTTCATGTAAACAGTGCAAGTATGCCTTGGAATATCAGACACTGTACACCATTCAGTTTGAAATTAACTTTTCTAACCACTCAGGAATAACTTCTGAATAACAGAAAACACTACAGGTCACAGGTAATTATAGCTTACCCATCACATCAAATGAATGTTGGGAAACACATCCAAACAGCTGCAGAGTTTTAAGAAGTGTTTTCTTGTTAGAGAAATTCTTATGCTTTATATTTCTAAATGTTTTACGAGGAGAAATGCATTTCATAAGTTGAGATGGTATAAGAAAACTCTAAGTTTTCATCAAACTGCTCCGTCCTTTGTCCTTTGACAGCTGTGCCAATTTCTTTATAAATTTCATTTTCCAGAATTTCATAATAATCCTGAAACACACTGCACTTCAAAATGTTTGTATGGGACATGATGGGAACAAAACTTCAGAATAAAATGCAAATCATAAAGCGATAGAACAAATATGGACATTAGTTAAGAATAGAGTCACCAAAACCAGCCATTTATGCCACAAGAGGAAGAGCACAGAGATATAGTAATCTATCTGTACACCCAGTGTTGGCAACCCCAGAACGTAAACATGACTGCACTTTTCACCTAACTGAAAGGCAACCATTAGCAATATTTGATGGGTTTGGTCTCCGTTTATTTGTATTCTAAAAGAACAGTAAGCATGTTCCCTGGAAATAACCCCACATGTGGCTAACAACCCACAAGGCAGCTCAAGTTCGAATGCATAGGTTTGCAAAACAAGAAAAAAACGAAGTGATCCTGACAAGAAAGAACTGCAGCTCTGTATCACCACACCAAGCCACAACCAGGCATTTACAGGCAATACTGTGGGGTGAGCCTATGGGACTGGCCACCCACAATCCCTTTGGGTTACCTGGAGCTGTCCAGCTCTGATGCCAGTACATTGTTTGTAGGGTAATTCCAAGATCAGTGAAAATGTCATTCACTGTCATAAATTCTAAATGACTCACAATAGCCTCTGCTTAAACCCACTGTACAGTTTAAGAGTGTATGCTAAGTAAAACGAAAAAGAAAGCAGCATAGTTATAAAACTTGATTAATCTTATTAAACTAAGGTTGTGGTTGTTTCTAAAGGCATTCTTCATACACGTGCAAATTTTAATAGTGCTTGATATCTGTAGAAGGACATACTTTCATTTAAGATTTTTCAGAGTCATCACACTGCATAGGCAAGTCCTATGCTTGTGAATGTAACTCTATGAACTGTGAGTCCTGAAATGCCAAAGGATCAATTGTAGAAAGGTATTTCTCAGAATGATAAACAATGTGAAATTCATTCTATAGGTTATTTATTCTCCATTAGTTTACCTCCATTGGTTCATGTGTCATGGAAAATTCACAATAGCACCCTTTCATATCTTCAGAAAGGCTCACGATTCTGAGCCATAATTTTTATTTAACTATATCTACTTATACTAACAATAAATGGCAGGTATATAATTGAGTAACTCTGGAGATAAGTCTTTTTCACTAGAGGATAAATACTTTATATTGTGCTTTGGTGGGTTTTAGGAATTCTGAAACAAGTGAAAAACTATAATTTCACAATATTTATGCATTTATATTCTCCTTTAATGAGAATGTATTTTCTAGATTAAGGGATGCTGTCTGGGAAAGTATACTAGGTAGCCCAGTAAAGTACTACCAGCTGCTTTAGTTCTGTGCACTTGAGTGTATTAAACTGATTGAAATTGGATTCCAGTGACAAATATTTAAATGAATGTATTCTCAGTTACTGTACAAAGTATACTTTATACCATTTACTAAGAATGCCATATTAGTAATGTGTGGAAAACCTAACAATTGATCAATATAGGTGAATTTCCTATTGAGGCTATTTAAAAGATTACAAAGCTTCCCTCAGTTCCATAATCCTGAAATCATTTATCTTGTATACTACATAAAGATTCAATTTTTTTCATTTCTGCAGATTTTTTTATTTACTCCGGGGTTTTTTGTTTGTTTGTTTGTTTTTGAGACAGTTTCTCTCTGTATACCTAGCTGTCCTAGAGATAGCTCTATAGACCAAGTTGGCTTCAAACTCACAGAGATCAGCCTGCCTCTGCCTGTGAGTCACTACCACCCAGCATGTTTTGAGATTTTTCAATTTTTATTTTCAATTTTTATTTTACATAAAATTATTTTGGAGTTCTGGGAATTGAACCCAAGGCCTCACACATGCTTAGACAAGCACTGTACTGTTGAAGCACACCCCGTCTCCTAGACCCTAACTTTCTGTTATTTTTAAGACTCATTTAATTTTATATGTATGAGTGCTTTGGCTACATGTAGGTAGAATGTATGCATGTCTGGTGTCTGCAAAGGTCAGAACAGGGCACTGGATCCCCTAGAACTGGTAGCATGGATGGTTGTGAGCCTCCATGTGTATTTTGTAAATGGAACCTGGGTCCTGTAGAAGAACAACAATTGCTTTAACTACTGAGCCATCTCACCAGTGCCATAGATTCTGACTTTAAACAAGTATCATAGCTGGATATGTCCTGCCAAGCAAGAACAGCAAGCCTCCTGTGATTTACAGTTCTTTTTTATTCAGGATATTTGAAAACCTTAAACATCTGTACAACTGACAGACAAATTGTGTCATATACATCTACTTTCATCTCTTTACTTGTAAAAGAGCATTTCCCATAATTGTATTTAACTCAAAATATCAGGTTTTTGTTTTTTACCCTTAGGAGAAACAGCAAAAGATTTTGTTTCAATTATAGCATAAATTTGAGTACTACTTCAATACAAATAAGACAGATGTCATAATCCAAAAAAAAAAAAAAAAAGGTCATGTAAAATGTGACAGTTGCAAGCATTTAAGACTGTGTAACAAAAATGACTGAGAACCATATCAGTTTACTGTCCTTCAACTATTTCCTTGACAGTGGAGTCAAATAATGTTGAATTATAGACCTCCTTACAGGAAGTCTTATTTCATGTTCATTTTTTTATTTTCTCTGGTAGGCCCTATAGGAATTTGGCTGCATGCCCACTTTCCTTTAGAAGTTTCTATGTACATCCTTGGGTTGTGTTTGATGATTAAATGATTATTTATTAAAACCTTTAAGGTTGGGGTATAGTTCAGTGGTAGAGCACTTATCTAGGGGCTTCAATCCCCCCCCCACACACACACACACAAGCACACACATACACTTTACAATTTCACATTTCTGACACGTTTACTTTTCATAAGAAAATACTGCTCTGGCAATGGAAACCATAAGTTGCCAATATGAAAATGTTTCATCTGAATCCATGTTGAAAATGCTTTCATTTATGGTGAGAATCTCAATAAAAGTTGTTGTCATTCTTCCCAGTTCCTCCAAATGCACTTGAAGGGAGGCTAAGAAGCCTATGTAACAATAGTAAGCCATGCTAATACTTCAGCCCATTTGCCTGGCCTTAATAACCAGTTTTCAGCTACAGACCCACAGTCTATTTTTTGAGTCTGAAGTTTCCATGAGTATCTTTCCTTTCATTGCCCAGCAACAGCTGTGTTTTACATCTTTTGGACTATGCCAAACATTTTAAGATATGAATATATGAGTGTCTGAAAACAAAGTGATTCAAAATTTATTGTCAGAGCTGGATAATTTTAATGTATCGGTCGCTGTTTGGAAAGGAGAACACACATTTCCATCTTTTATATCTTGCTCCTTTATCTCTTTTTTTATTTAAGTTTCTCCATGTCCTAATATGAGTCTGTAAGTTAGCCCAATAGTAGGCACAACTCCACTGTGTACTTCTGAATTTGTGAGCGATGGAGTCGTTCTGCTGGGAGAAGTATTGCTGTTGGAGTGACCTATTGCCTCAGAGCTAGTTAAACCAGGAGCAGTAGTTACAGTTATGGCTTTGCTTTGTACAAAGTAGCATTAGTATCATTGCTTTCTATTAACTGTAGAACTTGCACTGGGGACTTCTACTGGGAGGGGGAGGGCAAAGAGGGGTAAGGAGGAGATGCAGGGGGCAGAGAGGAATTGGAGAGGGTCTAGGAAAATGAAAATGTAGTAATATGTACTATTAGCATTTAAACCTGGCTGGCATTTAACAATATAATTGATCTCAGCTATTTGCATAGACTAGACCCTATACTTTTTCTCTTATTGTTTTCTTAAATGTTTTAAATACCCCTATTAAGAATTAATCTATCTCTACTCAGAAACCATACATAAATATAAAAGCCAAGCAGAAAATAACAATAAATGCATACCTGCTAAACAAGTAACTTTCAATTCAAAGCAACAAAGGATCCAGAATGAACATCCCAATTAGCCCATGTAGTGACAAGCAGTCAACACCTTATTACTTAATCATTAAAGAGAATCTTGCCGTAATTTCCCTTTGACATATTTCAAAAAATGAATTAAGGGTACATCACATGATCCACAACAACAATCCACAGTGACGTTTAGACAATTAGACAATGCCAAGACCCTATATCTTGCAAAGATTGTGCAGCACACCGAGAGGTTCAGGAGTAAGTTCTTAAGTGGGACACTACGAAGCATTTGAAAGTCTATTAAATGTAAGCACTGTGAAACAAACTACCTGATAAGGGCCCATTTGCCTTCCTACTGATGGATCTATCCAGGTTTTTTTGTTTGTTTTGTTTTGTTTTGTTTTTTGTTTGTTTGTTTTTTTGGATGGAAATGCACTGCAGACATTTCTAGTATTGGTAACAACTGTGCCTCCTCTCTCTCTCTCTCTCTCTCTCTCTCTCTCTCTCTCTCTCTCTCTCTCTCTCTCTCTCTCAGCAGCCGATTCAAGCCATGAAGGACATTAGGACATCAGGTTGTCCCCATTATAGGAACCTCTACCATCAGAAAGCTGAAATCTCCTGAGGATGTCTCTCCATGTCACTTTGGAGTGCAGAAGGGCTTTCAGTCAAGTCTGACTTTAGTTTTCAAACGCTCAACTCAAACTACGCTCCAGAAAGGGCATTCTGAACTTCGGATATAGATAAAAAAAACAATCACCACCAAAGTTCCCACGTCCACTGGGAACCTCTGCACTAGATCAGCCCCAGATCGTCTAGGCCTAGTCGACTGGCGCCCTGAAGCCTGTGCTGGCCAGGCCTGGGGCTGCGATGCCTGCGCTCGCCTCCAGGCTACCCCGACTCCAGGGAGCCTGCTAGCACTTGGCTTTTAACCTGCCGGGCCAGCAAGGCTTTCGTGCCTCATCTCAGCAAGCCACAGAACTTTTCCCTAGATGTCACGGGCCAGTCAGGATTAACACGCAACAGGGCGCCCAGCTCGGGCCGCCAGCTCTGGCCCAGGAGCTGTTAAATGCAGATTGAGAGAAGGACCCCCCGGAGAGCTGCTGTTGAATAAAACTGTAATCCAAAGGCACCATTTCTCAGTGTCCAGAAGCTGGGCGGTTGCTGATGGCATAGCACAGGCCTGGCTAATCTCTGCTCTCTCCCGAGACGTGGCCACCCCGGAGACTCCCCGCTGCTCCTCTCCTTAGTCCCCAGAGTCAAAAAAATGCTTAGGTTCAGAAATAAAGAGGTACAGATATCTGCAGAAAGACAGGCGACGGCTCCTTCCGGGAATACGGCCTCAAGTCCAGTATCTGGGTGGCCCCGTCTGGCGCCCCCGGTTCTACCCAGGACCGGTAGTCCCCAGCTCCACCTAGCCTCGGCCCGCGCCCTTCCTTGCCAGTGGCCTTCCAGCCACATCCTTGCCTGCGCGCCTCCCTTTCTGTCCTCTCACTGATCTCGGCCCATCCCTTTATCTCCTCCTCTGAGGCCGGCAACCCCTGGCTCTGCTGCCCGCAACCCCTGGGGGTCGCGAGCGTCTGCGCCCGGAGAGAGTGTGATTGTCGGGAGAGGGCGCACAGGAGGCTGGCGACCACTAGGCAAAGCCAGAGGACCTCCAGATGGCCTCCAAGAGCGGAGAAGACCGGGAATCCCAGGAAGTGGGAGAGAATAGGATTATAGCTTCTACTGGTGTCTTAATCTGATAAAAACAAACAAACAAACAAACAACAAAAACAACCCTATTGCTGTAGTACCTACAACATTACACGACCAGGAGACTTTAATAAACCTACAGACTTAAATAGACCTCCAGGAAATCCGCTGGCATCAAAATTGTTGATCCCAGCGCTTGGTGAAGATGACATACTTCGCGCCCTCCGAGGAGATGGGGGAAATAAAATAAACTATACTACCAGCAGACCCTAAAGGCAGAGCAGTTAATGAGTTAACTAGACCTTCCTGAAGCGTCAAGTCCCCTAGGGCATCAAGTGCCAGGTCCTGGGGGGGGGGGGAGCCAGTCTTCTAGGCCTGGCCCCTGAAGCTCCAAATTGGGGGTTCAGCATCCCCTGGGAGCCCGCCCTAGTCTTCTGAACAAACACTTGGAGACCTTCGGGTGGCTCTGGTGCCTTGCGGCTTACTCCTCACCTATCCAGAGGAGGGAAGCCCAGCCCACCTGGCTCCCAAACAGAGCACACTGCACTCACCTCCTCAGACCCTTTCTGGGTACACTAGCTCCTGGCTTTTTGGAACTGGATAAAAAGAACACACATTCATTGCTGTCCTCAATCTGACAGAGCTGGGTGAGCCCAAGTGGTCACATTGGTAAACTCTCTCTCCCTCCCTCCCTCTCTCTCTCTCTCTCTCTCTCTCTCTCTCTCTCTCTCTCTCTCTCTCTCTCTCTCTCTCTCTCTCTCTCACACACACACACACACACACACACACACAAGCCAACAGAACCTAGACAAACCTAAGAAGCCCACATCACAGCAGCATGCACGATTGTTTTGTAGTTGGGAAGGGAGAATAAGAGGCACGTGTTTAGGTGACGCACATCTTAGACTAATGAAACTAAGTAAGGGGAGTTTGTGAAGGAGTAGGGAAAACTCAATGACGTTTTATTAATTCTATATCCTCTACGCTCCCCAAACCCCATAACTTTGGTCCTTTATCTTTGACTTTAATAAAATAATGATTCGTTGAGAAAATGGGGTATAAATCTTCATTTTGGAGGCAATTAAAGTGTTGATTTCATTCATGCCCCTAAGCGGTTCTTGTAATTTGCTCAAATAGCTTTATGTACCCATAGCACTCCGGAGCTTTTAGAATCCCATTTTCTAGTTCGGCTTGTTGGATTACAATTTTTACTCAACAGCAGCTACTAGTGGAATATGCATTTAACCGGCAGGCCTGGCGACTGAGCCCCTGAAGAGGCTGGGAAAGCAGAGGCCCTGGATCCCCGCCGCCTGCGGCTTTCCCGCCTTGATCAGCACATACTGTGGGTTCTGGGCCCCAATCTACACCGACCAGTTTCCAACTCTCCAAACAGTAGTGAGGACCTGTCCTGTTGGCACTTTCAGAGTTCTACTTTGCCATACCACTCGTGGGCAAAGAAGAAATTCAGCACAAATTGTGGAATTGCCCAGGATTAGTCACGGATTTTGAGAGACTACCTTAAGATGACACTAAGAATGAAGTTGGGACAAGACAACATTGGCTGGCAGTGACCATGGTTAAACTTCCAGAGAAAAAACAGTGAGGCAGCTGCCCTTTGACTTAACAAAGGCAGGTTAGTGCTTCCCCCCCCCCCCAAGCAGCCACACAGATGTCACGCCCAAATAAGAAAGAGCTCTAGGAGGCCACTGCTTAAATCTCCAGATTCTTCCCAGCAATCCTCCAGGGCTGTCCAGGACCCTATTTCATCTCACTCATTCCTCAGGTTTTCACTTTCATTGCTTTTTTTTTTACCCCCCCAACTCATTTGGACCAATCCAGAGACACAGCAACAGGAAAGAGAAACTGGGAACAAATGGTGGTGCCCCAGTGACAGAGAGAATTACCCACCCCCCAGATAAAAATCGTCTCCACTTAACATTGTGGCGGGAAAAGGCCTGGAGGGAAGACTGGAGAGGAGGGGGCACAGCAAAGAGCCATAGTGGAGAGCAAATGCATGGGCCCCTGCCCTCCACACCCAGGGAGTCGCCAGGGCGTCCTTGAAGCTAACCCTGCCAAAAGCTGCCAAGGCAGGAAGCCCGGCACATACCAGCTGGAGGATGAGTGCAAAGGAGGAGGAGAAAAGTCCATATTTATCTGTTTTTCTAACCTCGGCCTGCTTTTATTTTTTTCTATTAAGTACAATAAAATGGGCGAGCTTGCAGGGAATACCACACAAAGCAATGTTCAGTGAGGTCTAGAAGCGGTCGGCCGGGGAAAACTGACAGGACAGGCTAATGAGGCGTGTAGACAGGGAGAAAATAGCCAGCGTTTGCTAGATTTCAAACCTTCACTGTCTCTCTTAGACCACCTATCTTGGATTTATTCCTAATAAAATAAGAAATAAGCAGACCCTACACTTTTCTTTTCTTCAAGATAGAAGGGGGGAAATGCCCATGAACAAAGCCCTACAAGCAGAGGTGGCCACTGGCAATTAACACTCCCATTATTATGGAGGGTAAATAAAATAAAGACAAAAATTAAAAGCGACAAGAAACAGGTCAAGTTTGCAGGCGAAGCTTTTACAAGCTCATCTCTCCAGGTCGAATCCCAGAGCCAGCCTTAATGAAGCAATAATAGCCACATTATTCAAAAATTTTCATTTTGATGGAAATGTATCTAAAAGGGACTTAATCATATGCAAATCATAAAGGAGGTGGTAGTGACCCAGCAAGCAATATGCATACAGATTTTTTTTTCTTAGGGATGTTGAAATTGAAAGTCTCATACCTGGTCAGTTAGATTTGCTGATCTCGTTACATCTTCGCTGTCTGATTTTGATCCTCCTTCTCTATCATCTATCACCAAATCGATAGGCATTTTCCCTTTCAAACAGCTAATATACCGGTGGCAGAAATTGTCACATAATTCGTGTACCTACATTATGACAGAAATAAAAAAAATGGAAATATAATCAGGAGTGCATAAACGACATTGACAGTGCAGTCCACCCCCGTGTGAGAGCCAAACTTCCAAATAGGGGAAACACAGGGCAATTGTCCTCTAGAGACCCCCAGACGCATTCAGAATTAGGAATAACTTTCTTTTCTTGCAAAATAGAGATATCCCAGAAAATTGACAGTGACAAGATGATTCACAGGCTACAACATATTCAACACCCATGTTAAATTCATCTGCTCCTGGGGCTGTGGCCATTACAGAGGTGACCTGCATGGGTGACACTTAAGGTAAACTATTTAATTTCATCTGGTTAGTTTACCATAAAGCTTTCCCCAAAGTTTCTAAGGAAAATGTGTGATACACCACACACACACACACACACACACACACACACACACACACACCTGTATTGTGATGACATAAGATACATGCCTGACAACCCAAATCAAGTTGCCTTTGCCCAATATATGAAAAAAGAAAAAACACAGCCACAAAACTTATTAAACTGATATTTTAAAAAGAAACAAAAGAATTACTGAAAATATTTCAGTCTAAATAAAGCAGACTCTTACAAGCCCCAGGCATCCCTAACATGCAAAACTCACAAGAAACCCTGGTGAGCTTTGCAATTTAATGTTAGTTTGAATTACAATGCATTAAGTTTTTATTGCTGAGATTTATAGAACAGCTAGCAAAATCATGTTACCCCACACCCTCTCTTGAGTGTGAAGGTGAGGTGTGTGCTGGATAGTTGACACAACTATCAACCCTGCTTTGTCTCTGAGCAACGTCCACCATGCCCTCCTCCCCAGGACCCTTCGCCCACTTGTCCTTTCCCCCCAACCCCTTTCTGAGTTCCGACCTAAAACTGATCTCAAATCTTCAAGAAACTCACTAAACAAAACACCCCTCCCCCACCCAGGTAGCAAAGAAGAGGAGTAGAGGAGTAAGAGGGGGGAAAAAAAAAACCCACACACAGAGGCATTAACTTGTAAAACAAATTCACTCCGGCATTCTAAGCATGCACTGGGGTGCCGAGCAGTGCAGCTGATGCACAAAGCCAGCAAGGTACAGGAGGCTAGAGTGTCTGTGATCCTGGTTTTAGTGGCTGAAATTGTAATTAAACTGCAAAGAGAAATGGACGCAAAGATTGGCCTTGACACTAATTACCAGAAGAAAATAAAAAGACATTTATGCAAATATCTTGGAAGCCTGAACTTCAGTCTTTCTGAACCCTCCCTTCTGTGTGACTAGGATGAAAGGGAAATGAAGGGAAAGGGAAATAAGGAATTTACCTTCTCTAATTCCAACAGATGAAACCTTAATACTTGTATGGCTTGAATCATCTGTAAAGATACAAAAAGAATGAATACTCCATTCCCTGTTTGCATAAAATTGGCTGTCACAGCTCTAGCATCTCCAACTCACCCCTTCCCCCCATAAGTAGAGTTATTTTGATTTATGGCAATAACACTAAAACTTAATAGCAGCGACTGGGTACCATCTAGAGGTTTATATTTCTTAAGGAGAAAAAATAGCTAAACCAACAACAAAACATCTAAGTGGGGATCATAAACACTCTCCTCCCCCATGGCTTCCCCCTTCCAGAAGTCTTATTGCCCCCAACCCAACCCAAAGGGTCACTTGTCTAAGCTACACTTTCCCTACGAAGAAGTTACAGGAAAGTTTTCCCCAGTTGTCCCCAAACAGTGGCTTTGCACTTTGCAAAATTCTTCCTGCCTTCTGTCCAAACACCTTTGATACCAATTGGTTGGGTTTGGGGGGGGGGGGCGGAGGGGAGGAGTGGGAACTCTGCCCTCACCGTGGCCCTAATGAAGGAGACTCAAGACTGGAAGTCCGCAAGGTTTAAGCACACACGCTGACAGGCGGGGAGATAAATCCCCAGGCTGATTAGAGCTATGCCGCCTGGCCATCGTAAAAAACAAAAGCCGGCGTTCCCCAACCGCTGCTCCTGGGCCCTCTCAGATGAGTGTATACCCAGGGATCCAGTCTCCAAACACTTGTCCAAGGATGGAAAAACGTTTGCAGTCCACTCGCAGCTATGGGCAGACCAGTTCAGAAAGCTCAGGGCTGGGGACTGGAGGTTAGGGGTACAGAGAGGGGAAGAAGTGAGGGGTCAGCTCTTACCAAGTTATCCAGTTCTGGATTCGAAGAGAATAGAGGTTTTTCTGCGCGAATCTAAATACAAGTGAGGAGAGGGAAAAGAAAAAAAAATGAAATAAAATCTGGTTTCCTCCCTACTTTTTCGCCTCATTTACACAGTTAGGGGTAGGATGTAACCTCCAAGTTCGTCCCTCAGGGAAACACTTCAGTATGAACCCAGTAGGCCTGAGACCAGCCCAGGGCGCTCCCTGACTGCAGCTAGAGCTCCGCTTATGCGGAACGCAGCTCGCTCGCCACTCCAAAGCAGTCACTTAGCATGGAGTTCGTGATTTCATTTCCTAGTGAGCTTGTGGATGGTGAGTGGCTGTGAAGATGGTTGATGATCTGCAAGCACACTCACTGGACGAAAATCTCTGGGAGGCAGTAACAGGCATGGCTAAGGGAGACTAATTTTTGGCCACTTATGAGAAATTTCTCTATATATCTATCTCTCTATCTCTATGGTGTGCACTTGCATGTGGGCGCGCGAGGACGGGGGGGGGGGGTAGATGACAGGATTCTTGTTTCTTTTTATTTTTTTTTTTAACATTTATTTTGCTGACCTGTTTGGCGAACACGGCTATATCTTCATTGAATGACTCTGACGAGCAGACGTCCCCGCCCGCCACCCCCGGCTCGCGGGGGGTACAAGTAGCTAATTCACATTTCTCAAAAATCAGTGCTAAGAGAGGGAAGAGGGGGTGTCTGCAAGAAAATACAACAGTCACAAACAACACAATGATTAGTCCGGAGTCACCGAAAAAAGGCACCCAAGAAAAACAACCCGAGTAGCTCGAGGCAGAGAGACCCTTGGGTGATCTGATCATCCGCTTTTGCCCTTTTGCTCACCCCCGCCCAGGTGATGGCTCACTTCCCCCTTGCTCCTAGGGCTCTGAAGTCGGAGGCCCTGAGCCCTGGACCGTGTCTGTGGATCAGTTCAGCATATCTGGCCGGAGAAATTGGCAACATTTGCTACGAATAAAACCCAAGCGGTTCCAGCAGCCATTTTGAATTAACTTTCGCACCGCGACAAACCCTCGTCCCTCTGCTGCCCTAGCAGGACCGGGTGCCCGGGGAAGGCGCGCGGGCGGTGGGGTGGGAGAGGGCCAGACTCTGCCTTCCTCCGAGGCAAGGCACAGATCTCCAGGCTAAGGGGATCTCGATAGCAAACTTGAGGAAGGGGCCTCTGTGGTTACAGGACAGACTGCCACGGAGCAGCACCAACTGACCCTTGCCACACAGCCCTCCAGAAGCAGGGGGTCCTTCACGGCTCCCCAACACTGCCCTCCCTTCGCAGACGCTCCCCATAGTCCCACAAAGAAAGTTCCTTCAAATGCTTTTACATTTCGTCTAGAGTGGTAAAGTGACTAGCATCTAAAAGGCCTAGATGTCGCTCGGCTCAGCCCATTTGAAAGAAAGAAAGAAAGAAAGAAAGAAAGAAAGAAAGAAAGAAAGAAAGAAAGAAAGAAAGAAAGAAAGAAAGAAAGAAAGAAAGAGAGGAAGGAAGGAAGGAAGGAAGGAAGAAAAGACTTTTAATGCTCAAGGGGCCTTTTATTAGCTCTCACAGCCCAGCTGGGAATTTAACAGTTTGGGGTCCTTTTTAAAGCTTCCTCAAATGTTCTGTCCTGGAACCTAAACCATTTGCAGAGAGGAGGCTGCGATTTAAGCAAGCCTACAGCACAAGGGACCAGAAACTACAGCAAAAAGACACCCCCCACACACACACACACACAGAGCCAAGGGACAATATTACATATTTTTTAAAAGAGAAAAGGAAAAATACAAGTTATTATAAAGTTTAAAAATAAAAGTGGGGAGAGTGTTCCCAAAACATCCACACACCGTAAAGACAAGTAACTTTCAAAGGGGTTTCTAGTGCAGGGTCTAATGGAATGGCCGATGGAAGACAGCAAACGCTGGCCAAAGTCTCCCGAAGAAGAGCATCCCACAGCACCTCTTGCTAAATCCTGAAAGCGTTTGGCCTTTGAACACCAAGTGCTAAAGCGTCTAGAAGTTTCTAAACGTCTGTGTCAATTCAGAGCGGCCCCTCTCCTTGACTTCAGTTGAACAAACTCCTTAAGCAAGACATGCCCCCCTTGTCTGACCTGCAGCTGTCCTGACTTTATTGTGCACCAGCAGAAGCAGCATACGGTGGCTGAGTAAACTCCACAAGTCAGAACAATCAATGGCTTAAAAGATTTCCCTTAAACTAAAAGTTTCTTTCCAACACAAAGGCGCCCACACTTTGAAACCCCCAATGCTCTGGAGCTAACTCCAGCGAGCAAGGTCTCAGATCTGCTGACTCTGAGAGGGGATGCGGAATCTTTAGGCAGCCACTCCAACACTGGGACTCCTTTGCGGCCAACGTGGCGGCCAAGCTGGGCGCTAAGCCTGCACTGACAGCAAATGGAAGTGGGGAGGAGGCTTGCCTACAATTTCTATGCACTGTGAATGAAAAGGCACCGGTTTGTACCTCTAATCTAGAGAGCTCTGACTTTCCGCTAGCAAGGGCTCGAGGAAATGGAGGCAGCATCGCATCTCAAGTACTGAACTCCTGCCCATTATACCTACCCATAAATGGCATCTTTATCTCTCTTTAAAGCGTCATTGACTGAGGAGCCCATGCTGGGGGCCATGGCGTTGGTATGAGCTGTGTGCGGGTACTGATGCGAGTGCAGAGGAGGCCCATGGTTCAGGTGATGGACCGGCTGCATGGACCTGGCTGCATGCGGGTCCCCATACATCGTGGAGGGGATGCCTACTCCATCCATGCCCCCATAATGGGGTAGGTCGTCGTACTGCATGACAAACAGGAGAGAAAAAAAGGGTCAGAGGCCATGCGGGTAAACGGGAACGGTAGGACACCAAGCTTATAAAAGGTCAGTCCAGCCCGATCCTTCCAACCGAATTCCGTGGCCTTACATCTCTAAAGTTGAGCTTTCTGTTGTAAAAAAAAATTAAGTTTAACAGTAAAAATTCTAGAATTCTCAGTGAGAGTCATATGAGATGAAGGTTCCTGTCCTAACTTGTGTCCATATAGACTAATTCAAAAATCCAAAATCTTTTGGCAAGGAAGAGAGGAAGGAAGAAGGAACGGAACGGCAGAGAGGCATTCTCCCGGAGGCGGAAGGTAAAACACGCATGTTTCTGGAGGAGGAAACCGAAAATGACAACAATAAAACGTGCTGGGACAGTGTAGCAGACCCGCCTAGCTCCACAGCCCCTTCACTTGAGGGGATTTTTTTTTTTTTCAAGTTATGATGGGAATAGTTGTGCCAAGCACGTGAATTCAGAAAGGCTTCTCATTTTATTTCCCTGCCAGCATGGGATTGGGCAGTCCTGCAAGACACTACGTTTGCTTTGCTTTCCAAAACAAACTCTACTAAATTATACAAAACGAACTGGCCCCCTTATATGTGTGACACTAGAGTGTACACAGGGCAGTTTGTGCTGCACTTTACAGCTGAACATGCAACTGGGCAATGCTCCCTCCAAGTTTAAAGAAAAGCTATAAAGGAGGCAGCTAACACTCTATTTTAATTTATTTTATTTTTACCCCCATGAACTTTCCCCTAGAGTAGAAGTCAAGGGAGGCAGTTGTTACTCATTACTTTTAAAGCAAATTCAAAAGTAAATACACATCCAACCCCACCTTGGGGGGGGGCTTTCAAATTGATTGTAATTACTGTCTGTGATAAATTCAGTTATTTGAATTTTTCTAAGTGTTTTATTCCAGGCAAGTTCTTTTTCTAAGACTTAGAAAGAGTAAGAGTGAAATGATTTTCAAAGAAAGGGGAATTGCCACTTTCATCCTCTTCAAGGCAGAGGTGTGAAGAGAGTTTGGAAGAACGCTGGCATTTGCCTGAACCAAGGGAATAAAGAAAAATGTGTCAGCTAGTAACTTTCTTTTCCAAAAAGGGCTTTGAGAACACAAATTATGCAAGGAAGCCTTTTTGCAGACCCCTTTCTTTTAAGAAGCCACCTCAGCTGTGTTGTCATTGTCTCAGTTTACTTTCAAGGCATTTCCATTCAAATAGGAATATTGGGGAAATTAGTATTGCATTTTAAAAGTAAGTAGTTGTTGTGTTTAGTATCCAGTTAGTATAGGACTTATCTAAGAAAAATCTGCAGGTTTATTATCTTACTTAAAAATCCATGCAAATTAAAATTACTTTTAAAAGATGAATGATTTTCTAACCAAAAATTCACTGTGCTACGACAGTTACTTACCTAAAAATGTTACCTACTTCTACTGATATTAAAGATGGGTATACTCGATAATACAGCAGAAGTTTCTGGCTGTTTATTTTAATTAAACATAACTTTAAACTTTTGGTCCTTAAATGCTCAAATTATAGCACTGGATATGTAACCTTCCTCCCCACCCCCTTCATCTTTCTTCTTTTCTTTTAAAACAGGTGATTCCTTGAGCTTTCATTTTTATTTATATAGCTATTGGTTAGGAATCTATAGACAACATGATCACTTGAATTAGCAGCCACAAGTAACATGCATAAAGCTACAAATGCATTGAGTAAACCTGTCGATTTAGGCCGCGGCTTTAGGAGCCTCATTCAAAAAAGAGAGAAAGGAAAAAGAAAAAAAAAAAAAAGGAAACTTAGCAGTGTCTTTCAGCCACGTTTCAATTTAATCTCACATTTGAGTTCCACAATTGTTTTTAATACGTACCCTTTGCGCCATCGGCCTCTCTGGCTCCCTTCCTACTTCAACTTCTAATATATCCTCTTTAAGGCCAGTGTGAAAAGAAACAAATATGCAAACTCCCTCGGGAAAAAAAAAAAAAATGAAGCACGGAAAAAAAAAAATCCCTTTGCGTCTCCAGCAATGTGAGTTACTGATCCCAAATCTTCGGTCTACCGGACCTGAAGCAAGGCGCCCGCGTCGCTGAGCATAAAAGCGCTCTGGTTCCAAGACAGCAGTGGGAGGGAAAAAAAAAAAAAAAAAAAGAAAGAAAGAAAGAAAAAAAAAAAGCAAAAAAAAAAAAAAAAAAAAAAGCAGATCTTCTCCCCCCCGAAAAAAAATCAGTTTAAAAAAAAAAGAAGAAGAAGAAGAAGAGCGCCCCTTAGACCCAACTACCAAATCTCATGGCTTTCTGCCACTCCAGCTGTCAATCACAGGCGAGGTTGTCAACGTGGTGAATGAATGATCATCCGCTCTGTCTTCTTCTGGTCAGAACACCTCAAATGTTAATATTCAAATGCACAAAGCCCTAGCGCCCGCTTCCCTTGAATCAGTCCTAATTCCTAATCAGTTTCTCTCTTCTCTCGCTCTTTCTCTTTCTCTCTCCCTCTTTGCAACTGCTGCACTGAAGGGAGATTAGAGAGGAGGGTTAAAAAAATGTCTGTCTGAGTTTGTCTTAAAGGAGCCACGATCGATGCTGGCCGCTTGCAGTCGCCGTGCGTGTGTAAAGTGTGTGTTGCACAGGCGGAGAGGTGGATTCCGACCAGAATGCTAGAACCCGGAAGTAGTGGTGGCCATAACAGGTCGCGTCTTACACAATGCATTGGGCTGCAGCAAGTAGGCTCCTCGGCAGGGGTGGGTGCGCGAAGCGAGCTCTGGCCGTATTGGAGAGGCAGAAAGGCGCTCCATGAATTCGCACGCCCAGGCACTAACACCACACATCTAGGGCACATGCACACAGACTGCAGCTCCGAAGCGCCGGCTTTGCGTCCCGTGTTCTTTGCACTCCTTCGCCTTCCAGCCTCTCTTCCCAAAGCGGACTCTTGAAATAAATTGGGAATAAACGAAGGGCAGGCAGATGCCGGAGTTATTTCTCTCAGAGCTCCGTTCATGAAAGACTTCAAGACTTTCCTCGAAATTATTGGGGTCTGCCAGTATTTTTCGGGATGAGGGGGTGATGCCAAAAGTACTGGATTCTCTGCTAGACTCCCCAAGGAGAAAAGCCAAAGTCAGAGCAAGAAGAGGAGCTGGAGCTGGCTTGGGAAAGGTTCAGCTTAGGAGTCCCGAGTACGTGGGGTGGCGGTCGCCTGGGCGTTCTGCAGACCCAGCTTAGAGTGTTTTTGTTTTGAGATTTTTTTCCCCCGCTGTCAGAAGTGGACGCGCGGCCGGAGGAAAGGAAATGCTTGCATTTTGTCACTCTGAGTCCGGACGCCCCCACCTCCTCTGCCTGGCAGCCCTCAGCCCCAGCGCGAAGTGAGGGAGGAAGGGAGGGAACAATGAGCTGAGCGCGGGGAATGTGCCCCCAGCGCTTGTTTACAAACACCAAGCTATTTATGACCGCCGGAGAGCGAAACTCAACCCCAGCACCGAGCAGCCAGACCTTGAGGACGGCCGGGGCCTGGGAGCCGCGGGACCCGAGGCTCTTTCTCGGTCGCGCAGTCGGCGGGCCAGGCAGCTCTGCGCCCGGGGCGCGGCGCGGCTGCAGAGCTCTACTGAGCTGCGGCCGGGGCTGCCTTTGTCTGGGCGACGCGATGGGGCTCCAGCCTCGGCCTTGCCTTGGCCTGGAGAGGCTGCGCACCCCAGCTCCTTCAGTGGCGACGCCCGGCGCCGGCCTCCCAGACCTCCATCCCTCGGCTTTTCTATCTCTGACCCGGCCCCGCCAAAACTCCCAGTTCCAGAGAAGAAATCCACTTCGGAAGCTGAGATTTCAGACAAAAGCTGACCCTGCCCACAACTTGAAGTCTCCAACCAGCCACTGGTTTTTAACTTTCTCCCTTGAAATACCACACCCCGGACTTAAAACTGTTTTTTTTTTTTTTTTTTTTTTTTTTTTTTTGAGGCTTTTAATTCTCACTCCGCGCTTGCCCTCAGTTATTCTATTTAGTGTGGCTATTTTACTCTTTATGGTTCTGCGTCCGTCTCTCGTAGCTTAGATAGCAGCTGGAAACCTCACATCCCATGCAAGGCTCTCAGCTCGCTGGGCTCGGAGAGGATCTCCCCCCCCCCCCCCCCCCAGCTGAAACCTCGCAGAAAACTCCCCCTGTGGTCGACTGGAAAATGAGCTCACCCAAATCTCGGTAGGCAGCCGTGGAAAGGGCTCCGCCAATCGGAAGGCATCCCCGCCCAGGCGGCCGCGCATTGGCTGCGGGGAAAATCAATTATCAAATAATCGATCAGCAGGGAGCTTCGATCTGCTGGGAATGCAAACTGCCATTCCGGATTCCCGCCCTGAAGGTGGCCAAAAGGCTCACTCCCTCAAAGCAGCCGGCCTGCGCTCCCACCGCTCCCACCCCCATCCCACCGCCAGCTGCGGACCGAACCCTCACTCCAGGGGCGGGGGAAGGTTATGAGGAGAGTTCTGAGAAAGATTAGGGAGCTCCCTTCACGCGGAGATTGTTTAGAAAAGGTTAGCATCTCTGAAACGTACTGAAGCCAACTCCTAGGCTCCAAGTCAAAGACTTGTTTCCCTTCTCCAGGCAGGACTCAAGTTTCTACTGAGTGGACTTCTGTGGCACAGGAGACTGGGGAGATCACTCGAGGTGGAATCAGGTTCCATGGAGAGCAGGGGCCTCCTAGGCAACATCCACAGTTCTTTTAGCACTCTGCTCAAGTCAGCTCCGGGCTGGTTCACTCCAGCAGCCGGTGCGTGTCGGTTAAGCCTAGCAGACCAGGCTTGCGGGCCTCCAGCAACGAACACCTGAAGGGCTGACCTATGTTACCCCCAAAACTTCAATGGGCTTTGCCTTGAAACAGATCCGACTGTTTAAAACAATAAAAGCCCCCCACGATCCCTTATCGTGGCCTCTGTGTCTCCTTTCTTTCTCTTACTTTTTTGTTTCGACACTCAAGTTGAAAGACCTACTTAGCTCATGATATTCTTCTGTCCTTCTTTCTTGCACAAGCTCTCCGATGTGTCAATTTGGAAGGTTAATGCACGCTTGTGCGTCAAAATCAGGCATGGAAGAGCTAGGTGAATTGCCTCCCAGTCACGAGAAGTAGATATTCCTAAATTTTAGAGAGTTAAGCTGGCTGGGCCAGGCAGCATACTTCTTTGCAAATTATAGAACCGATTGAGCTCAGGCAAACAGCCTGAGAACCCTTCCCCAACTCCAGACCAAAGTGACCCGCACCCGAGTGATGGTCGGTCGCTGCTGGGTTCTGCTGGGTGTGAGGGTCATCACTCCAGGAGGCCTGCGGAGCACCAGCAGTACTCCCAGGGGATGGGGGTGGGGGAATTGAGATGGACTTTCAAGCCCGACACCACCTCGAGCACGTCTAAGTTACAATCCTTACAGGAACCACGAAGGCAATAGTCTAATTTAGCTGGGAGAAATTTACTGTAAAATTCACGTAGATGACCTAGTCTCTAAGAGCCCAAGGGAGTCTCAGGCCGGCTTAAGTAATGGGCTTAGAGCTTCCTTAACTCTGCGTGAAGGTTTTCAAGTTTGGACACGGCCAGTTTTAATAAACTACATATTTTTGAGAATAGGATTTATTTGGGATTCTTGCTTCTCGGTAAATTCTTTTGCTTACCAGACCAAGTAGCAAAGGAACAAACAGGTAAGAAACGTTTCAAACAAGCACACTCTTCAAAGCAAGGGCAAGTCTGTGGGATTTTAACAGCAATGGGTCAGGTTACCTTTAAAATATACTTTAATTGCCTACCCACAGGTTTTCCCTTAAAGACTGGGACAGTTTGAACTTGTGAGCTTAAAATAAAGCTCTGTTAGTTTTGAAAACTTTCCATTTATGAATGTGAACCTGAACCTAGTGCTCCTTCCAGGCCTTCATAGATTACTTTTGAACAATTGAGCGGCTAAAACACTTTTACAATGTAATTACAGTAGTATGAATTGTTTGCCCAAACCTCATTCTGGATAAGGATTTTACAATTAGCAAACAGTTATTACAGTTGGGTCTTGCTGAGAGAAATTGCATATGTGTGGAGTTGCAATATAGTAACCATAAAAAAAAAAAAAACTGTTCTAGAGAGGCAGCAATTAATCATCTATTAAAAGGAAAGGTGAAAAGACAGCTTCAGACATCTCAGAAAGTTATTGTGACACAAATTACTGTTAGATGTGTACTGTTCTGGGACGCACCTATCCTAAGCTTATTTAAAATGTTTCCCAAAAAACAAAAACAAAAACAAAAGCCAATAACATTCTGATTTTGGCAAAAGGCTGGTGTTCAGCTCTAGTTGCTAGCTCTATTTTTGAAGCTGCAGACCTTCTATTTTCTATTTTTCCTTTATGGCTCCCAGTGTCTTCCCAAAATTAGAAAGAGACAGGCTGAGCCAGGTCCCTATTGTTTACCACCTACCCCGTTGGGAGGCCTCTAAAGCAAGCAGTATTCATCTTGGCCGCTGGTAGTCTGAGAGAAAAATTCCCTGCAACTTTCTATTCTCCTGTTAAGAGCTCTGCAAAGTTCATGTCCTGAACTGGGCTTGTGTTTCAAAAGTTCACTCGGATGAGTCAGATCCCAAACTCTTCAAAATTCAAGAGGCACCTCTGGAGGTAAAATGTGTGTGTGTGTGTGTGTGTGTGTGTGTGTGTGTGTGTGTGTGTGTGTGTATTTGCCAGCCCAACACAAATAAAGTTTGTTAATCAATGGAGTTTGGCAGCTGTGTTCACAAAATGATAAGGCTTTATCATCTGGCACCTCACTCTAAGATGCCTGTTAAAATGTTGTGGTTGTTCTTGAGGTTCTCCTGGAGTGTGGGAGCTTGGGATTTGTACTTCAAGAAAAACACTATCAGTCCTCTGCCCTCCAAATAGCACCCCTACATTAGCATTTGCATTTAAAAAAAAAACAGAAATGGGGAAGGGTAGTTTAAAGAAAATGGATTTGAAATCTAGTGGAGATAATAGAGGAATGCTGGAGATAAGAGCATGGATGTGATAGGAGAACAGTACCAAGAATTTAAAGCTAATGGATGACTGTGAGAAAACTGAAATAAACTATTTAGATGGCTATTAAAGGGAGAAACCAGGTTAGGTGATAGGAGAGAGGGCTTAAAGGGGAGGATCAGGAAGGACGTTAATCAAGTGTCCCAAAGCAATCCAGGCCACAAGGGCTGAAAGAATTGTTTACTACATTTTGCTTCAGAAAACAAAGACTGTCTGGGTCCAGTTCAGAAGTCAATGAGAGGTCAGCTTCGGCACTCTGACCATCACAGGGAAAATGCCTGACTCACTGTCTTCTGACTGCCTAACAAAAGTCCAGGAAAAAGAAATGTTGGGAATCTGGTTGCTTGCCTTACTCTCTATTTCAAATCATTAAAATGCTTTGGTCTCTAGAGAGGGGAAAACTACACTGGTTAACATAATTACTAGCTCTGACATTTTCAGAACTTATAGAGGTCTTTTATTAATTAAATAGAGGGCTTAATAAAATATTCCTAATAAAATTTATGGTTGTCTTAAAACTTTCTAAACAGTGCTATAAATTCTTAATAAAATTAACTGGGAAATGAGTTATTAGCCTACACTTTGCCTTCCCCCAAACTTCAACAGGCTCTGCAGAATGGAAAGAAATAGAGGTCTTTTAAAATATAAATATTAGCCAAAGCTATACATTGCACTAGAGAAGGGGCCTTAACTATTATTTCTAAAGGACTTAGCCTCCAAAGCCCCACCTCCCCATAGCTGCACACAAAGTTTCAAGAGAATCTCTCTCCTTCTTTACAGCAGTCTATGTAAATATGTGAATACAAACTTGTTTAAAATGTAATAGTCAATATTTGGGGTTGAGTTTTGCTTTGACTATAATAAAGAACATAACAGATAAATTCTACTAATGAAAATTTGAAAGCTCTGTGCAAATAATTACCCATTAGAAGCTAGTCAAAATTGAGGTGTCTCATTTTTTAAAATTTGATCTCTCAATTTAATTTCCTTAAGGGTAGCTTTTAGTCAATAAAATCTGCAGTAACATATCTCTCTCTTCATTTTGACCACTAGTGTGTTTTCTGAAGGAAATACATTTGTTGTACAGATACACAAAAATATTTTCATGTCGCTCTGTTTCAGAGTTTTGCAAAGTTAATTTTAGTTTTGAGATTGTTCTCTGCTGTACGGATCCAGTCCCGGCTGATTAGCTCTTTAAAAGAACAGGCCCCTGGCATGCACTCCAAATATAACCAAACCACCTTGGATTGTTCAGCAAAGGCTTGATCTTTTGTGCCGTCTGCTGGACAATAGAAAAACTGCAGCCCTGTTTACTTGAAACTTTTCACTGTCCAGTATTTGGCAAAGGTGGGGGGTTGGGGGAGGGATGTGTGCCTTGGGGGTGGGTAGGGTGAGATGTGATATTGGTAACTGACAAGAGAGGCTCACAGGACATGGGACTCATTGGAAAGATATTATAGTTGTCTTTTTCAAACCAAGGGATATCAAGTCCAGGTGCATCTAAACTACTCGATTAAAGCACAAGACTAGTTCCAACATTAAATCTTGTTCGCAATTCACCTCCCTTTCTCAATCAATATGGGAAAAGCCACAGAAGATGTGACAAACTCTTAGGAAAGAAATTGTGGGTATTTGCTTGATGTCAATTTCCTTGACAGTTGAGTTAAAAGTTAGCTCCTACCTAGATATTGCAGGACAGATGGACATGTTAATGCTTGGCACCCCAGAGTATAATATTACTCAGGAGTCAAAAAAGTCATGTTTGCACACATCCCTTTGGATGCCTGAAGCAAATGTAGCGAGATAGGTCAGTGAATGAAAGTCTGGATGCCTCCACACAGCAGAAGCTCTCTCTGTTCTGGTAAACATTAAAAGCATCAAATATGTTCCATTTGACTATGCTGGGAGCCCTAGCACTGTGGAAGCTTTGGGGTACAGGAGCATATATGCAGCTAACTTTGACCTCCGACATTGACTTAGTTTATGGAGAAATCACAATGATCATACAGAAATAATTTTGTAATTTAAAACAGACAATACCCTTCCTATCAAAGGTGGAGTCAAGTGGGTTTTGAGCAAAGCGCCACAAAACTTTGGTATAAGGGCTCTTCAAATTATTCACCTGCTTTTGTGAAATTAAGCCAGGAGTATGTGACAAGTTACCAGAGACAACTTTAAAAAGCTTTTTTTTTGTTGTTGTTGTTGTTTGTTTTGTTTTGGAGACTGGGTTTCTCTGTGTAGCCCTGGCTGTCCTGGAACTGCCTCTGTAGACCAGGCTGGCATCAAACTCACAGAGATCCACCTGCCTCTGCCTCCTTAGTGCTGGGATTAAAGATGTGTGCCATTATTCCCACGTCTAAAAATGCACTTTTGAAGAAAGCATAATTGTAAAAAAAAAAAAAAAAAAAAAAAAAAAAAAAGAAGGGCAAGACATTTTATTGATGCATAAATGTAGCATAAATGTATTTCAATGATGCATTTCAAATGTATGCTTTGATATGGCACTGTGTCAAAGTGACATTAAGTATCAAGGTTATCAGAGAGCCAGGACTGACACTGACCACCTTAAATAGGTAGACTACTTGCATGGCCATCTGAAGGTTAAGGTGGTTTTAGTTGTGTGTTGGTAATGGTGGTGGTGGGGTTAAAACCTCCAACCATAAATGGTCATTATTTCATCAACTATTTAACTTGCATTTTAAAAATAAACAAAATCCTACTTGTAATAGCTGGGAAACCTAGAAATTTTTTCCAAGAAGTAATCACAAATGAGCTCAAGCTTGATATATTCTACACTAATAATGGAATTACTGAGTGCTGGGAGATGTCTGGCAGGCCCGCTAAGCAGCCAGCAATTGCAAACATTTACCTTTGAAACAACTGGATGAGGCTGACCGCTCATGCTTAGCATCCATGTTACACAGAATAAAAGGCCACATTTTGTGCGAACCTTCTGGGAAAGAAATAAAAAAAAAAAAAACTCTACTGATTATTCAAAAATAAATATTTTAACATTTCATTGAGTTGTCTAATGAGTAAGAAAAACATTGAAGGCTTCCTGTAGATCACAGAGAATTCTAACAGTGCGGAAAAACACTGGGAGAAAAGAAGAAACTGGAGGGCGCATGCTGAGCAGCTACTCATTTGTGAAACGTACTTTTCTGTGTTTTTACTTAAAAAAAGAAAAGAAATACCATCTTTCCTTCTCTTAAAAAATAGTTTCCGACTACAGTTATGGTTGCTGAAAACCACACTTTTCCTAGAATCTCCTGCACGTAACGTCAGTTTGAAAACAGGAGGAAGAGCCTACAACCTTGCAGGCTCCCCTTCTTCCAGGTCCCAAAGGATAATTCCACTGACTGGCACTTCCTCGGCCACTTCCGGGAAAGTGGGGTGGGGGGGGCGGTCACCGCGTATCCCTCCGCCTGTGCGGGTGCATGTGGCCAGACCCTTCCTGCACCCCGGGGATGCGCGCTCCCTGGATTCGGTGGGGTGCAGCAGGCCTTGGGCTTGAAACCCACAGGGGCTGGGAATCTGCTCACATTGAGCTGGGCGCAAGGGAGTTCTGAGATAAAAGGTCCTTTGAGGAAAGGACGAGTAGCCCAAAGAGGTGGAAAAGTCCCTTAGCAGGTAGCTGCCTGCAACCCTGTAGGGTTTAGCTCAGGCCTCTCTCTGCTGGAGGAAGAACATTGTGCCTGGAGGCTGCGAGTGGGCCGCCCTGTGCAAGGCGATTGGGGACCCGGGGACAGGGTGCGCGACTCCGGCCTCTGTTTTCCGCTGCTCGAGGCTGAGCGCCTTTCTTGGCCAGCGGGACTGAAGAACTCCAGAACGCTCGGCCCGGGTCTGGTTCTGGAAGCTTCTCGCCTCTGCTTCTGGACAATCCTTCCTTCGAGGCATCACTCGGGCGGGCAGTCGGTCCTGTGCTCCGAGATCAGAGCCGCAGATGTGGAGACCGGGTGCCTTGTGCTGCGGTACCCTCAGAGGGAGGGGCTGCACTAACCGAAGTTAGGGTTTCAGGTGCTCAGATGAGCCACGTGAAGACCCACGCGTGTCCTTGTCCTGGCTTCTTGCTGCTGCGAAAGGACGCGGAGACGCCATCGGGACCAGGGAGTCCCCGAGCCGGGTTCCGAAAGCAGCAGAGCCGGCGGGAGGAGGGATAGCAGGCAGAGCGGGGCAAGGGCGGGGACAGACGCCGTGGGACTGCGGACCCGAGACCCAGAGGGCCTCAGACTGGAACCACGCAAAAGCTGGAGTCTGTCCACTGCCAGGCTCGACTCCCGACGCTGCCCAAAGGCGGGAAATGAGTTTGTCCGCTTCAGCGCGAGATCCTGGTCAGACTTGCACAGTTCACCTTCCGAAATAGCTAGGCAAAGTTGTTTGCATTTGCACGCTCACATTTATAGACAGAAATTCCCTTAGGGCTGGGAAGCAGAATAAAGTCTGTAGGAAGGGCAGGGGGCGACTAATACCGAGAGTCAGGCAGATGCGAATGGGAGAAAAGCATTGCCTTCCTCAAGGCAATTGCCCTAGTGAGTTGGGTGAAGAGACCTGCCTGAGACCCTCCTTACCTAGCCTGTTTCCCCCACGCTGTGTTCTTTAGGGCTCAGATGTCAGTGCACTTATTTGCCCATTTCACAGACGCACAAGCTAAGATCCAGAAAGGTTTAGTGGCATCCGATTTCTTTTCTGTGTGTTCTCACACACACGCCTCTTTTTTTTGGGGGGGGGAGGAATCACAACTACACCAGAAATCTTTACTGTTCTCTCCTAAGAAGGCTGGAGGTGGGTGTATGCTTGTCTGCTAGCAGAGCACCGGTGTTTATGGTGGTGGAGAGTGGTGTACCAGCTTGTGCAGCCAGTTGGTGACTCCAGCCTCATAAGCTGCCGAGGACCCTGAGGCAGAGAGGTCAAGAAAGGAAGAGATGAAGGACAGCTTGCATTTGATGGCAACATGGGACTCACAGAGCTAGACCCTTTCTAGTCCCCGTACCCCCCACCCCTCCCGCCCAAACTATGACCATCACAGCAGCAACAACAACCAAGAGGAAGCACAACCACCATCAAGCTTCTCTGGCTTCCTGGGCTCACACTTAATCGGTTCCTTCAGGCTGGGGCAAAGAAGGGTCTAGAGGTTTTGGGTGGATTCTGTAAGAAGACTGACTCTAAGGTCAGCTGGCTGGGGTCCTAGAGTAGGGACAGTCAAGGTATTGTTTACTTTGGTACTGCAGGCCTTCTACATCATAGATTTCAAACAGATGTAATATCTCATTGCAATGTTAAGGTGTAAAGTCACAAAATGGCATTATATTCTGCCTCTCCGAACCCCACTGGTCATCCAGGTTATCCTAACCCCGTGCAAGAGAGGCCTGTATGCATAGTGAGTTAGGAATTGCAACTGCTAAAATATCTTTATCTTAACCTCAAAATTTGTTCTTAAATAGTTGCTTAATTTCCATTTTTCTTTCCATGTCTTGTTTATCTTTAGCCTTTTAGTATAAGTTTTTGATTTCCTCAGAGTTTGTCTTGGATATTGGGTAGAGAAAACTTGAAGGTATTCCTATATAGGGGCTTGCATTTGCCCTTTCTTAAAAACCCTATGCAGTTTACTGTTTTGTTTTTTCTCTACTTGTGGAATAGTAACAAAAAATAGTCTAGCACCCTGGAGAATAAACTTCAGTACTATTCTGTGTCCTTGAACAGCGATGAAGACAGTGTGTTTCTTTCTTAGATACTAGCCAATTCACATTCCTTAAAAGTCCCTTGAGGGACCCAGGACTTTGTGATGCACTCACTCTACTGTAAGTTGTTTCATTTGTGAACATGTAGTGTGATTTTTGTTGACTGACACCAAGGAATAATAATAGAAATTAGAAAAACTCCTTATTTGTGCAGATATTCCCAGGCAAGGGTCAACAAGAGTGGCAGAGAGAGTCTGTTTGGCTCAAGTTTGACCATGGTGAGTGACTGATTGAACTGAACAAAGTTAGCAACATGCAATATACATTGATTACATTATTTTAACTTATTATTATTTTTATTGAGACAGAGTTTCACTATGTAAACCAGGATAGACCCAAACTCACAAAAATCCACTGGCCTCTACCTCTCCAGTGCTAGGATTAAAGGTGTGCATACCATGTCTGGCTTATTTTGATTTCAAAGTATAATTTTTTTTACTTAAGGATTATATGTTATAAAATGACACAGATAATGTCATTTCAAAATTCAACAAAAATATTTATTACTAGAAATGATAATGAGATATTCTAAAGGAGTATTTCTCTGATTTGACATTGGTTGTTTATTTACATCTAGTTTTACTGCCTGAAAGACATCTGAAGTCTGAATTATTATTTATTTCATCTGTAAGTCTATTTGTTTTTTATATTTTGTTTTGGTTTTGAGACAGGGTCTCTCTATGTAGCCCTGGCTGTCCTGGAACTCACTCTCTAAATCAGGCTGCTCTTTAATTCACAGAGATCCACCTGCCTCAGGCTCCTGAGTGCTGGGATTAAAGGTTTACACCATTATACCTGGGTCTACCATTTATTCTTCCTAAAACCATCTCACCTAGGACAAATTGTACAAATATATTTGAAAGTGAAACTTCATATTATATGATATAATAAAAGCATGTCTTTTCCTACATTCTTCCTCATGTAGACTAATGAATGTAGTAACACATTTTAAACAGTTTGCTCTGAGACATATACTCAAAACTATTTGTTCTTACTCTGGGAAGTGATTACTTCAATATGTGCAGTATTCCAGGTTCCAAGCAGGTCCAACTTCTACATCAGCATGACCAAGTATCGCTCAGCAAATATCACACAGTGACCATGGAAAGAACACTACACAGAGGGAAAAAAATGAACAGTCATGATCAGGAAAAAAAATGAACTCCAATGTTAGGGAGAAATTAAGCCAACGTTTGGCACTTCAACCTTGGTATGTAAAGTAAAACTGCATCTTATAAAACTAACTGCAAAATTATGCATGTCAGTAAATTCTATGAAGTTTCTATTTTACAAAGTATTGTTTTGAAGTATAGCCACTACAATTGGAGAATTTTGTAAGATCCAAGATTATGATAATGATGAGTGATTTTAACAAAATACACTTAGGACTATAGAAATGAGAACAATTTCTCATTTAAAAAAAAACTTTAAAATATTGCAATCTGAAATCCTCATGTTTTGTATTCCCAAAAATGAAGCTTAAGTGTCTGGGGGAGCTCATGGATCTCCCTCTCCAGACTGATAGCTGGGAAACCAGCATTGGACCAACTCAGACTCCCTGAACATGGGTCTCAGTTAGAAGGCCTGGGCAGACTATGGGACCTCTGACAGTGGAACCAGGATGTATCCCTGGTGCACAAAAGGACTTTGGGAGCACATTCCCCATGGAAGGATACTCCTTTAACCTAGAGGCAGGAGGGAGGGCCTAGTCCCTACTCCAAATAACTTGACAGATTATGATGATCCCTCCTAGAAGGCATCACCCTCCCTGTGGAGTGTGTGGGGGTGGGGGTGGGGGTGGGGTGGGGGGAATAGGATGGAATGAGGGTCCTGGGCATGGGAAGGAGAGAGTGGGAACTTGGATCTATATGTAAAATAAGAAATATATATATATATATGAAAGCTTAAGTGCTTTTACTTTGGTTTTGTTTTTTAATTAATTCACTTTCTGAGTTACCTCTTTCTTTCTTTCTTTTTTTTTTTTTTTTTAAATTTCCTGGCAGGAAAACCAAGTGTCAAAAGTCTTTCTCAATACTTCCAAGCACAGTAACCTCTATATATTGGTTTGCACATTTGAAAATGACAGTTGAAGCCTTTGCTGAAAGGCAACCTGAAAGCTGTCAAAAGCACAGGCTCCTGAGGCTACCCTTAGATTTGTCTGGAGGCCTCTTAGTATTTCAGACATTAAAATATCCAATCCTTCCTCCACTGGCCAGACAAGGGCTGGAGAAACGTCTGTCACCCCTGACTTAGTACTGTCTTCTCTTGATGACATTGCAAACCGAGTTTGTGAAATAAGAAAGACTGTATACATGTATTCTATTTATTAATTTTTTAAAAATAAATTTTGTTTAGATATTTTTTTGTCTGTGAGTGTGCTCATTCTTCTCTCTCTGTGATGAAAAATATCACTGTGTGTGTGTGTGTGTGTGTGTGTGTAAGTCAGAGGACAGACAAAATGTGTGCTACTCTTTCTCCACCATGTGTGTCCCCACGATTGAACTCAGGCTGCCAGCCTTAGCAGCAAGCACCTCTAGCTGCTGAGCCATCTCACTAGACCTATATTGCTAATAATGGCCAAGATTTTTAGCAAACCAAAAGCCAGTTACTTGAAGGTTTTATTCGTTTATTTATTTTCAAACATAGAACTGAGTTTAAATAACAATTTGTTGAAGCAATATAAACCATATTAAAACAAACAAACAAACAAAAACTAAGGAAGATGAAACCCAAAGGAATTCTTTGGAACGACTTGAGTTCCGAAGGTTCAGGGACTTCAGAACAGGACAGGGAAGCTGTGGCTCTCTTAATGCCTGTAACTGTATGGTGAATCTCAATTGTCACCCAAGCATAATTCAGTGTGGCTTCGCTTACATGCTCTGAGGACAACTGTTTCAAAAGCCAAGTTCTGATGTTCTAAAATTCCTGTGCTAAAGCAATTGTTACTGGTTATGTGGAACACACTACTCCCTCCCCACCAGCCAAACTGGTACGGACCAAATTCCCACCACGATGCTGCTTCCAAGCTCATGCTTATTTACCTTTATGTTTTCCCCCTGAGTATTAATATCTTTTTTTCCTTTTGTGCCTTTATTATGACAGGTGGGTTCTCTCAAACTTCTGGCTTTTAGACTCGGAAGTTCCGTGTTTTCGGTGATCTCTTTGGCTGCTTTGCTTGAAGGTGCCGAACAATGCTCCTCCTCAGCAAGTCAGCTTTTTATTCCGAAAGACGAGAATTTGAATGTGTTTCAAAATTTTCCTCTTTTTTGATTTCTCATTTCCTATGAATCTGTAACTCAGTTCTGCTGACATAGTTGGTTAATCCCAAACGGGGAGATGATTAAAAACACTTTCAAAAAATGCCTAGTCTTATTACTGGGATTAGCATTTTCCCCCTATGAATTTTTTTTTTCCTTTGGGTTTACATCAAAACCTTTCCACTACAGTAACTCTAAGTGGTCATTGTTATAGCACTTTGTCCATTTTTTTTTTTACGTGACTCATTCCCACTATGTTGTCTGTGATGCACCTACTGTGGAAGAATATAGTCTCTAGCATATCTACGATGTTAGAGCAAGTCCAAACTCTTAAAGAATTCTGTCAAGCCATCCATGACTCAGAAACAGATGCGAGGGGTCACTGGAAGCCTGTGAATCAGGTGTGTCCTCCTTGTGCTTTGAAGACCCATCAGTTGCGCAATCGCTGTTTTGTCCATCAGAGACTCTTCACAGTTGTTAGAGACTGGCACAGGGAAGTGCTTAGGGCCATTTACACACTTTAAACACAGCAGTTGGGCCACATACCTTCCCAGCCCTCTATGTCTATTTTCTCGGAAGAGAGGAAGTTGTTTAAGAAGACAAGGCCCCAAAGAACTGTCTCAGAGGATACCCGTTTTTCTCACTGCTACTGATGGGTTTTGATAGCGACAGAAAAGACTAGTCTGTTGTAGATGTCATATCTGCCCCCACTGTCAGGTTGTCCATCTCACATTTGTCCCATCCAATTTCAGTTTGACTCCGTGTTACTAACTTTTGTGTCTTGTTCCTTAAAGTGGCTATCTCCCCCAGCTTTTGGATTTATGCTGTTCTATTCAGAACATGATTATCTTAGGCTGAAGTGACTTAATCAGTCCCCCCAAACAATAGTCAGGAATAAAGCTGAAATGTCATTTGTATTGTTAATTTAATAAAATGCAACTACTTGCAAAACATATTCTAGATCTGCCATCTTCTTTTACATCTCCAAGTCCTGGAACAACAACACATCCTCCTCTCTATTACAAAAGAGGGAGGTTTAAGGACACGCATGGTCTAGGATTCAGGCTGTGTCTGGGAACTCAATGTACTGAGTTCTGGTATTAATCTGGGTAAAAAGAAATCCCTATGTATGATTGCATTCTGCTAAGTATTTGGGGAGGAAACATGAGAAAATATTCTTTTTGCTTAAATTTTTAAATCCTTTTCTCCTCCTTTCCTTGTTGTCTGCTTCACAATTAGAAATATTCAGACTTCTGGAATACATCGCCGAAAGTCTTCCTTTGCAGCGCGCAAGCATTATGAACTGATTACCCACATTCACTGAAAACTGTCTACTTCCTTTTGTTTTAAAGTCATTTTTCATTCAGCAAATAATGTTTATTTTTGAAAGAGCACACTCAAATTTACATTTAAATTTGATTATTAGATGTTAATATAGTGCTTTCATTTCATAAGCATAACATTTATTTGGTTCTTAGAGTTGGTACGTCTTTTCAAACTTTAAAATGCAGCAATACTTTACAACATAAATCGGTTTACGAAATATAATAATGCAATTTTCAAGAAGACAGCTATTTAAACTTTCCATTTAAAGAGAGGGACGAAACTGCCTTCAGGAAAAATTAGTCAACTGGCAGAAGTCCTTCTCTGAGCACAGTTACTATGAGATTGACAAGTATTTGCCAATTACAACAGTGTACTAATTATCTGCTTTTACAGCTCATCTCTCTGTCTTTCTGTCTAAATCCACTTCTAATTATATGGTATCATTTTTGCATGTGACATACTTATGACTATGGTGTCTATGGAATATGAACTCATTTGTTTGGAAATGTTAAAGATACACTTTCATTTCCAAAAATATTTTTCTGCTACAATGTAATAAAGCTCTGATTGTGGGTTGAGGAAGGGGACCACTATGTGAAGAATGGCGTAAGGTGGGGACAGTGGAGGAACCAAGATTTAAGTATTAGACATCTGGTGTATTCCAAAGAGAATAGCAAAATTAATCTGTCTTGTCATAGTTTCTATTTTAAAAATGCAGTTGGGTGAGCAAAGACACCCTGCCTATACTTCTTTATCACTTTCTTTTTGTTTCTTTACTTAATGTCTGAAACTGCAAGTGGTGGGGAGATACTGTGAAAACAGTGTAAGGATGCTCACTGGGCATCAGAACTGCTCTATGAAATGGCTTTATCTCCTTGATCATAGCAGTCAGTTTAATAATAACAAAAGCCACAGCAACAAACCACAACCAAACAGATCTTTTGCTTTGATTAAGAGAGCAAGCCTTGCTTACCTCTCCAAAGCAGGGCTGCTGACCAGCGAGGGCACTCAGATCATCCAGGATCTGCGTCCCAGGTCCCAGGGAGTTCTTCCAGCCCCTTTCCCAAACACAGACTCACCTGGCAGCTGTTAATCTGACAAATGTGTGCCTCCACAGCTTCCTTTGACTTCACGCATACTTAATTGTTTATAATCTTCAAAGTACACATATTCATGCTAGTAATTGTCTTAAGGCCAAAGAATAATTTATTAACTGTTAAGAGAAGTATCTGATAAACTCTTATCAGATTGTATTTGTGAAGCTACAGCAAATACAATCAGAATCTGCTTTGTTGTCATTAAGGCACATGGCGGTACATGGGCCACATAATTGCAGATCTCCATTTCTGAGATGGGTAGAGGGCTGGGGAGGGCTGACTAGAGGAAAAGATAAGCATTCATGGAGGGCTGACTCTACAGTAGATGCTTTCCCACAGGCTTTTCATTTTGGCAGCGTCTGAGTCTGTTCAGGGTGGTTACAGCAATGATATTAGAGCTTTAGAGTTGTAGGGTGTGTGGGGAGGGGGTGCGCGAGCGCCTGTTGGATTAAGCTGAAAACTTTATCCATTTGCCGACACTTTCACTTTTCACAGAATTATTCACACACCTCAACTCAAGTTCCACTGCCTCACACATGTAGGAATCAAGTCCTTAGAGTCTCGTGTAGGGGATTGCTGTATAACCAGAGCCATTTTAACAATGGTAGATCCTCTTCGTTGTTTGGAATGAGGCCTCTTTCATCTTTCATTCCCTCTTGGGCCCAAGGTTTCTCATCTGGAAATCAGAAAGACATTATTCCACTTTTTTGATATTCCTCCCAGATCCAGTGATTTTTGAATTTCATGTTTGATTCGGCTGGTGCCAAATGTTTATAGCTGGAAAATGGAGGGAAGACTAATTATAAACAGAACTTGTCCAGCCAAAATCTCGGGGGATCAAGAGAAAGAATTCAAATATTTTCTGACTCTAAAATGCAAACATACATTCTTTTGTGGCAATTGTAAGATATGCTGGGAAATAAACTTTTTCCCTCCTTTGCCATTTCAGTTATGTCATGGAAGTTAGATCTCCCAAAGCTTCGCAGTCTTGTGGAACAATAGCCCTGACATTGAGTCAGGCAGATTAGGATTGTTTCTTGACTGCTTTGTTCTGGAATAGGCAACCATCCTTCTTTGGGTTCAGTATAACAGTGTTAATATCATTCCCCTTCAAAGTGGTGTGCTGATGTTTAATCAATGTTCATAAATCTCTTCCAGACCCTTCAGAGATCACTGTGACATAAAGTATAAAGTATTATTCTTGGAATGGGGTAATTTTGTCCAATTAAATCTCTTCTGAGCTATCACCTGAGCAGGAAACATTGTTATTACTTTGCAAATGACTTTGTACTGTGCTTAGCTTTCCTCGCATTCCCTCACCAGAAGCTGGAGGCCCATCAGAAGGATCAGAATATTCACAACATTGACTTTGATGGGGCATTACAGCAAAGGGCAGCATGCTCTAGTGAGATGGCTAAGGGCAGGGTGGAAGGGCCTAATTCTCTGGCAATGCATACTGGGCAAAGCTGTCAGCCATTCTAACAGCAGTATAGTTAAAAACTCGATACAGCATGCCATTAATTTGAATGAGACCATTGTAGACTTTAAGTTTTTAGGTCAAGTTGGTCTGTGAATTTTACTCTCTTGGACTCTTGTGATTGGTCAGTAGAAGTAGCATTTTTCAAAGCAGCTAGCCTTTCAAAACAAAAGCCAAAGCATGGAGTTGATACTCAGTTATCCTAGCTAATACTAGAAAGTACTTGTTACGATCTAAATGTACCAGTATAGACTTTAATTTCACTTAATATGTATATTTAGACATTCAATTTATTAAAGCACTTATCAAAAATGATTCACTAGTTGTCCATTTGCTGAGGTGAGGAATAAAGAAGGCTCCAATGCAAATGTGTGCTTTCTGCCCAGCTGAAGTGTGTGTTCTGGAAATATTATTCTTCTAGAGAGTTGTATGGCTGCACTGAAAAATAAAACAAGCAGGCAAACAGAATACAACTCCAGGCACCAAAATGCCTCCGGAGGTAAAGGTGCCTGCTTTGAAGTTTGACATCCTGAGTTCAATCCCAACCTGGGCACAGCACTCTGACATGTTAAAAGTCTCTGCAAGACATTAAAATTTTAATGGCTATTATGGCGAGTTACCTGTCAGCACTGAACCCAAACGTCTGAATATCTTTCTCCCAGTTTACAGGGGGAAACGAGTCTTCACATTTAAAATTGCATTTTATTACATTCCAGCTGTAACATATAACTAATTGGTATTTTTCATCCTGCTTTGAGTTGTTCATTTTCTTTGTGAATTTCTTTATTACGAATACTGTAGCTTTGAAGTTTTATGTTGCTTTTGAAGAAGTAATAATAGAGTTTAAAGTAATCATAAAATAAGAAGAAAAGCTAAAGACAGTTGTTATAATCAAACTTATATTTGAAAATATGTGGGAAAGTAAAAATGAATAAGCACATTAACTGTGATTATAAGATGGTGTGTAGTGGGATATTCACTGTGTCTGCTTCTGTGGCACTGACCACACCCATTGAGGGGTGGAGCCAGGGCTGGAAGTGACCTGTGGGGCTTGGTCTCAGAAGGAGGCCGAGAACGCTCTCTTTCTGGAGGGACACAGAGAGAGGAGCATCCAGTTTTAACTGCTGTGTTCATCTGTCTGCGTTGTGAGTTGTTTCTCCCTTAATAAACATTTATTTGGCCTATTCGTTTATCCTGACCCTTATTAAACCACAATAATGGTGAACGTTTACTTTCTACACTTTTCAGCATTTTCAAGATTTCTAAAATAGAAGTGTACTTTCTTTTTTTTTTCTTCAATTTTTTTTTAATTGCAAAGAGAAAAGTTACAGAGACATCTTTTTTTTTTCTCAATTTAACAATTTTTACTTGTACTTTTTCAAGGCCTGGAATTCTGTTAAAACTTGAAGGGAGAAGCACATTTGGGCATGGAGGGGGGTGGGCAGTGAAAAGTTATTTCTAGGGAATCTTTGTGGAACTTACCATAGAAAAGATATTCGGTAAAGAGGACAGTTGTCCTCTGCTCTATGGAGGCAAAGGGTCTTTGAGCAGAGCCGGGGGCTGGGTGGAGCTCACCAACCCTTTCCTGGTTGCTCCAATTACCCTCCATGCTAAGAGTTGGTGCAGTAGGCTGATCTGCCCTAGTGCTCATATTGATGACACATCGGAGATGAGAGGCGCACACCAACATATGCCCAGATACACATTTTTAAGAAGCCATGTTCTTAGTTTTAAAACTTCTCCGTCTGTATACATGAAACCTTCCAATTTCCACGTTTCATCATCTAATCTAGAAATCTATTGTTGGCAGAAGAAATAGTAAGAACAAATGATTTTGAATTTCTCTCTGGCTAGAAGGGCAGCTGGAGTCTGGCTGTTCATCTCATCCACCAGCATCACACCTTACCTGGCAAGAACCAACCTCTTGGCAATCCAAGATTTAGTCTCCATTAAGATTGATTTCCAAGAATTATGCAGGGGAATTGCAGTTCACAATACCTCGAAGTGTCCAGAGTAGACAAGAAAAGGTCAAAAGAGTGTCACAGAAAACATCATTTTATTATTTCTTGGGGGGGTGTAGGTATTTGGTCCTCTTTATTTTGGTTTTCTCCAAGAGAATGTGTGTGTTGCACTATGGGATTGGTGTGTGCTGCATATGTCTTCTACAGCTGAGTAGCCTGTCTTTATGAAAACTATCTTGAGACAAGGTGACAAAAGATGAACACAGGTATTCACTGTTTCCTGAATTTGGTGAGAGAAAAAAAATCACAGTTCTTATCTTTGCCTCCTAAGAACAGGGTAAATTTTTAAGAAAACAAGTTCACAGGGTGACATTTGAAACTGCATTATAAGACAGCAGAGCTGGTCTGAATCATGGCGGCTAAGTCCCAGCAGCTCATGTCTCCCTGAGAGGATAGAAATGGAGAGCAATCCTGAAAGACACACAGACTTCAAGTCAAACTGATCCATCCACTCAAGGGGCCTGAATGACAAGGATATGGGAACACCGAGGACGCAAACACTTTATGACCACACTAAAAGCAAGTAGGTTTAGATCTGCCTTCACCACACCTCAGCTAATTATGATTATGATGAAGCTTGCCTATATGATCAGCACATGCCACTTATTGACACAACACCATAACTGCAGTGGAGACAAGAGCATCTGTGTGTTGGACAGGGAGCTGCAACCTCATCAGAGGTCCCTGGAAGTTGGAGGCAGGAAGAGTGGGTACAGACAGGCAAGAAAAATAAAATAGCAATGTTAATGTCAAACACATTTCACCTTAATGCAAAAAACGACTGTAAAATTCAAATTTTTGTGCTAATTCTTCACATTATCGTTAAATACAATTAAAATTGTGAAGCATCTAGAAAAGCAGCTAAAGGCTAGCCATGAAAAAACATATTTGGAAATGGAATCAGAGCCACAGAGAGAATCCTCATTGTTCTCTAATTCATACACATCCCACCCAGCATCACCCATGGGCTCTTCCTCCGAGATGTCTTCCACTTCCTTCCTCTTGAAGCCATTCCATCCCAAGCTATGCTCACCCCCGTTTGTTTGGACACCTGGGACAGTCTATGACAGTGGTTTCACTTCCACATGTCTGTAATGACTTCTCCATATGACAGCGGAACATGTTTTGAAAATGCAAATAAAGACATGTATGCTTAAAACCCTCCTCTGGTTCCCTTCACATTTTGTCTCAGTGACTTCATCTCCTACCATCCTCTACCTTTTACTCTGTTCCATTTTACCTAGCCTTTCAACTGTCATGGAAAACAACAGCACATCGTCAAAGCCATTTCATTCCCTGTTTTCTCTGTCCGGATTCTGTGTTCCAAGGAATTCAAGGGTGGCTTAACTTCAAAATCTTACTAACATGTCTGCTCACTAAGAAACAATTTATAAAACTTAAGAGAATGTGTTAGATATGAGTAAATTGTCACTTACACTTAAGAGAGAAAATATTACCAATAGGGGAAGAAAATCAGGCTTGTGTAGCTTATCTAGTTAAAAAACAAATGAAGAAATTAAAACCATGCCTATGCAAATGTTACGTCTAAGTGAAACAGTCTTCCCCAGAGCTTCAGTTGGCTTACATAGTATTGTGGTTTTAACACTGCAAAAGGAAGATTATTATAATTATTTACACAGAAAAACAGAGATCATAAAAACAAAATCTCAGGACTTGCTATGAGCTGCTATCTTATTACTCTTCCTGTTCCACAGAGTGACTACATGGACCAGCACATAGGGTTCTGGGGAGGTAGTTATGGCAAGGTTTTGAGAGTGTGGCCCTGAGCCCATAGGATTAAGATGAGGACACATCATTGTCATCTCTCCCCCTCAATTGTGTGCAGACCCCACATGAAGACATCATCTGAAAGTCAGGAAATGATCCCTCCTCTGAAGTCAACCCTGGTAGACCAGATCCAGCACTTTGAGCACTGAAAGCTCTGCTATTTAAATCTCTCAGTCTACTTTATTTGACAGTTTAAGGAGCTTGATAAGAATTTGATACAGAGACCTCTGTGAGTCCAAGGCCAGTCTGGTCTACAGAACAAGTTCCAGGACAGCCTCCAAAACTACACATAGAAACCCTGCCTCAAAAACAAACAAACAAACAAACAAAAAAGAATTCAACAAGGTTGGATGAGATAGTCAATATTTAAAAAGCAATTATGTTTCGTATAATGAGAATATTAAAAATATGCTATGTAGTATCAACATAACCATAATATAATTAGGTATAGATATGCAAAATAAAAGTATATCATGGCAGAAAATATAATTTTATATCAAAAATAAATTTAAAAATAGAGCTTAGAAAATACCAGCTCAAAGACTTGGTTCAGACAAAAAGGTGACAATTTCCATAATAGAAAAATAGGAAAGACAATTTTCAAGAGAAAGAAGATAGGGGACTTGAGCTCTTATATTATGACTCATTATTAATCTATTCTAATTAGTACTATGGTAACAGGATCATAGGTAGGTTGATGGAACATACCAGCAGATCATGCATTTTTTTATATGCTCCCCACCCCCTCTCTCTGGAAGGTGGTTTCAAGACAGGGTTTTTCTGTGTAACTTTGGAGCCTGTACTAGAACTTGCTCTGTAGACCAGGCTGGTCTTGAAATCAAAGAGATTCACCTGTTTCTAACCTCCCTAGTGCTGTGATTAAAGGCATGTGATCCCAAGTGCTAGGATCACCTTTGCTCGAGTTTTTAGACTGGATTAATTTCATATAGCCCACGGTGGCCTTGAACTAACTGATCCATCTGCCTTTGTCTTTGTCTCCGATTGCTAGGATTAAAGGTATGTGTCAACAAGGGGACTCTGTTGCTAAGTGGTGTGGCTAGCTTTGCTTGTTGATCTTTAGGCAAGCTTTATTTGTTATAGTGTAACAAATATCACCACAGCTCAACCTGTTAGGAATCAATTAAATACAAGTAAGATACAATGGATATTTTACTTCTTTCCTGTGAATTGGCAGAAAGCTTTAAAAATTTCCATAATACAAAACCAGGGAGCCATGTAAAAGGCATAGATTTAGAAATACGGGTTAATTTAAGTTGTAAGAATTAGTTAGGAACAAACCTAAACTAAGGCCTAGCTTTCATAATTAATAATAAGACTCATAATTAATAATATGGCCCTGAATATTCTGACATAGATAAAGCACAACAAAAAAGACTTTAAAACCAACTATATGAAGATGATAGAGGTCTCTAAAGAGGAAATGAATCCTCTAAAGAAATCCAGGAAAAACACAAATAGTTGGAGGAACTGAGTAAATCCCTTAAAGAAAGCCAAGAAAAAGCAAACTAATCGGTGAAGGAAATGAAAACAGTTTAAGACCAGAAAATGTAAATAGAAGCAATAAAGAAAACACAAACATGGAATTCTGGAATGAAAAATTTAGGAATCCAAATAGGAACTACAGAGGCAAGCTTCATTATTAAAAAAGATGGAAAAGAGAATCTCAGGCATTAAAGATACAATAGAAGAAATGGATACATCCGTTAAAGAAAATGTTAACTCTAAAAATTTCCTGGCACAAAGTATCCAGGATATCTGTGACACTGTGAAAAGACCAAACCTAAGACTAATAGGAATAGAGGAAGAAGAAACCCAACTTGAAAACCCAGAAAATTTTTTCAACAAAATCATAAGAGGAAAACTTCCTGACATAAAGGAGGGTATCTATAGAAATACAAGAAGCATACAAAACACCAAATAGATTGGAGCAGAAAAGAAAGTACCCTCACCACACAATAATCAAAGCACTAAGCATACAGATCAAAGAAAGAATATTAAAAGCTGCAAAGGAAAAGAGCAAGTAACATATAAAGGCACACCTGACTTCTTAATGGAGACTCTAGAAGCTAAAAAGGCCTAGACAGATGTTCTGACGACTCTAAAAGACCACAGATGCCAGCACCGAAACTTTCAATTACCAAAGATGGAGAAAATAAAATATTCCATGGCAAAGTCAAATTTAAACAATATCTATTTACAAATCCAACCTTACAGATGGAACTAGAAGGAAAACTCCAACCTAAGGAGGTGAACTGTACCCATAAAAACCACAGGAAATAAATAATCTCTTACTAGCAAAAGGAGGAAGTGTACACACACATAAACGCATACCACCACCAATAACAACAAAAGACAGCAAAATAACAGTAATCAACCATCATTGCTCATGGATATCTCTTAATATCTTTGGTCTCAATTCCTTAGTAAAAAGACACAAACTAACAGAATGAATGTGGAAATGGAATCCATCCAAGAAAGACAACCTCAACATCAATTTTACCTCAGGGTAAAAGGCAGAAAAAAACATCTTCCAAGCAAATTGACCTAAAAAGAAAGATAGAATAGACATTATAATATCTAAAAAGTAAACTTCAAACCAAAACTAATCAAAAGAGATTGGGAAGGACTCTACCTACTCATCAAAGGAAAAGTCCACCTTGATCACCACAATATAATAAAGGAAATTTACTGCAAATTTACTGTAACCAACATCAAATTAAATGGAGAGAAACTCAAGGCAATTTCACTAAGATCAGGAACAAGACAAGGCTGTCCACTCTTTTCATATCTATTCAAATACAGTACTTGAAGTCTTAGCTAGAACAATAAAACAACTGAGGGAGAGCAAAGGGATGCAAATCAGAAAGGAAGAAGTCAAAGTATCTTTACTTGTAGATGATATGATAATATGTAAAAGTGACCCTAAAAATTTCACCAGGGAACTCCTATAACTGATAAAAACTTTCATTGAAGTGGCTGATACAAGAGTAACTAAAAAAAAAATCAGTAGCTCTCATATATAAAAATGGCAAACAGAATGAGAAATCAGGAAAACAATAATTTTCATAATAGCCTCAAATAATATAAAATATTTTGAGTTAATTCTAACCAAGCAAATAAAAGACATGTATGACAATAAGTAAAACTCTTTTAAGAAAGTAACTGAAGAATATATCAGAAGATGGAAAGATCTCCCATGCTCATAGATCAGTAGGATTAACATAATAAAAACGGCCATCCTACGAAAAGCAATCTACAGATTCAATGCAATTCCCATCAAAGTTCCAACAATTCTTTACAGACCTTGAAAGGACAATTTTAAGTTTCATATGGAACAACAGACAAATCGAGGATAGCTACAACAATCATCATCCCTACTACAGTACTGTTGTAACAAAAATGCATGATATGTAATAAAAACAGACACATTGGTCAGTGGAATTGAATTTTAGACCCAGACGTAAATCTGGGTCTTGTTGCTATGGACACCTGATTTTTGATAAAGAAGCCATCAATACACACTAGAATAAAAGACAGAATCTTTCAACAAATGGTGCTGTTCAAACTGGCTATCTGCATGTAGAAGAATGCAAACAGACCCATATTTGTCACTCTGTACAAAACTAAAGTCCAAGTGGATCAAAGACCTCAACATAAAACCAGATATACTGAGCCGGATAGAAAAGAAAGTGGGACATAGCCTTGAACACATGGGCACAGGAGACAACTTTCCAAATATAACACTGAAAGCATAGGCACTAAGACCAACAATTAATAAATGGGACCTCACGAAACAGAAAACCTGTGGCGGTGGGGTCCTGGGCTCTAAAATCCAGCTTCATCCTCCCCATGTTGGGGGAAGGCCAGCTTGTGGGAATTTGTTCCGTGCTAACCAGAGATTTGGCGATCCCAGGTGATGGCTCCCGAAAAGAAGGGTGGCAAGAAGGGTCGCTCTGCCACCAACGAGGTGGTGACCTGGGAGTACACCATCAACATTCACAAGCGTATCCATGGCGCAGGCTTCAAGAAGCGTGCTCCTCAGGCACTCCAAGAAATCCAGAAATTTCCCATGAAGGAGACGGGGATTCCAGATGTGCGTATTGATACCAGGCTCAATAAAGCTGTCTGGGCCAAAGGAATAAGGAATGTTCCATACAGTATCCGTGTACATTTGTTTAAAAAATGTAAAGAGGATGAGAACTCACCAAACAAGCTGTACACATTAGTAACCTAGGTACCTGTTACCACATTCAAAATTCTACAGTCAATGTGGATGACAACTAACATGCTGAATGTCTGAATGTCAAATAAAGTTGGGGAACTACCTTCAAAAAAAAAAAAAAAAAAGGAAGAGAGAAAGAAAGAAAAAGAAAAAACTGAAAAACTTCAATAAGGCAAAGGACACTGTCAATAGGACAAAAAGCAAAAAGGCAGCCTATAGAATAGGAAAATATTTTTTACCAACTCCATATCTGATAGAGGACTAATATCCAAAACATACAAAGAATTGAAGAAACTAGATATTAACAAACCAATTAATCTACTTTAAAAAAATGGGATACAGATCTAGACAAAGAATATCCAATAGAGGAATCTTGAATGGCTGAGAAACACTTAAAGACATGTTCAACATCCTTAGTCAACAGACAAATGGAAATCAAAATTACTTTGGGATTCCATTTTATACCTGCTAGAATGGCTAGCATAAAAAACAAACAAACAAAACTCAAAAAAAAAAAAAAAAACAACGCAAGTGATGACTCATGCTAGTAAGGATGTAAAGGGATCACTTCTCTGTTGCTTCCACGACTGCAAATATGTAGCTAGTGTGGAAATCAATATGGCAGTTCCTCAAAAATTTGGGAATTGTTGTAGTTCAAGATACAGCTATGATACTCTTGGGCATATTCCACAAAGACACTTCATCTTACCACAGAGACACTTGCTCAACTATGTTTATTGAAGCTTTATTCATAATAGTCAGGACCTGGAAATAGCCTAGATGTCCCTCAATTGCAAATGGATAAAGAAAATGTGGCGCATTTATTCAATTGCTCAGCTGTTAAAGGATAATGACATCATGAGATTTGTGGGCAAATGGATGCAACTAGAAAACAAACAAACAAACGAACAAACAAAAAACACCACCATCCTGAGTGAAGAAACCCACACCCAGAAAGACACATATGGTATGTATTCACTTATAAGTAGCTGTTAATTATTATATAGATGATAACCAAACTACAATCCATAGTCTCAGAGAGGTTAGGTAAAGAGGAGAGCTCTTGGTGGGACACATGGACCTCCCTGGGAAGGGAAAATAGAACAGATTTTCAGCATGCAGGTGGAAAGAGGAGGGATCAGGTGGCAGATAGATATGCTAAAGGGATGGAGTGCAGGGAGAGACAGCTGGAATTAGGGGCCATCTGGGAGGTAGTATGGAAACCTAGTGCAGCAGAGACTTCCTGAAATCTATGAGGATGACTCTAATGAAGACTCCTAGTAATGGAGGATATAGAATCTGAACTGTCATTTTTTTGTAGCCAGGCAAGGCTCCCAATGATGGGACTGGGTTGTTTTCAGTATAATTGTAGGTCAAGTGGGAGTGTCTTGGAGATTCTTAAACAGCTCAGGCTGATTCTAAGACAGAGGGTTCTCTCTGCAAACTGACAGCAGGGTCCCACTGTGGAAGGAAATGTCCGCATAGCTCAGAGACCTATGGTAAAACCAAGTACAACTGGTCTAAAAGCAAAACAAAAACAAGAAAAACAAAACAAAACAACCCAATGACATCATTCCATATGACATTGTGCTATACTCATAGATTGGTGCCTTGTCTAATTGTCCTCAGACACAGCAGATGCAGAGACCTACAGCCAGACATTGTGCAGAAAGAAAGTCTAAATTAAAGGTCTCCATCAGTTCCCTGTCCTGGGAGCTTACAGGATCCCGCAGAAGAAGGGGAGGAAAGATTGTAGGAGTCAGGAGGGTTGGAAGACAGCAGAAGAACATGACCCATTGAATCAGCCAAGCAGGGCACATTTAGGTTCACAGAGACTGAATGGGCCAGCACGAAGCCTGCACTGGTCTGCACCGGGTCCTCTGCATGTATGTTGTGGCTGTTTGCTTGAGTGCTTTTGTGGGACTCCTAACAGTAGGAGTGGGTGTGGTTTTTTGCTCTTTTGTCTTCTCTTGGGATTCATTTCTTCCTGTTGAGTTGTCTTGACTAGCCTTAGTGTGAGGGCTTTTGTTCCATCTTATTGTATTTTGTTTTTGTCAGGTTTGATGGTTGTCTCTTGGAGGCCTGCTCTTTTCTGAAAGGAAACAGAGGGGAAATGGATCCTGAGTGAGTGAGAAGGTGGGGGGAATTCGGGAGGTCTGGAGGGAATGGTCAGGATACATTGTGTGAGAGAAGAATTTATTTTCAATAATAAATAAATAAAGAGATATGGGCAAATAGCAATAGCAGGTGGTAGAAAGGATGTGGACCATAGGGAATTCTTGAGCACTTGGATAATCTGAAGTGAGTGGACAGCTTTGGAGAGTGGCTTAGCACAACCTGTGATGTGCTCTAAGGTGTACTTCTTTGTGGGACTAACAATGGCACAGACGCATTTCTTAGAAAATAGCTGTGTCATAATCCAGCGATACATAAAAAATCATGTTATTGCAAAAAAGCTGTCTTAACAAACACCTGGAGGTGTCTAATGCCAGAAGAATCCAGAGTTCCATCTATCAGTTAACTAGAGTGATGCATATCAAGAAAGATACATCTTAGAAAGTAATGTTGGGTTAAGAAAAATCCATGACTTGGCAAGGATACATAACAGGATAACATTTATATAATAGTAAAATCATGTGAAAACAATTTTTAGTATGTTATGAACATAATATACTAAGAGGAAAAAGCCCAACACATGGAAATATCAGTACCACCTGGAGGACACTAATACTTAGTTTTCTGATAGGAGGTGAATGTGGAATTTGGATGTATCTGTCATGTTTTCTTTCTTACTGAGCATGGTCCATACACGAAAGCTCGTGCACCATGATTTCTAAAGCTAGGTGGTAAATAGATTTGCTTCTTACCTGAGAGCCAGCTTCCTGTTGCCACTCCCATGGAAGGCTCACCTTTGTATTCCCTGCTTCTTCAAATACAATACACATAAGTGCTGAAGCCACTGTTATTTGAATTTCTTGTTGCCTGCAGCATTTAGCTTCATATACTTACATGAAAAAAAAAACTGGCTAGCTTATATAATAGCAGAGAAACACCTGAAACAAAGTTAAAAACGAAAGAAAAGGGAGACAGAAAACAGGAAAATGCACTTGTTTCACAGTTTGGAAGTCTGAAAATATTTTTACCATCACTGATTACTTGATAAACAATGAAACATCCATAAGGGAGTTAACAAGCTATAGATAAATGAATAAACATGAGATCCCAGAATGAAATCTAGGAGAAAATGAAACTTGAGTTAGCCTTGTCAGCAACTGAAATTACAAGTATGTACAGCATTGTGGCTCAAACACCAGAATGGACAGATGTGAACTAGTAGTAAAGTGAAGAATAAATAATCCAAATAATAATTAGGATATAATATGCCTCACATGAGGGAGAATGCAGTCCAGTAGTAAATACCATTCACTTGATATTGAAAAAGGTTAAGTAAACTTCTCATGTTATTCTCTATCCCAAAATACTTTTCACATTTGATTATACATAGGAGCAAGAAACTGTGAAGGTTCCCAAACATAATTATGATACAAGAAACATATAGCAAGTCAGTAATGTTGATCCCAATACTTTACCTTCATTTGAAATCATATACTCTTCTGTATCCTTTACATTCTAAAGGTTATAAAAGATCTGTGTGTTGTTTTAGACACCATTGTATCTTGAACACAGAGGTAATACATAATACATACACACTAAGCAAGTGGGTGGATGCTATTTGAACAGGAATCCAGTACTCTTTACTGTACAAAATGCCTTAGCTCATGTGAAGACAGCGAACATAATTTATGGCAGTACTCTTTTACAAAGACTAATTTCTCCAAACTACAACCCAGCTTACAAATCAGACAGAAATAGACCTACAATTTAGTGGAGGGGATGCAGCAGAAGAGAGGTGCTTTAAATACATAAAATAAAATAAAATATTGCAAACAGAAATGACTTTGTTCATAGAACATTTGAGAAACACAAATGAATCATTTCATGTATGGAGAAAAAACTAAGATCTGTTGTTGGTAGAAAACAGATTTCACAAAGTTTGTAGTGTTCACAGCTTTGAATTTAGCATTTCAAAAAGATTGAGATCGTTCTATAAATGAAAACACCAAGTTGCACAAGCATCGTGTCATTTCATAGAAATCAAATCGCACATGAGCACTCCCAGAAATACCTATAAAGCTCTGAATTTTTAATTCCACATTTGAAAAACATGAGCCAACTTTTCCATCATAAGAAAACATTCCAAATGGATTGCTGTTAATATCTACAGAGTATCACATTTTCAGACTGTAAATAATAACAATAGTTTTCTACATAATTTTTGATTAGCATAGCATTCATTCTGATTTTACTTTCAATTTAATTTTTCTACTACAATTTGTATTGTGCATTTAGTTCATCTAAATCTGTTTCTTCTTTGGTATTTTCTGCTTTGGGGCATATTTCTTATTACTTCAAGGATCGGTTTTCAAAGGTGTCATTCTCCATTTCATATAGAAAAAATAGAGAGCTACACTCCTCAAATTTAAAAAATAACTATAATTATATAACTGTGCATTCTGGTTCAAAGATTATCTTGGATTTTCCATATAGTTTATCAATTTATTCAACAAATATTTTAATTGAAAAGTCATCTTTTTTACAATGTATTTTGATCTTGGTTTCTTTTGCCTCTTCTCCCACTTATCCCCCCCCCAACTCCAAGCCTACCTACCTTCTCTCCTTAGAAAATAAACCAGCAAATTAAACAAACAAACCAGAGTAGGAAAGATATCTCTCTCTCTCTCTCTCTCTCTCTCTCTCTCTCTCTCTCTCTCTCTCTCTCTCTCTCACCCATAGTATACAAGCAAAGGATCAACAAGGCAATATGAGAACAGTGTCCCAACAAGGCAAGATGAGAAAAAGTCTCCAAAAATACCATTGAGTTCATTTTGGGTTTGCCACTTACTGCTGAGCATGGGACTTGCCCTCAAGTGTGGTTTATATACCACTGAGTATCCATCTGGGGAAAACTAAGTTTTCCTTTGGGAGCATCAACAGACTTTCAAATCTTATGTATAATACAATTTGTGATATAAAATTTTAGTAGAAAAGTGTAATGCAAGATATATTTCCTTGTATTTTTCAAGAAATGAAAGAAATGAAATAAAATCACTTTAAACTGGGGGTTGGTGGAAGCATGTGAGTTGCTTTTCTCTTTTAAAATCTTTGTCTCTTTCATAATGTGAGCTCCACACATCTATAGGAAATGTATAAGGAAAATTTGAAAGAATAAGATCAGAAAAATCAGGATTTAAAGACAATTCAAACCATGCTAAACTTTAATTTCTATTGTCATTATTGCCATTAACTGGATACATAGGAATGTAGTTTCTGTTATGAAGTTCTTAACAAAAATCCCAGAATCTATCTAAAAGTTATATAATTCAGAATATATTTTGTCCTGCCCAGTCTCTTCCTCTCTTCTGCTTCCTGGCCATGAGCAGGTGACCTCCACAATTCGTCACCATGTTTTTCAGGTCCAAAGCAACAGAGCTTAGTGATGAGGACTGAAGCCTCAGAGGCAGGAACTCAAGCAAAACCTCAATTTATCTATTGGTCACAGTAACAGAAGGCTGGGAATTATAATCTCTATACAACCTAAAAGTTCAATGTACAAATATGAGGAGTTCTGTGGCTGTCTTTTTATTTTCTTGGTAGGAATCTTTGAAACACAAAGAAGTAATACATTTATTTAAAAAATAGTTTTAACCTTTGTTTGTTTTACTTTGTTTTTGAGACAAGGTCTTAAGTAAACCCAGGTTGGCAGATGGAAAGTTACTGGGACCACTTGACAGGATTCTGTGATTCTCTCTCTCTCTCTCTCTCTCTCTCTCTCTCTCTCTCTCTCTCTCTCTCTCTCTCTCTCTCTCTCAATTATTTTTTATTTAAAAAATGTAGTTTTCATTTTACATACTAACTCCAGTTCTCCCTTCCTCTCCTCCTGCCTCCCATTCTCTCCTTTTCCACCCCCCATCTGCTCCTCAGAGAGGGTAAGGCCCCTTTGGTAGTCAACAAAGTCTGGCATACAAAGTTGAATCATGACTAACCTTTCCCATGAATCAAGGCTGAGCAAGGTATCCCACCATAGGGAATGGACTCCAAAAAGCCAGTTCATGCAGGTTAAGACCTGCTACCATTGCCAGCCCCCTTCCAATAGATCAAGCCACACTGTCACCCACATTCACTCCCGTGAAATTCTCTAGCTATCAGTCCATACATAGTCCATGAGCTTCCACTAGCTCGGGTCAGTTGTCTCTATGGTTTTCATCATCATGAACTCCAGGAGCTCAGCCCAGTGCTTAGCTGTGGGTCACTATGTCTGCTTCCATCAGTTACTGGATGTAGGTTTGATGATGGCAACTAGGGGAGTCACTAATCTGATAATAGGGGAAGACTACTTTAGACACCCTCTCCACTGCTGCTAGGAGTCTTATTGGGTTTTCCATGTGGATTTCTGGGAGTTTCCCTAGCACTAGGTTTCTCCTTAACCTCATAACGGTTCCTTCTATCAAGATATCTCTTTCATTGCTCTCCCCCTCCATTCTTCCCTCAACTTGGCCTTCTTGAACCCTCATGTTCCAATCCCCCATCTTCTTCCTTCTACCCCTCCCCCCCCAGTATACTCAAGTGATCTTAACTATTTTCCCTTCCTGGGGTCCTCCATGTGCCCCCCTCTTAGGGTCGCCCTGTTTACCTAGATTCTCTGGGGTTGTGAATTGTAGCCTCATTATCTTTTGCTTTTCATCTAATATCCACTGAGTACATACCATATTTGCCTTTCTGGGTCTGGGTTACATTACTCAGGATTTTTTTTTTTTTTTTGTTCCATTCATTTGCCTGCAAATTTTAAGGTGTCAAGATGTCATTGTTATTTTCTGCTGAGTAGTACTCCTTTGTGTAAATATACCACGTTTACTTTATCCATTCTTCAGTTGAGAAGCATCTAGGTTGTTTCCAGATTCTGGCTATTACAAATAATGCCGTTATAAACATAGTTGAGCACATGTCCTTTGTGGTATGATTATGTATCCTTTAGGTATATACCCAAGAGTGGTATTGCTGGGTCTTGAGGTAGATTGATTCCCAATTTTCTGAGAAACCATCATACTGACTTCCAAAGTGGTTGTACTGGTTTGTACTCCCATCAGCAATAGAGGAGTATTCCCCTTACTCTACATCCTCTCCATTGTAAGCTGTCATCCGTGTTTTTGGTCTTAGTCATTCTGATAGGTGTAAGATGATATCTCAGAGTTGTTTTGATTTGCATTTGCCTGATGACTAAGGATGTTGACCAATTCCTTAAATGTCTTTTGGCCATTTGAGTTTCTTCTGTTGAGAATTCTCAGTTTTGATCTGTACCCCATTTTTAATCAGATTATTTGGTATTTTAGTGTCTAGTTTCTTGAGTTTCTTAATTTGCTAATACAGTGCATTGTATTATTTATTCTTGACCATTGAGTTGAACCATTGAGTTGGACATGTATCTCACAAGGTCACGTTTTTAATTATTACTATGCATGTAGTGTTTAAGTGGCTAGCAGTTTGTTAAGGATTTTAGGCTCCTAACAAATATCTGTCTACCCTTTTCCATTTCTTAAGATTTGATATCATTGTTATTCTTGGCTTATGGGCTGAATGCTGAAAATTTCCTCCAGATTTTAGTTTTAGATGAGGCTGGAGAATTAAATCTTTTTCCTCCTTAAATGTTAATAGAAATGACTGGTGAAATCATCTAAAATTGGTGGTTTTTTGTTTGTTCGTTTGTTTGTAGGTTATCAATTGTTGGTTGTACTTATTTAAAGAACAAGGGAATGTTCAAATTGTATTTTCTGTACCATGACTTATGATGGTATGCATCTTTGGAAATCATGTAGTGAGGAATTGGCAGTTTGCATTCCTGTTGTTGAACTTACCAATGTAGGGCAGAGGTTTGAGTGTGGGATTCCCTTACTATCCCTTACTTTAATGTTCTGGATCAGCAATAATGACTGCTTACACTCCTCTTTTGTTTTTATTAGTTTAGCTAGGTATTTATTAGTTGTATTTGCCTTGCCAAGGATCAACATTTCTTTTGTTATATTGTTTTTCAAGGTCATTGATTTTTTTCCTTTTGATTATTATTTTTCTCTTGCTATCTTTAGGCTAAAACCACACTTATTTTCTCTCTTGTTTCCTAAGGTGGAATCTCAGATGATTCATTTTAGCACTTTATTTTTTTCATGTGTGCATTTAATGTCATAAATTTCCCTCCAAGCACTGGTTGGGAAGAATCCTTTAAATTTTGATGACCTGTGTGTTTTTAAACCAGTTACCAATTTTAAAAGATTCACTTTTTGCTATATATTCATTGTACATAACGTGTGCTTCCATGAAGAGATCTTATTTTGAGCATATAATATATTTTACTATATTCACCCCCCACTTTCCCCACTTCACTTTTTCACTGCTGTTATTCTTCATATACTCAGTTCAGTTTTTTTGTTTTGTTTTGTTTTTTTTTGTTTTTTGCTCTCCTGTCATACATAAAACTGTTTTATGTGTCTATGTGCCTTTAAAACAGTCTTGGATCCACAAATGAGAAATAAATATCTAACGTTGGCTTTTTAAGTTTGGCTTATTTCACTTAGCACAAAGACCTGTAGTTGAAACAGTTTTCCAACTAATGATAAGGTCATTCTTATTTATGGTTGATTAAAACTCCAATGTGGAACTATACTGCAATTGTGTTTCCCTTCTTTCTTCCTTCTTTTCCCTTTTCCTTTCTTTCCATTTTTCTTTTCTTTTCTTTCTTTCTTTCTTTCTTTCTTTCTTTCTTTCTTTCTTTCTTTTTTTTTTGAGACAGGGCACCTGTGTCTGGCCTACAATTTGCAATGTAGCTCAGGCGGCCAAATCTCACAGAAGTCACACTTCCTCTCCTCCCAGGGCCTAGGATCAAAGACATGTGTCACCATGCCTGACTTAACCACATTTTCTTTTTTATTTTAATCCATTCATCTGTTGGGAAAACCTAAGTTCACAAGTTGACTATTGTGAGCAGTACAGCAGTAAACATAGATGTCCAGGTACATAGAAGTGTCATAGTTGGATTATGTGGTAGCTTTATTTATTTATTTTAAGGATCTCCACACAGATCTTCATGGTGGCCATACGACTTTATACCCTTTCCCCACATCCTCACCAGGATTTTCTCCTGAGTGCTAGCTATTCTGACTGAGGTGAGCTGGAGGCTCACATGTAGCTTCAATGTGCGTTCCCACAATGGCTAAGAATGCTGCACCCTCTTTCATGCTTATTGGCCTGTGTGTTTCATCTTTTGAGAACTGTCTCTTTATTGCATTACTCCACTTATTGATTTGGTTGTTTGGCTTTGTGGCACTTAGCTTTTTGATTTCTTCATGTATTCTGGATATTGAACCTCTGCCAGACATGGAGTTAGCAAAGACCTTCTCCAATTTTGTAGATGTATCTTCACTTATTTTATTGGATCCCAATTGTGAATTCGTGATGTGATTTCCTAAGCGATCAGTCTCTTTGAGAAAAGTCTTGCATGTGCATGTGTGTACATTATTTTAGTGAACCAGTGTGTTTATTATTCGTTTTTCTCTTTTATATTATCTGCTCTCGTTTTTTTCATTGTACATGCTATTGGATTACATAAGGACATTTTCATATAAATATGGAATGTACTTTGAGCATATTCTCCGCCATACTCTATCATTCCCCTCCCCCTTGCTCCCACTTCGCTTCTCCTTTACAGTCTGGCTTATACTTTTATATCTTATATACAGATAAGATTTTATACACCTATGGAAAAAAATCTAGGTACCACAAACGAGAGAAATTTTGATAGCTGCCTTTCTGGGGCAGAATAGGATTATCCAGCTATGGCCATGTTGAAATGAAGGATATAACTTGGTTCTTTATGGTTGAAACAAATTCCATGCAATGTGATAGATACACACTATGCCTGGGTCCTAAAAGTTCTTCCCTATGTTTTCTTTCTTGTTTGTTTGCTTTTTTGTTTTGTTTGTTTGTTTTTTGTTTTTGTTTTTGTTTTTTGTTTTTTTTTGAGACAGGGTTCTCTGTGTAACTTTGGAGTCTGTCCTGGCATTAACTCTTATAGACCAAGCTGGTCTCGAACTCACAGAAATCTGCTTGCCTCTGCCTCCCAAGTCCTGGGATTAAAGGCGTGGGACACCACTGCCTGGCTTTCCCTCTGTTTTCTACTAGCTATCCCAGAGTTGCAAGGCCATTAAGGTCTTTCATGCATTTTGAGTTGATTTTTTTCTGGGGTGACTGACCCCAGAAACAAGTAGGGCCTAGTTTATTCTACATCTAATATCCAGTGTACCCAGGACTATTTCTTGAAGAGGCTGACTTTTCATCAATAGATGTTTTTGGCCCCTCTGTAAAAGACCAGGTGCATGTTTGTTTCTGAGTTCCCTAGTCTATGCACTAGGCTGGTTTTGTTCCTATGGTCCTATAGAATAGCTTGGAATCAGGCATGATGAGACCTTCAGCATGGCTCCTTTTGGTCAGGATTGCTTTTGGTGTTTGGGAAAATTGTATGTTCAGACTTAATTTCAAAGCATCTTAACATTTCTCTCTAGACATTTTCTCTCACAACTGTGTTACTTAAAAAAATGCTTCATCTTCCTGTATGGTTTACCAAACATGTGCCTTTGAGGATTTCCAGTTTTATTACAGTGTGGTGTGAGGACATACCTTTTATTTCTAGATTTTAAAACCGTTAAAGTATGTCTTCATACCCCAAATGTGATCTACTTGGTAACGGCAGCTTGGAGAACGTTCATTCATGCCCTATGTTAAGGAGTATTCTATAGTTGTGAATTATGTGAATTGACTGTTCAGGTCAAATGTATTCACACTGGTTTTCTGCTTGCTCCCACTTTTAGTGAGCAGAAGAGGGGAGCTGACATCTCTAACTAATCCTCTTTGCAGTTCCTTCAAATTTATGTTCACATACTCTGCTGTTAGTAAAATACAGTAAGTCCTCACAGCTTATTGAAAAACTGACCCGTTAGCCTGATGCTGACTCTTTTCATGGCCGATAATTTTCATTCTAATATTTTCTTTGTCCACAATTAGCCTGACTAGATCTTAATTTCAGTCTGTGCCACTGGGAAGTGTATATTTCAAGAGGGAACTATGAAAATATTTTAGGAGAGATTATACGTGATATTCTAGGAAAAGTGACACAACAGAATTACGTGAGACATTCGGCTAAACAGAGAAGGTAGAAAGAGGAGGAGAACAAAGAAAACTCCCCAAGTAAAAAGCATGAATGCATGCAACAAAAATGAGTATGTTTCACACACAGTGGATAGTAACCAAACTATCAGCCACCATTTCAAATGTGAGGGTTCATGTTTGCTTGGCTTGGAGGTGAACAGCCTGTGATGTTTCCCTGGAGACACAGGTGCTAGAGGCTTTGCATTCTAGTGATCCTTTTGCTTTCTTCTCCATTGTTGTCTTTGAACATCTCCAAGAACTCTTCCTTAAAAGTGTGTCTTTGAGCTCTTTTCACAGCTGCCTGTTTGTGAATATGTTTGGGAGAGAAACAGCACTCTATAACCTTAGCATTTGCCTGCCTCTGGGCTGTGACCTTCTCACGTGTGTGCGAGGTTTGTTTCTCCTTCTGTGAGAAAGGAAAGTTAGAACGCCCTGGAGTTGGTGAGACAACTTTCTCCCCCTTTGGAATTGAATTCACACATACCTACTTCTGAACTTGGCGCCCCCCTATTCCTCTTCCTCTGGCAGAGCCGAAGGACCTTAAAGCTTTTTCTTTGCTCTTTTAATTCCAGGGGCCTGCATTTACGAGCTGCTAGAGCAGTGGTTCTCAACCTTCCTAATGCTGTGACCCTTTAATATAGTTCCTCATGTTGTGGTGATTCCAGTCATAAAATTATTTTCATTGCTACCTTATAACTGTGTGCTGCTGTTATGAATCATAACACAAACACTGATACTCAGAAGTTCGTAGGTCACCCCTGTAAAAGGATTGCTCTACCTGAAAGATGAGAACCACTATGCTAGACTAAGAGGAGTCAATGACACACAACCCTAGAATTTCTTATGCTCTGAAATAAAAAGGTTTGTCCAAGTTTTAGCTACCTTCATCTAAAAAGGACTTGGGGGACCTACACCAGAGCTGCAAGAGGGGTTAGTGTGGTCTACCCAATAGCAGGGAAAGAGGAAATATTCATGGGGACAGCTGACTTATGCCCAATATAGTCCGGAAAGAGCTTTCAGCCTAAATCACACATGTGTGCAGGTCCACCCAGCCTCAGCCCAAGCCAATGCAACCAGACTCTCTTGGAGTGTCAAGACATGAAGTTTGGCAGAGCTCATCTGATTCCTTCCTTTCTTTTGGTGAGAATCCCCTTTTCCTCTGCCTCGTGGGCACCTAGGTGAGGGGACTATGTGTTGCCTCACTGAGATTATCTTCACTGTGTATGGATAGGTTTGACAGCTAAACAGCTAACCACTGCTTACCTTTATTTTGGGAGTAGTAATCATTGTGAGGTGTTTGCTAACAGCTCTGAGAAAGGAGGGGAAGACGGGCTATGACTATTTGGGAAGGAAAACATGATCTGATGGATGGGGTGAGTTTCCCCACTTTAGCAAAGTTAACCTTAAGTAAATAAAGCGTAGGCAATTAAAAACATTTTAAAGCTATTATTTGTATGCCCGTGTACGACATGCACACATGAGGTCAGAAGGCAACTTTGTGAAATCCATTTCCCACTTTGCTGGCTCTGTGAAGCCAATTTTTAATCCTTTACATCTCTCCTTGATTACTTAGAACAAGGGCATAGGCACAAGCAAGTGCTTGCCATGTTTCTCAACGTGAGCTGGTTTGAAACCATACATGATTTAACGACTCATATTCTACAGTTTCCCAAGTTCTCTGATGCCTTAGATGCCACTGTAGCACTAAAGTGAGTGGAGGACCTTCCACCAGGGACATCTTTTTTCATAGCTATCTTATGTGAGGACCCTGTTCAAAGTATACAAAGAAAAAAGAAAGAAAGAAAAACAAACAAACGAAAAACAGGGAGGCTCAGGGCAGTATTACAGGGACTAACCCCCTCTATGGTTTCCCTTTACTCTGGAAAGATTCCTGCTGGAAAGTGGCAGTTTCAAGGGCTTTGCTGTACTCGCTTCAGGGGCTCAGATGCTCAGCGTCAAATTAAAAGAGGGCTTTAAAAGAATTCTTTTCTCATTTAAATGTCCTTGCTTCTTGAAACATTAATAGCAGAAAAAGGACAGTAAGTGATTGCATATGGAAAATGAAAATGCTTGCTAATTTCAGAATGAAAGGTCGGGGGTTCAGCTAATTATGCCTGCATAAATGGGCTCTGAGTTTAGGTTCTGTGTCTGTACAGTTTAGAGAGCTGTATTTCAGATCCCATGCCCCGCACGATCAAAGTTGTCACTGTCTGTGTATCGAAAGAAAAACGTAAAAGACATTTATTACAGGGCTTTTATTCTTTTGAAAAACAGTATTCTTATTTTTAAAAATTACACTTCCTATTAGAGAACCTTTAATCAGTTATTTGATTGGAAAGTTGAGGGGACTGGGGACATCAAGCTTCTTTGTCTAGGTGCTTTTTGTGCTGATTAAATGTGGTCTGAGATCCCTATATGCTAACTGCTCTTTTGACATTGTGTACACTTTAGGGACTTAGACTTGGGGTCAAACTTGACTCTTCCATATGAAAATGCCGTCTTCCCTTCACTGCAATAAGGATGGATCCTAGGACACTGGTGAACACCAAATTCTCAGGTGTTCAAGTCCCTTATATCCAATGGTATAATGCATGCATATTGCCCATACTTTTATCTACACAAGCAAGCCCTAGCTTGCTTATAATACTAAATATGACACAATATCATCATTTTTTCCCTCATACTACACTGCTTAGGAAAGGCTGGACAGAAAGAAAAATGTCTGTGTTCAATAGAGACACAATTCTTTTTCCAAGTATTTTTGGTCCACAGTGCCCAGAGCTGACTGTATGTGTTTCTGAGGATTCCTTTTCATTTCTTGGTGTGAACAATTTGTACTTTCACTGCATAGACTAACGATTAAATATGACATGGAAGCTATAAATTCTGCTTATTATAATTTCTTTCTTTCCTTTCCTTCTTTCTTTCTTTTGTCTGTCTTTCTTTCTTAAGCAAGTTCATGACAAGCCAAGGTTTGTTCTTATACATTTCATTCTTAGCCGTATGCTCAGAGTATGCTTGTTTCTGAATATCTCTATATACTCCTAACTGGCAGTCCCCTCTGAGGAAGCTGTCATTGCCTCAAGCATGGCAGCCAGGCTAAACACCAGCTTTGCAAGTCCAAGTGCTGATCAGAAGAGCAGTAATGACATGATATTCATATTTTTAACCTATAATTTCATTGAATATAAATACTGAGCAATGATACAATAATGGTAATTTTGCAATTAATATGGCATTTTTCATCAATAAAATGTTTTATCACCATTAGCCAGTTAACCTCCTGCTGCCATTCTGAACTAATTAGTTCAGTTAAGTTCACAGCCATGTCACTCAAAAGGAATTTTTCTATTGTGACTGTTGTAGAGTTGGAAAATACACTAACATGCCACTTTTAAACTTAATGCTCCAATTTTATACAAAAGCATGTTCAACCCGCATGTGACATCTTCCAGTGAACAGTCGGTCAGCCTGATAACCTGGAACAAAGACCCTTAGTTTTCGAGGTTTCATATCTCTCTTTCATCACTGGGAATTGTGTGGCTTTTAGTGAAATGATTGTGCTTTTTGGTTCTCAGTGTTTCCATCTGTAGAACGGTGACAACACATTTTACTATGTCTGTACTCCAGGAAGAGGTTGAGTCAAAATATAGTAATTGACTCCAAATCTTACTAAAAATAAAATGTATCGATGACGAGGGAACATGATTACTCTTTTCTGACAAAAGCTTTAGAATTCTGTGACTTAGTGTTTTCTCATCCTTAGTAAAAAATCATTTTCATGTATTGATATTATCTTTGCCTCTCAGTGCTGTTGGTTACATGATTAAAACAAAACAAAACAAAACAAAGCACTACCCCCACCAACAAAACTTTAAAACATACATTTATTTTTAAAGGGAATGTTATATAACTATAAATGGGGATTTCAGTATCACTGTTCTACATAGAAAGTAGTAAAAGCAAATTAACGAAATTCAAAGTAATAAATGTTGCATAGATATTACCCACTGTTGAGTGTAGCACATTTTGAAAAGCATCGATTCAGGTGCTGGGGTGGTCATTGTTAGGTTTCAAATGCTCACCGAAGTGGCAGTTCTGGGCGCAGATGGGAGTCTAAAATTCAGGCTAGCCAGACTTCTTCTTGAGCCTAGGTCGCCCCTACCCTCAGGTGATGAATTGGAAGTCACTGGGTTGTGATTCCAGGCGAGTTGGGAGGGAGAGGTCGATGGCCAATTAGACCTTTTCTCCTTCTTTATACATGAGGGATATTTTTGTGGTGTCTGTTCAATTGGAATGTGTGACTAACTGCCAAAGAGGGTCACAGGAGTAAAATAAGAGACGCTGTTAATGCTTCGCCAATAAATAGAGCATTTTATTGGCTCCGTGTCTATGAGGCATGCTGCACTCTATTTTGAAAAGCAGTGGCAGAGTGCTGTTCTTTGTGTTGTAAAAAGTCAAAGACTTACTGGCTTGCAAACTGTCAGATACGACACTATTTTAAACATATGTAAAACTGAGATCCAGAGATGTAAAGTCAGAGTTAATATGGATTATAGCATGAGGTTTGATCTGTCTGGAGTTACAATTGCAGTTTGAAATTATATCTCCCTAAGTAGTGTCTTCCCCTCTACTTGAACTTTCACAGATTCTCTGGGAGCTTTTCTTATCCCCTCCCCAACCCCCCTGTGATTTCAGTTCAACCAATGCAGGATTTTATCAACTTCAATGCCCATATAATTTCATACTCATTGGAGTTACTTCCAGGAAATAATCTCAGTGCTAACACTATATGATATTTCAAGCTTCAAGCTATGTAATTCTGTGCAATTTGCCAGAGTAAAGTGTGTGTGTGCTAATTCTCCAAAAATGTGGGGTATTCCTGTAGATTGGAGAGCCTCATCTGGAGATAGGAGAAGGAGAAATCAAAGTGTAGCTATCATGGCAAAAAAAGACTCTTCTGTAAATATTCCAGAGTTGGACACAGGCATTTTAACACTTGGATTCTCTTTCATTTTCATTATTAGCTCTTAAAAAATAATATTTCATTATTATCTTCAAAATTAAATCTTGAAAATTATTACTCAAATAATTGTAGGCATTACTAGTTCGATGTAGCTACATATTAGATAAACAAATCCCTAAAATCCTTACATTTCCCACACTTTTTGGTACTTTCTTCAAGCTGTCTTAAAAAGAGAAATAATATGCCTAAAAGTCCCATCTTGCTGTGCACAGTCTACAAAGCCACTAGTCCATTATTAGGATGCATTCAAAATTCATCGGCGAAACTTGAAAATTCCTTAAAATCATTTCAAACGCCCACACTCTATCCACTGCTGCACTGCAATCGGTTATAAGAATTTTAAAAATTGTTTCCTTGATGTCTGTCTGCTGAAAATTATATTCATTGGCTCAAGAAGCACAAATTAATTAACCTTGTTTTCATGGCTACAGCAGCAAATGCTTTGAAACAAAACTGGCCAAAAGTGTCCTAGGCACATTACTAACTCGGAGGTGGAATAAAACTCAGGCTCACATTAGGAAAACAAATCCTGAGTACAGGGAACTTCAGTGTCAGTCTTTCTTGGCTACTTGTATTAACTCCTTCCTTTCCTGTTCTCATACATCCCAACTTGACTGAAATTCATCCTGCCTTCCTAATGAACTTATATAACATCTTTCCATATTAGTTCTCTCATATTCAGACCTGTCTCCAAGGCTACATATGTAAAGGCAGGAGACAATGAAAATGATTGTTATTATTCATGATGGAGTTAAAATAACATCTGAAAACCCACAGAGAAATGCTTAAGATAAAGTTGAACAATATACAGATCATTACAAAAATGATGGTGCTTATTAGCAATATCGTTTTAAGCATGATTAATAACGCAAACAAAGAATTAAGGCATCAATTAACTTATGTGAGTAGCTCTTGCTGTATCTTAGGAATGTGAATTCTGCAGAATTGTTTCTATTTAATCACAGAGCTTGAAATGACTCCTAATCCATCAAACAGATTTTGTGAAGATATGATGGATTTCATTGTTTAAATTCAGCTTTATTGCTTCACAAAAATTCCCACAAATGATCTTGTAGGATCATTTTCTCCTAAAGTAATACACTAATTAATTTCAATTAAATATATGTAAAAGAAGATCTATTTTGAAAAAATATGTCTCCCTTGCCATTTGTTAATATATTGAAAAAGCGTAAACCCTGAAACATTTAGCATTGAAAATATTCATTTTTGGTAATTTCTCAAGGGGGTAATTTGTTAAATGAGAGGCTTTTAACATTAGCTAAAAGCAGCCCTGTAAATCATGGGTGTCTTCAAACTGCTTCGTCACTTCATTAATTTAAAAGATTATTATATGTGTAACTGACATACTTTTGAGCAATGTTACATGGTTAATTTATTAATGTAGAAAAGCAGAAATGACATGCTCACTTGATTTATTTTTGCAATTGTATAATTTTAGAACTTTTGCCTCTGACTTTCACTAACAGGAGAAATGATTCAGTGTCTCATTGGTGACGTTATGGTGGTCTCTTCCCTGCTAATGCTTTGCCAGTAGTAACGTCTTCTGGTCACTTAATTTTAAAATATATCTTAGAGAGTGCAAGGCAAAGGCATTTAAAAAAAGAAGAAGAAAAGAAAAAAAAAACCTGTTTATTTTAAGCTCGGTCATCAGAAGCAGGGCACATACCTGTTTGTAATAAAAGTTGTCAGATTTTAATTTTTGAAAACTGTGCTTTAGCGTTGGAGATATCCTGTTATCACAGAAGTGTTATTCTGGTGGTCATGTTATGGATTGCCTCTGCTTTCCATGTTGTGATAGCCTCTTTTATAAACCAGAATTTATGCAAATTGTCTAGCAGATCGTGGGCTGTCCTGGTCTGATTAGAAGATTCTTTTTTTTTTTTTTTTCTTTTCCAATCACAGTTGGTAACCTTCCTGGCGAATTTGTAAAAGCCTAAGGAAGTGAAACATCACTTACTTAAATTGTATCTAGCTCTACTTTTGAGAAAGACCCCCCCCCAATTTTTTTTGTACAGCTTGTTTTTAAGTCTGGAACAAATAAACATATTTTAATCCCCTTTCTTAGATTTTCTTTCCTATAGTTGCAAAACAGCAATTGAGACAACTTATACTCAAGTTACATGGTAGGTGATTATAATAGTATTTTTTTTTTGAAATATGAACTTGCAAAATACTCAGAGTCTGAGTCCCAGGCAGCAAGAATGGGAGTCTCAGCAGTCTTGAGCCTTTCCGTAAGTTTCTAAAGATCTTTTGAGGCGACAAGGACAGAGGTCTCAGCACCTGATTTCGGCCGCAGAGCCCTGAATTTCCCACACAAAATACATCATCACCTTAGTTAATAAACAGATATAATCAAATTAGTTACAAGAGAGGGTGTGTCATGTCTCTTGTGAGAGTGCAAACAAACCTGGGGAAAAAGTGGAAATGCTAGACATGGTTTCCTGCATTGGTTTAATGGACACACAATAAATTCTATGGTGAAGTCTTTTATGTGGCAAATTTCAAGTATAGTGTGATCCCCTTTCAAGTTGTGAAATCTCCATTTTCTCAAAAAAGATTCTACATGATGAGATTTTTAGACAGAAATTTACACAGGTGTACAATTGAAAGTAGAAGTTCCCATAGTACTTTAAAGCATTAGCTACTTACCCCAGCACGTTGTCTGCTCACGTCTAGCTCACGTATACTTTCAGTGCCCTCCTCTGATGGAAACAGCTGACTACCCAGAGGCAGGCGTGGTGGGTGGTAGTAATTTACTCACCGATCCTCTGCAAGTACTAGAGCTGGCTGTGGACTTTGTCTTCTGTGGTAGTCTCTGTTTTCCTGGAGAAATCCCTGCTAACAAGTTTGTGTGACCGGGGACAGCTTCCTACCAACAGGGAAAAACCACAGCTGCTGCTTTTCATATTAATTTTGGTGTTTCTCCACACATGTAAAGGCGAAGGACCTTCAAAAAACTATCAAATGTTTCCATGAGTGAATTCAATGAGTCATTTACCACTGGAGTGCTTTAAGCTGATTATTGCTATTTTGACAAGTTGAATAGGATAGGAAGAGTTTTGAAGGGTGTTAGAGATAGCACGTGTTATACAAGTTGTTTGCAAATACCAGTGAATCTTGACAAACTGTCATCGCAAATATGGTCAATGGAGTTCTGTGCAAGCCTTACTTTCCTGTCTGTTCTGTGTTCTTTCTTTCCTTTGGCTGTGTGATGGAAAATGTTACACACACACAAACACACCAAAGTTTGATGTAGAAAATTCCTACACACTCCAATAATGGCACAGAAGGACGGCACTCTACAAGCATTGAAATTGGGAGCCAGCACAGGCAAACGGGAGTCAGCAGATAATGGAAAAATCTATTGCTGCTTAAGATTTACTGAACTTGTCAGTTCAGTGTCTGCACTAAAGAAAACACCGTGAAGTGCATGGTATCTGCCTTGAGGGGTAAGATCTGAATTAGACAGATGAGACAAGCTGGCCAGGAAGTCCCTGCAAGAGAGCATATGTCTGCAGAGAGAAATATTTTTGAGGTCTATACAGTTTTAGAGTTTGAAAAACAGAATGGAATTTGACTGAGAGGAAATAAAAACAAATGTTTTCATTGTCCTTACATCAATTTCTTCAATAAGGCATTGTAGAAAATTTCTTTCAGTCTCAAGAAAGATGTTTCCACTCTTATGGTGAATTGAGAAAAATAAAAATTCTGTCTTAACACATGGTGCCAAGCCTACATTTTGTCACGATGCCTCTCTGAAAACATGAACCTCAAGTCACCAACTGGGGCGGCCTTTCCCTTTGTGCAAAGAATGCAGACATTAACACAACTGAGTTGCCTGCCTTCGCTCAGGAAAGATCGGCAATTATGCCAAATTATGTCTAATAGTTTTAGAATGTGGGATAGTGTTTATTAATGTCTGAGGGGAGGTTTTAAATCTCCTTTCCCCTCAAACTCCAGTTTTTAGTTTAAATCATTTTAAAAGATGAAAGAATTGGGCTTCATTAAGCAAAGGAGACTTGAATTTCATTTTTTAATTTAAAACACGCACACACCCCACCTATTCCTATTTGACAGTCTAATTATCTGTCTGAGTTTGCACCTCATTTGTTCAAGATGTTTTATTAGATGTGATGTATCACTGTATGGTAGAAACCAGCTTTTTTTTCTTTCTTTCTTTCTTCTTTTTCTTTTTGTTAGCCTACCTAGAATTTTTCGCTCTTCCTGGGCTTGTAAATTAACATTAAATATTTATGAATTTCATTATTAATTTTGAATGCTGAATTTCTTTTCATGAGCAGTAAACATTGAACCCTGGGAGCACACATGAATCATACAAATAAAATATAGAACTTACAGCTTTTTTGCCTTTCTCATTTGTCATTTTTCACAATCTCTAGTATTATTTAGGTGCATGTAAGGTTGCAGATGCAGCCTCTCTACGCAGGGTCTCCACACAATGCGGATAGGGAGACAAACCTAACATTAAGCATTGTGAAAACTAGATGGAGCAGAAGGAAGAAATGGGATGTTACTAGTTGGTTTCCTGTTTGTGTAAGTGAACAAGCACGTGTGGCTTGGAGGAGGTGAGACTGTTCTAGGCTGCCCTCAAGGAGTTTGAAAGCCAGTGGGACTTTATAGGGACACCAAAGAGTGCACTGGGTCTACTGGATGAGGAGAGGAAGAGGGGCCGAAGCTGTAAGGCACAGAAGGTTCTCATTTTGCTGTAGTCATCTGCTACACTAAAGGCATCTAAATATTAGCAAGAGCTTTCTGTGACTATAGAGCCCTTCATTCTGTTCCACTAAGTGGGTGGAAGGCAGAATTGGAAGGTCACTTTGGAGGATCAGTAGGGTGCTTAGGCACTTCTCACTGACCCAGGGGAGGGAATCCCTGGTAATCTCAAGGAGATTCAGCTTGTGTGGGAGTGTTTGTACAACCTCTGTAGTTGGCTATTTTGGTGTATTTGATGGGAAGAAACCAGTTCCTCAAGGAAGGCCCAACCTAAGTGTGGATGGCAAAGTGCACCGAGTCCTTTTATTCACTAGCTCATAGTTCCATGGTCATGATGGCAGTAGCTTGAGACCACTGGTCACACAGCATTGGCAATCAGGAGGCAGGGGGAACGGATTCTGGTGCTCAGCTCTTCTCCCTCTGTTTTCTGCCCAAGATCCAGCCCATGAAAGGACACCTCCCCCACTTGGCAGTTATGGTCCTACTTCAACTACCTAATCAAAAGCTGCCACAGACGTGCCTCGTGGTTAACCTAATCTGTGTAACCCCCTCAGGTGTGTACCTGGAAGCTTGTTATCCAGGTCATTCTAGATACTGTCAAGTTGACAATCATAATTGGCCATGACAGTTGTCACAGTTGAGTGGAGGGATGCCGATGTCAGTCAGTTGTGTGGAAGGACAGGCTTTCCTCATATTCCTCTTCATAGTTGTGATCGTGTGTGTTTAAAAAGCTATCACTGTCTTCTTTGACAATTTTGTACATGTAACAATGCATGTGGCTGAATTGTTTACCTCTGGTCCATGCTCTGCTTCTCAGTAGACAATTGTACAGAATGCATGCTGCACGGCGGATATTCTTTTCAAGACTTCCAGGGCAGTGGACTTATAACTCTGCTCTTCTCTGGCAGTGGGAGATTTATCAAGTAGGTTTTCATGAGGGGATTGCTGGGATTTCAGTGAATTGGGGTCTCAGGAAAACAGCTAGAAATGAGGGATCTCCCAGAAACAGTGTTTTGAAGAGAGCATGGCAAGCTACACAAACACAGCAGCTACATGGCTGGGTCAGTTCTGAGTGGGAGTTATTAGAAATAGGAGCTCTTGCTTAGGGCCTGTGGTGGTGCTAATGGCTGCGCCCCTGTGCAGATTCACAGCACCGAGGACCTCAGTTTGGTTCTCAGCACTCACAAGGTGGCTCACAATCATCTGTAACTCCAGGTCTGACACTGTCTTCTGAATTCACTGACACCACACACACGGCACACATCACACACACACACACACACACATCACACACACACACACACACACACACACACACACACACACCCCTCAGATGCATAAAATAAACAGTAAAAACATTGGTTTTCCTATATTTTGATCCCTCCTCTTCTAAGTGGTTTTGGTTTCAGGGAGTCTGATTATCTGATCGAGGGTGTTGTTGTGTTGGTTTCCATATCACTAAAACCTCCATGTTTTCTTCTTGTTCTATTCTTAACTGCTGTGCAGCCAAAACGGGTGGCTTATCAATAACATGGCAACGTAGACATAGGGAGTCGTAGATAAGTCCCAGATTTGGAGCTAGCCATCCATTTGTTGTACACATGTCCCATGCACCTTCAGAAAGCTAATAGCTTCTAGAGCACAGAGAGGCCATTCACAATTTTGCAGGTGTATCTGTAGATATGCCCGTAAAGGACTCTGGAGACAATCCAGAAGGTGTTGTAGAATATTATGTTAAGGTATGTTACATTTGCTTATGCTGTGGAACATTTGTTTTAATGAAGCAAAGGTGTGCACATTCTTTCACTTTGCATTTGTTTAACTCTGTGAACCTCTGTTATTTTGCCTGTCTAAAACACCTGATGGTCTAATAAAGCCCCAAATGGCCAACAGTGAGGCAAGAGAAAGGATAGGTGGGACTGTCAGGAAGAGAGAATAAAGAGAAGGAAAACTCTGGGAGAAGGAGCTCAAGGAATGCGAAAAAGAGGAGAGGAGAACTCGAGGGGCAGCCACCCAGTCACACAGCCAGACACGGAATAAGAAGGAAAGAAAAGACATGCAGAAACAGAGAAAGGAAAAGCTCAGAGGTAAAATGACAGATGGGGAGATTTAAAGTTAAGAAAAGCCAGAAAGAAGCAAATTCTTTATAAGAATTGGTAAGTCTCCATGTGCATTTATTTGGGAGCTGAATAGTGGGCCCCCCAAAAGAGGCAAAGAGTAAAAAAACTACAAGAAGGATCTGAGGGCTTATGGCAAAGATACCAGGCTTAATAAAAGAGGCCAGGGTAATCTGAGGACTCCATAAGAAGCAACACTGAAGATGAAACCAGAATAAATAACAGTTTGACAAATGTAAAATTACTGTGTGTATGTATGGATGTGTGTAGTCTAGGTAGAGAATAACTCTAAAGTCAGAGGAAGTGGGTAGGATAGTAGTTTGTGAGCTGATCCAAGGAAGCAGATATAATAATAAAACCATAATAACATTTCTAATAAAAGTAAGAATTAGGCTGGGTACAATGGTTAATCCCAGCACTTGGGAAAGACAGAGGCTGGTGGATCTCTGGGAGATTGCCTGGTCTGTGCAGGAAGTTTCAGGCCAGTCAGAAAAACACATTAAGATACTGTTTTAGAAACAAATAAACAAGCTGAACCAGTGGTAGTAGCTTTAATCCCAGCACTCGGAGGCAGAGGCAGGCAGATCTCTGTGAGTTTGAGGCCAGCCTGATCTATAGAGCAAGATCCAGGGCAGGTAGAGCTGTTGCACAGAGAAACCCTGTCTCAAAAAGAAAGAAAAGAAAAACCAACCAACCAACCAAAATTAATAAAAACAATAAATAAAAAAGAAAGAAAGAGAGACACACAGACATTCACCTTTTTGTGTTTGTGGTGATCTGACGGGAAAGAACCATATAGGCACACATGTTTGAATGCATGGTCCCCAGTTGGTGGCTGCTGAGGGGGAGTAGCAGGCATGGACGTTTTGGAGAAAGTGTGTCACTAGGGATGAGCTTTGAGGTTTCAAAGGACTCAGGCCATGTTGAATTAGCTCTCTCTGCCTCCTCAAGCTGTGAACCCTCAGCTGCTGCTCCAACTATCTGCCGTTTTCACTCATCCTCTGACACCGTAAAACCCAAGTAAACTTTCTTCTCTAAAGGACCTTGGTCAGAATGTCTTATCACTCACACTGGAAATGCAACCAATACAGCGTTCAGTATATGACACACACTGCTAACTGCATTTATTCCCACCACAATTTCTCTGAGTGAATGAGTGTCCTGAGAGAAAACCAGAAATCCTCAGAAGCTCTGGATCATCCATGGCGCTTCCATTTGCTCACACAGGTCACAGGTTTCTCTCTGTGGGGAACACAACGGTTAATAATGATGAATACTAATTCTCACTAAGTGTGCAATGGCCAGAAAGGGTTCCATCCAGACAATGGATCAGCACTAGCAAGTAACTCATTCTCAGCTTCTCAGGTGAGAGCAACAGAAGCTTAGGTCTACATAAGCCTAGCGTCAAAGTGATCACTCCAAACCTTCAGCCCCTGAGCCTTTGTCACTCTGCCTTACCAATAGATGTGGCTCACCAGTGGGAACATTGTGAAAAGCTGCTCAGATGTGTATATCATGCCCTTTTTATTTACTAAAATTATGTTTTTACCTACATATACCCTAACTTGCAAAGTAAAAATTTCCGATGTATTTAAAGACCTTCAGATGGAAAGCTTATGTGGACTTTGTGATGTCCACATCACAAAGCTTATGTGATGCCTTAGGAAAACAAACAGCTTGTGCTGTGAAGGACATGGGACAAGGGGAACGCTCATCCACTGCTGGTGGGCGTGCACACTTGTACAGCTACCATGGAGATCAGTGTGGCAGTTCCTCAGAAAGATGGGATGGATCTACCTCAAGACCCAGCTATACTACTGTTGGGTGTGTACCTAACAGATGCTTCATCCTATAACAGAGACATTTGCTTAAACGTGTTCATCTGCCTGCTACCCAAAGAGAAAGGTATCCTGGCAATCCTGAGCCAGGGAATACCACAGGTCACAGTAAGCATAGCAGCTTACAGCCCTGCTCCAGAGAAGGCTTCCCCAGTGTAACAGCTGTGTTCTGGCAGAGAGGGCATCCCCAGGGAAGTTGTTCAAGTTGGGCTCTGTTCCTCTGGAGTTAATACTCTGCTAAAGTGTTACAATCCTGCCCTGCTCAGCTCTGCCCTGGCTCAGTCTCTGCTCCCACAAAAAAGGTCTCGCCCAAACCTCATTCAAGAGATTTCTTGGGAGGTAGGGAGGGAAGATTCCAGGTGTGTAGCTGCCTCTGCCAGGGTGGAAGAAGACAACAGCAAACTGGATAGGCACAGGGCTTCTTAGGGGCAGAGTTTTTCCAGGGAGACAGTGGAGATTGGTCAGGTTTCTGTCCCTCGAGCTTAGATTGGGGGATGCTTGGTTTTCTGCTTAATTGGTCAGGGGCAGATTTAGCTTTGGCTTCAGGGTCAAAAAGTTTCTTTCACTGACCTTTTTTAGACTTTTGGCTCTAATTTCAGGGTTAGGGCATATTTCTTCTACTGACTCTGATTCTAGAGACAAAATATGTTTCTTTGGCACAGGTTTCAGGGTCAGGGTTCAATTCTTTGGCTCTGGTTATAGGGCCAAAGTGTGTCTTTTTGGCTTTGGCCAGGGTATGTTTCTTTGGCTGGCCCTTTCCCCCTACAGCTTGGGTGAACAAGAACCTGAGACTAGATAGCCCATGGACCTAGGGAAAAGCCAAAATTACTGTTCTGCTATAGGAAAGTAGCAATAAAATGATGCCTGATGTCATTCTGCTATATGCGTAGATCAGTGTCTTGCTCAGCGATCATCAGAGAAGCTTCCTCCTGCAGCAGATGGGAACAAATAGAAACTCACAGTCAGACAATTTGCAGGAAGTGGGAGCCTTAAAACACTCAGCCTTAAAAGGGATGGCTCCTTTAAATCTCCTCAGGGCTTAGGTAACTGTAGAAGAGGAGGCAGAAGGAGTATAAGAGCCAGAGGGTTGGAATACAAGGAGGAATCAAGGCCTTCAGGACACAGCAGGGCTGGCACACATAGGAACTCACATTGCCTGAGGCAGCATGCACCAAATAGGTGTGCACCAAACGAGGCCCTATAGCTGAAAAGAAAAGCAGACAAACGCCTGGTCCCTAACCTAGAAGCTGTCCCCAGTTGATAGCCACTTGCAAATGAAAAATTAGCTTTCTCCAATGGAGTCTCACTAGGGAATCAAGCCACTCTTAAATGTAGGCTGCCTGCCCAGCAGTAGACGGCCAACACAAAGCAAACTCGGTGGCCGCTTTACAGGCTCACTGCCTCACAGTGCTAAGTCAGGGCACTTCTTTCTGCCTTACAAGTTCTTTTCACGTACATGATGGCTTCCAGTTTGGCGGTTTTATGGGGTTCCGTGCATGGGAAAAGTATGTCTCTGTATCTATACGTGATTGCTTTGCTTTTGTTTTGGTCTCTTTTTTTTCTTGTTTGGTTGTTTTGTTCCATTCCAATTTGTTGTTTTCCATTTATTTTATTATTATTCCTTCGACGCCTGGTAGTTTTCTAATGAGAAACAGAAAGGGTGTGGCTCCAGATGGGAGGGGAGGTGGAGAGGAATTGGGGGTGGGTAGTCAGAATCCATTGAATATTTTTTAAAAAATCATTTTCAATAAAAGAAAAAAAAAAGAATCCAAATACCCATATCTTCAGGTTCATTTGTTAACGGAAAAAACAGACACTTGCAGAATATCAGTCAAAACTCTGTGACGACAGCAGAATGTGGCCAGAAGGAGCACAGATCCAATGCTGTGGGAAGTCTCTCTCCCGCTCATACATGTGCATAGTGGCAGAATAACTTCTTTAAACTTGACAGACTAATTTTAAAATTAAACCAAGAATTTGAATGCTAATAACATGGTCATACACTCTACATATTATTTTCAATGGGGGTGGAAGGATTTATTGTTTTGCATGCATAATAGATAAAATTTAACTTGCTTGCAGCAGTTTTTTCTCTAGTTATGTTTACTCTGTTTTATAATGTGTACTTCTTACTTTACAAACACATACCCACTAATGGTACATATCCATTGGAAACTGACTGGAGACGCTGGTGCCAGCTGCAGAGTTAAGAGCTTCTGGAGGGGAAGTGACACCGGGGCTTCAAGGATTCCAGAAGAGAGATTTGATCTGTCCATAAGGCATGGAACAGCTGAATCGATAAGCCAATGATCTGGTCATGCTGTGGTACCGTTTATAGCTAAGTATAGATTCCCGATTTGTCATTCACTGCACACAGGGCAATGAACCAACTGCCTGATGATAGTTGGTGATCATAATTTACTAATATTTGTCATTTCTGTTCTCAAGCAAGGTTCACACTTCACCAGGCAAATGGACCATTGATCAAACATTGGTTTGTTCAGGTGACAACTGTGTTATTGGGTCTGTTTATCTCACTGGCACTTAGGAAATTCAGCCCTAAATGGATCCAGATGATCTCCCCCACCCTCCACCAAACACAGAGAAGCCAAGAGGCAAACAGAACTGAACAATGAACAGTATTGAGATACAATGCCAATATGTATTTGTGTTTGACCCTTCTTCCCACTCAATCCTGGCCCCTCCTTTTTAGGTAGAACTGCCCTCTCAAAGGTACACATTCCAGGTACACAAAGTCACACTCTTGTATGTGAGAGTGCTGAATCAGGGTTAGACACAGTCTTGCCTCACATTATTTATTTATTTTCTTAATGTGTTTTCTTAAACTGACAAAGAAAAGTTGTCTTTTTAACTGAAAGCATTTCTAGGGGTTTTAGCCTCATCGTTTGCAGGGTGGCTAGAATAAGTCATGAATTACTTTATTTCCTGTGTCAAATGGTGGGTTCCTGGCTCTGCCCTCCTTGGCCCTTCTGTTGCTTGGACAGATGACTGATCCTGGATTTTCAAACATCTCTCTTGTAGATCAGCACTTTATAAGTGACCAGAGCTCGTCCAAATGACCTCGCAACCTTTAGCTTTCAAAAGGAATTACATCCCATTGTTGCTGGAGTTTCTGTCCTGCCATTTCTGCAGCTTCTTCAGCCCTGAATAAACACATGGACACTATATTAGTTATAAAATGTTGGCTGATGGCTAGGGCTTCTTAATAGGGCTAGGGCTATAGCTCTGTCTTAATTATTAACCCATTTCTATAAATCTATGTATTTCCATGTGGTCTTGGCTTACCGGAGAATGCCCAGACCTATTATTCCTTTGTTGGCTACATGGCATCTCATCTAGGCTCCCCTCTCTGCCTACCTTTCCCAGAATTCTCCTCGTCTCTTAGTCCCACCTATCTTCGTGCCTCTATTGGCCAAACAGTGTTTTATTCATCAATCAATCAATCAATCAATCAATCAATCAATCAATCAAGAGAAACATATACAAAAGGACATACCCCATCATCTCCTCTTTTCTGTCTAAATAAAAAGAAAGGTTTTAACTTTAACATAGTAAAATTATATACAACAAAACAGTTACCAAGTAAGAACTATAGTTAACATCCCATTATACAGTTGTTTTGAGAGTTTATGACAGGATTTCTTTTTACAATCTTAACTAAATGAAGTATTTGCTTTCATCCTTCCAGAAAACAAAACTTTATCACAGATAATTATGATTAGTTGCTTTCCAAATGCTTCTTTTTTATCCCATTTTCTTTTGCCTCTATCAAAAAGGCCACAAAAAGAAACTAACTCTGCTTTAAAACAAATGCCATTAAAAAAGGTATTAGATTTGTACGTTAAGATCGGAGACACAGATTAAAGTCATCTAACATGGAGGAGCAAATTAAAGCAGGAACAAACCAAATGAGTAGCTAAATTATAAGGGACTGTTTTGCCAAATAAACAGCTCATTAAAATGCCACAGAGTCACCATTAACAGGCCAGGACAGTATTGAAGAGATAAAATTGCTGGCTCGCTAGACGTTTAAACACAGTGTTAATGTAAATAGGTAATTCACCTGCGATCTTTCTTCTACTTTCTCTCTGCTAAAATATATTGGTGAGCCCGTTATATTGTGTATAATAAAATAAAGCAGAGAAAGAGGAAGCTCAACTAAACTCTAATTCTAGTAATAACAATGTTTAACCTATAGAAAGCACAAATGCAATGTGAAGAATACTACTTACATTTTCCTCCGTAGAGCAAGGAACAGAAGTGGTGTTCCTTGCAGCCAATGCCTTGATGAGTAATGCATAGTGCACGGCATCACAGCCTCTGGCTCTTGAGTTGGTGTCACTGGCCAGTGGAGTATCTCACTTCATTCACATTTATGTCCCAAGGAACAAACATGGAAGTGTAATAGTTATCCCCCTCTCCTCCCTGATATTGCTCCTATTTGGAGTACTTGACACTCACAAAAACAGGAAGCTTTCCTCTCTCATTGCTCATATTTCATAATTTCCCACTTCCCAAATGTGCTTTTTCAAGTTTGTTCTCTCCTTCATCACCAAGTTCACATTTCTAGTGCTCTCAGCGTAGTGCTGTGCACAGAGCACGCATCACATTTTGCAAAGCTTGAGGGTAAGTTAGTGCCATGTGAAGCCTTCTTTCCTTTATGCCACAAGGAACCCTGTGTTCTGAATGCTTTATATTTTTAAACTCAATTCTCCTTATTGGTATGCTTTCTACTTATTAAAATGTTTGAAACCCTTTAATGTATTGCAAAAATCAGTTTTCTCATTCAGCTCTTTATGTGCCACACACACACACACACACACACACACACACACACACATTTTAATTTTATTTCGGCAAGCATAGTGCTGGCAGTTTACATTTGTTTTAATCCTTGCTGGCTTCTTGCTCAGTAACTCTGTAGCTATGTAAATTTCTCTCATCCTTCAGGGTGGGCGTCCCTATAACACAGATGCTCTTCCTCTTTCTCGGTTTTCTAAGACTCCATTTTAGACCAATGATGGAACTTCATGAATATATAATACCTAGCAAGTAGTAGACATGCAGGAAACCATCAAAAACTGTCAAAATCCCTTGCAGTTCTGAGCAAGTGACTGAGTAGCCCTAGGTATATCTGAGACTCGGTCTGAAAAGAAATATCCTTGGATTTATATCACCTGTAGCATTCCCAAAGATTAGCTCTTGGGCATTGTTGAAAACTCTTTCAAGATAAGTGATGTTTGTGAATGATTTGTGCAAACACACACATACACACATATATAATTTATTATCCTGCCATTTGCATGATGAGTTACTTTTCTTCTGCTCAATACTCTTCATTTCCCCAGAGCCTGAAGAACAGTCTCATTCAGAGTAGGAAGAAAGAGCCAGTAGTAAGGCTCTTCATGCTAATGCTGCTTAGGCACCTCCATTTCCAACACTCCTTTGAAAACACTCAACTGAAGCTTAGAAATGTGTTTCTGTTTTTTTCCCCCTCCCTCTCATGGGTACTTTCATGCATACACAGATGAATGAATGTGTATGAGATTAAAATTGTTAGAAGTACCCAATGCATATTGAAGCACACTTTTCATATGAATAATAGCATACTGTGACTTATGTATCCAAACCTGCCTTTTCACTTTAACACAGTACTTTGGAAGCTATTTCATACTTCTACATTAAAGACACTTAATGGCTGGCTACCTAGGACCATTCTGTCCTTCTTTGTAAAATACTCAGGTTTTTGTTTGCAAGTCTTTGCCTTCCCACAAAGCTTCTAAGATACACATAATCCTGGGCTGGCTAGTTAGAACTAAGTTATGCTTTTCTTTCAGCCTGTGATGTAAACCTGTACAGTCCAGGAGGACCTGGACTCCATGCTTAGAATGATGGAACAGATCAGCTCCTTCTCCTTCAGAATGGATCCTATGAGTTTCGAGGAGTTTGAGTGATTCAGGCTAGATAAAAAGCTATCACCTTCACAACAAAGAAAAGCAAAGAGAAACCAAGACCTTGAAGGGAGGGTTTCTACCTAGTGACCCAAGAAGTCCTCTTTATTATTTAACTTGTTTTATAGCAGATATCCCTAAGTTTGTGACATAAAAATCTTTTAGATGGTTCAAGTACACGCAAACCTACCTCATTCTTTCAAAAAAAAAAAAGTTGAAATTTATGTATTTGTGTGTGCAGATGCCACAATGCATGTGTGTGGCCAGAGGACAACTGGTGGGCTCTGGGGATTAAACTTAGGTCATCAGACTTGGCAGCAAGCATCTTTTTTATAAAACACATTTAAAAAACAATTCTTTGAGGACTTCATACCATGTATTTTGATCATATTCACCCCACCTTCTCTTCCTAAATCCTCCCAGATCTATCCCCATATTCCCTACTCCTTCATTTGTGTGTGTGTGTGTGTGTGTGTGTGTGTGTGTGTGTGTGTGTGTGTGTTTGTAACCTGTCAAATACAATTTGTGCTGCCCATATACTACTCTTCGGTATGGGGGCTGCTCTTTGGAGTGTGGTTGACCTACCAGTAGCCACACCCTTAAAGAGAATTGACTACAGCCAGATGGTGCCTTTAATACCATCACTCAGGAGGCAGAGGCAGGCAAATCCTTCCGAGTTCAAGGCCAGCCTGGTCTACAGGGTGAGTTCCAGGACAGTCTCAAAAACTACACAGAGAAACCCTGTCTCGAAAAATAACAAATAAATGAGAGAGAGAGAGAGAGAGAGAGAGAGAGAGAGAGAGAGAGAGAGAGAGAGAGAGAGAGAGAGAGAGAGAGAGAGAGAGACTGACTTCTCTAGAATCCATTTACTGTCTACTGGTCCTCAGGGGTGACCCCCCCTCATGTTAGAATGTTGACTGGCTTGATCTTGCACAGGCCTTGTTCAGGCAACCACAGCTGCTGTGAGCTCTGGCTGCAGAAATCCATCAAGGGAAGAAGTAGATTGCATCCTCAACAGAGCCCTGGTATTCATCAGTCGCCTCCAAGGTTAGTTCTTAGAGGTCAAATCACAGATTTGGGAATGAGGTCTTGGGACAAGTGAGGAATTTTGTTTGCTTGGCTTTTACTTTTTATGGATTATATTTAGAAACACAAAGATTCCCCAAGAAATATCATCTTCTCAAGAAAAGGAAAATAAAACTTAGATGAACTGTTTTAAAGGGATTTCCAGGGCAACCAGGTTCTGCTAATCCATTTTTACAACAAAGCACTCATTGGATTCCAGGCTCCTTAAGAAGCTTGCTCACAGCCAGAAGAAGTCTAATCAGAGCAAAGAGTGAAAATCTGGGGGTCCTTCTCTACAGGGGGCCTGGGAGTAGAGGTGTGGGGAGTCTAGTTGGGTGAGCAGAGGGGGAGAATGTCTTTAGTGAGTCTGTCACCATTGGGACCCTCGCGGGAGCAGAAACTTCCCCGTCTAAACAATGAATCCAAGAAGAATAGAACCTGAACAATGAGCAAGGCTCGCCTGCACCCTGCAAGACCGGCGGGCGCAGTTTGGAGTTAGTACCCTGAGCCAGGAGCTCTGGGCTGCTTCCCAGATTGGGTCTGAATCCACTTTTCCCAAAGAGCCTCTCTGTGGAAAAAAAAAAAAAAAAGCATGTGGAATGCCGGGCTTTATTATGCAGATGAGGAGGTGGAGGCCTCTTTGTGTCATCAGAGGGGTCTGTGAATAGGTTCTTGCCAAGGTCTACCTAAAGTGTCTGGTCACAAGAATGCAACAGTCAAGGGGCCTTGGAGACGTTTAATACAGAATTGTGTCTCTGGGAAATGGACAGTATTTACTTTAAATCAAACGAACAAAACTGGTTTGATTTACTTTAGTAAAACAAGAAGTCATATGCATGTTTATTTATTGGACAAATTAGGAAAAAAAAAACATTTAATATCTCCAGCTTAAATGATCCAATCTCAGATTTCCTTAATTCAGTGACTCATACAGCTCATAGTGGGGTGTTGCTTCCATTCAAATATTTCTTGAAATTTGGGAATCAACTTGTTTCTTTCTTGACTCCAAAGAAAACCTGATTTAAAAAAAAAAAGTGTAATGTAACTATGTTATTTACTTTACATATTTTATATTTTTTATATTTTATATTTTGGAGACAGGAGTCTCTGTGTAGCCAGGCTTTCCAGGTTGGTTTCAAACAGAGACCCACCTCTACCTCCCTAGTACTGTGATTAAAAGCATAGGCCGCCTCCCTGGCCTCAATTTCTTTAATTAACAAATGAGGAGAGCCCCATTTTGCAGATGGATTCATACAGTCTTCACACAGCCTGGCCTTCAGGTTGCCTTTCTGTGTCCTGTGTCAGCCATAATACGGAATCACAGGATATATTTGTAAATGTAAGTCATATTTACCAAAGATGAGTCCAATTATCTCTATGAGTAATTCCTAAAAGCATCGCTTGCTATGTTCAAATAAGAGAATAATTTATTTTTAAAGTTTAGATGGATATGTATATGCATTAAATTTCTAGATAAAAATTTATCTACAGTCCAGGTACTGTAAGAGGGCTGGAAAGATGATGCTGTGGTTTACAGAGTGCCAGGGAAGGGGCGTGCCCTTCTGTAATCCAAGCATTGAGAGGGGTGAGTCTGGAGGATGACTGGAGCTTGCTGGCTGCCAGCAAGTTTCTGATTCAATGGGAGCCTCTTCTTCAGAGGCAAAAGGTAGCAAGTGAAAAAGGAAAACAACAGATGCCTACCTAGAACCCTTAGCAATATAAGGTGTGCACAGTCACACACAGCTAAAAGAAATAGTTTGCTAATCAAAACTTTCAGAAAAAGAACACGTTTTTGGCAAAATGAAAATAATTGTTATGCACAGTTCGTGGAAAAGTGGTGGCTTTTCATACTATTTTCTCTACTTGTGGATCTATTCAGACATTTTACAAAAAGGAAGTATATCGATGCAACATATTCTGAATTTTGAGAATTCTCTTCTAAATTAAAACATATTCACTGATGAAAATCTAGAAGGCTCTGTCTAGCCTTTTAAAGAAAGCAAGTAGTCTGTCTACCTTCCTTCCTATCAGAAAAAAAAAATCAATGTTTTGCGTATCTGTTCTTTTAATCAGTGTTCTGTGTATAAATTCAAAGATTCAGTTGTAAATGTAGAACATGCACTACAGGCCATTTTGTAATCATTTTTATAACTTCACATGTAATAAATAGCAAACCATGTTATCAGAGCATTTTTATAAATCCTCATAGATAAATATTGATTTGTCATTATTTGTTGAACCAATCTCCCAGTTTAGGACCCTGGAAGATTTCCTCCAACATGTATTGATTAGTAACAAATCCGTTGGGAGGATTCTTCAAGCATAAGCTACATACATCTATTATTTGAATGAAAAACATGAAATAAAAGGAGGACATGACTACTCCTAAGTATAAAGAACATTTTTTATTGTGGCTATAAAGGAGAAAGCAGGCAGAGGGGAGAGTCCAGGTTGAACATGCCTGAAGACTAAACCAGACCATAAGAAGGGAGAGAAGGAGAGAAATCAAGAAGGGAGCCATAGACTAAGAAAGGCAGTCCTGGCTAAGAGACCGAGCGATCAGCACAGCCGGAGTGGCTCTTACATAGGGGTCAGGCTGGGATCAGTAAAGTAGAAACCTAGCCCTTGGGAGGGAGAGGTTTAGGATGAGATGTGCTGAGTGAGACCTGTCCTGGGTTTGATACCTAACATTCCAGCCGTTTGCTGATAAGGGGTCAAATAATCTCTCCTATAACTACTCTCTGAAATCAGGGCATCGTTGTCAGGGGCCTAAGAAAGGCTGGAATGATACTCAAAGGACAGGAAGAGAGGTGTGTGGGCTGGGTGACACCTGCTTTGCTTGCTGCCCAGGTTCTGCGGGACTAGGGAAGTGCAGGCCACTTTGGAGCCCTGGATCTGGTGCTTTGCAGGCAGTTTTGGAGCAGTCTACAGTTGATGGAAACCTGCTGGGGCAGATAGATGTGGGAAAGAAGTTGTAGTTAAGGAACTCAGGAGAAAATTTTTCTATTGGGTGTACACTTGAAACTTCCAAGCTCATGGTTCTGGTAGCTGGGGGAGGGGAGTACCAAGACAGGGAAAAGGAGGAGCGATCCTACCCCGTTTCCCAGGGAAACAGGCTGGTGGTTGAGTACTTATCCGGAGTCCTTTTGGCCTTTGACAGGTGCATCCAAGTCTCACACCTTCTGAGGCTTACAAGACTTTTCTTTTTTTAAGTTTATAAAAAGAGATTGGAATTTTAAATATATTAGCTTTGCCAGTGTTTGTAATCTGTATTGAAAACCACCAGGCCTTTGAGTCAGAGCAAATGCTCAGGAATCCAAAACTGATCCTGGGTTAGAAGATTTGCAACTCTTTCCAGAGGGCTGGATGCATAGATTGGATAGAGATGCTTTTCAGCATGATTGAGAAGCACTTTTGTTAGAAGACAACCAGAGGAAATCTAAAATCTTGAGCTTTGTGGCCGATCACAGAACCCAGTGCTTTATCAGGACTCCATTGATGAATGTTAAAACTCTAAACTTTTGAAGTTTTAGCATAACAATAGCATAAGGAGGGAAAGAAATGGGAAACATTTTAAAATCTGTTTTGTGAGTTTATCTCTTTCAGAGGGAAGTCTGTCAGCAATGTAAACTGTGTCTGCCTTTCTCAGCTGGAGACCTAGTAGCTCTAGAAAAATCTAGGCTTGATCTTACCCATGAAAAGGACTGAAAAGGAAAGTATAGCCTTGGGGAAGGAGCTGGTACATTTGATGCTAATCTGAGGAAGCTACAGTTAGCCATCCTCACCATCAGAGATCAGCCCCATCAACACCATCAGAGAAGGATAAATTGTAGCAGGAAATATAATTCAAATGGTCTAAGTATCAACTAAAATGACAGACTTACCATACCTGGGCAGTTCCCCTGAGATCTGTGGTCTCTATGGCTTTGTTGGGGGAAGTGGTTGGTCTTTGGCTATCACACAGGACAGCATTGCATCTTTAACTGCTGAACAGGATAGCATCAGTGTAGCTCAAATTCTAGTTGCTATTAATAATAAACCCCAGAAAAGATGTTGGAGTTAAAGCCAAAGATCAGAGACACAAAGCTGCCAGCCAGCCACTAGAGAGTTCCCACTAATACCAATGCTCAGCCTGAAAGGGTGAGCATGTCCTCATATTGCATCTCCAGACTGCATTGCTCAACACCAAACCTCAGACTGTACTGAGCTCCTGTCTCCTCCCACCTTAGATTCCTCTCTAGTGCTAGGATTAGAGCCATGGGATCCCGAATACTTTGGGTGACCTCTGTTTCTCTTTTAGACTGGATCAATTTCGAGTAGCTCAGGGTGGCCTTGAGCTAAGAGAGATCCATCTGCCTCTGTACTTAAGATTAAAGGTGTATAGCACCATCACTGCCTGGCCTTTATAGCTAACTAGTGTGGCTGCTGGGATTAAAGGTGTGTGTCGCTACTGCGTGACCTCTAACTATTGTGGCAAGTTTTACACTCTGATCTTCAGGCAAGCTTCTTTTGTTACATCATAGACAAAACATCACCTTCGGCTGCCAGATCCAGAAGGTCTGAGAGATTTTCCTACGGATGAGGAATTTAGAAAAATTCACCTACCTTGGCCAGGCAGATTAGGACAATCAACACAAAAGTGTTCAGGACCCTTTGGCAGGTAAGGCATGGAACAGTTCTTGGTTCAGTGGTCAATGTTATCATACCCCAGGTGGAGTCCTCAGTGCCTCATCTATCTTCTTGGAGACATTAGGGTTGCTACTAGGAACTTGTATTCCTGTCTTTATCCTTCCTTCCTTTTTTCCTTCCTTGCTTCCTTTCTATTTATTTATTTATTGCATATTGGGGTTTTGCCTATATGTATGTCTATATGAGGATGTCAGATACCCTGGAACTAGAGTTATAGACAGTTGTGAGCTGCCATGTGGGTGCTGGGAATTGAACCTGGGTTCTTTGGAAGAGCAGCCAGTGTTCTTAACCACTGAGCCATCTCTCCAGCCCACCTTTCCATTAAACATTTTAAATGCCATATCTCTGAAGAGTTTGAGGACCATATCTGTTAAGTACACCTGAGTTAAATAAACTTACTTGCTTTTCATTACTTCTTTTAGGCTTAACTTCAGAAACACACACACAGGGGGCTAAGTGGGTCTCTGCAAACGAATTATGTAACAGTTTATATAAGTTAGTAGCTTTTATGAGATTATGATTTTGTATCTTTTTCCCTGTTAAGTTTGAACCTTAAAATTTTGAGTTGAAGATTTAATTGAAGATCCCTTAGTATCAAAAATTGTTCTGGGTTTGATCCATTACTATCAAAAATTGTCCTTTGCTTGAGACTTAAAATTATTATTTCCTCAGAAGCTTACGGACTCTTTCTTGCATGACAGGCATTAAAGCCAGAAGGGCTTTTCACACATTATTTTATTATATCTCCTAACCCTTGAGCAATGGGTATTTTATTTTATAACTGAAAACAAGGCTGAGAAGCAAGCATGTAGACTAACATGCTTACATGCGAAACAACAAAGATGTCTGATCTAACATGTGGATGCAACAGGATATTTGGCCTAAGGTGTGGTCATTGCATGTCCAGCCTAAACAGCAGAATACTTAGCTTAGGATATGGTTACTTGATGTTTTAGGTATTGGAAGGAGTAACTACTCTGTTTCTTGTATCATTGGAAAGGAAGCCTTTTGCCTTCTCCCCCACTTTTGATGGGGGTATAAAAAACTTTCAACAATAAACTTGGGCGATTCAGTTTTCACTGAATGACCTTCTGACCCTGTCTCTTGTTTTTTTTTTTTGTCTGTTTCTTTCCTCAATTTGCACCCCTCTTCTCAGGTAGGAATCCAGATGAGCTGGCCGGTCTAGACAGATGGCCCGTCAACATGGGGACTAGACAATTGAGGTCTGTTTTCTTCTCTACTATGTGGGTTTCGTGGATCCATATTAGATCACCAGGCTTTTAAGTAGTGATGCCTTTTGACAATCTGGCTATTTAGCAAAAATATCCATAGTAGATTTCCCAGATGCCCAAACTCTTCTCTTCTGCATGCTTGCAAAGTCAGCATCACACGGATGACAATGAGGTCACTGCCAGGTTTGCTTATGGCACAGCCATGGCTTTCTCTAGTTTACACCTCCAGTTTTTTTTTTTTTTTCTCAGACAGAATTGTTCCAGAGGCTTCTAAAGCACAGTGCTAGGAATCATCACAAACATCCCTTTACACAGTACCCAAACCAGTATTCACTGGGGTTCCTTAGAGGAGTTGAGCCATTAGAACAATGTATATATAATTATAAAAGGCGATTCATTACATCATTTCATATGACTGAGCTGACAGTCATCTATACACTGACAGGCAAGAACCCCAAAAACTCTCGGTTCAAGAAGCTGGAAGCCTCAGAACAAGCAGACCAAGGATAAAACCTCAGTTGTATGCTACTCCAGGACTGGAAGCTGAAGGGTCATGATAAGAGTTTCCTTCCTTTCTTCCTTCCTTCTTCCTTCCTTCCGTTTTTTTATTTCTTAAGTTTTATTTGTTTACTTTATGCATGAGTGCTCTATGCTTCCAGAAGAAGGCATCAGATTCTACTATAGATAGTTGTGAACCACCATGTGGGTGCTGGGAATAGAACTCAGGACCTCTGGAAGAGCCACCAGGGCTCTTAAACTCTCAGCCATCTCTCCAGCCCCCATGGCATGAGGTTTTATTGCAAGTCTGAAGAAGCTAGCGTCTGGTGTTCAGGGGCCTTTCAAAGGAACGTGACTGCACTTGCTGCCTCCCTCTGTGTTCCCTGTACCACAGAACTTGTCTCTTCTTCAGCTTTTTCCCTTTTTCATAAGATGGGAACACAGGGCTTAGTTACATTGGGATGGATGTGAGAAACAAGACAAGGTAATGCCTACCCACTGTTAAGTTGGAACTCGTTATAGCAGCTGACATTGTGCTAACCACTAAGAAGTCTTCTGCTTTACAGAGTTTGAAAACTATTCAAGTCTGGTACCTTTCACTGATATACATTTAAATTAGCACTGAAGATTGAATGCTTACTTAGCAAAATGTCATTTTATTGTGCAAGAGCAAAAGAAAAACCTGTCTTTTTGTCTTCATTCATTCATTCATTGTATTTTTTTTTTGACATATCAAGGGTAGGAAGGTAAGTTTATCATTCTTTCCAGTTTAAGGCATAGTATTAATATTGGTCTGAAAAATGTTCACTTGTTACATTTTTCTTGTGTATCTGATGTTCCTATTGCCTTCTCTCTAGTAGATACACATTCTGAAGTATCCCGTATATTCAGTTGAATATGCATGCATGTGCATAGCATTGGTTTGTATGTCTCCAATTTACTATTGCAGTTTTGCTATAGATCTCATTCCACTACTGTTTTCAATTATAAACAATAATAATTAATCTTAGCTCTAATTTATTAATCTTACAACTACACCTATAATATAAAATTTCATTCTATCTCCTCCTTTCAATTGACTCCCAGATTGCCTACAGTTCATTACTCTAACAAGCAATGTCAGATGGATGGTACATGCCCTTTTATGAGACTGTGTGAGAATTATACTGAAAAAAGAGTACAGGTGCTGGATCCCTGGCTCTGTGCATACTCAGTGTAAGGGGGCTCTCTGGTACCCCAGTTTGGCATCTTTTCCAGCTTTTCCCACACTGGTAGATAATGAATAAAATTTGCTGTACTTCATGTATTTCTAATTAATAATGAATAGCATCTCTTAAGTAACAATATAGGTATTTGAGTTGCCCCTTCTATAAATTGTCTGTGTTTCAAAGGCAAAAAGGTAAATTTAATTTCCTCATAGTTCATTTGAAAAATCCCCTAGGAAGCATAAAAATACATCTTAGCTTCTTTCAATATTCAACTTCAGCTTTTATCTAGAAATTGTTCCAGTCTTTCTATGATCCAGCATATCCTGCATGACTGGACTTGGATTCAGATGTCCCCATCACCTGCTAGGGATGTTGATGGGATGTGCCCCATGTCCTCTTGGAGATGGCATGGGGGCTGGGGGAATTTTGTCTTAGAAGAGTAAACATCAGTGTAACAACAGACAACTCATTCCTTGATAAGCACTCTGCTTTTTCCTAGTTAAATTTGCAGCATCTTAGCCAGTGTGAGCTGTGGGTTGCTAGTAACAACCCAAGTAAAAAGGAAACAGTTACTACTTCTAGTGCTTGCTCATATCAAAGCCCAAGAGACATATTTCCAAAAAAGAAACAACAACAAAAACTGAGCCTGGTGGTAGCACATGCTGTTAATCCCTGCACTGGGAAGGCAGAGGTGGGTGGATCTTGGTAAGTTCAAGGCCAGCCTAGTTTACCGAGTGAGGAGTGAGTTCCAGAGCATCCAGGAATACAGAGAGAAACCCTGTCTTGAAAAAACAAAAGCATCAGGGAAAAAAGAAAAGAAAACTTCAAGTTTCTGCACTATATATTCTCACAAGGGAATAAAAACAACAACAACTAAAACAAAACAAAACAAAAACCTATAATCAAATCCACCTTTTGTAGTTGAAGGAACAAAGTTTAGAGGGATGTCAAAAATCCTCAGTGTAGAACCTTCTGGAAATCTTGCCAATGTACCATTCTTGTTTCATTTTTATTTTTTCATTTGTAACAACATTCATGTAACTTGAAATGAGAATGAAAAAGAAAGAAAGGAAGGAAGGAAGGAAGGAAGGAAGGAAGGAAGGAAGGAAAAAGAGAAAAGAGTGTCTGGAAAGGAAGAGAAGGATTAGACACAGAGTTCTGCTAGGATGTAGCCATCCTGATCTAATGTACCACTGGCAGCCAGAGTTGGGCTTGGGCGTGCAGGATTTCAAGTGCTGGAGCTCCCAAGCACAGCTGGCACTCAGCTGGTTCTGTTACTAACTGCACACTGCCTGTGTCTCTCAGAAACTCACACAGCGCTTTTTAGGCTTCTTCTATTTTTTTTTTAAATTGTAGCACAGAAAAATTTTCCTTAATGCATATAAGAGTCGTTTGATTCCCCAAAGAGAAAGACTTGGCAAGTCAGTTATGAGGGAAGTAGAAGCCGGAACACATGAGCACATTTTAACAATATCCAAGTGTAACTTTTATTGCCAACAGTAGACCTGCACTGGAATTTGAAACACAGCCCAAATGCTAACTGCAGTTGTTTTTATCTGTGAGCGGAACACTGTGGCTTCATTCTCAGATGAGTCACTTTGTTTCCATTTATTCAGTTAGTAAATGTATCTGACTTGTTTTCACTGGGGAGGAGAAAGGGTGTGTGTGTGTGTGTGTGTGTGTGTGTGTGTGTGTGTGTGTGTGTGTAGGGGTGTATTTCCCCAGGGAAGAAAACTATCAGGTCTAGTGTGAATGTGACAAAATGGGACTTTATTGAAAGGCTGGATAAATATAAAGCCAATATATTATCTACCATTACAAGGAAGAGGAACTAGGGTCTAGGCACTAAGGAGGGAAGCTTAGAATTTAGGAAGCCCAGAACTTTGCAGTCAGTGTCAATAGCATCTTTACAAGGCTGGCCTGAGTTGTCAAATCAGCAATATTAAGTCCTTTGTGCTGTGTGTTCTTAATTTTGCCCAGTGTTTTGAGTGATTGCACAGCAAGGTCTGGGGACACTTACCCACTAAGTTTGTCTAGTTCTGCTCTTCAGTAATATATTACTGGTTCATCAGTCAAGCCATCAGTTTGATGAGATAGGTTAAGTGAATACCTGCTACCTGTAGGCACTTCTGGTGGTCAGCTGGTACTATGATTTCAGTGGTACATAGACACTAGTAAGAAAAACTTCAGCCAAGGTTGGGTTGTATTAGCTGTGATAAATTATTTTTCTCTGTCTTTAGTAGCAAATAAATTATGACCAAGACAACAGCATCTCCTCTATTAACTTTTTTCTTCTTATTCTTTAATTTAAAGCAATACCATGTGCATAGTTTCATTGTATGATAAACAGATACCATACGATGTCATATGATGTACATTTTAACATATGATACTATCCTCACCAAACAAAACAAAACAAAAACAAAAAAACAACAACAGTAAACAAAGCAACAACAAATCCCTAAACAGCAACAAAACCAAACCAGTAGTAAACTCTCTATGAAGTAGCTAAATCTGTTTTGGTAACAAAACAAACAAGTACCATTCAGGGTTATTCACATCTGTCACATCTGGTGTGTTGGAGGGACATTAAGTCCAAGCTGAGGTTAACTGCATTTTGAGTAAATAGCACAAGAAGAGAGGAAGACAGATACTTTTTCCCACATTGTTTGTCCCCCTCCCAGTTCTCAGAGTACCAGCACATCAATAGCACAACACATTGCTTTGAATTCACCAGAAGGAATTGTAGTTGTGACTTTCTGTCAGTGAAGAGTTTATCAGCCTCCGTGCCCCATCTTTGGATATCTCTGTGTACACCTAATGTGAAAAAAAAATACAGCAGGCAGACTGGAAGGAGTTCCCTGAACCCTGCCTTTACCGGGTCTTGTGTCCCCTTTTCTCATTTATTGGCAAAACCTTTTACTATCTCTTCTTAGTCCCCTATCCTTTGTCAGCTACAAAGAACAGATTTTCTTTTGTAAATCCGTAGTAATTAAATGAGCACTTCAGTGGCTGTAGCTTTCAATGGTCTGTTTCCTAGGTTTTGCCTTTGACAGTCATATTTTGCAAAGGCCCCTGAGATGACTGGGCACCTTCCCCTACTTAACACTAAAGCAATTGGTGTCTGTGTTCACCGCGTGAAGGAGGAAGAGATTCATTAAGGGTACTTCATTAAGGGGCTGAAATGGGAGACTCTAAATGTGCCTGAACCGTTGGAGATCTAGAGGACCTGTCTATTAGAAGTGCCACAAAGACTGTTTCGGAAACTGAGCTCCAGCTCCAGTGGGCGGATTAGGAAGAGTGATGGGATTAGTGTTTAATGACTTGGGGCAGGAGACAAAGGAATTTCCACAAAGAGGCTTAGATATGGAAGAATTAACACTCTCTGTTCCAACCAGGCCTCCGGTGACTTCTAGCTCTCTTTTCATACTCAAAAGCTAAGGAGGGGGGTGGGGGGGAATGAGCAAAGCTGGAATACTTTCCTAACTTTTATTTTCAACAAAAATAAAGGAGAAATAAAGGAAATCTCTTCCCTCACTCGCCCTTGAGCCCTTCTTAAAAATAAGTGTCTCTAGGTGTAACTAGCCACTATGAACTTGTCCAGGGCTCTTGAGCTGGTGCAGGCATCTCTTGGTTTCCCAGAACCAGGGAGTCACACCCAGATGTGGACACCGAAGCAAAAGTCTGTGGTGGCTTATCAAGGCTGTGGTTAAAGCGCTTTCCTCTTCCGGGCTGTTTATGTTACAGGTGCAACAAGAGGGTAGAGGGAAGCCAGCTTCGTGGAATTCTCTGCCTGGCTCCACCTGGCTCGGCTCACAGATTCCAGCCAAGAGTGCTTCACTAAAGAGGCGATTATCCTGACTACTGTGCTTCAGGTTTGAAAGTGCTCTTGAAAAGGAGTCAAGTCAACTTGGGAGTAGTGTGGAGTTTATCTCTAGCATTGCCCCTGTTCGGACAAGAATACAGTATCATTATCTAAACACGAGCCAAACGTAAGTGGCTGACCCCGGGGTGGAGTAGTATTCGTGGGGCTGCTAAGTCAATAGCTTCGGAGCACCAATTGCCTGGGAGCCCAGCCTACGAGTCTATGCATCGCCTCCTGCCGCAGCCCAAGTGCAGGTGCGAGTTACCGTGCAGCCCACAGTACAAATGGCGCTGCAAATGAGGCCGCTTTAAACCAGCTCAGCATGTCCTTATTTTCACCCAAACTAAACTACTTGCAGAAAAGCTGAGTATTCATTTCATGTATTAGTTGTACGAAATGGTCCTGGTGCAGTTCTCGACACCAAGGTATTGTTTAACCGGCATGGTTTAGTGGGACAAGGGCAGCCCCCTGCCGTAATCCATTCAGGCAACACCAGCAGTCAGTGTGAAATTAAATACATGACAGGCAACGAGTGTAATGCGTTTTATAGGCAGTTGTTCATCCACATCAAACTGCAGCTCTTAAAATCCTAGGATTTGATACCGCAACAGGAAGAGTGGAGTGCAGCAATCAGGGACTTCGGGGAGCTAGACTGAAGAGGCCGAGCCCAGAATTCCGTGAAAAAACAGCAACCTGCCAGGAACCATTTGAACCACTCAGACACCAAAGGCCCAGCTCCCATTTGATCAAGCAGCTTTAGGGTTTGGACCTATGTTTATTGCCCCTTGCCTTTTCTGCTAACATTTTGACTGCAGGAGCCACCTACCTCTCTCTAGTGCTTCAGAACTGCTTTTTCTTGTGGCGAAATCAAAGAAAGGCATTCTGTGTTTCCCTTACCTCCCTCGGTCCCCCTGACTCCATTGTGGTCTAGCAGTCTGTAACTTCATGTGCAAGAAAACTTTTATAGTGATTTTTCAGGCATATGAAGCCTTTGAAAATTGTTCCAACTTCAAAAGCATATCAAAGGGGAAACTGAACAGCTAGTGAGTTTCGTAGCATCCAGGCAGCTTTCTAGGGGTTCTGCAACCAGTCTTCCTCATAAATAATTGTGTGTGTGTGTGTGTGTGTGTGTGTGTGTGTGTGTGTGTGTGTGTATGTGGGTTCACCTGTGCACTGTTATGTGGCACTCTGAGGTTGACATCCTCTACCCTCTATCACTCTCCACACTGTTTTATAAAGATCTCTCTTGAACCTGGGGCTCACAGTCACCACTAGAATGCCTTACTAACAATCCTCCAGGATCCATTTGTCTCTGCCCTTCCAGTGTTGGAGTAAGAGACTGTGAACCATAGGAACCTGGCTTTTTCTGTGAGTTCTAGGGATCCAAATGCAGCTCCTTATGCTTGCATAGTAAACACCCGACACTCTGAGCCATCTCCCCACCCCTAAGAGGTCATTTTTTTGAAAGAATTAATATTTATTTAAATTAAAAACAATCTTATTTTACATACCAATCCCAGTTCCCTCTCCCTCCACTCTTCCCATGCCCCCTCAAGAGGTCACTTTAATTGTGGGGATTTCCACCACCATTTTTTCTGAGTTGCTCTTAGAGGAAAGGGGAACTTTGGTGGTGTTTTCTGGTCAAATGTCATTATATTCGTAATGACTTTAGCATCGCAGTCAAAGCTCAGGAAGAGTCCATGTGTTACATGTGGACCTACAGGGATCGAACAGTCCCATGGCCATCAGTCTGAGGACGTATTTCCCCAGCAAGCTCCAAACTGCCCAGCTCCTGGTGGATTCTGCGCAATTCCACTTCTTTGGATATGAGCAGTCATTAAAAGGCTCATTTGATGATGTCTTTTCTATGGAAGAGAAAGATTTGTAGTTCTTTAAATCACATTAAGGATGGCTTAGCAGTGAAGAGCACTGGCTGCTCTTCCAGAGGACCCAGTTTTAATTCCTAGTACCCACTTTAGCTCACAGTCATATGTAACTCTAATTGCAGTAGAGCCAAGACCTTCTTCTGGTCCCCAAGGGCATGATAGGCACATGGTGCGCAGATATACACAATAAAGGCAAAATATCCATATTCATGAATATTTTTCTGAATGTACTTCTCTTATTCTCAGTATTGTGTGAACAATCTAGGAACTTGAAAATACTGATTTCCAACCTTAGATGGAGGGGCCAGAAAGTTTTATTGGTCCGTGTCTACTAATAACTTGTGTTGTCTTTGTAGAGTCTATAATTGTTTTGTCATTGTACGTTTTCTCAAGCTGTATTAAAGTTCAGCTCTTATCAATGTGGCTCGTAACTTTTCTCTGGAGGGGGTTTAGGACTTTGTGTGGAACTCTATAAACTTTGAAATCAGAAAATCAACTCAAACTAGTTAAAGAATAAAAGGAAAACAATTGGCCCTGGAAGTTCCCGGGGAGCAGTGTGGTTTTGCTTGGCTTCTCTGTTAGGCAGGTTTGATCCATGGGTGACCATGGGGGTCCTTGATGCATTGCTATACACTTCTGATGGGCTGTGGACCCAAGAGAGACGTAAACACCCACATCACACTCCAGAGCAGTCATGCCTGGACTAACCACAAAACCTCATGTCAAAGAATGCTGCCTGATTGGTCAGTGCAAAATGCACAGGAAAGCCTGGAGAGGAAGATAAGCACAGTCTCAAGGAGGGAGGGCAGGCCAATCCACACAGAATGAGGGGTTTCCTCACATTTACCTCACATTTAGATGAAGATACTGCTCTAGAAGCAGTATTGTTATTTCTCATGTTTGAATTGGGGTTCCTAGCAGTCAACGTCAGCTGAGCTCAAATGAAATCACTGGGAACATCTCAGAGACACTATCACTGCAGCCACCCACGATTGTGCTTTTTATGTCTGAGCATGGATAAGAAGAGTGAGTGGAAGAGAAAGATCTGCCAGGAGGAAAGTTAAAATCCCAACCTCACATTTTCTTTGTAAACTCGAAACAAAACAAAATAAACTCATAACTGTACACAGCCCGTCACCAAACAGGCACATATTACAAGGACTTAATTTCCCAAGGCTTAGGGCTATTTCTCTGTGTCTCTGTCTTTAATTATTGAATTAGGCCTGGCACCTCGGAGGAGGAGAGCTACCTTGAGAATTTAGAGCTCATTCGTTAGACTATCTTTTCCATGTAGGAATCAGCAACTATATGATCAAGATCTGAGTTGAGTTTGGCTCTTTTTTTTTTTCAAGCTCTTATTTTATAGCCCACTTTGACCTTGAATTGGTTATCCTCCTGCCTTAGCCTCCCAAGTGCCAGAACGTCAAGCGTGTGCCACTGATTCTGTTGTTTATTTATTCTCCCCTATTCTCTCTGTTTGTGCATATTTCGTTCTTTTTCATGTTCACCTTTTCTGTCATTGCCTTTCATTTCCTTTTTTTCCATACTTTCCCCCCTCCTCCTCTTCCTCCTCTTCTTCCTCCTCCTTTTCTGGTGTTAGGAATTAAACTCATGGCTTTGAAAATCCTTGGAAGTCATAATGTGACTCAGCTACATATCAAGTATATTTTCTACATTTTCTTATTCTTTTAAATGAGAACACAAGTAGTCATTATTTTATTCATCTCAGTTATACAGTCAAAACTTGATGAGAGATGTTATTCTGTAAATATGTTTCTCATACCGGTTAATTAATAAAGCACTGTTGGGCCAATGGGAAAGCAGATAGGTGGGGCTAAGAGACAAGGAGGAAAGATGAAGTAGGAAGGAGGAGTCAGCATGTAGAGCCCAGAGGAAGCAAGATGCCACCCGCAGCGCTCAGATAACATGACCACGTGGAAATACTTAGGTAAGTAGAAATGGGTTAATCATTAAGTCAGAGCTAGCCCATAAATAATAATAGTAACTGGCCAACAGGATTGTATCAAATACAAAGTCTCTGAGTGTTATTGGGGCTCGCGTGGTGGTGGAACCAGGCGGCCGGCAGGAAAAACCTGCTCGTAACAAAAACTGGCTTTGTATGAAGACAAAGTACTAAGTCTTTATAGTATATAAGTACTTTATAGTATATAAGTACTATATAGTATATAAGGACTATAAGTACTTAGTCCTTATAGTACTAAGACCAAAATGCAAACAAGAACTTTGTTCTTACTATTTTCTAGTCACCCTCACATATTGTTTAAGCCTCCCACAAATTGTATGGAATAGATTCATAGATCTTTGCTTCTTTCCTTTGGAGAGTTGTTCACACCTTGAATTGGTTTCCAATGTTTGAGGAATGTCTTACAATGTAAGTTTTGGTGAAAATTCCCACTATAGGACCTGAAATTATTTAGATGTTTGTTGTAGGCTCCATTGCAGCCTACAACATAGATATACATGATCTATATTTAGTCAAGCAGTGGTACCAGCCTAGACTTTGAGGTGGTAGTAGCAAGAAACAGATGCAATAGGGAAGTTTAGAATTTATTACCATTTTATCCCAGAATTGGGGAGGCAGAGGCAGGCAGATCTCTGTGAGTTGGAGGCCAGCCAGGGCTACACAGAGAAACCCTGTTTCAAAAACTCAAAAAAAAAAAAAAAAAAAAAAGAAGAAGAAGAAAAGAAAAGAAAAAAAGAAAAGAAGAGAGAAGGAGAAGAAGAAGAAAATAAGAAGAAGAAGAAGCAGAAAGAGAGAGACAGACAGAGAAAGAGAGAGAGGGAGAGAGAGAGATTATTCTCCAGGTAAGGGTAAGCCAGGGACTGACTCCATACCTCATTTCCTACTCTGAAAATGGTTCCAAGGGATTGCAATATTGGGAAAGGTATCAAATGTCAAAGGCCAGTAGCACTGGTAAATAAACCCCATTGTTCAGAACAGTGCAATGACAGAACATCTTCTGGCCCAGCTGTGGCTATCAGTTGGTTGTGGCTCTGGCAATGCTTTTGGCTTTTGGGTCAACCCATCCCTCCTGTCATTTCTAAGTTGATACTCCAGCCTTCTGGATGCTTTTTATAACCAAAGGATGCACCATTCTTGGAACTGGACCAAACAGGATCCTCAACCTTAATAGGATATTTAAGCTTCCTCATATCCTAATAATAAGTGACTACTGTCTAAGTAGCATTAGCTTATATTACTTGAAACAAAGAACCCTTACAAGTGGAGATATCACTTTTCATTTGCTTTATAGATTTGGAAAGTTAGTCTAAAAGAAACAAACATATTACACAAGGTCAAGCGAAAGTATAATGGATCCACTGGTTTGAAAGCCTAAGGTAATCTTCCATCCTTTATACATGCAGAGAAGACTGAATTGGTAAGGGACATTAATCTGAATATAATTCAGAAAAGATGGGTTTTCTTGATTCATTTCAGCTCTGCCTCTGACTGGTATTATGACTTTGGGCACGCTCTGGTGTATGTGGGTAATCTTTCAAAGAAAAATTCAAAGTGTGGTTTACAGTTATTGTTTCTCATTTTTCTGAATAAAAGCATGGAGCCATTCCAAAAGGAAATTCCTTAAAATTTTGCATCTCCCTAAAATGTACACATACACATGCTTCATCCAGTTTCACTACAAGCTCATTCAGAAGTGTCAATTATATTCTCAAAACGAGAACTTTGAATCATGTTACTTCTCAATTTAGTGTCTATAAAATAATGTTTGGGATGATTCCATTTCTGGGCCAATTTGCTTTAGTAACCATGACCCCCTCTAACACACACAATAAAGTATGTTTATTTATACTTCCTTTCCCTTAGCTTGTATCATACTATCATCACTGAGATAATGTCAAGAGGACTTGAGTCCACACAATAGAAAATAAGAAATGAGGCTGGAGTTGTTCAGAATTGAGAAAGAAATACTCTGTCATGATCACTTTTATCAGCACAGGTTTTAGTAGCTGCAAATAACTGAAAAGCCTGGTTGAAAGTAATGTGAACAATTTCATGCCACAGTAAAGTTGGAGGTGAATGGTTACAGGGCTGATAAATTTATTGAAGCTGTACTTCTTTCCTTGTTTTGATTGGCTGGGATGTTAGCTCTTGTTACCTTCTCGACTATGAGCTGATACAGTTCTTACCAGGTTATGCAGAAAATAACATCATTTTTGTCTTAGTTACTTTTCTAATACTGTGATAAGAAACCATGACCAAGACATCTTAATAGAAAAAGAGAGTTTATTTGGGACTTACAGTTTCAGAGGGTTAGAGTCCACTATGGCAGAGCAAATGCATATTGACAAGAACAGCTGAGAGCTTACATCTTAATCCATAAGCAAGGGCAGACCAACCGACTGAAGGACAGACAGGCAGACAGACAGACAGACAGACAGACAGACAGACACACACACACACACAGAGAGAGAGAGAGAGGGGGAGGGAGAAGGAGTGGGAGAGGAAGAGAGAGAGACAGAGAGAGACAGAGAGAGACAGAGAGACAGAGGGACAGAGAGAGACTGGGAATAATGAAAATCTCAAAACCACCCCCAGTGACACACATCTTCCAGCAAAGCCAGACATAACCCTTCCCAAACAGCCCCACTAACTAAGGACCAAGTATTCAAATATACAAGCAATTTAAGCCACCATACATGGGATTCTTGCCTTTAACCAATATATACTAATTGGTGCTAAATGTACCCTCATTTGAAATTAGGTGTGGACTTGAACAGATACATGGAACAGTTATTTTCAAGCATTGGGTAGTAGACATAAGATCCCAAGATCCCTCTGGATTGCAAGAGATAAGAAGTGCAGTAAATAAGCTATGCATTTTTCTCCCAGAAAGAGACACTTAAAAAAGAATTTGTTTTTATTTACTTATTTAATTATTTGTATATGTGTTTGTCTGTGTATGGCCCTGTGCATGTGAGTGCAGTACTGTTGGAAGCCAGAAAAGGACGTCAGATCCCTTGGAGCTGAAGCTGTAGGTCATTGTTTGTGAGCCAACCCGTGTAGGTTCTGGGAATTGAACTCTGGTCCTCTACAAGAGCAGGATGTGCTCTGACCCATGGAGACACCGTTTCAGCCCCGTGGGGGAAGTTTCTTGCTACAGCACAAAAAGTGGAGCCCAAACAGAAACTGATATTTCTGAGCTGAGGAAGCAGGGAGCAGTCTTCCAGGCTCCAGAGCAGCTACAAAATCCTGGGTAGGGCACTGGGGAAGAAGGGGTTGTTTTGGTGAACTCCCGAAGTCTGAGTGTGAATTTAGGAAACCTTCTTGGCTGTCAGATGGACCATAAAGATGAAGGTAAAGGCTCCACAGCCATGGCCTAGAAAGATTGCTATGGAGTTTCCTTTTAAAATGGCCCCATGACTTCTTGCTCAATAATGAGAAACCGGAAGCATAGACCAAACTCAGACTTCTCTAAACAGAAAGATTACTCTAGATAAACTAAATAAACTATCTAGATAAACTAGATAGACTTCCCAAAGTCACAGTGACCGGTGATGCCAGAGCCGGGATTAATTGAGGTGGCCTGCCTCACTCTGAATCACATTTGAACTAATATCACTTTATGGGTATATTATGAACAGAAGCCAGGCAGTTTAGGGCTACAGGTACTCCGCCTCAGTGAAGAAAGACAGAGCTTGGGTATTTGGGTAAGATCTAAGGAGTGTCATCTGTATTGTCTTAGTCAGTGTTCTATTGCATGAAGAGACACCATGACCACAGCAGATCTTATAAAGGAAGACATTTAATTGGGACTGATTTACAGTTCAGAAATTCAGTCCATTATTGTCATGGAGGGAAGCATGGTAGCACGTAGGCAGGCATGGTGCTGGAGAAGAAGCTGAGAGCCTACACCCAGAACGGCAGGCAGCAGGAAGTGACTGCTTGAGCTTCTGAGACCTCAAAGCCCATACCCAGTGATATACCTACTCCAATAAGGCCACACCTCCCAAAAGCAACTCCCAAAGTTGCTATGAGCCTATGGGACCATTTTCTTTTTTCGGTTTTCTTTTTCTGAGTTTCTTTTCTTTTTTTTTTTCTTTTTTCTTTCTATTTTACATATAGGTCCCAGGTCTCTCTCCCTCCCTTCCTCCCTCCCTCTCTCTCCCCCCTTTCATGCCCTACCACCGCCACCCTCCCCTTCTATCCCCCCTCCACTCCACATGTAGGGTGATGCTTTTCAGGAGGGGTCATCTAAATCTGTCAAGTCATTTGAAGTAGGGACTAGGCCTTCTCTCCTGTCTCTAGGTTAAGAGAGTGTCCCTCCATGGGGAATGTGCTCCCAAAGTCCTTTTGTGCACCAGGGATACATCCTGGTTCCACTGTCAGAGGTCCCTTAGACTGCTCAGGCCTTCTAACTGAAACCCATGTTCAGGGGTCTGAGTCAGTTCAATACTGGCTTCCCAGCTATCAGTCCGAGGGCCCATTAGCTCCTCCTTGTTCAGGTCAGCTGTCTCTATGTGTTTCTGTAGCCTGGTCTTGTTCTCCCTTTCTGCATCTGGATTCCAGTTTATCTGCTTCTGTTTCCATCAGCTACTAGATGAGGGCTCTATGATGGTTGATAAGTTAGTTATCAGTCTCATTATCAGGGAAGGGCATTTATGGTAGCCTTTTCACTGTTGCTCAAATTGTTAGTTGGGGTCAGTCTTGTAGGTCACTGGACATTTCTCTAGGTTCAGTTTTCTCTTCAAATCTATAATGGTTCCCTATTTTATGGTCTCTTTCTCTCTTTCTGTCTCTTCTCTCATCTATCTCTCCCCTGACTCAATCTTCCTAGTCCCACGTACTTTCCTCTCCTCCCCTTCTTTCTCTCCCAGTTCCCTCTCCACTCACTGCCCCCCCCCCCAATATGCTCAGGAGATCTTGTCTATGGGACCATTTTCATTCAAACTATCACATCTATGAAAGACCCTAGAGCAGTGGTTCCTTAGCCTGTGGGTCGTGACTCCTTTGAGGGAGGGTCACATATCAGATGAATATTTATATTTTGATTCGTAAATTACAGCTAGGAAGTAGCAATGATTTTGAGTTGGGAGGTCACCACATCATGAAGAACTGTATTAAAGGGTAGCAGCATTGGAAAGGTTGAGAACCACTGGTTTAGGCTATGTATGCTGCTGTACCGGTTAGGGCTTGTCAGCTAAACAAAAGCTAGGGTTATCTGGGAAGAAGGAACTTGAACTGAGAAAAATGCCTTCATTAGATTGGCCCATAAGTACGTCTGTGAAAGCGCCTTCTTGATTAATGATTGACCTGGCAGGGCCCAGCCCATTGTGGGTGATGCCACTTCCTCGAAAATGGTCCTGGGTGGTTTGAAAATTCAAACAGAGCAAGCCTTGAGTAGCAATAGAGAGAATAGTGTCCTGCCATGGCCTCTGCTTCAGTTTATACTTGCCTTCATGTTGAACTGTAAGCTGCGAGCCTAAAATAACCCTTTGCTTCCAAAGTTGCTTTTAGTTATAGTGTTTATGACAGCAACAGCAAGTAAACTTAGACACCTGTCTTAAGCGTAGGCCAGAAACCAAGACAATAGTATGCTTGCTTTGTTAAGAATAATCCCCAAGGTTTAAACACACACACACACACACACACATGCACACACACACACACACACACACACACACACACACACACACACACCAGTGACTAATTATTTGACCTTACACGACAAAGGAAGATGATATATTTCAGATATCCTATAGAATATCTTTTTACAACATCTAACATGTAATGACACAGGTACAGACATGTAAAGAGAAAATTAGATCCACATTCAAGGGGTGATAGGTAACAGAAAGAGAAGACAGGAGGACCCCTGCTGATTTAGAAGACAGACTTTATAGCCTCAATTAAGAATATATTTGAGGACTGAAAGGAAGAGGTGAACAAACTGGGTTCTCTAGTCCAACTGTGGCATCTTCTTGGTGAACCCTGCTGTGGCAATACTTCCCTGGGGAGTAGAAACTCAGGGTGAGATGAGTCAGGTCCTCACAGAGCAGTGTAGAGTCGCATTTCCCTTGAGCCATTGCAGGTGTGCTCCTCAGACACTTGCAGACTATGCCTTCTCCCATGCCTCCAGACTCTTCCACCCTGGATACTGGAAAGGCAAGCCTATGGACAGATTTGACAGTGCTGAAGAGGCTTGAGAAGCTCCCCGTGAAATCCCTTTCCTATGCTCCTGCAAGATGGGCACTGGACACCTGTTGCTGAGGATGATCTCAATAAGTAAATGTCTGTTAAGTAAGTGAACTGTATTAGCCACGAAAATATCCCACCTGCTCTGAATTTGTTGGAAGGAAGGAAGGAAGGAAGGAAGGAAGGAAGGAAGGAAGGAAGGAAGAAAGGAAGGAAGGAAGGAAAGTTAACTCAATCTCAGCAGTGTCTGAAATTTAGTGACACTGTACACCTAAGCCCCTCCTGTCGAAAGTAAAGGAGCTCCACGCAAAAACTCCACTTGGGTCCCATTCATACTCACACTCTCAATTCCTTCTCAAAAGCTCATGATGCAATGCCTTAATTTAAAGCAAAAACGAGTGTGACAGTGTTATCTCGAGTTATTCCTCCCTATTTCGTTTTAAAATTAAAGTATTGCAGTTAAACAAAATAAAAAGTTCCATTATGTTCTACACAGGAACACAGTTACTACCAGGCTTCTGTTTCTTTCTCAAATGGCAAGAACACTCCCCACTGTTCCTCACACTCCTTCTGCTAAAAGTCTTATCTTATCCTTGGAGGTGCTGAAAGACAGAGTAAACCATGCTTCATACGCAGTACAGAGAGAGCATCCCTGACAGTGCCAGGAGACAGCGAGAAATCCCGTCCCCTGCTTCTCACCTCCCTCCACTCTCTTTCAGAGCCTTCTTTACTCTTTCCCCTTTTCTTGTTTCCCTAACTCCACTTGGCCAGAGCAAGGCATGCCCTTTAGCTGCAGGCAAATCTTGTTTGCAATGCAGGAAGCTGTAGGAATTCTCCCCCAGGGGTGCTTTCACTCTTTATTTGAGCCTAATCCAGGGGATTAACAAATGGATCTACAGGAGACCTCCTCTCACTGTGAAAGGACAGACAAGTTGAAGCAGGAATAGTCCTCAAAAGAAAATCTCTGGTTCTGCTGGAAGCTAAGAGCCCTACACCACCAGGCATGGGGCCGGGTGTGTCCCATGGAGGCTGGGTCAGGGAGGATGTAGCTTTGCTGACATGATGCTTCTGTTGCTGCTGACATCACAGGGCCTATGCCTAAGAGCCCTGCCCATCTGACTTTCCCACATCCCCTGCCCTCTCTCACCCTCTTCAGAACCTACCCCAAATCTGTTGGATCTGTGCTGTGTCCTGGTTATATAGTATCTTAACATGGGTTGCAAGCAGCAGAATTTGAGAGAGGATTCTTGGGTGTGTGACTCTAGGGAACGAGTACCTGGAGGGTGAGAGAATAGCTGGGTAGCTGGAGGAATCAAGATCAGCAAGGGCAGGGACTCAGCAAGGGACTTGCTTCACTCTATACAGAGAGAGCATCCCAGATGCTGTCTCCTGGGCCTAATGTTTTTGTACCTCCGTGTCAAACATAGAGCCGTTCTTGGCTGAAAGGAGCACAGTCCCAGTGAGGCAGTGTGCACTGCTGGAGGTGATACCTCCTTCTGAAGGAGGGCCATGAAGAGCATCGTGGCACCTGCTACCCATGGAACCCACAGAGAAGGTACTGCAGTAGCTTTAGGCTAACTGGAGCTCATAACAAAGCACAAAATAACTAGAGTACAGGGCACTGAGAAGAGAAAGATGCCCCCAGCTCTGCTTTCCAGGCACTTGACTATGCACATTTTTAGTAAGCACGCAGACACATTTTCTGCCTTTGTTTTATGGAGTGTGAGTGTTCCTTACCCCATAGTCTATCAGATTAAAAACAGTTGTAATTTTTAAGTTATGTATACGTGTGGGTGTTTGTGTGTGGGTATGTGCACATGGGTGTAGTAGGTTCTTTCAGGGGCCAAAAGAGGGTGACTGTATGGTCCCTTGGAGCTGGAGTTGTAAGCAGGTACAAGCTACGTAATAAGGTGCTGGGAACCAAACTCTGCAAGAGCAATTCACGCTCTTAGCCATTGCACTGGGTGGTTTTGTGTACCATGTTGACACAAGCTAGAATCATCAGAGGAAGGAGCCTCAGCTGAGGAAATGCTTCCTTGAGATCCAGCTGTAAGGCATTTTCTCATTCAGTGATCAGTGGAGGAAGACTCAGCCCATGGTGGGTGGTGCCATCCCTGGGCCCCTGGACAAGCCATGGGAAGCAAGCCAGTAAGCAGCTCCTCTCCATAGCCTCTGCATCAGCACCTGCCTCTGGGATTCTGCTGTGTTTGAATTCCTGACTTCCTTCAGTGATGAACAGCAATGCTGAAGTGTAAGCCAAATAAACCCTTTCCTCCCCAGCTTGGCTTTTGGTCATGGTGTTTGGTCGAATCTATAGAAACCCTAACCAAGACAGCCACTGAACCATCTCTCAAGCCCCTCTGTCTGTTTTAAACAAGTAATAAGATCCTGGTCTCCCATCCTATATAACTTAAAATAAGGGCCCTCCTAAAATCACAAAGAGCATCCATTCTCCTGTCCATTGCTGCGGTCCCTTCTTCAGAGCCAACACCTTAGGGTTGTTCCTAGTCTTATCTGCTCCAGTAATAATTGTTTCCCATTTTCACTTAATAAATATTACCCTTCCCATCCTTTCATTTCCTAGTATGAAATTTCATTTCCAAGCTGAAAATGATGCAAAGGAATTAAAAAACAAGAAAGAATAAGCCACTTGGGTACCAGACTCATGAATAATCCAAGTGTTAGAATAAGTAGTCCAGATCTCAGATTCCTAAACCATACCCTTCCTAGGGAGTCTCCATACTAGTTGTCCTCTTCACCTTCAACCAGATGACCCAGAAGACCTCCTCTTTCAAGACTCTAACCCCCCTGAATGTCAGTCTCACATTTACATCTGAAAAAGGCCTGTGGTACATTGAACATATTGCTCATATTTTTAATATTATTTGAAAATGTTGGCTTATTTATTTTCTTCACTTTATTTTATCTCACAATGTTCTCCACAGGTTGTGTGAGACCTACTCTCTCTTATATTTAATTTTGTGGTGGTTAGATGTTTAAGGGATTTTTTCCAGAGTCTCTTGCAGCTAGATGAGACACCCTGACAAACTGGTTATGAGCAGATTTGCTATGAATCACTTCTCAATCATATCGGGGAGAAGGGGTATGGCTTAGCTTCTCCTCCTTCATCTATCTATGTTGGCTGTAAGTTGGGTAGGTAGATGAAAATAGCCTAAAGCTTATGCTATAAAAATGGTGCTTAAGCATACACCACCATCTCATACTCCTCTCATGCCATCATGTTACCCAGGGCTAGGCCTTTATGTCCCATTGAAGGAAAGGGTGACAATATTCCATCAGAGGGTACCCTAGAGCTCTACACTGAGTTGATGACAATCAGCCCTGGGTTGCTTGTCCTGGAGCATGATGGTGAGCAAAACTTTCCTATTGTATAAACCACTGCGGTCTAGCTCAGAATCCAAATATTGGAATTAGTTCAGCTTTGTTGCCTGTGTTGCTCTGTGCCACCCAATTCAGAGATTAAATAATTGAGTGGAAATCAGGACAACTTACTGAAAAGGGAAGTGACTGGGAAAGGCAGACAACATTTCAAAATGACAAACAAAAAATTGGAAGAGTAATTGCTTCTATTACCAAATTATAGTTCAGGAAAATGTGATATGGAAAAATACATTCAAGAAGGGACATGCAACTGAACATACAGCATCACAACTCTTCCCACAGGAATTCTGCTAGTCTCCAAGTTGCGTGCTTCCAAGGGAAGCCAGAGTCCGGTTGTATGCCTACCAAGAACACCATAGTCTGGATGGTTCTACTTGATTAGATGGTGACTCAGCATCTACTCTCTTTGCTTTACCTTTGGGTTTAAAATTACATTGGCTTAATTTGGAGAGGAAAAACTACTCCTTGATGCTCAGTATTTGGGTAATCATGGAATGATTTTCAAGCTGACATATAATATACCCCTTAAAGTGTCAAAAATAATTACTGCTCAGCAAAGGAATTGGAATGTCCACAGTTAATATGTCCTCTGTACAGGTACGTTTTAGATTTTATAAAGGGAGACTGTGATAAAAGTTTATCTAGGTTCTTCTTTTTATCTTAAAAAATAAAACCCAATTATTATATATCTACTTGTTATGGAGATTTTTGCAAATGTTCTCTAAGTTGGCTGGTTGGTCATCTTTTCCAAGAGGTTCATTTTGTGATACAGAGAAAGTGACCAAGAGCAGGAGAGGACTTGTTAAGCTGGTCCCTTTAGTCATGCCAGCCTCTCCCACACACCATGCTCAAACCCATGCTCCTGTCTGCATTTCGAGTTCTACTGTTCTCCACAGTTACTCTTTGGGAATATTGTTCTCCCCCTCCTTTTTGGACTGGTCTTATTTCCATTCTTCATTTTTTTTTTAATTTTTATAAGAACCAGGAGGCACTGTGCTTCTCAGCTCCATTTCTGAGGTTCATAACTTGTGCTTAGATATAGCCCTTTGTGGTATATGGATTATACAGATCATATTTTCTTCAAATGCACAGTTGTCTGTCTGAAGCTAACACTCATACCTTACCTAGTTTTTGTTTTCTGGAACACAGTAGGTCCTGGAAGCCTAGGAGGTGCTCCACAAAAATCAATACGTGTTCAGTTAAGTTGACACATTGGTTGCTAGGTAATACATGTAATTATTTTGAGACAGGGTTTCTCTGAGCAGCTTTGGCTGTCTTGGAACTTGCTTTGCAGACCAGGCTGGCCTGCAACTCAGATCTGCCTGCCTTTGCCTCTCAAGTGATGAAAGACATGCTCCACCATCACCTGGCTGGTTAAAGCTTTTAAAGCAGCTTTAACTCCTAGATCTTTACATCTTATCATCAACCTTGGTAAGCATGTATAAACATACACAAAAATTATGCCTTCACTTGGTTCATCAATATTAATTGGGTACCTACTATGCATAGACATTGTGCTGGTTCTGGTTATATCATAAAATCCTTGTGTGCCTTTCCCTGGGTAGCTGAGGGAAAGAGTCTAGATAGAGTTTTTAGTCATCGGTCCTGCTGATTAGGTAGAAGAACCAGGTCTCCTGGGTTTGAGACAGGAAGGAGGCACAGTTGTCAATTGCAACAGTGATTCTGCCCAGAGGAGTGGGAACTTGGGCTTGGGCCTGTCTCTAGGCTACATTTGTCTGGAGATGCCAACTTAGTCCACCAGTCTACTCATTTTATATTTTAAGGGTGTGACTAGAAAAAAAGGGGGGCTTAGTAACAATCATCTTATATGCCTAATAAATGATGTAAAAAACTCAAAAATATTTATGAGATGACCTTAAAGTTTTAAATCAACTTCTGTAGATAGGATTTAGAGAAATGGAAGGAATCCTATGGCTATAATAGGGAAGTTCCCTGTCCACAATTTGAGTGTTGAAACCTCAGTTCAGCTTCTTGATCGCTGAGCTGGTTGTCAGATAGATGAAGAGAAAGGAGAATGTGGACTCGGAACAGACAAGAAAAGCTCAAGGATCCTGCATAAGCTTTAGAGCAGGTGCAGCTGCATGCAGGACTCCCTTGTTCCCCAGGCAATCTTCAGGAAAAGGGGCAACAGCTAAAGCCAGGAAATCATGATACTGGCATTGTGCCTATGTGCATCCCGAGGCCTGATGATGTCTCCCTAGCTTCCCCAATCGATACCTGAAGCTGCATCATTAGAAGAGGGAGTTCTAATAGCTCTGCTTTATGGCTGCTTGTCCTTAGACCCTTAGGTGGTAGATGAGGTTGGGCACCAGGTGGTATGGGGAACTGTGGTATAGATGCTGTTCATCACCTCGGGGCATCCATTTAACTCAAGATTTTAAAGGACGAAAAGCAATTTTAAGTTAACATAAGCACTACAGAATAGAATATGAACCTTGCATAGGTTCTAAAGATTGCACAAGAGATATGAAGGAAGCCTGGCACCTTCTGGTTGCCCTTGGCTGTTTGGTCTGTTCATGAGGTCCCAAACCTCTCTTGTTTAGTTGGAAAGGTCTGGCATTTCTGCAAGGTGCATGCTGTCTTCGCTGGTGGAGCTACTGGGCTTCTTACATGTCAGCAGCCAAGATTCCCTCTGTCAGCTAGCAGAGTTCATTGTTCTATCACCTCAAAAATTGTAGGACCCAAATCAGCTGACATGGTGCTGACCATTCCTGAGTTTTCACCAGAATACTGGGTTATTGATGGTTGGGGTAATTTGGCATTGAAGGTTCCAGTTCCATTAGTTAAGTAATAAAAAGGTAGCTGGGTGCAGTTTCAGAAGATCCAAAGTTCCCCTTTGGGTCATGATTTGATTTTTGTATGGAAATGAACAGTGTCTAATAGCTTGGACTGGAATAGTTAGGACTTTTTTCTTATAAACTCCTCACCGAAAGCAATTATTTCCTAAGTTTTAGAAGCAAATGAACCATAGAATAGCATCTGTGGAGCGTGTTGTAAGAAAAGACTATAATTACCAAGTTAGACATGTGCTAGGACAACAGCCCTTTGCTGATCAACAGAGTCACTGCTGAAGTAGTCATTGAGAAACACGTTAGGCAGCCAGTTCTCAATTGTATGTGCCAGTGGGAAGGAGTGGCAGTGCAAAGAGTCCCCAGCAGCAAATAATCCCCAAATCACTGCTGTTTGGCCTCAGGAGGTATCATGTGTTTCTTTCTTTCTTCTTCCTCCTTTGGCAACAGAGTCCTTTAATTAGATCCCATGCATATTATTGTCAACATTAGCTTGACTTTCTCAACAGATACTCATGGCTGGCAGGAAAGGACACCCTGGGCAACAGGAGAAATTCATTTGGGGATTAAAAATTAGTAGGAGACAATTCTGGTATGGGTAATCCCCATGTGGATAACTGAGTGTTGACTGGCATTTATAGAAGTGTGTTGAGGGCAGAGGATAGATGTAAATGAAAGTGTGGTCCCTCCTGCTTCCCCTGGGCTACTCGGTCCTTTCTTGAAGATGCAGACTTCTCTCATTTTTTCAGAAAGCCCAGCACTATGCTTGTACATCCTCTAAGAACCTCAGAGTCTCTCAGTGGTCTATCTGTTCCACCCCACCCTCCTCAAGTAGCAGGAAGGAAACTGAGTCATCCAGGCATGAAGAGAGTGAGTCCTGAGACTAAAGCCTGGTGAGAAAGAGAGGCTGGATGCATTGGTACTGGGGAAAGCCTTCCTTGGTACTCAGCAGGCCATTTAGAATCTATGAAAATGGACTCATTTTACACTATGTTAAGTGCTGGCAATAGACACTTAGTTGGGTAGCACTTATTCCCCTATTCATTAAGATGTCAGAATGAGCAGGGTCAACACCTCCTACAAGGCTTGCGAATGGTGATCTTCCAGAGACTCCCGGAAGAACACTGTTTTCAGTCTGATGATGAAATTGGGCAGAGATGAGTTCACACACGGTCAGACCCGGCAACCATTCATTATGAGATCTATGAAGTCAAAGCAGACATACACACAGATGCACACTGAAAACCTTCTGCTTTGTGAGTGTGTGGGTGTCAGAGGGCAGCTCTCTGGAGTGATTTCTCTTTTTCTACCACATATGCCACTAGGATTGAGTTTGGGTCATCAGGCTCAGTAGCAAGAGTCTTCACTCACTGGGTCTTTCCAGGCCATAAATATGCATTTATAAAATACATGTACTGTAAATTACATTTAAAAGTGATGAAATACGAAACTGCAAAAAGTCAGACTTCAGAAAAGAAATGTGCTCCTTGAACCAAGTCAGCAAAGTTAAAATTGTGTGTGTTCCAGGGCCTCTGAAACTTTAGAGGGAGTACAGCGGAAACAGGCCCGATTGACATAAGAATACTGTGGTTGTATCTGGCTGCAGGAAGCTTGTCATCACCTACCCATCTCCCAGGGCTAAGGTACTGGACTCTGGGTGGCTGGTTTGGTTATTGTCTCGTGGCTGTGTTCATGCTTTCGATTGTTTGACTAACACAAAGAAAACTAAAACAATTCCCCGAATAGTTGATTTTTCAAATTAACATTTGCCCAATAATCTGAATATCCTAAAACAATTTATCCCACTTTTCACCTCTCTCTGTCCGTGCAGAACATAAAATAAATCGAATTTACATAAGTGCCATTACCAAAAGGGGGAAAAGAACACAAGTTAATATGTCTACTTAATGATTCATCTTAAGAGTCAAAGCAGCTCTTATCGAAATTGCCCCTCCAGGCCATCTGCACACAGATGAGCTGTGCCCACCCCTTCTGCATCCCCATGAAGTCTCCCAAATGAGGCATTTTCACATGGTAGTCGACTAGGAGCTGAAGTCACGAAAGCCACAACATCTGGAACAGGAGGAAATACTTCGCTGGAAAGAACTTGACAAACTCTGAAAACAAAGTTCTAGACTTTGCTCATTTATTTTGGCTGCAAAGCCAAGCTCACTGCAAAGCTCAAAGAGGATTTGTCCAAGGCTCCTTTCAAAGACATAAAAAGCCAGCCTGGCACTGAAATTAACGCATGGGCTGCATACACAGTGGAGACAGTTATCTGATACTGAGGGGAGAGAGCCACACTAGGCCTTTGTGTTATTTATGAGATTACTATTGGAGGAAACAGGAGCAATTAGATACCCCCTGCTCTCAGCTCAGGGGAAGGAAAAAAGGTGTCAAACATAGCTTTTCAATTTGTCTCTTGATCATTTCTTCCTCGCTACATCTTAAAATCCAAATATACACATGCCTCGTGCTTGCTGGTCTCAGCGACTCCTTTGCCTGTTTCTTTTTTATTCTTTGAAGACTCCATGGATTTCAAATGATGATGATGGACTCCTAAAATACTTAAGTAGAGATTGCAACTTAAAACAACAGGGTTTTATTATTTTGGGTGACTATAAAATAACATGCATATGTTCATGCATGCATATTTCTGCATTATAGATAAGAAACACGCAAGAGCCTGAAAACTTCCTTGAATTGTGGAAGCACTTGTCATTCTTTGGTCTGTTTGGATTCTGAAGCTCCCACACTTGAGGGTGTTCCCCACAGTGAGAGAGTTTCCAGGAATCAGGGAGGGTGTGGCATGCCTTCTTGCTGTCAGAAGGCATTCTGCACCGGTCAGGTGTTTGAACACGCATCGAGTGATACAAAAAGCACACACTAGGGACTTCATCTTATTGGTGGGACCAGACACCTCCATTCTCCAGTGCCAGTAACTGAAGGCATATAATGTCTGCCTAGAGCTGGCAAAGCCATGCCCCGCTGGGACAACAGTGTCAGGCTACAGCGGTAGCAGAACTTCACCCTTTGGGTCCTGTGGTATATTTTGGCTGTGGTCTTGCCTACATAGCAGTGTGCTTTGTGGCTGCCCATCTCCCACTTGTTCTCCAGGTATATCATCTAGGATCCACTCAGCACATTCCCTTTTCTGCTTAGATTAGGCTGGGAAGGGCTCTGTTGCTTGAGGTGTAGAACCTGGGCAGGCTTTCCTTTAATACTGTCTCTCAGGATACCCACTGTTAATATTTTAACACACAGCATTCTGGCCTGTTTTATAGCCATTTTAGAACTCATGCAGCATTCACCAGGGTCAGGACAGAGTCTTGACACATAGCTGAAATAGTGGTGGGGAGATTCACCTCCACAGCGCTGGTAGAGAAGCTCGCTACCCGCTTTTCTCAGAGGTTCACACTCATATTTTAATTGCCTTTGGTTTCTGGGCACAGTGGCGGGTGAAACAAACATATCAAAAATAAGCCTGAGGGCAGCTGATAACTGTGATGTTTGTCTTTAATAACAGTAGGAATCATGATTACACTTGAATGCCCACTGTGAGGTACCAGGTCTTCTCTTGATTACACAGGTTATTATTATTTTTACATTTTTCTTGATTTTTATTAATATTTTCATATATTTTCATCATGTCTCTCCACTTTCCCAGGTCCTCCCAGATTCTCCCCATCTCCCTACCCACACAACCTTATGCACAAAACCACCAAAATAAAACTCAAAATAAAAACCAAAATGAGACAAAAAAAATAAATGAGACAAAAAAAATAAATAACATGGAGTTTGTTTTTTGTTGGTTATCTACTCCTGTGCTTGGGGCTTCTCCGGAATATGCTTGATATACTCAATAACGTTCCACTGGAGAATAATGATTTCCCTTTTTCATCTGATTATCAATTGCAAATAGCTTCTTGGTTAGAACTGGGACCTTACATTCACTTTCTTCTCTCAGCATTGGGTCCATATGATTACACAGGTTAGCTCACTTGTGCCTCAAAGATTTCCAATGGTGATAGAACATCTTAATTAGATCTTTATAATGTCCCATGAAGTAGATGTGTTATTCTCATTTATAAATCAGGAAAATGAGGCTTACCAATGTTAAATACTTGAATTCAAGTAGGAGGCAGGTTCAGATTTTTTTCCAAGCCAGGGTTTCTCTGTATAACAGCCCTGGCTGTCCTGGAACTCTCCTTGTAGATTAGGCTGGCCTTGACCTCACGGAGATCCACCTGCCTCTGCCTCCCGAGTGCTGGGATCAAAGGCATGTGCCACTACCACCAGGCCAGAATTTTTATTCAGGCTGATTAATTGCACTCTAACCTCATTGCAGTTGTCTCTAGGTGAGTTGCCCAGGTCCTTGGGCCATCAACCAGTAGGCTTGGTTCTGCAACCCACGAGATACACTTCGTTAATATGAACGTGTTTACTGAAACTCCACTCAGAGAAACAGGAATCAGAAGGCATCCACTTTGAGTAGGCAACAGGAATATGCTGCTAGAAAATACAGATCACATAGCATTTTAGTATAGGTCTTCTCACTTAATGCCATGAAATGGCTAGAGAATAGTTATAATGAATAAAGCCAAGATCCTCATACTAACTTGGGGCTTAAAGAAGAAAGGAAAGAGAAAGGGGGTGAAGTTGTGAGGGTGAACTGAGGGATTCTTAGGAGACTCTTCATGGTAATTTTGGAACACCATGGTGAACAGAGAAGTGGAGGGAAGTTCACCACAAGTTCAAGGAATTGTAGTCAGCAGGGATGTGCTGTGTTTGGTGAGCTATGTCTTAAAGCCTGAACTATGGGGATGAAGTCAGATCACTGGTTCCTGTTGGGGTGACCTCATAAAAGTATTGATTCAATAGAAGCGTTGTGTGGCCTGAGCCCACTGTATTCAAAATGTGTCTTCAAGAAGCCCGTGATTAGGAGAAAGACAAGTGGGTAAGAATCTGGATCTGGAGGATTCTGAGCTGATGGTGTCGCTGTGGCTCTGACAGGCTTTGCAAAGGAAGTGTGATGGCAAGCCTGTCTGGTACCTAGCGTGGGCCCTTCAGGTTAGTTATGATAAGGTTTCCTTGTGCGTGTGTAAACAGAAAGTCAGACGAGATCGAAAATTATGGTCAGGGTTCTTACTGTTAACCACAATTTAAAAGAAGTACAACCCAAATTGGCGCAATTGATTATGCAAGGCTGAAAGAATTTCTTGCTAAAACAGACGGCTATGGGCATGCCTTGTTCTTTTTATTTTTTCTTTCAAATTGTGCCCCCAAAACAATTAAGCCTGAATAACTAAGTGCAATCAAGTGGTGCTAAATCGAGCCAGGCTCCCCTTTAATGTGTTCCACAATCCGGCTGCTTTTCTTTTAGACTTGAAGGTACATCTTAGGGGTGACAGAGCTGGTTTCAAAGGGAAGCCATTCAGAGAGTGACTCATGGTGCCCTTCCCTTCCCCTGACAGCGGTTTCCTCCCCTGGTATGAATATAGCCAAGAAGCAATAAGCATTTGATCGACTGGGCCAGCTGCCAAATTTGAGTATCTAGTTTTAAATTAAACGCAACCCAAGATATTCTAGAGGCAAACATTATTTTTTGTCAATAACCTGCCAGTGTCATGCAAATTAAATAAAGAGTCTTTCACGAGACTAGGTAAAAGGGGGGTGTTCCCTTAAGGACAAGTCCAGGTGAGTGTGCTTGTACAGCAAAGAATGTGTCTTCCACAACCACAGCTCCAGTCAGCCGCTGTGGAGCAGGCCCCACAGTTGGTGAAGCAGGAGATTCTGCTCGACATTCTGCTCGCTCACTTGCTAGTTTGTTCAGAGATGCTCTCGGGGGAGTGTTATGGCTTGGATATGAAATGTCCCGCAGGTCTGCAATTCAATGCTTGTCTCCAAGCTCACAGCATAGTTCTGAAGGCTGCAGAACAGTGCTTCTCAACCTGTGGGCCGTGACCCCCTTAGCAAGCCGCTACCTCCAAAAATATTTACATTATGATTCATAACAGTAGCAAAAGTAGCAACAAAAATAATTTATGGTTGGGAGGAGTCACCACAGCACAAGGAAGGTTGAGAGCCACTGCTGGGGAAGAACTATTAGAGGCAAGAGCTACCAGAGGAAAGTAAGCCATAGGGGCCTTTGGAATGCGTATGCATTCTGGTTTCAGAGTAAGTAAGGGTCAGGGTTAGGGTTAGTGTTATTTGTGTTGAGTGAGTGAGTGAGTGAGTGAGTGAGTGAGTGAGTGAGTGAGTGAGGAGTGGCTCACGCCTTACAGTTTTCCCAGCAATTGGCAGAAGTCAACAAGGCAGGGTCTCTTCCTTGAGGCCTCCTTTATATTTTGGGGAAGGCTCTTCAGACTCCAAAGGGAGTTTGCCCTGAGGTCGAAAGGACTGCCTATGGCCCTGCTCCAGACCAGAAAAAGTTGGACATGTGACATCCAGACCTGAGGTGTTCAGTTAGGTGCAGCACCCACTGAAGTAAAGGTTAACATATATTAAGTGTACATATTTATGAGATATAGTATGGTATTTTTGATAATACTTGTATACATGTGTAATGACTAAATCAAATGCTGGATTATTTGGTAGTTGTTCCTTTTTTTTTTTTTTTAAAGGAATCTCCACTCTATATTCCAGAATGGGCATGCTCTAACTTATATTCCTACCAACAGTGTGAGAATTTCTTATTCTTTATATCATCAGCATATACATCATCTCAAATATCTATCTTTTCTTGAGCTGGGAACACTCAAAATTCTTTACAGTCACTGTTTCAAAATAGAATAAAAATAATGAATGATAGCCAGCCTACCTTGCTGTAGAATATTAGAAATATTCTTTCTATTTAGCCATAGTTTTGTACCCATTAACTATCCCTTCTCTCCTTCATTCCTACCATTCCAAAGCTCTCTCCATCTAGGTCAATTTATTCGCCTCCCATATGTGTGAGGACATACAACATTTGTTTCTCTGCATTTGGCCTCCGTGGTGTGACATGTTCTCTAACTCACCCACCTTGCTGAAAATGGCAGGATTTCAGCTTCTTTCATGGCTGAGAATATCCCATTCTGTTTATGAATACCTTCTCTTTATTCATTTGTCATTGCAGACCTAGGTTGACCCCCATCTTAGCTTTGTGATCAGTACTGCAAATAGGTGTGCAGATGTTTTTCAATACATATTAAATTTCATTTCTTAAAATCCACACCATCTAGCAGTGGTGCTCCTGAGTCATTGTGTGCCTCTATTTTTCTTTTTTGAGAAACCTTCATTCTACTTTACAGAATGGTTGTGCTAATTTACATCCCCCCCAACAGAGTATGTGAAGTCCCCTTTTCTTTTTGTTTTCAGATTTGTTTTATTCATATGAGTGTTTTGCCTGCATGCATGTTTGTGTATCAGGTGCGTGCCTGTAGCCTAAGGAAGTGTTGAGCCTCCAATGTGGGTGCTGGGAATCAAACCTAGGTCCTTCTAAAGAACAAGTGCTCTTAAGCATGGAGCCAACTCTGTAGCCCTCAGGAGAGTTCCCCTTTTCTATATCCTCATTAGCATGCCATTTCTTTTGCCTTAGAAAGCCTTCTTTTCATCATATATATTCATTGTACATGGTGTTTTGTTACATAAAAGCACTTATACAAGTACACACCTCCTCACCACACTTGTCTTTCTTCCTTCCTCACACCTCCCCCTCTTAGCCCCCTAAGACACTTTCACCTCTGCTTTTACATCATATATGCATACCTACTTTATACCTATAGAAAATATCAAAATTACAAATGAGAGAACACACGGTATCCGTATTTCTGCAACTGGCTTATTTTGCTTGATATGATTATCTGAGTTGCATCCATTTTCCTGCAAGTGACATAACTATTCTTTCCAGTGGCTGAAAGAAAACATCATTTTGTGTGTGTATGTGTGTGCATGCCTGCTTGTCCACATGTGATCTTGCTTATCCAGTTCTCTGTTGTTGGAGACTTAGGGTGGCTCCACTAATTAGCTATTGTGGATGCTGCTACAGAAAACACTTAGGTGCATGCATGTCTGTGATATATTGATTTGGAGTCCTTTGGGTTAGTGTCTAGGAGTTTTACAGCTGGGTCTCACGGTGAGTCTTTTTTAGCTTTTTGAGGAACCACCATACTGTTTTCCATTGTAGCTGAAGTCTCATAATCCCATCAGTAGTATATGAGGGTACCTTCCTGACTATATTTTAATTAGCATTGCTACTGGGTTTTTTTGTTTGTTTGTTTTTTGTTTTGTTTTGTTTTGTTTTTGGTCTTTTGGTCTTCTTTGTCTTTTACTTCTAATATTCGAAGCTCTTTGCCTTTTTTCAATTTGAAATCTTTTTCTACAATATTTTCTAATCTTGGTTTCCACTTCCCCAGCTCCCCACACTTTCCAGTTCACCAAATCCATACACTTTCCTTTCTCTCTTTGCCATTAGAATACAGGCATATAAAACTAATAAAATAAAAACAAAAAGAAAAAAAGAGTCAAAGAAATGCACAAAAAATAGATACAATACCAAGACTTACATATTTGTACACACAGAAAACACATATAAAAAAATTGCACTCTCTCCATAATAAAAAAGCAAATATCTGTAATGTTAAAAAAGTACACTGAAAAAGCACTTAAGACAAAAACAAAATGAAAGCTCCATTTTGTTCATTTTGTTTTGGCCATCTACAGCTGGGCATGGGGTCTACTCTTGAGGGCACCCAGTGAGATTCTATTGGGAAAACTAAGTTTCCCTTCCCAAGAGGTTATCACCTGGAAATAGCTTCTGAGCTGGGGATGAGGGACTGTGTTCTGAGCTGAAGATGGGGGTTGTGTTCTGAGCTGAAGATGGGGGCTGTGTTCTGAGCTGAGGATGGGGGCTGTGTTTACTTCTCTGCTCAGCACTGGTTTAGACTTGTGCAGGCCTGTGCATCCTGCCACAGTCTCTGTGAGGTCATGTGTGCACCGGTCCCTTTGTGTTTAGAAGGTTTGTTTCCTTGGTGTCTTCCATCCCCACCAGCTCTGTCTTTCTACCTCATCCTCAGCAGAGTTCCCTGGGCCCTGAGGGGAAGAACTTGATGGAGACACCTTATTTAGGGAATGTCTTGCTCTCTGTACATTGTCTAGCTGTGAATCTATTTGTTCTCCTCTATTGTAGGAGGAAGCTTTTCTGATAATGGTCCAGCAAGGCACTGGTCAATGGGTATAGAAGAATCTTGTTAGAAGTTCTTTTATCGATATTTCTTTTTATCAGAATAACAGTATTTGGTTTTCTCCACCATTCTGTCATCAACGGCTTTGGAAGATCATGCAGGGGTTTAATGTTCTCCTCAGGGTTTCTCCTGTTTGTTCCAGGCCAGTGCATTAGGTGGTTGTCACTCAGCTGTGGGCCTTACACACAGAGTAAAGCTGACCTCATCTGAGCTAGACTCAATACAGATATCTTAAAGGGGAAAGGAATCCTATTTTGTAAAGATACTGTAATGTTAAGGAATTCATCTTTAGTATTCCAGAGAATGGCATTGTAGGGAGTGAGTGAATTCCCAATGGAACCAATGTTTATTATTTGACTTGAGCCAGCCATGTCAAATACCAAGAACCAACCTCAGACTCATGGGTGGTAGAGCTTTCTCCATTTGGGTCTGGCTGGGAATAGGCAAAACCTTCCTCTGGTCTGAGTGTGAATGTTGGCTGTGTGTGCAAAAACTAGCACTGGCCACTTCCTCTTCCTAGATGCTTACAGCCTGGCACTGGGCGCCTACAAAGACCTATTACCGAGACTCACTCCCCTGCCCTCCTGTCCCGTCCCTACCTGTGCTGTTCATAATACATTTGCTGAGGTTCCAGGTCGCACAGTAGTTCATGCCACTTTGTCAGAGGGTATACAGCCCACCCCACCCAGCTTTTCTGTACATATGCCTGTTCATCTGTCCTTTCTTCATTCCCTCCCACCCCAGTCAGGCTTCCAGACTCAACCCACAAGGGGTTAGGTATGACATATTCCCTTCAGAAGCTAAACTCTGTTGTGATTTTTGTTTTTTAAGTGTAAAGTTTTTATAGAATACAACTTTATCATCACAATGCTAAAGAGTAGCTTGGGAATGGTCCTGAATTAGTCTTACAGTCACATAATTTAATGTAATGCCCCTTCAATTTTCACTGTATTTCTAGTTTTGGTCTGGTTATATCTGGCAAGTGTTGATGCCTTTCTTTTTTTAAGGCAATCTTTAAACTCTCCCTGTTGAACTGCCAGCAGGTAAGGATTTGCTGGTACAAAGTTTGTTACCCCCTCAATCTATCTACTGACAGCCTTTCCTGTATTTTCCTTTTCCTTCTTCCACAGTTCACATTTTCCTCCTTTGAAGTCCCTTACAAAAAAAAAAAAAAAAAGTGATCCGGTTTAAGGATGAAGGTTATTTTGATTACAGGGTCTAATACTCACAAATGGGAAAGAAGACATCAATGAGACAATTCACCCAAGTGGAAAGCCTTGCCCAATGAGGCTCCAGTGCAGGGGTGCCATTCCAGACTTCTTTGCTGTTCCAGACTCCTTTGCTCCTCTCCATCATTTGGCCCCCTCTCCACAGCCCTTGCTTTGCAAGTTCCTCTGACTTCCCTCAGCCTTGCTCAGCGCCTGCGCAGAGCAGGTGGCTTGCATCTGGACGCCTATCTTTCTAGGCTGGGTGCCTATCTTTCTAAGCGGCTTAGGTACTAGAACATAGCCTGCTTAGATAACACTCTCGAGGGAAAGCACACCTAAGGAAGACAAGGGAAGGCAATTACTTGACTTCAAGAGCAGACAAGCCTGAGGAGAAAGGTGTAACAAAAAAATGCTCTGCGGCTAGGATGGGCTTCCTGAAGCTTCACCTCCCAGCTCACGCCTGTATTAGGCGTCATCTCGCCTCCTTCTGCAGAGTGAGTTGAGCGGTCTTCTGTGGAGCTTGCATCTTCACCGTCATTATTTGTAAGTAGCTGGAGGAAAAGAAAAAGAATCAAACAAAATCTCAGATGTCTCACCCACTCCCTTTGTGGATCGACTGAAATGTGAATGGAGATACCTACTTGTTCAGCAGGGCTCAGCATGGGTGCCACTTTTCATTTTAACTTTCCGTTATTCTGTGCACACTTTGTGCTTCCTACTTTTAAAAGCACTGCTATTTGTAACTCAATTGAGATCAAGACTTGCTCACCCTCAAAAGGATGAAGATTCTGCATAAAGTGTTCTCATCTGGTGGCCCGAGAAGCTATGTGCCTGGCCCAGGTTAAGTGAAGTTGAGGGAAATGGAAATGTTGACATTTCTTTAAACAATAAAAATTACAAGTGATTGCCAAAGTGCCAAGAGCTGACATTTACAGAGATTATTCCCCGATTATATATATGAAATATCATAAGTAATTAGCTGATGGCAATTACCTCTCCCTTGTTATTTTTGCTTTTAGGATATTTCTAAAGCTTAGGTTACTAAAATTTCAAATAATGCTGGGCCTCGATGTCATGGGTCTTTATCCAAGTGATTGTGGTTTCTTGTAAACAGACCTGTGATCTGATTTCCATTGGGACAGGAGTTGTAAAAGGCCAGGGATTTTCGATGGATTTACACATATACTGTTTCAGTTAAGTTACCGAGGTCGACTTAACAGCCCTTTTCATCAGAGTTTAAATACATTTGCCACCCAGTGTCCCTCTGTCATGTAGGAGGGCATGGATGGTGACATGAAAAGAGGCTGGAGATAGGGTGGGGGCGAAGTCCAGCCTTGGGGAATTTCCAGCAGGGTCCTCTTCTGCAGACATTTTGTCACGTTCACTAGCTCAGTGGCGTCTGTGAGATGACTCATCAAGACAGGTCGATATGGAGGCAAGGGGCTGCCCTTTGTATGTTTCTTTTGCAAGGCCTTTTCCATTGTGCATCCCTCCCCTGTCCTGGCACCACAGGAGAGAGGCTGGCTTTCTTAAACCTTCTCAACCCAGGTTGGAACCAGTTCAAACAAACTCATGACACTCTGTTACTGGGTACAATGAAATTTCAACATCGAGCTATAATGACTAGTGAGAAATGTGTAAGTGACCAGTTTGGTTGTCACATACACTTGGCAAACAGTTATATTTCTAAATATTATTTCAGTCTTAGATATGATTTCTCCAGCAGGAAGTGAGAGATAAAAATGTGAACTAGAGCTATTATTCCATTTGGAATATGTGTCAGATCTGTGGATGAATCTGAGCGTCAACAGTAGTTCTGCAGAAATGCAGTATTTAGTGGAGGTGTGCTTTCCTAAGGACAGAAGGAAAAAGGTCCTGTGGGACAATCTTCCCTGTAGGTTTGCCTCACCATTTTGCATCTATGTGAGGATTCTTCAAGCAGAGGGGAAGCAGAGTGAATTTCTTCAGCCTCCCCACCTCTCCTATTTGCATCTCTGAGAACAAAACCTCTATTATTTCTAATCTTGGTTGGCAACCACAGCTTTGAACTCATCTTGGGTGTGAAAAGCTGGGAGAAAGGTGAAGAATTCCTCAAACCAATGGTCAGAGTTGATGAAATTCAATCCAATTCTTCTTTTCTCAGATTACAGGCTCCTTGGGGTGAAATACTGCGTTTTAAAGCAAAGGTACAAAGCTAATCTATCATAGCTTACCTCCAGGTGAGATTTATTCCACACTGCCTAGAGAAAACAGTGTGCCTGCTCTGCATGTGTAGGCCATATTCCTCTTATTATCCAGTTGAGAAATCCCCAGCATATGCAACGCCTGAAAAATGAGCGGGCAAGCCCACAGAATGTGACACTTATGCTAATCTGCGCCCTGCTGTGGAAAAACACACACAAGGATTCCATTACCACATTCATTAGGCTGCAGCACACTCTATACTGAATAGGATTATGAACTAGAATAGGATGAAAACAGTTGATTGAGCCCACTTAGCCAAAGCGCTCTGACATTGGCCAAATATGTTGGCATGGGATCATCGGCTCAGACTTTAAAGAGGACATTAGTGGCTGAAAGTTTGTCCTTTCCTTGGCTGTCATATTCATCAGCCCATGACACAAGTCATTGGTTTAGACAGTGAACACTGGAAACAGCAGTATATCTAAGAACTGGGTCTGGGGTCACTGTCTGCAACATCGACCCCACTCACCCCATACACCTGTTGGATAGTGCCTGGCATTCCCTCTCCACACTTCTTTCCTGATTAGGCTCAGAAAATGAATTGTGTGCTGATAACAACATATAGCTAGAAAAGAAATTAGAATCAGATGCAAAAACCAGTTCAGCAGTCAGCTTGCCCAAGTCTCCTCTTGCCTTTATCTTGGGGTTACTGGACACAGTTGTCACCTGTTGGCTTCATCTTCCTACAGTGGCAGAAATGTTTGCCACTCTGAGCTAAAAATATTTTAAGTAATGTCAGAAATAATAAAGAAAGAAATACAAGTGACGGCTTGGGGGATGTTATGGAATCTGACTGTGCAGGCAGAGGGAAGAGATTTAAATCCACCCATGTATATCATTAAGGAGATAATAATAAAAACCTTCTGTGGAAGCATGTTTTCAGCCTTAGGTTCTAGAAACCTCTTTGGGCATTTCTTTTTCAGTTTAGGAGTGTACACAGCATTTTTAAGGGAAGTTGTATCTAGCATCTTGATTTATGTCACTAATGTGCCCCTGAAAAGCTGCAGATAAATCAAATGTTGGTTTTGCACTCTCCCAGGGTCTTTTTTTGGCCAAGGCAACCCTGCAAGGAATCTTCCTGGGTATCTGTAAACTGACAGGTATAATTTTATGCCCACAACACAAATAATTCCTTAGTTTATCACTGTTCTGATATTGTTTCCCAGAAGCAGAGACAATGAGATAATGAAACAGGAAGTGTGGGAACCCCTGCAAGGAACTGCTGAGCTGAAATGACTGTGTCTTTTTACTTTTCCCCTCTTCATAAAATGGGACTGTCAGCGAACGGGGAGCCTTGTTTTTCTGTGCACAATTTGAGTGATGGTATGGAAAGACAATACTCAAACTGTTGAGTTTCCTTCCTTCCTTGCTTCCTTCCTTCCTTCTCTTCCTCCCTCCCTCCCTTCTTCCCCACCCACCCTACCCCCTCTTTTCTTTTCATTTTGTCTTTCTTTCCTTTTCTCTTGTTTTCTTTTCCTTCTTTCCTGTCTCCTCCTCCTCTTTCTCCTCCTCCTCTTTGTCCTCTTTCTTTTGAGACAGCATTTCTCTGTGTAGTCCTAGCTGGAACTACAGACCAGGCTGGCCGAGAACTTGCTATATAGCTGCTGGGAACGACCTTGAACTTCTGATCTTATTTCTTATCTCAGCCTTCCAAGTACTGGGATCACAGGTGTGGCTACCATGTCTCATTTACCTTTTGAGTTTTCCATGCATAAATCCCAAGAATGGCTTGGGATGCCCATAAACAGAGGTGGTGGTGGGGGGACATAGAGCCAGCAACCCACCATCCCATGATGCTTTACAAAAGGCAGACTCTAAGTACAGTGCAACAGAGTGGTCACTGAGAATCTGATTGCCTGTGGCTACCACTGCTCCTGCTGTACCCAGCTCTTCAGTCTGTCCTGCTCTAGGTCCTGAAAGTGTCTGGCTCCAAAACAGAACCAGATATGTGGCCAGTGGAATTAAAACAGCCATTGGGGAGGCTTTGGGGTGTTCCCCTCAAGATGCTGTGCCCTCCCCACCTTGTTTTTCCCACTTAATTTGCCTATTGCCCTGTGTCCTCCAGGTCCCTTGGACACCAGAAAGCATCAAGTAGGTTGAAGGAGGCTTTGTGTTTTTCCAGGAGAACATAGCCCTTTGCACCCAGCTTGTAATACAATCTTTCCTCTCTAGGGCTGCAAATGCTACAGTGAAAAACTGTTTGAAAACCTCTTTTATCATTCATCGTCTCCAGACTGAAATTGTTTTTGACAACGTCTGCAGAAAACAAGCAGTGTTCTGGCTACTGGCGAGTCGGGTAAAGGGAAGAAACACATGTTCACTGTCAGCCAGAGCCCCGGAGAAGGCCCTGACAACCTTTTAACCCTCTTTCCCAGAGAAAGGGCCCAAATGTTTTTTGGGAACAAACTTACCACATTATCTTAAGCATCTTTGTAATTTGATGTGTTTTGTTTTCCCTAGGACGGCAGCCTCAAAATAACAATCCTTAACTCCTCGGTTTTTATTGTGAGTAGTAGCAGATCTGCATCATGTCCTACCAGGGAACACAAGAAGGTGACCATTCATGACCGTCCTTTATGAACTAAAGCGTCTTTTCATTTTTTTTTAAACCGTCTGACCACAGTTTAAATACCAACACACCGAGGAGTTCACTCACCTCATATAGTGATTTCTCAAAACCAGCCAAGAAGCCGCAGGAGTGAAATTTTCTGAACAGTAGGAAGGCTGCCTAGCCGGCATCCTTAGCATGCTGGGCACTAAGGCAGCTGTGCAAATGGCTGTGAACTTCAAGGTCTGGAGCCAGAAATGCCCATGTCTTGCTTAAGGCACATGTTACCCAAAAGAACTATTTCTATAGCTCCTAGAATAATTCTATTTAGAATTATTCCTATAGCAACCAGACTGGGAGATGTGTGTGTGGGTCTCTATTAACAGTAACTACTAAGCTGTGTGTTATTTAAAAAAAAAAAGACTGTTTGAAAACACCAATACTGTCATCATGATACTAAAAACCCAGCTCTTTGCTCCTTAGTTGGCAGCCTTGGTGCTTTTTCTCAGTCCTGAAGGCTCCAGTGATTTGGACCACTATGAGAAAGCAATCCCCTGTGTCCCTCCCATTTTCAACACAGCATTTATGCTTTCATACCCCAAAGGCAGGCTAATGTAAAAGGCAGATGCTGGCTCAGGGAGGAAGTCCTGTGGGGACTTCCCGGGCACTAGAGAGCTATCAAGGGAAGACCAGAGAGAAACTGCTCACCTACACGAAGAACTAAGGTCTGAGTCTTTGTCTACTTCTTCTTCTACCACTAATTGTCATCTTCCTCTCTCCCTCCCCCAACTTGTTTGTTGTCTCTCTAATTACTTTTTAAATTGATTCTAAATTAATTAGGTTTTATTGAAGCAAAATTTGCATAACATTAACTATTTTGTGTGGTGTTAGGAATCAAACCCAGGACTTTGTGCATGCTAGGCAAGCCCTCTAGCACCGAGTTGTCTGTAGGTCTGGTGACCACTCTTTGTTTGTTGCCTTGGTTAGTTGGTTTTGTTTGGCTGTTTTCTGATCCTCCTGCATCAGTCTTCTAAGCACTAGAATTATAGGTACCTATCACCATCGACTGCTGGAGTTATTAATTTTAAAGCGAATGAATCAAATACAAGTAGCATAGGGGCAGCATTGAGCAACCACAATGTGTATCTTATTCCGAAACATTTTCACGAAGCAGCTCAGTACATTTCTTCTTCTCCACAGCCCACATAAAGATTAACACACTCTCTGCTCCTTAGGAGTCACCTATTTTGGTAGTCACGTTGATAGTGCAGGTAGAGTCATACCCTATTGCACCGGAAGCACCTCTGTAGGTGTTTCCCTCCCTTCAATGTCTCAGTCAATTACTTTGCATGTGTGCATCATCTGTGTATCCATTCACCCATCAATGGACATGTGGGTTAGCTATCGTGGATGTTCTTCTACGAGACATCCATCAACTCCTTTGTTTGAGCACTTATTACCAGTTCTCTGAGCAGAATTGCTGGGTCATGTGACGATTCTGTGTTTTACCTGTTGAGGTGTTGCCAAACTTTCCCACAGCTTGTGATTAAACCATTTTGTTTTCCCATTGCATAGGTGGTCCCATTTCTCTATAGCCTCAGTAGCATTTGTTATTTTTCATGAAAAAAAAGAATATATCATTCTAGTCATGTTAGTAGGTACAAAATTACATCTCACTGAGTTTTGATTTTCATTTCCCAAATATCTAATGATCCTCTTCTGAGCTGATTGAACATTAAGGATGATTTTGGAATAAATACCTGTTCAAGTCCTATTATTAATTTGATTCTTTGCTTTTTTGTAGTTTTGTTGTAAGGGTTCCCATGTATCCTGGAGCCTGGCCTGTTACCACACATGTGATTTTCAACTAGTTCCTTCCATGTTGCAGTTTGTATTTCCACCTTTCTGATAATGTCTGTGATAGCCAAAACATTTTAGCTCTGACCCAGTCTGCTCTATTGGATATTTTATTTTTGCTCCCACTTTTAGTAGCTGAGAAAAAATTGCCAAATCCAAATTCATGAAGATTACCCATGTTTTTTCCCCCCAAGAGTTTTATAAGTTTAGCTCTTACATGTATCTTTAATCCACTTGAAGTTAAAAATTCTTTCCAAGCTCTAAGACGGACTCCAACTTCGTTCTGTCGTATGTGGTTATCTCACTGCCCCAGCAATCTTTGAAGATCATTCCCTCATATCCCTTATCGAATGGCACCCTTGTAGAATATCAACTGGCCAAAGACACATAGACTTTGAAAACTCTAGCCCATGGGTCTGTCTCATCACCATACTTATTGAAATCATAGTAGCTTTTTTATTAAGTTTTAAACTAGGAACGGTGAATCTTCCAACTTCTCACCAGCTTTCTTCATGAGCTTTCATGATTCAGATCCAGATTCCTACTAAGTCTATTCCCCAGCTAAGTCTTTAGGCTTTAACCTGAATACATTTCAAGCATACTTTCTATAGTATTATGTCCTGCCCTCTCCATTCATATGCTTTTTCTGGGAATTTATCCCAGGTCTTCATGCATGGTATCTGAGCTCTCTACTGCTCAGGAATGTCTTCAACCTTCTCTTTATTTTTTTGTTTTGAGATAAGGCCTCCTTCATTAAAATTTCCAGGTGAGTCTTGAACTCACTTTGTAGCCTCGGCTAGCTTTGAATTTGCAATTCTCCTGCCCCACCTCTTGGCACAGTTATCCTCATTCCATGGATGGAAAACAAAGGCACAGAAGTTCTGAGAACTACTCAGAAAAGTGGAGTCATATTCCTCAGACCCTTCTCTTTAACATAAGTAACATATGCTCAGTGTAAAAAAAAAAAAAAGGAGTACGAGAAACAATTACAAAAGCAGAAATAATAATTTCACTTTTCATGAATAAACAAATGACTTCTTTTGTTCAAAGTTGCTTGCTTTGAGCTCCAAAATGTCTAGGCAGTAGCAGGCTACTATGTGTTTTGGCATTGCTGTTGCATCTGTGAGTTTGTATTGGTTTTGTTCTTTTTACTCCTGTTGTTTTCTGTTCCCATTTTCTTCTTCTGTCTACACGTCATCCTACCCTCACTCCCGGCCATCATCCTTCTCTTTCTGTTACCCCTTTAAAGTGGGAGCAGAAGGAAATGAAAAGAGGGCTCCCAGTGGGTGGCAGGAAAGACATTTGGCTTCTCCCAGACTCCGTGTTCTTCAGATCCCTTCCCACCTCCTCCCCCTCCCTAGTTGGCCTATTGATAAACGACATGGAGCCTGTACAAGATGAACTGACAGTTCTGTGCATGCGTGTTTACGAGCAACAGACGGTGGGAGTAAACACGGCCAAGCCATCTTTCATCCATAACACATATTATTGATTTTTCTCTAATTAAAACAGTCACAACAGACATTGTTGTCATACCCATGTTTCTCCTCTTTTATATCTGAAATAGAAACCAGCTTGTCTGGTGGGAACCCAGCAATGCAACTTCTTTCATCCTCCACCCCACTTCTCGCTTCCCCTTAGTTGAGGGTCTTCTCTTCACAAGGGATCTTGGGGTCTTTAGCACTTTGGGGATGTGAAGATCTCCACTCTTGTCAGTTTCCATTATGTCTTCAGTCTGTTGGTTTTCTGAGGAAAGTAAAGGGTGAATTGTGTACCCTGGCACCTGATGCCTTTCACAATCACACAGCATCACACAGTGTAGAGCTTGAGGCATCTGTTTCTATGATCCCTCCTTTGTTGACTGTCATTCTTGTTAACAGCTGGTCTTATGATTTGGGAGATTTCTTCATCATCAGGGATGCCACAGGCTTTTCTCTGTCATCCTTCTATCCTCTGGTGGCCCACAGAGATCGAGGGCAATGGTAGAGGGCTGTTTTTTTTTTTTTTTTTTTTTTTTTTTGGAACAGTTCCATTCTGGGGGCAGCATTGGAAAATAAATGACTGTGAGAGAAGACTCATAAAAATGTCTGACCCTTGATCTTCATGTGAGGCTGGAAGCAGAGGACACTGGGTGTGCTGAGGCTGGACCCCAGTTTCAAACATGTCAAAATGAATCTCCTTTCCTTTTTGATTCTCAAGGAAATGAGATGAAGGCTTTGTGTGTGTGTGTGTGTGTGTGTGTGTGTGTGTGTGTGTGTGTGTGTGTGTGTGTGTTTTGGGGGAGCACAGAGAGTGTGGCATGCAAAGGGCCCAGGCTCCTTGCCACCACTTAGCTTTGTAGCCTTAGATGAACAGGAAAAGTGTTTTTCTTCACAACAGGAAAAGATGATATCCAGGAGCAGTCCTCATAGGTGGGTGAAGTCCCTCGCAAATGGTGGAAAGTAATTGAGGAGGTCAGAGGCTTTGGGTCCAATCATCCTATAATCTACAGACATGTATGTGTAATTTCTAAGTTTTGTGCATACATTAGCAACAGGAAACAAAATCTGGAAGTTTAAGGAGTTTAGGTCCTATTGGGGACTATATATATATATATATACATATATATATATATATATATATATATACACATACACATATACATATATATATGTGTGTGTATGTGTGTGTATACACACACACACACAATGTACATATATTGTTGTGATGTTTGTGTGTATCATGTATGTGTGTTTGTATACTAACATATACAACTAACATATACATACTAACATATATCAGGAAGTAATTAATATGAGAAAAAAGCAAGAACTGTTTCTAAAGTTAGATGATCCTAAGGAGTAAGCATTTGGAGTCATTCTTGATACATGTAGAGATCAGAACAAATGACAATGTCACCATTTCCACACTCATCATATAATAGACATTTGTAAATCAAAGACAAAGTTGGGAACAGATGTATAATATGTATAGATCTCATACAGGATGATGTATGTGTGATCAGAAAGGAGAAACAGAGCTGGCTCCACACAATCTGTTGGTTTCTGCAGTATATCCAGCTGTGACTTTCTTTTTGTGTGTTACAAATCGAGCTTCTTTGATGAGGGGTGGTAGCTATGCTTATCTGTGGATATAAAGATAAGACTAAAAATGTAGTTTGATATTATGCTGGTCTAGCAAAGTGAAAGTAGTAGATTCTCACCTAAGACCTCACTAGCCCTGGGAAGTTGGCTAGATTTCTAGTACCAAGCATCATTTTCTTTCTGTTGAGTGGGATATAAGTCCATTTAGATAGCTGTTGGTTACCACCAACATATAAGTGCTACCACTGCATCTTTGCAGATATCTTGCCATGCTGGTCATTGTTGTAGTTCTTAGATATAAAGCTGTTAAATGCTTCCCTTCATTAAAAGCTTGTATAGTATTTTCTGGTACTATGGAAGCTAGATCTCTTTCAAGTTAGATCCAACTTGAATAATCAAGAACCTTATGTCTTACTTGTGTTGTGTTTTTGGCAATAAGGGCTCATTTTCAATACCTGAGAGGCAACCAAAATCTACTTCTATAGTCTATATTGCTTTGGGAGTCATTTGGACTAATTTGACCAACTGTTCAAAAGGACATTTCTTGTAACTTGTTTTTGTTGGTTTATGCTTTTTTGCAAGGAACATTGTCATCCCAAGTGACATAACTTTGTGCACAAGTACACACACACACACACACACACACACACACACACACACACACACACATCTGTACACACATATGTGTATTATGCATATTATTTTCAGTAAATATAAAACAATGTTATTCCCAGAGGCTTTGTCAATCAACCATAGTGATATTTGTTCCTTCCTCCCCATTTCTCCTTCTGCATTGACTTCCCTCCCCTGTCCTTAGTGAGAACCCTTCCCCATTTTTCTGTTTCCCCTTTATATCACCCGTATCTTGCTAATCTCTTCTCAAGCTATCCCACCCCAATGGTCCCTTTATATTTCCTATTTTCTGCAGTTCCTCCATGATGTATACTCATGTCTTCACACTGGAGCTAGGAACTGCAGATGAGAGAAAATGTGATGTTTGTCTTTCTGATGGACAAGAGCTTCATGTGTCATCAACTACATGAAATACCTTTGTGAAGAAACTTTTTCAGGTATTGCCTTATAAGGAGATTCCATACTTGGAATCACAGGTGGTCACTCACATTCTGTGACTATCATAGAGGTTTGGGCAAAAAGCACATTCTGTCAGCAAGAGGTTAATAGGCTGAAACTTGGAAATGTCTTTAATCAATTTCTCTTAATCTTTTAGTTTTCAGGAGACAATCCCCAAGAGTATAAACCTTGAAGAATGGAAGCCAACATCACATAGTTGCTTGGCCATGTCAGGGCAGGACAACTCCAGAGATTGCTGGTTCCTCTCAGGTATAGGCTCACACATCAATAACACAAACAGTGAGAATCAAAGAGCTTTCCCAGGTGAATGGGCTGTGGGCTCAACCAACAGTAACTAGTAGCTACTCTGGGCCCAGGTGTTAATTTATGTCTGTTCTGGTGATTTCACCTGAATGACTTTCTCCTTTTTGTGGACACCATGGGTGATTTCAACCATTCTGTTTGTAGAGCAGAATTCCTGTTGAGATAAGCTGGGTTTGGAGGGCTCTCAATTCTCTTTCTTACCAAGAAAAAGAGGTCTAGAGAAAGAAATACAGACCTGATGTAAAAGACTGTGAGGACTTGATGGGAGATGTCATTCTGTAAATATGTTTCTCTTATTGGTTAATGAATAAAGCACTGTTGGCCAATAGAAAAGCAAGATAGGTGGAACTAGGAGACAAGGAGTAGAGAGGAAGTAGTAAGGAGGAGGAGTCAACATGGAGAGACCGGGAGAGGTAGACCGCCAGCCACTCTGGCCGGTAAGATGAGACCACGTGGAAATACTTAGAATAGTAGAAATGGGTTAATCATTAAGACAGATCTAGCCGGTAAGAAACTCGTACCTGGCCAACAGCCTTATATCAAATACAGAGTCTCAGCGTGTTATTTTGGGCTGGCGCAGCAGTGGGACCAGATGGGCGGCAGGGGGGGGGGGACCTACGCGTAACAAGGACTGCTGGGTTTAAATCAGAAAGCAAACACTTAGGTGTAGACCACACTTCCTGGTTTGGAAAGCATTCTTTCACATGCATGACTTGCTCACTCCTCAGAAGAGTTGGGGGATGTTTCTAGAGAAGTAAGTAACCTTTATCAGGGACACAAGAGGCCAATCAGAGAGCAAATCCAAGAAGTACAAGATGTCTGAGTTCAGAAAAGGCAAACGCATTATTTATGTAACCCTTCTCCACTCCAATAACAGCAGCCATTACCCTACAAATATCTCTCTGTACTTTAACGTTGTGGCTGTCACTCATTAGTCCTAACTCAGGTAGGTATCATATGTAGCAACAATCCTAGCTGCACATAAGACATGTCTACCTTGTGCCAAGTGTTATCATACATTTTACCTCCAATACTTATGATGCCCCCCTCTAAGGTAAATGGTGTCTTCCAGTTTTCGAAAACAAGGGATGGATGACCACAGAGAACAACACTGATGATCAGTGATAAAAGTAAGATGAACCTGATTGCTGTTCTGTTCTATAAAAAATCACCATGACACTCTGTCAAGATCAGGATACTAAAACACCACGGAGCCCCGTTTATCGATCACTAAATGCCTACTTTTGAAGATGGCAAGCCAGAGTCAGGCACAGCACAGCAAAATGTTTGTACTTTCACCTTGTTCAAGCATCTGAAAATTGTCAGTCTTGTAGCAAAACAAATTACCTTGCAACAATTATTTTATTATGTCCTGTGGTTTCTGGGGATCACGAATTTAGGCACAGAACATCCAGAACAGCTTGCCTTTCTTGTACATTGGTCAGAGCCTGGAACCATCTGTAGGTAGCTTCATTCACAAGCCCAATAGGTTAGACATTGCCATTGGCCTCTCCATAGCCTGCTGGCATATTCATGCCATTCAAAAGGCTTCAGTGAAAGTGTGCCCTGCTACTTCAGATACACTGAAGAGCCACAATGATGCATTGATCTCCAAGGTGAAGGTAGACAAATTGTCACCAAGCAGAAGCTGAGTGCATGCCTCCACTTCAATCAGCAGCTCCAAAGTAGTCATTCTGATACAGTCTATCTCTGGAGTTCAGTTTTTCCCCTCTACACTTTCTACACAAGCATTTTGACACATGCATTCTTTTGTGTCTAGCTTCTTAGTTTAGAATTCTGCCTCTTACTGTGTCTCGTGTAGAAGCTTAATCTTTCCCAGTGCTATGTAGTCTTACATTAAATACAGTACCAATATAACTAATTAGTCCATTTATTATTATTTTTAGGTTTTGTTTTGTTCACTTTAGGCTGTTTTCTATGATCTTCAGTTGCTTAACAACCCTTTCAGCAGTGTGCAGAGCTACCAAAATAAGCACCTACACTTTCTCCAAACTTATTTCCTAGTACTTTATATAACTGAAAATTCAATTGACTGTGATCTTGGTCCCATCCTCTCACTCTCTCTTTATCACTGGGTTGAATCCAGGCTCTTTCACAGGTTAGGCAAGTACTCTACCACTGAGTTATACCTTCAACCTAAGTATTTCTTTTATAATCACTGTTTCCTTTTACAATCACAGTTTTGCATTTGCTACAGTTATCAGCCAGATGTGTTCAGTTCTATAAAGCAGACAGTTCATGGCCTTGATGTCAGAGAAACATGTCTTAATAACAACAAATAGAGCACAGGGGTCTGGATATGTACTAAATTCTCCACATACAGTTTTTTTCTAACGATTATGTACTTGACCTCGTGTTTGTATATGTGGGAAATAGACAGGACCTTTATCCTTATGGTATGTAAAGCCTAGAGAATACTAACTGAAAGTGTCTAAATGGATTTGGTTATGTTAGGCCCGATTTCCTCACATTTCTGTAGGAAAGAATATGAACTTCCAGCCTGAAGTCTTTCAGACAATCATTCTGGAGACTGAGCTGCTAGAGTGGAACTATCTACAGTCATAAGTCTGGAGTGTGCCTGGGGCTATTGCAGTCCTCCATGTCTTCTTCCTTCTAAGATGGGGTGGTCCAGTTCCCAGGGTTCTCAGGCCAACCATCCTCCCGAGATCAGAATCTGCCCTGAATCCCAGCTCATTTGGCAGAGAGATGGATATCTGAACTTTGTTCTTCACTCAGTGATGACTGTGCTGTTCTAGCTCTTGCAAGCTTCTTCCCCGAAGAGCTGGTCCCTGTTTTTGGTAACTCCAGCTGCTGGCTGGGGTCTTATTCCAAAACAGATGGACCACCCAGAACCATGACAATGTCAGCTTTCTGACTCCAGGCATCTCCACTGTCTGGATGCCACTGCTCTTCCATACCCTCTAGCTCCAAATCCCATTAAATGTTCACAAGTGCTGATGACGGACTGTGCTCCTATATTTCTTTATGCTGTGGCCACTGTTCCCATGGGGCTGCTGATTCAGATTGGGTAATAATAATTCCAGCACAGCTCTCTTTTTCTACTGCTGCTTGGTCCCCAAAACCAGTTGCTAAGCCCAGCCATGCCTCTCATCAAAGCCCTCCAGAAATGTGACAACCATTTGTTCCTGGTTATTAATCCTGGTTTTTATTGTCCAGTGATCTCATAGACCAGTGGCTGACACTTTGTCTCCTCACCTCTTCCTATTTTCCCACTGCAACAGGATCTTCCAGAACAGTTCTTAATTCTTGTTGTGAACTTTTGCCTTTGTTGTCTCCTCCGAGGTCCAGCAGAGAGTAAAGTCAGCTCATGTGGAAACCCTGGATCTCTTCACTCTACTAGTATCTGGCCTTGTAGACTCCAGTTAGCAGTGCCTTTTGTTATGACTCTGTTTCCTAATCAGAAAGATGAAGAGGTCAGCTATAACATTATGGTTTCTTTGAGTTCAAAAGTTTATTAACAACTTTTTCAAGCATATTTTCTATTTCAAATGTCCATCAGAAAGTACTATCAATGGGTTAATTTCTCTCCAGATTTAAATGAAGCAGATACCCAAGAAAGATTTATTCGTCCCTTAATTTTGACACCCATGTCCATTTTACTTATTTTTTTCCCTTTGTTTGCTAAGATAGCATCGTTAGACCTGGATGGCCTTGAACCTGGCCTGACTCTGCCTGGGATTATAGACATGCATCTATCTTGAGCATAATTTTCTATTTAGCAGTTACCTGGCAAATAGGTGTTATGTGGGCTCGCCTCTCATCTGTCTAGTCCTTCCGTGATTATTATTATGCACCCAGGTCTTCATAAAGACCCTCTGTGAAAGGAAGGCTAAGACCTCACTCCCAGAATTCCCTTACTTCTTTCTCTTCTACCTCTTAATTGGCTACTTTTCTGTTGCTGTAATCAAGCACCATGACCAAGACAACTTACAAAAGAAATAGTTTATTTTGGGCTTAGGGTTCCAGAGGGATAAGAGTCCATCACTGTCACAGAGGGGTAGATGCAACAAGCAGGCATGAGAGCTAACACCTCCAATTGAAAACAGCAAGGGAATAGAGAGAGAGAGAGAGAGACAGAGACAGAGACAGAGGGAAGGAGAGAGGGAGAAACAGAGGGAGAGAGACAGACAGAAAGAGAGACCGGCAGACACACACACACACACACACACACACACACACACACACACACACACACACACACACACAGAACTGAGAGTGACACATGGCTTCTAAACCTACCCAAACAATGCTGAGTATTCAAAGGTCTGAGACTACTGGGATCATTTCATCCAAACTGCCATATCCCTCTCGCTTTTCTTTTTTATTTCCTCTTCTAAAAGAAATCACTTTAATGCAAAAAAAAATATTTGTATGTTCAGATAGGATCTGGAAAGACTTTTAAAAGTACATTAGTTAGCGTTTCATTGCTTTGTCCAAAATACCTGACAACTTAGTTGTAGGAAAAAAATTATTTTGGCTCATGACTTCAGAGTTCAGTTCACAGTTTCTTGGCACCATGTTCTTGGGTAGAAGAATATTCTGGCAGTAAAGCATGGAGGGGGTTTTCTTCACTTTGTTTAATTGAGAAACAGGAATAAGTCAGGGACTAGTCACCTGAAGAATACCAGTGACCATTCTCCAGCTGGGACCATATCCCAATGTTTCTAGAACTTTCCAAAACAGTGTTACCAGCTAGGGCCCATGGGCCTGTTGTATGATCCACTGGAGGGAAACTTGATATCCCAACTATGGCAGAAGATCATCAGATATACTGAAAAGTACTCACATCTCAGATCATTGGAGAGATGTTAGTGGAAACCCCTATGAGATATCATTTCGTGTTGCCAGGATGGTATTATTAAGAGATAGAAGATAGCATTGGAGAGGATATGGAGAGAAAGGATAGAAACTAACATAGTCACTGTGGAAAATAATACAGAGGTTCTCAACAAACTAACACTAGAGTCACCACGCAATGTACCAATGCTACTTCTGCATATATGTTCAGAGGAATTGAAACTGGTATTCGTATTGAAGCAGTATTCGTATATCAATTTTCACTGAAGCATGCTTCCTTCTGTGGAAACAAGATACTGTATTGATGAATAATTGGTAAATAAAATAAAATGTAAAAATATAACAAGATACCATATTGCCATTTTTTCTTTTTTATCATTATTTTTTCTTATTTTACATATCGAACCCAGTTCCCTCCCCCTCCCTCTCTCCCACCTCCCTCCCACTTAACCCCCCCCCCACACTGTACAGGGAGGGTGATGCTTCTAGGAGGGATTATCAAAATCTGTCGAGTCATTTAGAGTAGGGTCTAGGCCCTCCCCCACTATATTGCCTTATAAAAAGGAAATTCTGCCATTGCCAACCAAATTAATAAAAGTAGAGGACATAAGCTCAATGAAATTCCCCAGCCACAGGAGAGGAATATTGAATAACCACACTTGTATTAACCCTAAAGAAGTTAATTTTCTCAAAACAGGGTAAACTAGTTGTTTCCAGGGGTGATGTGTAAAGAGAGGAAGAGGGATAGGAGGAGAAGAAAGATGTTGATCAAAAGATACTAAGTTTCAGTTAGACTGGAGTAATGGTTTCAGTAAGCCATTGCGCTGTATGGTAGCCACAGTTATTAGCAACGAGGACTGTTTATTTCAAAATTGCTAAATACTGTAACCTTTTTACCATAAGTTATGATTTAACTGGAAAGATGAGTCTGTAAACTCACGTAGAAACTCTAAAAATTGTCCCACATTCATATTCATGATTATTTATCAATTAAAAATAAGTCAAGAATAAAATTGTGAATACAGTAAGGGATTTCTTTTCTGGGACAGCACGGGTAATTAGTGGTGGGTCCTGAACTAAAATCCTATGTCTTCTGATTACTGGGTAAACAGACGTGAGGAACATTTTTGCAACTACTGTGTTTAATGCCTTTCATATTGCCAATCCTTGTCTGCTAACATGAGTCTGGATAGTGTGACTTCTAAGGGGATGGTAAACTAAATTCTTCCTCTCCCCCAGGTAAAACAGCTCCCATAGCCAGCTTGAGTGGTTTTGCCAAGTACTGCTCTCTGTCAGCATGTGGCTCTTTGGTCATTTATACGGGTATTTCTTAACCACTTCAGCTATGTGTAAGCCCAAACATAGGAAGGGAAGAAGTGGACAAGGCACTTTAGTAATGACTGGATGGCCATAAGGTACCAAGGTTGCATAACTTAGAATTTTCCCAAGAGCCGAAAGGACTGTGTGTGTTCTCCACTCTTCTGTATCAGGAAGGAGGGATTAAGTGAATGTTTTCAGTTTCACAGGAAAAGGTAATAAAAATACAAGTATATTTTGGGTCAAGTTCAATTTCTGCTTGCCTCTTCCAAATATCTATAAAGAAAATAAATTGGGGTACAACAGAATCTTTAACACCCAAGCAGATAAGATTCTTTTTTTCCAACCCAGGTAGTTACCACCTTCTGATGAGGACCTAATTACAAGGACTAATACAGCAAGCCTATAAAATAGGGAGGAAAGTTAAAGATAGTTGGGTCAGGTCTGTCAGTCATCGCAAGACCATCATTAGTTACTATTTTAATGGTTCATTTGATTAAATGCTAAGCTATTGTCTTGTAATTATGTGTATTCAAGGGAAAAATACTGCAGTTCAATTAGGATTATATCTTTTACTTTGCTATGTTTAATGAAGTCTCCGCATCACCATAATAAGCAAGGAATAATGAAAATCTTTTTTTGAAACTGTGATAGGAGGATTTGCAGAGAAGTAGAGCTGGCATATGTAGCATGATGAGTTCCCTTACATGGCTCAACTGTTGATCAAAAAAGCAAATTATATAAGTGGATACTGCAAGGCAGAAACATGTGGACACAGCTGGAGTGTCATGTGTCACGGTTCCAGTCATTGCCAGCTGGCGGTCACACAAAGGCAGGCCAAGCCAAACAATTACTGTTATTCATAAGAGCAAATGTGCATTCCAAATACACAGTGCAGGCTTTATGAAATAACGGAGCGTTCAGATGCATCCAGACAGCCGGGCTTTTTTTCATCACTCGTCCCTGGGTACCAGGCCAATATGGCAAACTGACTCTGCTATTCAGAAACCCTTATCTTTACCCAATTAACCAAATCACTGTGACGCTCAAGAGTTCTTCATGCATTTTGCTGAGCGTGTCAAACCAGCAGGCTTACTGAGCAGCAGATGCATTTTCTGGAAGCAATATGCTTTAAAAAGTAAAAGAAATAAAAGAAAGGAAAGAAAAGGAAACTTATTTTTTCATCTATAAATGCCTTGTTAGACTATCACCCATTGCAAGTCAGTTTAGAATCAAATATTAACAGTGCTCTTCCTTACCATCGACTCTGGATCCCAAGACAGGCACCTTTCAAGATGTAACCTCGAGAGGCTCATAGATGGCCAAGAGACAGGTAATAATATTCACCTCCATGTTGGAAGAAAACAAGTTAATTTAATGAGATAATATCCTGGAAGAGAACCCAGCAATGGACTGAATAAAAAAAAAAATAGAGTGGTTGCTCTGACAATTTCTACCTAATTTGTTATAATAAAGTGTAAACACAGCTCCTAGCCTGCCATAGCTTCCAATTGACTGGGTCATGGGAAATGCAAGAACATGTGATATTACATTCTTCTCTTGTTTTGTAAGAATAGAAAGAATGGCAGACACAGGGGTGTCTGTTGTAAAGTTTCATTGCATTAGAAAGTGAGTGGTTATATATATTCTCAGCAGTTCTTCCAAAGAAATATCAGGTTCTCTGTCGAGATGAGTACCATCCCACAGACATATAATGCAAGCCACATGTGTGACTTTGTTTTCTAATATCCACCTTCAACAAAGTAAAGGGAAACAGGTGAGTTTAATTTTGATATGTTTTATATAACCTTGTATGTTGGAGGTATCATCATTTCAACACATAATCAACACAATTGGGTTTGTTTTGTTTTGTGCAAACCCAAGACCTTGCACCACTGAGCTACACTCCCAGGCTCAACAGTTATTAAAGTAATAATATAGTTATTAATGAGTTATCATAAGTCTTTTATCTGTGTCAAGTCTTCAAGGTTCATGTGTAATTTGTATTCCAATGCATCTCAGTTTGGATAAGTAACATTGCAAAGGCTTGGGAGTCACATGTGGCTCCTGGGGACTTTTCTTGACTAGACTTTTGGCATGGGGGGCTTTGAGCACTACTGGGCACACTTTGCCCAGTGCTATAGAGGAGTGTCTTAACAGAACAAGATGTCAAAGTGTCTTGTTCATGACCCCAGCTCTCCTGTCAACTTTCTCCATTAATTCAACCATAAGATAGATGAAAGTAAGATAATCTGCTCTGCCATCTCTATTAAGTTTTCTGGATTCAAAATAGGCAGTAGATACCTGTTTTGAGAAAATGGTTGTGTTTATTAAAGTAGGAATAGTAAGTGTTAGATTATGAAACCCTAAAAGTAGCTGGAAGTTCTGAGAACTGAGAACACTTTCTCATTAATTATCCATCCATTGTTAAACCTGTCACAGGTCTTAAAATTGGGTGTGATTTTAAGCACAACAGTCTCACTTATTGTCTGTGAAGGCCTTCAAGAGACTTAAGAGCATCGGTAGCATCACCATGTGGTCATTTCTGTGGCTTGAATATGAAATGCTTCCCACAGATCACTTGTTGCAGAACTTGCTCTACAGCTGATGACACTGTCCTATGAGGTTGTGGATCATCTGGGTCTGATCTGCTCCTGTTACCACACCTTCTCCTCCATGATAGACATTCCTGAAACCATAAACCAGGACATATACTTCCTTCATTAAGTTGCTTCTGTCAGGTATCTTGTGTAAGTGATAAGGCAAAGGGCTTTCCTGCCTGTAGCTGTACCCTTTAAGTATGGATTCCAGGCTTTCCTGGAAAGTCAAGATAAATGGCTGTGGCTGTATAGTGCTCAGCTATGACTGGCTGCTGGAGTGCATGAGAGTTTTGTATCATCTGTGGGATGCAAAATATCCAATAGCTTAGAGTGCTGTCTTTGGGTCCAGTATCCAGGCCCACCACACGACCCCATGTTTCCTTGCATTTCCCTTGCTGTGGGAAGACCGGGAAACTGCTTGTTCTTGAGTTCTCTATGTTCAACTACACTGGCCAAGTGGAATATCTGTAGCCCCAGACATCTGGCCCTCTGTCAAAGTCCATGAGCTCAGATCTTCCTTAGTTAATAGTACTTATCAGAAATCTGCATAGTTAATGGTACTTGACACTAAACATCTACCAGGAGATCTGCTAATGGCAACTATCTTTGGATGCATAAATACTACTTTCTTTTTAAAAATAAGGTTTATTTATATTTTTATTTTATATATGAACATTTGGCCTGCATGGATGTATGTGCACCATATGTGTGCCTTGTGCCTTCAGAGGTCAGAAGATGATACTGGATCCCCTGGAGTTATGTATGAGTGTGAACCACTATGTGGGTGCTGGAAATCCATCCAGGTCCTCTGAAAGAGCAGCAAGTTCTATTAATGGCTGAGCCATCTCTCCAGCCCAAGTTCTGCTTTCTTATTTAACTACAAGATCATAGGCATGATGATAATGCTTCCATACAATGCCTTACATTTAGAGAGTCATTTAGATTGAGTATTCATTACCCTGCCCTCACCAACAGGTCCCTGAAACAGTTTTAGAAAAATTTAGTACCCTGGAGAAGGAATTCACTTGCTGCTTTCAACTTGTTAACTGAGGCACCATGCGACTCTAACCACTCTGCTTCCCTTTTCACATTCTGTAAAATGGGAGTAGAATTCTATGTTATTTGTAAAGAGGAACTGAAACCATGGCAGAAAATGTACTTGACCAGTGGAGGTTTTCACAAGTACTCTAGCCCTTTATTACTGGGTAGGGGGAACACCCGAAGCAAACTTATCATGCCCCTTAGCATGTAGAAGCTTTGGGACATGTTCTCTTGTCCCTGCTGCCTCAGGACTGTGGTGTCCCTGACATCATGGTAATGAGCTTGTGTTAGAAGAGCTTGATGAAATCCAGAAAGGAATAATAGGCAGAAGGGGCTGCCACTAGTCCCCATTTTCCATCAGTGTCTTCCAGAGGTCAAGCCTTCAACACAGGGACCTTTGGGGACCACTCCAGATTATAACAGCATATATAAGGCACTTGGCTCACTAACAGCAGTTCTGGGATGCTAATGAAAGGAAGCAGAGGAGAAGGGTACAAGCATCCTGAGGGCCTCTGCACACAGGATGTTACCTCTAGAGCAAGAGCCTGTTTTGGGCCAGACTAGGGATCTTAGGCTTCATCTCCTTTCTATACCCTAGCACGGGCTTCATAAAAGATGATGATTACGAAATTATGGGTTGGTTCTTGCCTTAAAAATGGTGTTCTCTCTCTCTCTCTCTCTCTCTCTCTCTCTCTCTCTCTCTCTCTCTCTCTCTCTGTGTGTGTGTGTGTGTGTGTGTGTGTGTGTGTGTGTGTGTGTGTGTTGCACGAGAGGAAAAGAAGAGAGACGAAGGTACTGTATGGCTATGGTCATATGCCTGGAAGCCTGGCCTAGGGTTAAGGGTGTAGAGAGAAGGGTAGGACTATAGTATAAGCAGTATTACTCTGGGTCTCAATGACACCATAGCCTTTGCAGCTTTCTTTCTTGAGTTCTCATTTCTAAGACACCATCCAAGTTTACTATCTCATTTCTTTCCAGTCTTAGGTGGAATGGCATTGTGTCACAGTGCAGTTTCCAAGTGAAGTGGCAAAGCCTGTCACTCTCTATTCTCTAACTTTTCTTGAGAGAGAGGGAGAGAGAGGGTAAGAGGGAGTTACTTTTTCTTCATTACCTATCTCTTCCACTAAAATACATGATCCGTGAAAGGTCTTTTTGTGTTTCTCATATTTCATGTAGCACAAAATATTTCTTATATCAGCATGTGTATAAATAAATTAAAAAGTTCTTGTTAAAATGTAATTTTTTTTAACTCCCCATTTCCCAAATCATGGAGCAAAGTTGTCATTGAATAAAGTGATTGTTTTCCCCAGGTGGTTACAGCAACACTGTGCCTGGATTTGTAACGGCTGGGCAACAGGACTGGCTGTTGCAGGTTGTACTGGAGAAGTGTAACACCTTGAACCAGGTGTCTCAGGTTATCATCTATTTGTCAGTCTGTCCATCCCTCTGTCTGTCTGTCTGTCTGTCTGTCTGTCTGTCTGTCTGTCTGTCTGCCATATACTCCTTGGACTCTTGTATTTGCTGACACTTCTACCAGTCAGTCTGGTTTTTGCTTCAAAATACTGAATGCAACTGTGATAAAATGCCTGGGTTTCTGATTACAGAGTCTCACACAGACCTATTTCAGACAAAGGATCATGAAGTTTCTTTTGAAAATAAATAAACTCCCACTTGGGTCTCCCTCTCCCTTTCACATTCTCACCACCTGTTAAAAATTCTGTTAAGAGGGTACAGCCATGGAACTTCTATAATTGCCACCTTCTCTTTCTTTTTCCTCCTCCTTCTCTTCTATTTCCTCCACTTCCTCTCCTTTTCCTATTCCCCTGCCTCCCTCTCTCTCTTCCTTCTTTTTCTCTACTTCCTTCTCCTCTTTTTTATGGACTGTTCTAGAATTTGCCTGGCTTAGGAGTTAGGTTAGCTTGTTCCATATTGTACTGGTTTTAGTGACTGTGCTGCTGAGGGTCCCACACAATCGTCTTCTTGCTACTCTTGATGCGAACCCTGGCTCATTGGAAAACACCCTCCCCTTCCCTGTGTGTGTGGAAACCATCAAGGAGGAAGGTTCCCCCAGAAACTGTTATGGAAGGACCCCAAACCCACATCAGTCTGGCTCCCAGGCCTGTGAACACACACACACACACACACACACACACACACACACACACACACACACACACACACACACACACACACACACAGAGTGAGCTCTCTCCGGCCAACATCTAAATTGCTTCAGCCACTGGGAGGCCGACCGGAGCCCTGTGGAAATATGAGCTAAGTGAAGACAGCCCACCTCCAGGTGCTCCTCATTGCCATGGCTCCTGACACTTCTTGGCCACCCATCACTTTCCATTTGGTTGCGGGCAGTCTTCTTATCTTCAAAGCCATTTTATGCGCCTGCAGAGGCAAGCCTACCCAGGACTAAAGTTCTCGGTTCTCTCTGCCCTGGATCCCATGCCAGAGACCCAGCTGCTTGCAGGCCCATGCCATCCCGCGGCAGCCTGCATTTCCGAGTTTCCACTAGTGGGATCAAGAATTTGGAAGGCAGCTTGCTTCTTTTGGACCCTGAAGGCTCCTTTCGGAAGGAGAAGACAGAATGAGAAAATCCAGGGGACCACCGGCTTGAAAGTTTCATGAAAAAGGCCCACACGGCTGGCCTGAATGGTGTCTTGTGCAAAGGAAGAATCCTGCAGTCTGTCTGGTTTTGGCCAGGGTTCATTGCTCCTTCCCCTGGTTCCTTCTTAGGATTACCTATGTTTACCTTGAGTGCTGCTTGTAGGAAAGTAGCTCTTGGGCTGACAGCTCTGAGGTCATACTGTGGCCTTGCCAGGCCGTGCGTGTGCTATTACAATGAAGCAATACGGTATCTCTAACACATCTAACACTGATGGCTTCTATTGCTGTAGGCTCCCCCGCTGCACTCGCAGGATTTCTTTCTTTTTTAAAGAACTCCAGAATTGGCCTTCAGAAACAACCTCCCTGCAAACAAACTGCCTGTTGACTCTGGCGGGTGCTTGTAAGGAGGGTTGTTAGCGCCCTGGATTTATGTTTCAAATATCATTTTAATTTCTCGGGCAGAATTTTTACCACAAGATGTTAACTCACTGGTATACTTGAGTCCCACAGTGTCTCTCTCATTTTCTCTTACTTGAATGTGCACATATACGCACTCTTTGTTAATGAAAATATTCCCGTGGCTTCTAAGTAAAGGTTCTCAGTGCCTGATTCATTGAAACACAGAACATTTGTTTTCATGGATCCGACTGGCAAGTATCACTCTCCTTTTAGCTGAGAAATTACGCATGTACCTTTGTGGCTCAGTAGATCCTTGTTTTTAACCCCTAGGATACCTTTCTTCACATGTAAGCCCTCTGTAATCTGTCCCAACAGACAATAGAGCAGCGGATCTTACTCAGAGGTATAAGCTTCTTTACAGTTATTATAGGTCACAGAGTCCTAGTTTGGTTTTCCGTTGCTGTGATAATTATCATGAACAAAAGCAAAACTTGGGGAAGAAAGGGCTTATTTCATCTTACAGCTCTTGGGCCACACTCCATCACTGAGAAAAGTCAGAACAGGAACTCAGGAAATGAACTTGGAGGCAGGAGCTGAAGCAGGAAGAACAGAGGAACATGGCTTACTGACAGGCTCAGCAACCTTTCTTGCACAGCCCAGGCTCACCAGCCTAGGGTTGGTATTGCCCACAGTGGGCTGAGCATCAATCAGTCATCAAGAAAATGGTCCACAGGCCAGTACAATGGAGGAAGTTCCTCAGCCGAAGTTCTCTCGTCTTCAGTTGACAGCTGAAGCTTACCATGGCACCCGGGAGAGTTTTAAAGATGGTACATGGAAGAAATAGACATCTGGCATGGATCACTGTGACAACTGTTGTGTCAATATGTGTCTTCATATTTCCTGGGGGAGGGGTCTAAATAACATGCATTCCCTAGCTATTTCCATAATGAACATTCTGGATACTAAAAAATAAATGAAAAGTTGGAAGACTATTGTATCTGTCTCTGATGTTTTTTATTCACCTCTCCTGTAGGTCCCCTGTCTTCCTTTTTGTTTTCTAGTCTAGTTGTATCAGCTTTGGGAGACACCTCTGAAACCATCAGAGGCTTTTACCTGCCCAGGGATGGTATTGTCTACTCACAAACCCCAGTTTGAGGTATTTCTAACATTTCATGGACCCTTCCTGTTCTATCCATACTTCTTAAACAAGTAATGTCAAATCCTCATTTGAGACAGGAAAGCAAAGCCTTCCTCCTCTCTGCATGCAGTCCTCTGGTATTTCACTGTGACCTCCTTTTATATGTTTGTATGCTTCTAGTGTTTGAGATAGTGCCTACTATGTAGCACCAGCTGGCTAAGAATTCACTATGTGGCCTTGAACTTGTGATCCTTTTGTTGCTGCTTCCTAAATACTTGGATTGTGGGCGTGTGCCAACACACTCAGACCCCGTGGCTTTTGGTGTACAACCTCTTCACAGAGGGGACACCCTATTGTTTGCAACCCTAACAGTTCTGCTGTTCATTAGTCACAGGACTACGCTGTAGATCACATTGACACCTCACCATACATCTCAATGGCTGGTGGGCCTTCTTCCCATCCTACTCTATAGTGCCTGCAAAAGAAGCTCCGATATGGTAGCTGTTCTAATTAGAGAAAGGAAGTTGCATTAGATTTCCAGAACCCACATAGTGTAAGGAGAGGATTGACTCTCACGGGTTGTCCTCTGACCTTTACACATTCACTGTGGCTGGCAAATGCACTCCTAATGCTCAATAAACAGATGAAAATTCCAAAACAATAGAAAAAGGGAGGAAGAATGTGGCACTACTCTACCCACTGTATTTGTCAACATAGAAGACCCCCCCCCCCAACTGGCATTTCTTCTCAGAAAGAAGCAATACTTTGGGAACTTGATTTTGTCATTTAGCAGAAGAGTAACCTAAAAAAAAATCTCTGTCTTTTTGGTACATTTTCATTGTACTATGCAATTTAATGCAATTAATTATAGGATTTAATGTAATTACACTCTTGTAATTTAGTTTAATATTCCAATGGGCTGAGATTGTCTTTTCTTTCCACTGATTGTCTACCATACTCAAAGCATTGCTCCAGGTTTCTGAGAGAAAAACAGGCTTTCTACCTTTTTTTAGGGTTTTGGAGAGCAGGAGGAAAGCCCTCAAAATTTTTGGGGGTCATCCCTCTTTTCAGGTCACTCATACTTGAGGCCACAAGTAGTGCCTGCTTCTTCCCTGACTGCTTTTCTCTATGGAGAAAATCACAGGACAAGATCCAGAGGACACAATGATTCAGACATACACCATGTTGCTTGGATCTTTCTCTATGCAGTTTTTAGACTAGAAATATATTTGTCAACTAGCTCAGCTTGGTAGAGCCCTGGGTGGCAGTCATATGAACCCATTTTCTTTTTGAAAAGGATGTAAAAACAAACAAGAAAAATCTAGCTTTTGGAGTTAGAGGAGTGCATTGATTCTCACTGGCCAGCTGCTCAGATTTTATGTAATATAGAAAATAGCACCTCAAATATGAGTGACAGACAGTCTAAGATATACTGTAAAGCTAAGAAATCAAAGGACCTACAAAAACTTGGAGTTCTTTGCCACAAAGATGTCAAGCCTCCAGGACTTTCTAGTAGAAGCTGCATATTTCTTCCCAAGTCAAGAATTTTGCCTGAGAAGAAGAAGGAAGAGAATGAGTAGAAAGAGGAAGAGGAAGAGGAGAAGGAGGAGGAGGAAGAGGAAGAGGAGGAGGAAGAGGAAGAGGAGGAGGAGGAAGAGGAAGAGGAGGAAGAGGAGGAGGAAGAGGAGGAAGAGGAAGAGGAGGAGGAAGAGGAGGAGGAGGAAGAGGAAGAGGAAGAGGAGGAAGAAAAGGAGGAAGAGGAAGAGGAAGAGGAGGAAGAAAAGGAGGAAGAGGAAGAGGAGGAAGAGGAGGAAGAGGAGGAAGAGGAGGAGGAAGAGGAGGAAGAGGAGGAGGAGGAAGAGGAGGAGGAAGAGCAGAAGGAGGAGGAGCAGAAGGAGGCGGAGGAGGAGGAGGAGGAGGAGGAAGAGGAGGAGGAGGAGAAGAAGAAGAAGAAGAAGAAGAAGAAGAAGAAGAAGAAGAAGAAGAAGAAGAAGAAGAAGAAGAAGAAGAAGAAGAAACACAAGAGGCTTGAGAGAAAGAAGGTGACCAAGACTCAGAACCATTATACTGGTATATGCCAAATGATTTTCCCTGACCAAAAGTCTTATTTGATTTTCTTAAAAGAGGGAAATTAGTATGCCCCTTAGAGCTGGGTGAATTTGAAGTTTCTCTGAGGGAACAACGATGCCTGGGTTTTGTGTCCAGTATGGTCTAAAGCTTATGTAACACTGCTACCTGTTGTAAGAGAATCCCACCTTCCAAAAACTACCCAGGCCAACGAAGGTCCAGGAGCTCTGAGAATTGTCCACAGACCCTACCATCATGATGTCATTTTAAAAATCAATGTTTTTGCACTGTGATTAAATAGTTCAAAGCAAGAGGACTACATTTAAGGCAAACATATCAGAGACATCTAATGGTTCACATTTCCACTTAGGTATCTGAGGATCAACTTGAGTTGATTTATGCTGGATTTGTGTAATGGGCAAGGCCTTGAGCTGCAAATGGGTCAGGTCTGTTCCACATGATCTGATCTACTTTGGTGCAGTGTTACCCAAGGCACCTAAAGATCAAGTTTAATGAAAGAGTCATTCCGTGTCTCTGACCCGAGTCACACCCAATAACACCTCATTGGCCAGGGAAGCAAATTTGTCAAACCCCAAAGTTAAGTGGTTGTAGCTCCGTCTATCACAAAGCCAAATCAAGTCACAGGGATAAAGTGGAGGTGAAGGAGGTTTGGGAGAGTAAATAGCCACTGGTCATTCCAGATGAATTAAATAAATGCTGCTAAGGCTTGGTTCTGCATCAGTATCTTCTAGACCGATGGTTCTCAACCTGTAGGTCACAACCATGGGAAAACATCTATTTCTGATGGTTTTGGGAACTCCCAGCCATAAATTTATTTTTGTTGCTACTAAGTGGTGACTCAGTTCTTAAGACCACTGGAAATATGTTTTCTGATGGTTGCGACCCACAGCTTGAGAACCACTGTTCTAGACCAAGTGCAGAGAAAGCCTTTGCCACAATAAACAGTGTGTTCCTTCTCTGAGTCAGATGAAGGTGGGAGTCAGAATTTGCGCCAGACACATGCTTTGTGTCCTAGCTCTGGTGTCTATCAGCTGTGGACTTTGGATCTGGATTTCTTAATTTGTAAAAGGGGAGAACACTTCCTACCCCAGGCAGCTGCTGCAAAGATGATATGAAATAATAATATGACCTAACTAGGATATGCCAAGTCTTCAATAAAATGGCCACTACCACTTTTAAAGGAGGCCTTTTTTGAGACTATCCACTTAGCTTGTCTCCCCTCTGAATCTTCTGTCTACTGGTTTAGTTCCTAGGCAGATGAATGAGGACCCAAAATTACTGTTATTTTTCTACCCTAGGGTAGCATCAAGCTGACAGGGACCCTGTCTGCCCTCTGCGCTCCTGTGTCCAGGCACCTCCCAGTGCCTGGTGGACAGTATTGAACACAGTAAACGTATGACCTTTGCAAAGATTTATTTCAACAGTCTCTCTCTTGTCCAGTTCCTAGCCATCTAATTTTTTTTATATAACTGGCACATATTCTTTGTATATTGTATGTTTTCACTCATGTATACAACAAATGTTGACTACATCCTACTCCCCAAGTATAGAGTTTTCTTTATTAAGAGATGACTGATAGGAACTGGAGGGGAAGAAAACCCAACCCCCTGGAACCTTATGGCTAGTAACACAGCATGGGGCTGGGGGGATGTTCTGGCTTCACAGAGTGCTTTTCTGTTTACTGCCTAGTGCCTGACACACCTGCTTTTCTTCTCTCTGACTGACTGCAAGTCAGAGAAATTTGGGGAAAAAAGTCTTCCTCATGCAAAAAAGTGAACTCCACCCCAGGTCACTGGAGGAGGGGTGAGAACCAGGCGCCACTGTCTCTCCCACTGTCTATGTCTTCCACCTGTCCCCTCAGGAGCCCGCCAAGGAGCCTGCTATGTCAAACTCTCATTCACCCCTCATGAACCCTGGGGCTGCTCAGAGCAAACAAGCCTCCTGCAAAAGGGGGGAAAAAAAAGACTTCCAGGCAGTTCTGGGGCATACTTAAATGCAAGTTTTCACTTGTTGGTGAACTCAAGTGGATGATTTCTTTCCTAGCCAATTTAACCCCTAAAGAAGGTTGGAGGAAAGTTGAGACCCAGGAATCACACACAGAAAGAGGCTTCTCACAAACCTTTCCTTGCATCAGCTATCTAAGGGTGGGTACTAGCCGAAACCTCACAGTGAGTCTCTCCACCACTGCAAACAAAGACTAGCAACTGAGGATTTGAAACACCTACCAACCACAGACTCTCAATTTCAAAACCACCGCAACCAAGTCTACGAGAGTTTAACCACATGGGCAAGCTGCCCTCACTGTTACTGTGGATCTAAGACCAGAACCTCAGCCTTAACCCCCTGGTTCATTCAGTTGCTGATGGTGTGTCCAAGAAACACTAAGAGACTTACTGAGTTTTACCCTTAACTGATCTAGACTAGATAAATGTCTGGACCTTCTAAATCTGGAGGTTGTGGAACATGGAGAAAGGACATGTGTGATGTGCATTATGTTGGTAAATTTTGCTGTTTGTGCTCACTGGGAGCTGGTCTGGACTGCATTCCCCACCTTCATTTCATCTTTATCTCAGGTGTCTTCTGAAGCTGCTTGTCTGGGGATGGGCTGCCTCCCACCCCACCCCATGTCAGGGAGAGGAGAGACCAGCAAACAGCCTAAGAGTAAATCATCGCATCCTGAGGATAGTTGGACAGTGAGCCTTTTCCAACAGAAGTTACTATTGTTTAATCTCGTGGTGTAGAATTACATGCAGTAGGAAAGAGAAGTTTCGGCACCAAAAATTCAGACATGCAGAGTTCAGCCATGGGAGACTCATCTATGAAGACAAAGCAACTGGGAGGTCCAGGTGCCTACCTCAGCTTCCCACAGTCAATTTCTGCCAGGTGCTTTGAACATCCCATTTGATGATGCTTTGTTAGCGATGTTTCTCTCTATCTCTCTCTCATGAATGGAGTTTTCTCTGTCCTGCCCTGTCCTGCTCTGTCCTGCAGCTGCTTCTAAATAACCACTCAGAGGCTTAATATTAATCACAGAATGTTTGGACTATAGTTCAGGTTTGTTACTAACTAGCTCTTACATTTAAATTTACCCATTTCCATCAATCTATGTAATGCCCAGTGGCTGTGGCTTTTATAGGTCTCATGGCATCTTGTTTCTTGGGCAGTTGGCTCAAATCTCTCTTGACTCTGCCCTTCTTCCTCCCTGTATTCAGTTTGGCTTTCTTGCCTAGCTATATTCTGCCTTGCTATAGGCCAAAGCAGTTTTATTATTAGCCATAGAGAGCAACACACATTCACAGTGTACAGAAGGTTATTCCCCTTCTGTCTAATCAAAAAGGAAGGTTTCAGCTTTAACATAGTAAAGTCACAGACAATAAAGCAGTTATCAAGTAAAAATTACAGTTACAATATCTAATCTATTTGTATTTGACAAATCTAAAGAAAATAGTTAATTATTTATACTATCTTGGTGAGTTTAAAATTTTATATCTAATTTACCTTTTATTATAACTGAAAAGACCTACAGTTATAACCATCTAGTCTTCAACTCTATCAAAGACCTGCAGGAAGTGCAGGCAAATAATTTCAACCCCAAAAATGTGAGAAATGACAGAAACAGCTGGCTGCCTGGACAGTCACCCATGGTTCCTCTGTAAAGTTGGGGCACCCATCTTCAACCTGCAGGCCTGGCATAGCTGATAGACTTTCCTATGGAGCAGAGAGTTTTGAAGGACCATCTTACTTTGTCTTAGTGATGCTCAGCAGTCACCTTTCTTATTCCCTGCTTGTCCAGTTTGGACAGTAACTGTCAGCAGTTGAGGCGAGGGTGTTTTCTTTGCCTACATGGCTAGCTTTTGCCATAAAGAGAAAAATCTCCATATAAAGTTTCTTCGATGGCCATCATCTTCTCCCATGTATATTGGTGCTGCCAGGAGCAGGTGTCTCACTGAAATGAAAAGCTTAAGCTATTAAAACATTTTAAGTGCCACATTCTGTAGGTCTTTGAAATGTTTGAAGAATACCTATCTATCTGAAATGTATCTTTGTATATCTAAAAAAAAACCTAACTAACATGACTTTAAGTTTGACTATTATAGATGGCTAATTATAATGTAAATCTGTATTTCTTAGCTATACATTACATTTTTAATTGAGATGTATAAATGCAATACATTAGACAAGAATTAGACATACAATATAGCAAAGTTAACCTTAAATTTATATTAATAAATTAAAAACCACACCATTGTGAAATATTTTTAGATTAACAGTTGTTTTTTGGATTAAAGTAAATTCAATAATCTACCCTTTTTCCATCATTTAATTATCTCATCTATCTATCTATCTATCTATCTATCTATCAATCATCTATCTATCATCTATCTGTCTGTCTGTCTATCTATCTATCTATCAATCATCTATCTATCTATCATCTATCTGTCTGTCTATCTATATCTATCTATCTATCTATCTATCTATCTATCTATCTATCTATCTATCATCTCTCTCTTGCTATTTATCCTTTTAGTTCTGGCTTGGTATATATTTCATAAACTCACTCTTTTAAAAGAGAATATATGGGCTATTATTGATCATTATCTAGACCACACAAAACACATTTTTGGACAAAACAAAGTTCTTAGGTGGATGAGTGCCTGGACCTCTGGCCAAGACTCCACTGAAGATTCCAGGCTACACAGGAAATTGCAGTTTGTCACTGTTGTTCCTGGTTTTGTCTGTTGCCTAAAGTCATGTTCAGTGTGAAACATTTGTCTTTTCCAGAAGCTCAATAGAACCTTGAATATTTCATTTTGGTAACTCTGTAGGAAAGGTTGAACTTGAGCTGGGATGTGACAAAGTCAATCTAAGCTAAGTAAGGCAAGTGCTCATTGTCTTTGTGTAGCTTTCTGCCCTTATACCTCACACAGAGATTTACTCATTTGTCATGTCAATAAGTTTTTCTGAATAGAGGTTGTTCTGCACTCTCGGTTAGCCATGCATTATTTAATGGGTAGTACTTGTTCAGTTTAGTGCACTTACAAAGTGTCCCGGAATCACATTGCTTTCCAAGTCACCATGAAGAACACTGAATCTGACTCAGAGATGGTGGGAATTTGCACAGCTGCACAGGGATTTTTCCTACTCCAAACGGAATTCATGCTGATTAAATCTATATGTAAAAAGACCCCTGTGTAGGGCTGGAGAGATGGCTCCGTGGTTAAGAGCACTGGCTGCTCTTTCAGAAGACTGAGGTTTGATTCCTGGAACTCACATGGTGGCTTATGGCTGTCTGTAACTCCAGTCCCAAGGGATCTGATATTCCTTTCTTGCCTCTGAGGACACCTGCATGCACATGGTGCCCAGATGTACATGAAATCATAACACCCATACACACGAAATAAAAAAGGAAAAGAATGGGGGAAAGACTTCAGTGCTTGAGTCTATCAGAAAGAGGCATTTTATTTGGTAAATTGATTTTATTCTTGGAGTAAGATTACCCCATGATTCCTCTCATTCTTGAAAATACAAACACCATGGCTGTTCTTCCAGAGCAGCTCCCAACTGTCTGTGACTCCAGTCCCAGGGACCGGAAACCCATGACAAAACACTAATGCACATAAAAATAAAAGAAAAAAAAATACAAATACTCAAGAAATACAAATGACTCAAGAAAAATAGTAAACCAGAACTGAACCAGGACTAAAGGCACAAATCCAAAATACTGTCAAATCATTGCCTGTCAAAGAGTCCACATTATTTTTCCAAGTGATATTTTTCAAAATTTTAATGAAAAATTTTATTATATATGGACTTTACTAAAACAAAGAGAAAAAACCATTGCGATTGATTTTTGAAGGCTAGCACATAGCTTCTAGTACCAAAACCTAACATAAAAATGGAATAAGAAGGAAGTCACAAATCAACCTCACTCATGAAATGAGAAGTAATAATTAGAATAAAACTCAAGTAAATTGAACCTAGTAATGTTTTGAAGAGTGATTTACTATGAATAAATACGATAACTAGGGAAATTTAAAATTGTTTTACCACAGGATGTCTAAGACTATAATTGTTCAAATATGAATAAAGATGAAGTCCCTACAGATCCTGAACTCAGTGCTGAAATTGAACACCCATTAACAATTCCTTAGAAATTATGAATAGGAGAAAATTCCCTTAATTTGATGTAGAAAAACTAACACTAACAAAGAGACAATGCCATTTGTGCAGTGAAAAAAGGAAAGTCATTCTTATCAAATACACAAGGGATATGGCCCTCTGTCACCGCTAATGTTTAGTATTGTTTTGGAAACTATGACAGATAAAACTGATGATAAAGAGTGAATTTATTTATTGGAAAAGAGTAGAAGGAGCACCATTACTTGTGGATTATTGAAGTGTCTGCCAAGAACAAAAATGCAAGTCAAAATATATATATATTAAATAAAATTGCATTTACAAAAGAAATTGTGGCTATAATAGAAAATGTTGAGGAAAAGTGCAACAAAATCATATTCATGGGAATAACAATTGCCTAGGGATAATTTTATAGGATAACTTGTGTCTGTTTGTGCAGACAAAGTATAAAACTTCACAGGATGTCATAAAGAAACATTAATAAGCAGGATGGTGAGCTATATTCATGTATTTGTTTATTAATACACGGCTTGCATTTTCTAAAAATTCGTCTAGTACCATCCATATATGAGCAGTTAAGTCATTACCTGGGGCAGGAAGTATGAGGTAAGGGAAGTGAATTTCGGTGGGCACAAGCTGTATTTTCAACTTGTAAAGAAACTGTTCTGAAATTAGTGACAAGAGTTATAAATTTTTATGAAGCCACTAAAATGTGTTTGGTAGCACATTTTAAACAGGCAGTTTTGGTATATGAATATTATTTCAATAAAGTTGTTATTTAAAAAATTTTCTTATGAGACACTTTGTTTAGGTGAATAGAGTTGTCAATTAAAAAGAACAATAACGAGAACAATGGAGCTAGAGCTGTGGCCGAATGATAGAATACTCGCCTACCATGTGTAAGACCCCAGTTCAAGCCCAGGCACCACCTATCAACAACAAAAAACAGTGGTAGTCATTGTTGACCATACTTATACATTTTTTTTGGAGTTCTGTGGGCTATTTTTCCATATGTAGCAATAAAACAACCATCAGAATATTTGTGTTTTTCACTTAGCTTTTATATTTGACATTTAGGTAGCCAAATGCCATGTTAAGCAAATTGTGTATTTGGTGTGTTCATTTAAAAAAAATTGGGATTAATTTGTATGGTTTTGTAATGTCAATTGATTAAGCTCTTTTTTATAGCTGTGTCATGGTTAGTTTGAATTATAAATTCTATAAAACTTACCTGGGAAGGGAGTCTCAATAGGGATATCCTAAACCAGGTTGGCCTATGGGCATCTCTGTGGTGGATTGCCTTAATTGCCTTGGTTGATATGGGAAGACCCAGCCTGAAAGTGGATGGCATCATTCTCTGGTCTTGAGTCCTAGACTACACGAAAGCAGAGAAAACCAACTGAATATTAAGCTTATACACCTTTCTCTCTCTTTCTTGCTCTCTCTCTGCTCTTGACTGTATATGCAATGTGATCAGCTAATTCCAAGTTCCTTACATGGGTTGTGAGTCAAATAAACCCCTTCTTAAGTTGCTTTTATCAGGGTATTTCATCACAACAACAGAAATAAAACCAATACAACATCTGTGCTAGAACTTCATGAAATTATTAAAATCATATTCTAAAAGAACATTGAATAACTTAGTAAAGTGTTTGGAGCATAATCTTAAGTGAAAGGAAAAGCAACATACAGAAGTCTCTGAATCAAGATTTCAATGGGCAAATGGGATGTGGGAGAGAGGGAGGAAGAGAGAGGGAGACAAAGAAAAAGGAAAACAGAGAATGAAATTAGTCCCTCCAATTGGATTAATGCATCCCTTAAAATATGAAACTTAATAATGAGCAAAATAAATAGTTTTTGTAATACCCCAGAGAACTGCCAATTGCAGTGTCTTCAGTTGGTATTCTACTTATTGTGCCTGTTACAGTATTTCTTTTTCCAACTTCGCTTCATTCAAATCAGTTAAACAAAGATTTGCTAAGAGCCATAGCAAGACCAGAGGTGAACAAGTAGGTGAGTAAGACAGAAAGAGGAATTGGTCAGTGAGTCCCAGGTTAGTAAAAAGACAGATGGGAGGATGAAGATGTAGAACGGTAGTGAGAAGATGAAAATGGAGATGGGGGAGGATAAGGAGAAGATGAAGATGCGGAGGGTAGTAAGAAGATGAAGATGAGAAGGGTAGTGAGAGGAAAGAAGGAGTTAGGTAAACAGAAGATGAAGTTGGGGAGAATGAGGAAGATGAAGATGGAGAGGGTAATGAGAGAATGGAGATGGGGGTTGGTGAGAGGAAGAAGATGAGACGTAATTGGGAGTCAGCTGCAGCTTCTGTGAGAATGGTATTCAGAAGATGGGTGGTAATGCTGTCAGGTTTCTGAGAAACAGGGAGGGCTGTCATTATGGACTGCCCACTGCCAAAAGGAAGACTTGTGTGATGGAGAAGAGCCAATGAGCACTTTCAGAGTTTGCTGAAGCCATGGGGATGGAGACAGGAGATAAACAAGGAAGGAACTCTATTCACATGACAACAATCTATGTATGGAACATATAGTCATAGCTTAATGAATACCTTCAGAATGAGTGGATGAAATATAAATGTCAAGAATAACAGGCACATTAGGGAGGAATTGTAAATAGATCGCACAAACCATTTTGAGGAAAGTTTCTTGAGAAATACTGAGATTCCAGAGTCTGGAATTGGGAAGGAGCAGTGGAATGCATCCCTAGTTCCTAGTTCCTAGAGGTGTAGAACCACTGAGAAAGGTTCTGCCATCAAAGTTTCTGGGGGCTGAGAACAACACAGTCAGGAGCCATATACAGCATGATTTGGGCAGACTCCAAGGAAGAGTGAAGGTGTAAGGTTATCACAGGATTCAGGAGAGACCTCTTACCAGCTTGACACAGAACAGAGATGGAGGTGGAAGGCTGCCTAGAGGTGCCATGAGTGGCTGGGTGACAATGGAGATGGACAGGGAGCTAGGGAATGGAGGCTGTAGAGAATGAACAGCTGGAAGCTAAACAAGATAAACAAGGGGAATGGAAATCAATGCACGTTTCCCATGATCTTCCCAAGGAAAGCTGGCTACTTGAATGGGGGCGTTGAGCCTCTTAACTGAGAGTGCAGATTTCCAGCCATTACGTTATTTTCCCAAGAAGTTATACACACACTTTGGGATGGTAACAATTGTAGTAACATAGCTAAGTATTGGAGATCACTCTGTGGGGGAGTATTGATGTGTGTTTCATCTGCTAATTGTCTAATCTTTCAAAAGCACCATTTAAACAGGCACTATTTTCTTTTCTTGTCCTTTTTCTTTTGATATTTTTTTAAATTTAAATTTGAAACAACCTTGTTTTACATGTCAATCCCAGTTCCTGCACCCCCCTCCACAACACCTCCCTTTCTGCTCCCCAGGGAGGGTGAAGCCTTCCACTGGGAGTCTTCAAAATCTATCATATCATTTGGAGCAGGGCCCAGGCCCTCCCACCATGTGTCTAGGCTGAGGGAATATCTCTCTATGCGGAACGGGCTCCCAAAGTCCATTCCTATACTAGGAATAAATACTGATCCACTATTAGAGGCCCCATAGATTGCCCAGTCCCTCTAACTAACACCACATACAGGGGGTCTGGGTTGGTCCTATGCTGGGTCTCCCAGCTATCAGACTGGGGTCCATGAGCTCCCTCTTGTTCAGGTCAGCTGTTTCTGTGGGTTTCTCCAGCCTGGTCTTGACCCCTTTGCTCATCACTCCTCCCTCTCTGCAACTGGATTCCAGGAGTTTGGCTAGCATTTAGCTGTGGGTGTCTGCTTCTGCTTCCATCAGCTACTGGATGAAGGCCCTAGGATGCAGGCACTGTTTTTCCTTTTCCTGTTTTCCAGATGAGCCAAGATAGTTATGCACATGGTGGCACAGGTAGGTTATTATTTAATAGGAAGAGGGGCAGAGTTGAGGGTCTAACCCAGATGTTTGGTGTTAGAACTTTGCTTTTATTTCTGTACTATTTTGCCATGCTAAATGGAATATAAATATTATTATTCTAGGTCAGTTGCTCATCTATCATCAAATCTATAGTTGTGCCACATAAGAATGGAAGGAGTTTGGGACCCTGATCATCCACGAACTTCGAATGATCAGATTTACTGAGAACCTGCTCACCTATACTGCATGTCTCTGCTAAGGATATGTGCACTCTGCCCATATCCACATGAAGAATGCCTTTTACTTTGTTTTATTCAACAGTTCCCAAAGTTGAACTAATTTGTATACCAAGTGCTTTAGTCAAAGTATCAAGAATGTAAGTGATGGGTGGATGTCATTGAAGAAGTGAGAGTTGGAGGACAATAGAAAGCAGGAAAACAGAACTGTGCATGTGTACGTGTACTGTGACTTATGTGTGAATTTCAGGGAACCACTAATGCGGAGTCTGTTCTGTCCTTCTATCAGTACCTGGCTTTCAGTGACCAAACTCAGGCCACCACACCTGAGTTGCCAGAACCTTTACCTAGTGAACCATCTGACCAGCACAGAAGGCTAAGAAATTCTTTAGAACAGAGACAATATTATCCAAAGTGGCTGAGTGTGATTTCTATAATGTAAAAAAAATCTCTCTGTGGGCTCAAATTCTCAGTTAGACCTAACACATGCCCTGTGTCATTGCATTTGGTGTGGGTATGTGAAAAGGGTTGGGGTGTGGGGGTATTCAGTGGAAGAGGTCTCCATGTGACAACAGAATTCAAAGTTGGTGACAAGAACAGGACAGAGAAGAAGTCGAAGATCACTTTTTAGTATGGATGGTAGGCATGGTGCTTGGGTTAGTTTTACAGAGATCTGAAAGGGAGAGGAGGATTGTATCCACCTGCTCTCTCCCCTGTAGTGTTCTTAGACTGGTGTCTGGCTATTGTGGTCATCTGGGTTGGTGGATGGAAGTTTATATATGAAGACAGGACAGAGTGTAAAGATCTTGTTGCCAGTGAAAGGATTGGGGGTTCCCTGCTACACAGTGAAACTGTCAGGGTACATCTAACAGAGGGAGAATGAGACTTTGATGTTTTAAGAGGGTCAATCAGGATGCTTTGTGGTGTGTCCAGGAGTAGAGTCTGGGCTTAGGAGGCTAACATGGGTCTATCTTGTGAGTGAGGAGAATGGAAACTTGGAGAAAGATCCTGTATAGAGTGCTCAAATTCATAGTCAATGGGATCTGCTGTTGTATGGAAAACTGCAATGAGAAAGAGATATGATGTTTACATAAAGAGTTTGCATTAGTCATAGAAAATATCAGATTTCATTAAGCATTTTTATAAATGAATAAATGAATAATGAATACTATGTTTTGATAATATTCATTCCTCAGAGCCCACTCTTCCCTTCTCTCCTACTACTGGTTCCTATCCTCTCTCCAAACACACTTTTCCACCTATATGTTTTATTTTAAAAAATAAGTTTGCTGTGAGACAAAACATATATTATTTGTCTTTCTGAGTTTGTCTTACTTCTTTTGATATAATGTCAACAAGTTATATCCATAATACCACAAATGACATGATTCTACCATTCTTTATGGGTGACTAGTACTCCATTGTGTGATTTCCTCAATCCATTCATCAGTTTGTATGCACTTACCTGAGTCTATTGCACTGAATAGTACTGTGATACATAGATGTGCAGGTGTGTCTAATGCATGTTGACCTTAATACATTTGTCATATAATTTCCATGTCACCCAGTTGTAATTGCCCCCACCGAAAATAAGAACAAATATTGGCAAAGATATAGAAGAAAAGAGTGCATAAATATTTGGGTAGAATGTAAACAAGCCTTATTACTACAGAAATCAGTTTGAAGGTCTCTCCAAAACTAGTTCTATGTGATTACCTTAAGGCCCAGTTGTACAACTACTGGACATAGGCTTGTAGAATGCTATGGCATTTTGCTTACATTGCTTATTATTGAGTACATACATACACGTGTTGTGGACATGGATGTTTCACATCTTGTAATTGGAAGACAACTTTTTTGCTTCTACTACATGAGTTACAAAGATGAAATTCAGGTCATCAGTCTTAGTGGCAAGCACCTTTACTGGTTGACCCATTTTGTTGGCCTAGATTTTGAGATTTTTCAACTTTAGCAAATCATTAGAAAGAGGTTGCATTCAATGTAGATGAAAAGTCAGGAAAAGAGAAGGCTTCATTCATAAATGAGTTTTGGAGGGACTAGAGAGATGGCCCAGCAGTTAAGAATACTGGATGCTTTTCCAGAGTATTATGCATGTTGAAAATGGCAGGTTAATTTTTAAAACTAGATGTGATGGAAAGGCTTGAGGATGGGGTAGAGATCGAAGAAGAGGAAGAAAATATTTCTAAGCAAGGGGTGCAAATATTCTGTGGAGTCAGAAGGCACACTCACCCAATGACAAAGATGGTGCCATCCAAACTGTTCAGACTTATGGAGGAGCTCTGTTCACCATGGCCTGAGGGGTTACTGTGTGAAGGCAGACCTGATTCTGGAATTCAGGTGTCCTGAGTTTTGCTGTCAGGCATCAGGAGCTAGCATCCACTGAAGGGTCATTGTTGCTGAACACTGAACACCATACACTAACTTCATGCTTCTCATCAACAAACCTAGAGAGCATTTACTAACACTCCTGAGAGTGTTGTCACCTCACCTTTTGGATAAGGAAATTGGATCTTATTGAGCAAAAAACTTTGTTTTAGTTAGACAAAAAGGAGGGAATGTGGAATATTCCTTTACACTATGTGAGTATGTGTCACTGCGATTGGGTTAATAAAGAAGCTGACTGGCCAATAGCTGAATAGGTAGAGCTTAGGTGAGACTTATAAAAAAAAAAAAAGGCCCAAAGAAGGAGAGTTGGAGTCTCTCAGATTTGGGAGGAGATTCGGGAAGAAGAAAACAAATTTGTCATACTGAGAAAAAATATCAAGCCATATGTCAGAGTGTAGATAAGAAATATGGGTTAATTTAAAATATATGAATTAGCTAGTCACAAGCCTAAGCTATTGGCTGAGAATTTGCCATTAATATTAATCCTCTTTGTGGTTATTTGGGAGTGGCTGCTGGGACAGAAAAACTTCGTCTATATTTTTTTTTTATGCAAACACATGCAGCAAGTGGCATTTCCAGTAAATAATATCTAAGATCTTACAGAAATTATGCACAACTTTCCCCATATGACTGATCAGATATTCAGTGCAAGAGATAAAGCAAGCTGGCTGCAATACTTTCACAGTAAAGCTAAGATTTTAATTTAGTCTCCTAAGTATTCACCGATGCTTAAATTTATAAAATAGAATTGCTGGACTTTTCCAGATAACTGTTTAGAATGTCATGTTGGAGAGAATCAGGAATATTAAAGCCGGTGCAGGTTGCATTTTCCAATTGTACCTGTTTATTGTATTTTCTGGCATCAGATGAGAAGATACAGGATCTGGGAGAGATTTTAATAGTCTTTATAATAGTAGAGCTCACCGCCTAATACCCTGTTCTAGTCTATGTGCTGAGAATTGATTTTGTGGTAATTCTTTCCTGTGTCTAATCAGGTCAATAAATTAAAGTTATAGGTCTGTTATTCTAGGTCATTCTCTTTCTTCTATAAGAGCTTTGGCCATTGCCCCATCCACACATCCCTCCCCCTGCCTTCATTTGCCTCTTTAGAATCCATTCCACAGATCTTTTAGCAAAGCCTTTGTTGTTCCTAGAGACAATGTGTCATAATGGAGGCTTCCCTTCATTCAGTGGGAGCAGATGCTGCTCTGACCTCCCATTGATAAAAGATACAGTTTGAAAATCTCCCAGATCCTGGCTGAATTCTTAACTCTGAGCTACATTCCCAAGCTGGAGAACACATTAAATATTCCAGAAACAGCATTTCTTCCAATGACTTCCTAATTTCCTTGAAGGTTATGTAGGCTAAACATAAGGTATTCAGACCATGTAACCAAATACAAAGCAGTCACACTTAGAATATGCTTAGCTCCTTAAAAAATAGGTTTGGGTCGACTGGTGTACAAATCCAGCTACTATGATGCCCCTTAAGCCACATGACTCAGCTTTATTTCTGTCCTGCTCTCGAAATGGGAAGAAGTATCCATCTTTTAAAATGTGGGCTAACCACATTTTTAGGCACTAGAGATGCCATTCCTGAACAGTAGCTCTTCAATTTTGGGCCATTATCAGCACCAGTGATTAATTAATGGGTTATTTACTGACGTTGCTCTTCTTTCTTCTCCCCCTCTGAACAAGACGCAGGGGACTAGTGAGAAGAAGCCAGAAATGTGTGTTCCATTTGAAATCCATGATTAAAAAGCTTAAAAATTCAAACCTACATAAAAAACTGTTTTATTTTAATACTCTGCAAGGTTTCAGTGAACTCCATTATTTTCACTCACTATTTGCTTGAATAATTTAGGCAAGGAAGCTAAATTATACATAAAGTGTACAGTTAGAAGAAAAAGTTCATGCACAGCCCTAGGCTATAGCCTTCCCCTAATGATGTCTGAAGTCAGTGAAAAGAACTCGTTAGACTGAGAGTAATTTCTCAGGGTTTAATTTTTTTTCTTAAAGCAATAATGTTCTTATAAAAATCTGACAAATAATGCACCAAGAGAAAATTCACAGAAGAGGTTCTCCAGTTGAGGCTGTAGCCCTTGTAAACTTGTATTTAATTTCATGTAAATGTTGACTTCCTTGTCACCATGACAGAGGATTGTTGGCAGCCGCTACTGATCTGATTCAACAAGGAAAATCCACAACTTGATTGAACGGGGTTTCTTTTTGGCCTCATCACCATCAGGACTCTGAAGTAACAAGTTAAAAGAAGATGCTTCGGGCTGATAGAAAAAACCAAAACCGCTGCGAAGGGGAATCGGCACCCACGCACACACCGTCTTCTGAGCAAGTGGTTTCTGCTCCCTGGAGCTTTACACTTAGGAAGCTAGCTGTGTCATTAAACATTTACAGACTGACACACATGCTCAGGTTCCCTTTATGCATAACAACAGAGAATCCACTGCTGCAAGAGGACAGGAATATCAAACCGGTGCCACTGTCACCTTTGATTTCTGAGCTGCTTTTGTTCCTCTCTTAGTCACATAATTGCGGAACTAGAGGGATCTAGGTGAGCCGCTTGGCTTTACAGATGGGAAAACTGAGACCCTGAACACTGAAATGGTGTGCCACTCAAGGCTGTATTACTAATGTGTTTGTTATTCACGCTGAGGGGTGAGGGGAGACAGAGAGACAGAGACAGACAGAGAGACAGAGACAGACAGAGAGACAGAGACAGAAAGACAGAAAGACAGAGAGATGGAGAAAGAGACAGAGTAAAAGAGCTCAACCATACATAAAAGCAAGGGTTGTGTGCTGCCTTGGGGGACAAAGGTTCCAGTGTTGTCTGGTCACTTCCTATGCCTCAATATATACTTTTTTATTTTGAAAAGATTTGCATATTGCATCTTTCTTTCCAGATTTTATGTTTAGGCTCACCTTTCCTGTAAAGTACTCGAGTAAAGGAACTGTCATTCAAATATGGCTGACAAAGCATGGCACATGGAATGAACTACGTCATTTTCTTTTTCTCTGTTTTGGGGGTTGGCTGGATGTGTGCATAACAGTATTTATTCAATAAACCCAAATGAAATGTGAGTAGATCACATACCTCTTCCATTAGGCTTGATCATTTTGCCCCTGAATTGTCAATTTTTTTTTAATGTAAGAAAACTGCTGTGTAAATTCATTGTGCTTGGGTGTGTGTGAGTGAGGGCCAATTCTTATATGAAGTACTATATGCTGAACGCATTCCCACCTCCCCTATGCCCTGCCTCCCTATCCTTCCTCCCTGCCCTGCTTTGGTGAAATACCCTGCAGTGGTGGTGCCGAGTCCGATGATATTTCTCTTTCCATTTTTTTTTTAAGGAACCTGAGTAGTGATTCCTGCAATGGTTGCACTGGCTGATATCCCCATCAGCAGTGTATAAAGGTTCCCTTGTGCCCACACCTCACCAGCCTCTGTTCTTCGTTTGCTTTCTCAGTGACTGCCATTCTGATTGGGATGACAAGGAATCTCAATATAGTTTAAAGTTGCATTTTTTTTTGACAGTCAGAGAGGTTGCACATTTTCTTAGTTTATTTATTGTATCTCTCTACTTAATCTTTTGAGAACTGTCCATTCATTTTCTTAGTTTAACTTATGTATTTTGGTTCATGTTGTACACATATGTGTGCAAATGGATCTATTTGTTTCTGTGCAGGAACCATACTGTTTTTGTTACTACGGTTCTGTGGTATAATTTGAAGCAATGTATGTGATATCTCTGGCATTCTTTTTATTTACTTAGGATTGCTTTGGTTCTCTAGACTCTTTTGTGCTTCCATATGGATTCTTAAGCTTTTTATTTATTTATTTTCTGTGAAGACTTTGGATTGTATTGAATTTATAGGGTTTTTTTTTTTTTTTTTTTTTTGTATAATCATGTTCACAATGTAATTCTTCCAAACTATGCACATGGGAGGCCTTTGCAGCTAGTGCCTTTTCGGTATATTTTTTTCAGTGCTCGAAAATTATTCTTTTAGGTACAAATACTTTTCTAAGCAAGGGAATTCTTAAATACAAAAACCTGGCAAGGAGTTAAGGTTTAAAGAGACAGAGTTTAAGCTTTGTAGAAGCAGAAGGCAATGAGGCAAAGGAAGACAGGAAGGCTAGTTGAGAGTTCTTTCCATGCTTTTCATTTGCCCTTCTTCCTCTCTTTCATTTGGGTTGGGTCATGTTCTTCTCCTGGACAAGTCCTGGAAGTAAACTACAATACACATAAGCCAGTCTTGACCAGACAGGTTATTAAAAATTTAGTGTTGGAATCTTTAGCTTTCCATACACAGCAGCTCCTCTACCTATGTATCCATTAAGTCTCTACATTCTCAGCTCCCACCAAGGCATCAGTGGCACCGTAGGAAGGGGGTACCTATGTCTCTGTGTGGCTTGATATGCATCAATGACAATGGAAGGCCACTGAAGCTCACAGGTAGAAAGACAACTGTGACAAAATGAAGTCTTCCCGTTTGTTGTGATTTCTGTTTGCTTCTGTGTGTATACATATGTGTGCGCACAAATGTGCATCTGTGTTTATGTGCCTGCATGAATGCATGTGTGTGTGTGTGTGTGTGTGTGTGTGTGTGTGTGTGTGTGTACACCCATGCATATGCCATGGCACCTGTACAAAGGTCAGAGGGCAACTTGTAGAGTTGGTTCTTTTCTTCCACCATGTGAGACCTGAAAATCCAACTCAAGTTGTCAGGCTTGGAGGCAAGTGCTTTTGGATGCATAGACTCCTCTTTAGTTGTAGAAGTACAACGAGTTCATCATGCCTCCAAAGTTCTTATCCTGGAAGCTCCCTCTGCTCCTGCAAGGGATTATCTTCAGGAACCCGTCTCAGCTGGAACAGCATTTCTTCAGCTACTTCTGTGGGGCTTTGGATCAGCCCATCCTTTGTAGACCAACATAACAGCACACCCCATGTCCAGGCAGAACTTAGGAATGTGGTTGTCAGGAGGCCCAACTTCGACTCTGAACATCTGGCTACTCCTGTGACCAGTTGTTGCTGTTGTTTTTTATATTCTGTGCCAGTTTCAAATCACTAACATCCCAGCTTAGTGTTTCTTTGTGTTCAGAGCCAAAGTCCTTAGATTTCTTGATAAGGCTGGATCACACATGGATTTCTGCCTATTTGCCTCCCCTCGGACGTGCTCAATACCCCTGTCCTCAGAGGTTCTTAATGTTAAATTAGTGTACCCACATGGCCTAGGACAGGGAACTGTTTTTGGAGGCTGATTGTGAATAGGCAGTCAGGAAACCCCCACTGTGAGGGCTATTCTTGGTTGTCAACTTGACTACATCTGGAATTAACCAAGACAAAAGCAGCTGGATACACCTCTGAGGACAAATTTTCTTAATTAAATAATTTGAAGTGGGAAGACCCACGTTTAATCCAGATCTTTTGAGGTGGGAAGATCCATCTTTAATGTGGCCGCACCTACTGCTGGCAGCCTATAAAAAGGACGTGGAAGAAGGAAGCTTATGCTTTTTCCTGCTTCTCCTCACCCTCACTGGCAAGTTTATTTCTCCATTGGCATCAGCATATAGTGAAGACCAGATGAGACATTCAAACTCATGGACTGAAAAAAAGAAGAAAAAAAAAGAAAAGAAAAGAAAAGAAAAAACTACTGGATTATTGAATTTTCTGCTGACAGACAACCAATGGTGGACTAGCTGGACCACAGCCTGTAAGCCATTCTAATAAATGCTTTGTGTGTGTGTGTGTGTGTGTGTGTGTGTGTGTGTGTGTGTGTGTCTGTATGTGTGTATGCTGTAAGTTATAAGTTATGTTCCTCTAGAGAACTCTGACTAACACACTCATTAAGACACTTCTAAGGCAAAACAAGGTGGCAGGTCAGAGCCCAGATTCATAGGCTGAATCCTGGCTCTGTCTGGTAGTAGTTGTAAGACTTTACGCCTCTCTTTCTGAGCTACCCTCTCCAACAGTAAAATGATAGTGCTCATAATAACATTGTTTTGAAGATAGCACAGATATTAATGCATATGCAGTGTTTCACACACTACCTAGCACAAGTTATATGAATGTTAGCTATTGTTATTATTATGAGTAGGCAATAATAAACTGTTGCATGTGTATCGAGTCTCCATAGATGATCAGACACTGATGATCAGACAAAGACTGGGAGAAAGCAGTGGTGGGACATCTGGTTAACAACCAGTGTTCTACAGCTGAGAGGACCTGGACGTAAAGACATATTGGAATCTTAGAGAAATTTCATCTGAGAGAAAAAGTGACCATGCAGATTCAGATGAAGGGCAGGTAGCAGTCTCAAGTGAATAATGAATTCATGAGGTTTTGTGGAAACCAAGCATTCAAAAGCAGAGAACATGGGACCCTGGAGTCCATGTACATACATGCCTTCACACAGAGCCTCATCCTGAAAATTCACCGTATCATCTACTCCACTCAAAAATAGCACTTAAAAGAGAATTCAGCGAGTCTCAGTAAGTTCTGAGAGCCAGAAGAAACTATTAAAAGCTGGGTCAATCACTCTGAGATGTAGAAAGAGCCTAGTTATAAAATATTTGTTTCATTCCTCTGAAAGCCATTGGAATTGACTGAGGACATAAAAAAGTGAGCCATGACTGATCACATATCATCAGTTTTGTAAGATCATTCCAGAACAATTCTGAGGACACATTTGGAAGGCAAATTGGATCAGAAATAGAAGTTAGAAAAACTAAGCTACAGTTTATCTTCTTATCCGGAAGAAGGCAACAGAGGTAGAATGGACAAAAATATGAATTGGAGAATATTTAAAACCTGGTGAGTTATCATGGGCACAGGAAACAGTCTAGGTTAGACGTCTAGTTTGAATGACTGGCCATATGGGCCAGGAAACAGTTTTGAAAGAAAATTGTGGAGGCTTACCATTGTCTATGCTCAATTTGATTTTGTTTTGGAAATCTAATGAGATGCCTTAGTTTATCCAGCTACACAGTCTCTGAACACAGGTACAGATCAGAATGGTTGACTTTGGAATCTACTGGATAGATGTGGTAGTTGAGGCTAGAGGTCATAGTGGATGCAATTGGAGAGGAAAGAGAATAAGTTCATAGCTGGGGGATGCTATCATGAAAGGAGGAAAGCAGAGGAGCCTCATCAAGAGTTCAAGAAAGAGTGGATGAGACCCGGGAAAGAATGTAGGAGTGAGGCACCAACAGATGAAGAAGCATCAGTATCAAGAGAATGATCAGTAATGTCAAGTGCAAGCAACTGATCCATGGTAAGGGCCTGAAACCATCCGCTGGAGGTGGCAGCATAGAGCATTTGTGAGATTAAAATCAGGACAATAACAAAAGACGCTGATAGCAAAATGGGCATGGGAATGTGGTGAAGGAAGGAAAAAAGGAAGCCCAGCTGTAAAAGAAAGGTCAAGAGAAGGAGAACAGGAGCAAAAGAAAGCCCTTGTTTGCATCTTTGTTTAAAACATAATAGGCTTGCATGCTGATGAGCTGAGTTGGAAAAGGGAGGCCTGATGGGACAAGGTGCCTGCAGAGGGGAAAAAGAATACAGCATTCCAGACACAGGCAGCCTGTACTCACCCTGGACAAAACAAGAAATTAAAAAATGGGAATCAGTAAAGTGTTCGCAGCTGAACCATGAGGACCCGAGACTGATCCCCCAAGAACTCACAGGAAGAGCTGGGCTAAATCAGTGAGTTAGCACAAGATTCGGTGAGAGACCCTGTCTCAAAACATAAAGTGGAAAGCAGTTGAGAAAGACACAATTAACTTGGGACCTTCACATACATGTGTACACGTGCACACACATGTACCCACACTTACATGCAAGCATACACACATACACATGTGCATACACATACACTGAGAATTGGAAGAGCAGTGACAAAGGGGACAAGTATTTTTTTCCCACATTGTGCACAATTTCAACGTTTACAAGACCTACTGCTCTAACCCCCCAGCTTTGGAGCCAGATAACAACATTCACAATCCCAGAAACAAAACAGTTAAGTTTTGCCAAAGCCCAGACAGAAAGTGGATCCTCTAATTAAGTCCTAGCTTTTCTTTTCCTGGATTGGCTCTGTCTTCTCTAAAGAAACCCAGAGCCATAACCAGAGCCAAACATGTTACAGCCTGGCATGTGCATTTGCCAGTCATCAATCTATTTTGGTCCCAGGATTCCAACTGGGACTCAAGATGACTGATAAAGATCCATCTCTGAGTTCTCCTCAGCCAGTTGAAAGGCACTAACAATCTGCTGTGATGGCTAACAGTCTGACACTTTGCATTGGCATCATAGTGCCACGTTGGTTATAATACTGCCATCACATAGTTAGTATCAATGTGACGGGAAAGCAATCTTACAGGTGCACCTTTCATGTTGTTATATTGAACTCCAGTGTGTGTATGGCATTAAAACTACCCAAATTCCACAAGGCTTGGATGTTGTGTTAAAGCAAGCATGCAGTCTCTTCTTTCTTAGAGCCACACAGTGCATGAGAAGGGGCTGAAAGGATTGAAATTGGTGGGCACTGGAGAGTGCCTGCTGAGGACAGGCCCCATCCATGACTCCCTATACCCAGCCTTGCATTGCCTGTCAGTCTGCCAGTGCTCTTGGGTTGGTTGCATTAGCATAAGAGTTAGCAAATGCTTTGTTTAAAGGGTCAGCTGCGAAATACACCTGGCTCTGAGGACTGTTCAGTCCAGTTCGTGTTACCTACTCAATGTTTCTGGCACAACATCACAGAAGGAGTCCTAAATGCTACACAAATAAACAAATCTTTATTGTTGAACACTACAATTTGAATTTCAAGTAATTTTCAACAATAAAATGATATTATTTTAATTTTCCTTTCAGTAATTTGAAAATGTGCAATCTACTCTCTTCCTGTGATCCACATTTAAAAAAGACAAAGATACTATTTAACTAGGTGGTCTCAGCTTGGTGATCCTAAATTAGAAGATTATGAGGCTATGGGAGCACGGGTTCAGAACTCCCTGGCAAGTATTAGTTGATCCAAGAGTTGTAGAACTTATCTAGGTGAGCTAACATGTCCTGACCTAGCTGTAAAGGAGAAGGCTTTTTCTTATTTTCGTTTTCTCACCTTCTGCCCATAGGAAGAACTGGCTTCAGCAACTCGTGCTCTGATTTCTAGCCAAAGCCTAAAAGGAGGCATGCCCGGATCTTGTTTGCCCTCCACCCACAATAAAAGGGGAATTAATTGCTTGGCTCAGACTAAATCTTTGGATGTCCTCCCCTTTATATTTAGTAGCAAATTATTTCCCAAGTGAAACCCAAACTTACACTATCCAGTAGATTGTTCTACTAGATATCTCACAGTCATCAGTGCTGTGTTGGTAGAAGAAAGCATATTTTTAATCATGTATAACCTTTCCCAAAACAGCAGGTTTGATTTGATTTGGATTTGTTGTGGGTTGCTTTGGCTGATACTGACTTTTTCATATTTCTGAGTCCATTTGCTTTCCTATCTCTTAGATTAAAATGTAGTTACTACTATGGCTGAGTACCCATTTGATGGAGGATGTACTTTGGATATATGTTTCTCTTATTGGTCGATGAATAAAATACTGATTAATAAATACTGATGAATAAAATAGCCAGGCAGGAAGTATAGGTGGGGCTACCAGACAAGGAAAATGAAGGGGACAGGAGAGAGAGGGGCGGCCAAGAGATACCATGCTGCCAAAGGGGTAACATGCCAGATTACGGATAAGCCATAGACTTGTGGCAATACATAGATTAATAGAAACGGGTTAATAATTAAGAGAGATCTAGCCAATAAAAAGCCCAAGCCATAAGAACAAACAGTTTACAAATAAATATAAGTATTCATGTGTTTATTTGGGGCTAAACAGCTTTAGGACCGGGTGGGACAGAAACCTAAATCTGTTCCCATCCCTCAGCAGATTCCTTCTGAATCTTCAGGGAATTAGTGAATGCTTCTCTCTGTTTGTTTGGCTTTCCTATAGCATCATTTTAGAAACACTTTCTGAATAACACTGAATTGTCTTGCTAGGTGGCTTGGACCGTAAAACATGTAGAGTCAGAGAGAGTGAAGGTAACTTATTAATTATTTCTATTCTTTGATAGAGAGGTAGTCTAGAATTGGTCAGTTTCAGACTACTCTTGATAACACAGTGTAACCAAGATTTTCATATAGTATGTGTTTATTTTAGTTGAAAAAAAAAAGACTGACATTCATTTGTGGTAATAAGGTTTAGGCTCACCCATGAGCCCTGCTACATTTTCTACTTATGGCCCCTTTAGGGACCAGGTAGTTCCATGCCAAATACTCCACTGGCATCAATTTTAAACAATCTAAGAAATAGGTTACTGATACCCCTTCACCATCTAATGTGCACCACCAACGCCTGGCTTAAAGATAAGGGTATTTCAGATTTTTTTTTGGTTTTTTGAGACAGGGTTTTTCTGTGTAACTTTGTTGATCAGGCTGGCCTCGAACTCACAGAGATCTGCCTGCCTCTGCCTCACAAGTTCTGGGAGTAAAGGCATGCACCACCACCACCCTGGTCTATATTTTTCTTTCATTCCATCATTCCTTTCAGTCACAGTAGCAGCCTCAAAAGTGTATAGTATTTCCTCATGTAGTGTACATATGAATGATGGAGTCTCATAATCCCTCACCATGCCACAAAATTTCTATGAGCAGAAGGCTTCTTTGGTCAGGTCTTCTTCACCTTCTCTTGGCTTCAGAGTTTAGCACCAAATTGATCCTGATACATGTATTTCTAGGTCCCATCTCTACATGAACAGTAGTAAGTGTTCCTAATGGATACTACATGCAACACACCTTAGTGGTAATGGAACTATGTGGGGATCCACCTAACTGCACAATAGAGGAGTAACTATTAACTTGGTCATTCCATGTAAGGTAACACTCTATGTCATTAAAATAAGTAAAGGCTATATGTCTGGACCTCAAGAGGAGTGTATTTGTGCATTTCCTTTACCAATGTGTACATATTGGAACGTGAGAAAATGTTAGTAAAATGTCTGCCATGGAAGCATGAAGACCTGAGTGTGGATCCCGAGAACCTATGTACAAAGCTGGATATGGTAGCATGCACCTGTAGCCTCAACAACAAGCGACAGACAGGTGGATCCCTGAAGCTCATTGGTCAGCCAGAGTAGCTGAATTGATGAGGTTTGTATTCTATTAGATACTTCTTCAATCAATAAAAGTGTAATATGAGCCACACCTATGGCCAGAATGGCATGATAACTGTAAGGACACAATAATACATGCATACCTTGGTGGTAACCAACAGCTCTCTAATTGTACTTAAGATCCACTCAGCAAGAGGAAAATCATGTCTGCTAAAGGAAACCTAGCTAACCATACACAGGGATAGTAAAGTCAGGGAGCTTGGGGAAGAACCTACAACCATTACTAAACCAGTATAATTCCTACCTACATTTTAAATATTTGTTCCATTCTCAACCCTCATCAAGGAAACGTCTCTTTGCAACAGTAGGACACAGTTACAGAAAACCACAGCCCATCAACATGCAGGATTGTGGAGCCCAGTCACAATGTATACACCTATAAAACAATTCTGGTACCTAAGGCTCAAGTAACACTGCATAGGATGGGGGATGGGGACAGAATGATTGTAAGAGCCAGAAAATGAGGAAGTTTGCTGTGAGATTGTCTCTTAGTAATGGCAGAAGCTATACTCATAAAGTCTCAGCAACATGACTACCCACACATGAGCTGGGCAAGGCAATACCAATAGACATGCCAAAATGGACAGGCAAAGATCATGATGCCTCAACCCTACACAAAGAACTACAAACAATTAAGGGATGCTGAAAGTGGAAGAAATAGAATTCTCCAGGGAAGAGCACATCATTTGGTTACCCAATACCAAATGGTCAGCCCTGAAAACAAACATACAAGTAACATTACACAGATAAAGTGATATATATATATATATGTATATATATGTACATATATATACATACACACACACACACACACACACACACACACACATACACACACGAATTAACAGCAGTTAATAAAAGGGGACATGAGTCTGAAAGAGAACAAAGAGGAGTTATATAGCAGGGTTTGGAGGGAGGAAAGGGGAAGGAGAAATGCGGTAACTATATTATAATCTCAAAAAGAAAAATGGGAGGAAAAGCACAGAGTGACACATGTACATACACATTCACACTAAGAAATATATACCACATACACACAATAAATATATACATATACATGTATATATGTACATATATATGTATTTCTTTGTATGTTTACTGAGTATTTTGATGTAATTCATCAAAGGAAAAATATTGGAAAGATGACACAGAAAGTATAAAACATGATTATACTTAGGGGCAAAGTACAGGACCATTATTTTATTTGGCAAATACTTGCTATTTTCTGCAATAAAATTTTTATTTTAAATTATTATTTTAATTGTACATATTGATAATTTGATATGTGTGCACAATGAGTATTTCTCACAACTATGTAACATCTATGATTTCCTATCAATTACTTGGCCTGTGGAACTTTTCTTTTAGGTATATTTTCCATACATGCTCAGTTATTGTGAGCTATGGTACTGTAGATGAGTGCTCATTTCTGCTGTGTCTGTTACCCATAATCCAACCTCCTGTCCCCATCCCTACCATGGAAAATTTTTTCTTTATTTTTTAATGTGATGTTGTACAATGCAGTAGAATGTTGTACAATGCATCATCCCTTGGGACTCAGAAACAAGAGCTCATTTGAGATGCGACCATTAAAATTAATGTCTCAAAAGAAACATAAGAATTATTAAAACATCCAGCAAAGAACATCCATCTACTTTTTCCATCTCAAAGCAACCACAACAAGATTATTACCAGTTGTCTCATTCAGACCTTCGAGAAGGAAAAACAGAAACACAAGCAAACCCAGATATTGGCAATACTTCAATATACTCCTTTTTAAGCTAATATGTAGAATTTTAAGCTGGTATTTGCTTGTAGTTGGGTATCATGTGACATGTCAGGCTTTAAACCAAGTTCAAGTGCATTTGAATACATTCTGCAGTAACACTACTCAATTTCTTTTAACCAAGCCACCCATATCCAGCCCTGTTCTCTTCTAGAAAGGAGGCTAAATTAGCCTCAGGTAGAGGGGACCTATAGAACATGGAACACTAATCACAATGGCATCATGATTTCAAAGACAGACTCGGCCTGTGTCCTTTGTCTAGTAAAGCTCTGACTTAGAGATATGGACTAACATAAATGATAGACAATGGCTATCCCTATCTCATAATCCTTGAGCATTCAATTGAAAGGAAGGTTAGATTGCTGCTTCTGGAAGAGGAAACTAAGCCCCATGATTTCTGTTTGTCTCAGAGGACTCTACCAGTGACCCAGGACACTGAATAGATCCAGCTCATTTTGGAGGAAGGATATATTTCTTTTCACATATTTAATGTATATGAAAGTAGGCTTGCCTGCATGGGTTTCTCCTGCTTGTCTAGGAGACATGAGTATTTGGTATTTTATTTATTTATTTATTTATTTATTTATTTATTTATTTATTTATTTATTTATTTGCTAGATTTAACATAGTAGAGGCTAATTCTTGTTGAGGACAGCCAGTCCTAGACAGGAGATGTTGTCTAGTTGTAAAAACTGCATTGCTCCATTAAAAACACAGAACAGAAATGTATATCCTGTCCACATGCTCTTGTGACTGACCACTGGAAAATTTCAGATGCCTTAATTACTCTATTAATCACTCTGACAGAATGTTTGATGAAGCAAGTGAAGGGAGGAGTTTAAAGGTATATCCATTATGGTATGGGGCAGGAGATGGGGGTGTAGGCAGGGTGGCTGGGACTCCTGTGGTGGAAGCAGCTTACAGTACAGTTAGCTACATCTTAGTGGATCAGGAAGCTAGAAGCCACATGGGGAAGTAGGGCAGCCGGCTTATAATCCTCAAAGCTTGTCTCTACAGCCCCATGTCTGATAGCTAGGCCCATGTATAAAAGATTCCACAATTTTGCAAAAAAAGAAAAACAAACAAAACAAAACAAAAAAACCCAAAAAGACCAGTACCAGCAACTCGGGACAAAATGTTGAAATGCCTGAGCCTGTGGGGGATCATTTCACATGCAAACTACAACATTAGTCATTTACGTCTTTGCTACTTATTAATAGTGATCCTTTCTTTCAGATGTCAAATTAGATAATAAGTTACATGGTCATCATAAAGTTATTACATTTCAAGACTAGCTTTTGTGCTTTGTTATAATTCCCATCTTGTAATTGAATCACAATTGCCCAGTTTATATTAAAAACTCTAGGACCTTCAGTGACTTCCAAGGGCACTTTGGCCCCAAGTGCGCATTGTCATCTCAGGAGTGACACCCTTTCTGAAGGAATGGAGAATGGAGCTCAGGTAAGGCACATTTGGGTCGCAGAACAGAAGAATGCTCTGAATGCAGCAGGAAAGCTACTACAAGAGAGAAGAGCAATGCGATGACGTGAGGTGAGGATGTACACTGTTAGTGTTGGAGCTGAGGAGATGACTGAAGAGTGGAATCAAACTGCGTGGATGGGTCCTGAGGAAGCAGAAGAGATTGGGGACCAGGATCTCCAGGTGCCTTCTGCACCTTGCCAGAGACTTGCAACTCTAACAAGGCATTAGAACTCCTACTGAGTGGTCTTTGTAAATCCTAGAATTATTTTAACTATTCTGGGGCTTGAACTCAGGACCTTGCCAGACAGATGTTCTTCCATTGAGTCATATCTCCAGCCTCCCAGAAAAGATGCAATGCACTTGTTCTAAATCAAATGCAAAAAAAAGTTACACAGCTAGTTCAATATGAATAAGAATGTCATGTTCTATGGATCAAACAATAGATTCTGGGGTTTATCTTTAAATATTCCAGCAGAAAAGGTGGGCATTGAGGATTTCTTTTCTTTATTTTTTTTTTAAAGTTGGATGAATATAAGAAAATGTGATAGTTATTGAATTTGTAACCCTGGCTTAAGAGTATTTGTTTCTTGTATTTTTCTACCTTTGATTTAGAAATTTCATGAATGTTAAAAAGTATGTATTCCCTTGGACCTTCTAAATCAGAACTGCTGTGTAGTCAGATGTAATAATTCCTTCTAGTATAATAGATATGTTGGGTTGAATTGGGGTGAGAGACAGGCAGGGGTGGGTATTGGAGCAGGGAGAGACAGAGACAGAAGAAGAGATAGACGGAGAGATGCTGGACCCAGGCTGTGAGGTACATACTGGACGGAGGAGGGATGTGAGAAAATGCTGGGATTTAAGAAGTGAGATTTTCGTGTTTAATTAGATGGAGATGAAGCTCAAGGCTGCATCAGACTGAATGAATGAACAATGCCATTACTAACCTGGGAAATACCAAAGGAGCAGACATAAATAATAAAACACAGAGAAATCTGAATTTCTGTTTTCTAAGTGCTGGAACCCATCTGTTCATACCATTTCAATATTCTCAGCCAGATTTAATTGCACCTAAAATCACTTTAATTGTACCTAAAATCACCCATAACCTAAGTGAATACTGTTTCTATGCTTCATCTTGGGGAATACATCTTTTTAAAACACTAGTGTTCAGAACTAGAACTTACCAGTACCCCACTGCGCAGGTACAGGAACTGTCTTCTTGCAGGTTTTCAGCAGGCTAGCCTTTGGGTTGGTTCTCATCCACCATTTATAAAGGCAGCTGCCCCTTCTGGGATCTTCTGTGCTTTCTGCATCTTCATCTCTGTCTTTCCCCCACATTCACATCAAGTATCAGCATCAGAGAATAATAACAGGACAAGGCTTTGGCTGAGCCAGCCATGATGTCATGCCATCCTGCCCTCGAATTTTGTTTTGTGATTCTCACTCGGAGGCACAGGCACCCGAGATTAGCCTCTTCAATGCACACAGCAGTTTGTCTTCTCCTATTCATCCCCCATCTCCTAGGTATAAGATTCTGAAGCCAAGACATGGCATCTTTTAGGAAATCCAGTTAAACCCTAAGCTTTCAAACAACTAGGTTTAGATTTGCCCAAGGGACCTGAGGAAGTGGCCTCTGAGTTCCTTTGTCATTTGGTTCCTCCCTGGAGACCTAGTCTTTCCTGTGATTTCTGTAGACTCCTTGCAGAAAAGCCATATTTTCCTCAAGTCTTTCTTTTCATCTCTGTCTGAACCTGCCTTCATCTTCCTAATGGCTAATTAGAAAATTACAACACGAGGATTAAATTGTAAGCTCCTCCCCTGCTGCTCTCTGCCTAATTTCTGAAGCCTCAAGCTAAAGGACTTAAGAAGAATTATAAAGAGCCACATTCACTTGGCAAACTGTATTCTCTCTCTCTCTCTCTCTCTCTCTCTCTCTCTCTCTCTCTCTCTCTCTGTCTCTCTCTGTCTGTCTGTCTCTGTCTGTCTGTCTGTCTGTCTGTCTCTCCTCTCTCTCTCTCTCCCCCTTTCTCCCTCTCCCTCCTTCTCCCCCCCTTTCTCCCTCTCCCTCCCTCTCCCCCCCTTTCTCTGTGTGGTGGAGAGTAGACCTTCCATGCAAGGTATGCTTGCTTGTTATTTAGAAGTATAAAGTTCAGAGAAACAGATGTTCCCCCAACATTATGACTTTAACTTGTGCATACTGAAAGAATTTCAGTATGCCTGTGTGTGTGTGTGTGCTCGTGCACACGCGCATGCTTTGTTGCCTGGCAATTCCATTTAACTCCGAAGCAGGGAGTTGTTTGGAAGCTCACACATACATCTTTTCCATTAAGGTTAGAGTCTGAGCTAGGTAGGAACTCACCCCCATTCATGGCATACACACATAGGCTGTAGCAGGAATCCACTTGCAAAGAGGTGTTGGGAAGCAGTGTGTAAGGGCAATCAACAGTGTTTCAGGTGGATCTGTTTATACTGTATCTTCCCGCTGCCACACACTCCCACAAAGAAAGCGCTTCAAATCCACATCATTCAGCTTGCTCTGTTTTAGACTGCTCTTCATCAATTGTTTTTTTTTCTTGTGATTATACAGTTTGACTTTATCATCCCTTTGATAACAATTTCTGCATGAAAATTGACTTTATATTTCATTTTTCCCTTCTGTTATCTTAGCTGCATTCATACGCAAACACCCTTTGTGCGGCACTGGTAATATAACTGATCGGGAGAAGCTGTGCTGTAAGAAATCAAAACCATAATAATGTCTTTGGGTTTTGCATTTTAAATACAGCGTTCATTGTTGCGCTGAGGTTTCTGATCCCTTCCCAGACATTATGGAGATTACCTTTGGTAATGCTTATTTCATTGTACTTTGATATAAAATAATGTGTGTCATAAATCAACGGAGTGACTGTCATTAAACAGGAAAGAGCCTACTTATGATATGAACAATTTGCTTTTCTAATTTGAGGAAGATTGAGGCATTTTAATTATGGAAGGTCTTTGTAAATGAGACTGGAATTTGATATCAAATTATATTCCTTATGGAATTGTAGGTTAGAAATAATCAAATCCGTATTCATTAATTTTACATTATTTTTTCCAGGCTCCAAACAGAAAAACACTTGCAGAAGTATTTGCTGAATAAAGACCCAGATCTTGTTAAGCTCTCAAAAGTGAAGTTTCTTCATTGAGGAAAAAGGGACAATGGGGAGTGAGTTGTGACTGTAGGGTATTTGGCAACTATGAGCTTCAAAGTTTTATAAATTTGAAATTGGGAAAGTTATGCTTAAAGGTTGAAAGGTTGAAACTGTTTAAGAGACAAGGTCAGGGCAAGAGTGTTATCTAACATGGGTGGTGTATTTCCCAGTTTAAGATGTATTCCATCTGAAAAAAAAAAATAGTTTTGTTCAGGGTAGACCACATCTGAACATTATGGGAGTCTTTGTCTCTAAAGGTGAGCAGAGTTCTGAACATGAACATTGAAAGTGATTTAAAATTATGAGCACTCTTCAAATTGTTTAAAATATTGACTTTTTATAAAATGAATTTCCCTGTTTTATGTGCCCAGTGATTCTGTAATTACAGCCGGTGGAACAGGCTTCACTCTGAAGCTGGGGTTACCTTCTCAGCACCCCAGTCCCTTTTCTTCCCTTCCACACTTTCCCCATTAATAACTTTTCTGGTTTTTCTCGCTGCTGGAATAGACACATCATTCTTTGTTCTTGCTCATAAATCATCCTGTGACCGAGGGACCAGGAAGCCATTATGGGTGAAGGGTAGGTCAGGTCGAAAATTCAAATTGATCTAACCTGTTCTAGGAAAGAAAAGCACCCTACCCAAGCAAAGTGCCTGCTCTGGACATCTCCAGGACTTTTTAATAAACCACTGGGAGAGGGCAGTGGCAGCTTCCCAGCAAGGGCAGCAAAGACTCCTGGGAACGCTGAAGTTGTCCAGGTGAATATTTTATTATGGGTCTGTAGGCAGTGCACACCATCCCATCACACTCCTCTCTGTTCCCATATTCTCCATTCTCTCTTCCCTTTCTCACTGAAAGTAAAGTTCTAGAATATAGTACAGAAATGAGCCAAATTTCTATTCGAAAGGAATCTTAAAATTGAAAAATGTATGTATTTCTTCTCACGTACTAGATATTGGTCTTGTGTAAATAAGCACATGCACATATCCATACAGAGGAAGAGACACAGAACGAATTTTGTGCAAACTACTAAATAAACTATGTGATAAGGGATGGTAAACTCAAAAGACTATAGTTTGGATAATAATTCTACCTTTTCATTCCTAAAACCACCCACCCCACCCCACTGTTCTTCCCATAAAGATCTAAAGCAGCATTCAATGTGTTCTGTAAAAGTCTTTGTCAAGGTGAACTGAATGTAATATTAGGCCTTTTTCAGTCCAAACTCACACCTGCTGCACACAGGGTTTCAGCATTTTCTGCACATCATGACTTGAGTCTAAATCTATAGAAACAAGAAAAGCCATAGAGCAAAGCTATCCAGATGTTGCCAAGTGTGTGTGATTGTAAATTTTAAAAGTACAAGCTTTCCATCCAGATTTAGTGCAAGCAGGAATTGTATGAAAATTCCAAGACCCGTGGTTTACTGAAGTATTTGGCCATTTCTGCAGGAACCAGAGCAGATGCACTGAGGTAGGCAATAAATCTATGACAATAATGAACATTTCCCATCAGCTCACTCAACTGCTGATGGATAATGAGGACCAACATTTGGCACTGGAGGAGGAGCGTTTTCATAGTTTTTAAAGTTATTGTCCTTTATGCAAATTCATCCTTAGCAGCAGCTTTGGGTCACGACTTCAGGAGGCTCATGACCTGCTTTCTTCTGAAAACATTGGGATAGTTTATTTTATCATATATGTTTAATAAGAATAATATATGAACATTGTATAGACCTTTGCATTTATCTTTACAGAAGTTTGTTATTTTACTATAATGTGTGATGCCTAAGAAATCCCACGGAGTGCTTGAGACCCTTCAAAGTTTCAAGTTTGAAGCTTTTTTTAGTGCAGTTGTTGAAGTAGAGGACTGTACTCCTGATTCTGGAGTCATAGTCTAGGCATGCCTTTAGCTTCATGGCTCCCAACTCTGGACAAAGACAATGCTGAGGTTGGGATGTGCCCTGTCCTAAATTTCCTCACATTATAGGAAACAGTGGTTTTCTAGGCTGTACCTTGACCAGAGAGAGACTCCATTCTACAAGCAGCATCTGACTCGATTTTATGTGTGTGTTTGTGTGTTCATGTGTGCATGTGTTTATGAACATTTGTGTATAGATGCAAGTGTATACCCATGTATGTTGGGGACAGATGTTAACTCTGGGTGTCTTCCTCAATCATACTACACCTTATATTTTGACTTTTGAGGCAAGACATCTCACTGAACCTGTTCACCTGATTCAACCTGACTGGATGTCCAGTAAGCACAGATATGCTCCTGTCTCCCCTTCCTAGCACTGGGATATAGGTGCACACTCCAATGCTCTACCTTTCACATAGATGCTGAGGCTCAAGCTCTGATCGTCATGCTTGCTGGGTGAAAACCTCATTAGCTGAGTCATCACCCAGCCCCTTGCCCCCACTCTAACATGGATACAGAAAGCCAGATGATTCTGACACTTGGTGAACATTAGCACCATGATATGTCCATCACTGCCCACAAAACACAGCCTGGCAACTTATTCCTAAATATATAAAGAGTGTCATCCTATAAACTTAACAAAGTAAATCAGGACTGCAAGAGCACATGGCCACACTGAAATATGAAAACCAGGCCTGAGAATTTAAAAGATTCACCAAACTTAGAAAAGAGGGAAGCATCCTCATTTGGACCCCATGAAGAGGGAGGCCCCCTGCTGACTAACCATCTGGCCACCCAATATGTATGTCAAGAGGACTGCCTATGGAGGGAGTCACTGAAGCAGACTCCCAAGTTGCCAACCATTAGTCCACCTAGTCATCTGTCTGGATCTGGTCCTGCCCTTGACCCTCACAGCCTCCTTCTTTTTCTTTTCACTTTTGCAGCACAACTCAGCTCCAAGACATCAGGTGTGAGTGTGCAATATCCAGCAGATATCTGGTAGAGTTCCCTGGCCTTCCCCATAGCAGATATACTTCCTGTATTTCTACCTTGTCCCACTCAGCTTGGTCCTGAGACCTTGGTTAGGAATTATGAAAGAATGAAGAAAGGACAGTGACACTAAAGAAGGGACAGACACATAAACCAGGAAAGCTGGGGTCAGGTGGGTTGTAAGCACTTTGGTGGAATGACACCAACTGCCAAAACAACCCAGAATCTCAGTGTGTTTTTTTTTATGTACAGCACAGTGGGAAGAGTTGGCTAGTCTAGGCAGTGTCTGTAGGTGAGCAGTCTCAGGCTGTAAAGATGCAGGAGGAGGAAGCCGCAGTCCCAAGTTTTCACATGCACTGGTCAACCATTTGCAGGCACTGTCACTTGTATTAGGGAAGAAGGCTTTGCCATGTGTCCTAGGTTTTGGTCCTTGATATGTCCGGCTCATATTAAGCAGTAAACATTTACTAAGCACTTCACTCATTCAAAACCTCACTCTCTCCCTATAATCATTACCAGATTCTCACTTCCACTTCTCAGTTATATTTTAATGAAACTCTTTGCACTCCATTTTGGCTACTTTAATCTTTTGTAGCCATTCTGTAAGCTACATATATGGATTCTGTGTGATATGTAATGTAAGGTGTGACAGTTAACATTAATAATTAATACTGAATTAAAAAGGCTACAATGCTTTGGTCAACTATCAAGGACATTGGGACTGTGTAACAAGCTGCTGCCAATGAAAATGATATGCTTGTGAATTTGCTATTCAATAAATTCTGCCATTGTGGAAAGACTCAAATATTTTTGTTTCTGTTGTAACATACACCAATAGGTCATCATTTTGGTTCATCTCATCCCTAGTAACATTGCAACCCATCTTCTCCTCTATCTGATAACATGCCAGGATGTGACTATAGGGGTGGATCCCCAAGGATCAATGGTAACCCATTTGTATCACTTTGTGAAATACATCCAGAGGATTAGTCTTATCATTTTCTCATATAATTGTTTGTTTGTGTGTGTGTGTGTGTGTGTGTGTGTGTGTGTGTGTGTGTGTGCACGCGCACACGTGTTCCATCTGCACAGAGTGTACAATACAGTGTGTGGAGGTCAAAAGACAATTTTGTAGTCACTTCTCTTTCCACCTTTATATGGGTTCCAGGGATTGAACTCAGTTCACACAGCTTTCATGTCTAGTGCTTCTATCCACTGAGCCCTCTTCCCAGCCCAATATAGTTTTGTGTCTATGGGACACCCTTGCATTCCTGACCATTTTCTCTCAAGCAAGACACTGCCCCCATACATCAGCAGAGAGATTTGAAATAGCTCTTATGTGAGAAATTTAAAGCAGAAAAGAAAATATAATTTCTTTGGTCATATATAGATTTAAAAAAGTCTTCCCCAGTCCTTGTTTTGCTTATCTACATTAATTATAAATCCAATTAAAATTATGTGTATATGTGTCTGTGCACATTAGTGCAGATACCCACAGAGGCAGGAGAGGATGTCTGATCCCCTGCAGTTATCAGAACTGAACTTAGGTCCTCTGTAAGAGTGGTACTCTTAACTCACGAATCATCTTTGTAGACTCCAAATTCATTTTTTTATGGGAATACTTCACTCTGATGTTACTACAAAGACAGCAGACACTTCAGATAGAGGAAGTGCTCTATGGGAAAAGGAATATGTACAGGCAGACCTATGAAAGATGCTAGCTATGACTTCAGGGTGGCTTGCAGAACTGGATTATGGGGCAGTTGACAAGCAGGCAAACATTTCATGGAGCATGTCTACAACATACTTATGGGGTCATCTTCCACCAGCTGCTTTTCCATCACATTTGGGAAATATTAAAGCTAACAAAGTTTCAGATGCAATTGTCTGGAATTTCCAAAAAATATTTTTTTCTACCATGACTCAGGTTTTGCAAGTCGATTTTATTTGCATTCCTCCTCCTCCTTCTCATTCTGCAATGCAGTTCCCACTGGCCACTGGTATTCCTTCCTGTTACTCATTTTTAAAGAGACCCAAAGTGCTAAGCAAGCAGCAAAACGATAAACAGGAGGATGAAGCAGTAGAGGCAACACCAAGAAAATGTTAGTGGCCCTTTTTTATGGAGAAGGGCTTTCCTCTGAGTGAAATTTCTTGACCTATGGAATAGCAGTTTGCCATTAGGGGTCATTTTATTGCTATGTTCATTTGGCAGAATAATAATATGAAGTTTTCCCCTAGGCCTGTGACCTATCTAGTTTTCTATTCTTATACATTTCATCATGGTTAGGGATGGGTTCTGTCTCATGAAGTGGGCCTTAAATTCAATTTCTAAAAGTGGTTGGTTACTCCCGTAACATTTGTGCTACTGTCCTATCATTACATCTTGCAAGCAGGTCACTGATGTAGGTCATAGGCTTGGTAGCTGGGTGACAGCAAAGTGCCTTCTATCTCTGTGAATGCTAGTCAGTAGCTTCTAGCTGGGCACCAGATAGATTTCTTCCTCTTTGATGACATAACTAAGTTGTATCTTTAGCCATAGGGTCTTACCATCAGGTTACAGAGAAAAACAAATGCTCTTGGCAATAGCCTACATCAGACTATTTCTCAGCCTCTTGCAGTAGATGATAATTAAACAGAGACCCACACCTGGACAATGTGCAGACAATGAGGCAGAGGGGCTCCAGGTAACCTGCCCTTTTGTTGTTCCTTTCCTTGTTCCTTGCTTTTCTTTGGAGATCCTCTGTGCATTAAAAGGCACACATGCATAAAATACAGTATGAAACCAGAGCATAAGCCTATTGCTTATATTTCACAAACCAATAATTATACGTGATACAACAACATGAAAAGAAGATCAAAGTTCAGAGTGGAGGCTATCTTGAGGTTCATTCCCAACCTTCTCACTACCCAGCTCCAATGCAAACCTGTCTTTCAGCGTTTCCAGTGTGTCCCAGCAGACACTTCAGGGAGAATGTGAGAGTGCTGTGACTGGAGCAGAGTACATGGTGTGCTCCCTGCTTTCCCCTCCCTGTTCCTCTTCCCTCCTCGAGCTGCCGTCTGTTTGCTTTTTACTTATTTGTCTATTTGCTTGTTTTTGCATTGATTTAGACCTGAAGTTGTAGGATAGCCTCAGGCAGTATTTGCCAAAGACAAACAGGACTCAGGGTTGCTCTTGCCTTGCCAAAGCTGGTCTCTGAGAAGGGAGGACCAGCCATTTGCACATCCGCTTGTTCACAGAGGAGTCATGTCATGGATTTGGGACCTCCCTGCTGGGTGGCAGGAATTGTTCTGCCACCCTGTTTTTCTTGATTAGATACAGCTGTCTGGGGGATAAGGTGGGACAATGCACTTCTCTATCAGCTTTAGTTTTTTTTCCCCTTTAAATTGAGTTTTATTATTTTTAAACATACAGAAAAATAGAATGTTTTTCTGTATGTTTGTTAAGAAGTCCCATGCACTCATCACCAATATCCATCAGTGACTGGCAAAGCTCTTCAAAGCATGCACCTGTGGAAATGGCTGCAGGCAGGAGCAGGTGAGTGGTCACGAGGCACAACCATCACTGGTGTGTACCTGTATGTTAATAGAGCTACACCTCACACATCAGCATCCATAGGGGACTTCCAGGAACATTTGAGTCATAAACACTTCATTTATTGCCCTAGAATAAGGGAGTTTCAAGGCAGACAAAGCTACAATGATCCCTGTATTGTTACTTTCCTCAGTTTTCGACTAAGACTTGTAAGTAGCTTAAACATGTTGCTTCACTACAAGAGGTGAAGACGTAACCATTGGCTAAATACAGAGTAATGCTTCCTGTACAGCTATATGCTTCAAAAGAAACCAATGGGGTGTATGTATGTGTGTGTGTGTCTCTGTGTGTGTGTCTGTGTGTCTCTGTGTGTGTGTCTGTGTGTCTCTGTGTGTGTGTGTGTGTGTGTGTGTGTGTGTGTCTGTGTGTCTGTGTGTCTGTGTATGTGTGAGTATGTATATACATTCTATAAATAGGTTAGCATCCTTAATGGACGTTGACTTTGTGGTTCACTCACTAAGGTGTTACAGGCTGGACTGTAGAACTGTGCCATCACAGCAAGCTCCTGCTGCTGAGTTCTCTGCAGCCACCATCTTGAAATTCTTGACTTTTGAGCGAAGTCTCTGCATTTTACTTTTACCAACCTGGTAGTCATTACTACCCAGGCCTTTTGGGGAACAAGTCATTGTTCCAGGGATGACTTGACTGACTTATTAAGACTTTCTACATTGTTCACTTTATGTCCAAGAGTTGACTTAAACACACCAAGAAATGAGGTGGTGGGGGCTGTCAAGGAGATAGCTCAGTGTGCAAGAGCTTACAGCACAAGCATGAAAACCAAAGTTCAAGTGCCCAACAATGCAGTAAAAAGCTGCATGTTTGCTGTGGGGATGGAGACAGGAGGATCACAAGGGCTTGCTGGCTACTCTCCTAGTTCCGATGAAAGACCCTGGGTCAAAGGTGGAGAGTTACCCAACAGGACACTCAGCTTCCTTTCCTGGCCTCTGCACATGCCCCTGCCCTTACACTACACACAGTTGCTTTTCAATTAGCTAAATGCTATTGCCACTGCTGCAATAGAACACACAGGATAATCCATAAGCAGGCAACCTACTGCTCATACTTCTGGAGGCAGGGAAGTAGGGGATCAGACAACCAGGAGGTTCAATGTCTAGTGGGGATTCAAGCTCTGCCCCTATGGCAATCAGTACCTTGAATAGTGTCCTCGTGCTGGAGAGGGAGCAAGGCTTTTAAGCATCTTCTTTTAGTTCTCTTTCATGAGGTGTGAGGCCACTGACCCATTCTTCTTCATACCTTCTCTCTCCACATCGCTGCAATGGGGTATAGTTTGTAGCATATGGATTTTAAGGGAAAGGGGAAAACATTTGACCACAGCATCGGATTTTAAGTTTCTGTGTGCATGAGTGTGTGTATCTGTGTATCAATGCATATGGTCTCTGTGTGTGTCTGTGTGTGTCTATATATGCATGTGTGTGCATATGTGTGTTCATGTGTGTAAACATGGGTTTTGGTCCTTCTCCAATCAGTACCAATTGAAAAAGGTACTTTGTACAATCCGGACTGAGATCAGAGCATCATCTCTGAGAGTGATGCTAGACTTTGAGGAGAGCTGGGTCTGCAGACTTTGCAGCTGTGTTAGAATCATCCCTGGGATCACAGATTCCACCCACGCTGGTGGCATTCTTCTGGGCATGGAGAAGTTAAGAAAGGAAGCTTGGCATGTAGATACATCCTCAGGAAACAACTAGGTGCTAGGACATTCCTGTTGAGTTACTTTTCTCCAGGCTCTCAATCTGAGAAAGTAATGGAGAGAAACTAAACAAATACTTATGGAAATTTCCTTATATTTCCTTAAGGGTGGATAAAAGAAAACGGCTACCTTTTCTGTGAATCCTGTTTATCTTTACCCCCCCTTTTTTTCTGTACCTGGGCATTCAGCCTCCTGCTCTTGACTTAATGGGAGCTTCTGCCTGTTTCCTGTGTATGCCAGATTACAGGGCAGCCCCTTCCCTTGTCCCATTTGCAGCAGCTGGTAAGATCTTTACACCATGATTCCTGTGTTGTTCTTAGCAGCACTGGCATTAACTAAGCGGACAGTTCATGCCAGAACATCTGTAGTGGCTTTTCCCCTGGCCTGTGGTCACGGTATAATTGTCACTTTGAACAAAGTTGAGGAGTTCCTCCACTTCTTACTCCCTGTATTCTAAACTTTCTCAGAAGATTCTATTTTGTGTATGGTTGTGTTAGCAATTCCAGGTTTGCTGCACAAAAACAGAGGTATGGCCAGTTCAAAGACCTTTTCTGGTCTTTGTCATAGGACTGTCTGCTCTCAAAGGAGCTTATCTGCATTCCATCTCGTCCCTCAGCAAGACCTTCCATTTGGTCCAGACACCAAGAGGCTTTGAGGCAGAAGGTGACACACTCCTGAGATGCTGACCCTTCAGGAATGCTGGTTAGGAAGGCATTTGGCTCACCAATGCCACCAATTCCCAAGATACAGCCAGCTCTGTTCTCTGAGTAGCTTATTTGATACATTTGCAAAGTTGTAAGCCACAGAGGGGGTGGGGCTTCTTGTCTAAAGATTCAGAACCAAGGAGCTATTAGACAGAGGAGAAAACACCTCAGCTGGGGAGTAACACAGTCACCTGGGAAAACTGCATCTATATTTGTTCTTGGTTGCAGAATTTACTTCCAGAGTGTGCCATTGTCATGCCAGAGTGTCTTAGGGGGGTTTCTATTGCTATGATCGAACACCATGACCAAGAACAGCTTGAGGAAGAAAAGGTTTATTTCATCTTACTTGCACATCAGTTTATCACTGAGGGAAGTCAGGATAGATGCTCAAACAGGACAGGAGCCTAGAGACAGGAGCTGATGCAGAGGCCTTGGAGGAACTCTGGTTTGCTCCCATGGCTTGCTCAGCCTGCTTTCCTAAGCATCCAGGACTACCAGCCCAAGAGGAGTCCAACCCACCGTGAGCTGGGCGCTCCCACATCAATCATCAATCCAGACAATGCACTACAGGCTTGCCCACAGGCCAATCTGGTAGGGCATTTTTCCAGCTGAGGTTCCCTCTTCCCAAATGTCTCTAATTTGTGTCAAGTTGACAGAAACCAAGCCACCACACAGAGGAAGAGGCCACCTGCCTTGGATGAGCATGCTTTAGGCTTTCTGTGAGTGACATAGACTCATTTGAGGGAACAACTTGCTCAGTTTGAGGGGCAGCCCCCCTCCTCCAGTAAATTTATCACTTGGCAATGATGTTTGTAGGGCTGTTGTAGTCTCTCTTCAGCAGGGTTATGGTTAAAAATTTGGCAGTGTTTGTGTAGTAAATGAGGATTTTTACAGCTCAGCCATAAAAGCTTACTTATGTCTGAAATTTGATATACAAGTGCTCCATCCAGGAGTGCTTTTCTTTCAAACAGAATTTTTCAAAATGGTTAATAAAACTGGTCTGTCTCATTTTCCTGAGTTATACAAGCATTTTAGAAAAACAGAAATGTATCACTTGTATATATAGGGTCTCCAGCACTTTTCTCTCAGTGGGCCCTGGTGCTAGAAGATGTATCCTGTTTAAGATGAGTTTCAACTGAATGGAAGGAAATCATATTATGTACAGGGCTAGATTAGAGAGCAGGAGAGAGGCAGGCAAGCTTTATATTTAACTTTTCTGTAGCCCAGGAGGAGAAGCCCTAAGAAACAATTAGCTATGTGCATTTTCATTATGCATTTTAGACCTCTAAGTACATAATCACCTGCTCACATCTATCTGATAAATAATGAGATTTTTATTTCACATTTGCATTGTTAATTACAGTATATTGCAGAAGGAAGATTCCAAGCATCTGTGATTAATAGAATGTAATCTTTTTGAATAACAAGGGCACTTTAAATAGACAAGAGAATGCACCCTTTATTGGCGGCCACCCAGATCTGTTGAGAGCTGTTTGTTTGGACATTAAGGTGGATGTGGCAGGAATGGGAGCAAATCTCACCATGCATTGAAATACTAAGATAGAATTTTGTTTATCTTATGGTCTAGCAAGAGTTTGCATGCTTATGTTGAAAAGGCAGTTGCCTTATTTTTTAAAAATAAGACTAATAAAAATACTCTTACATTGAAGAATGTGCCTGTACATTCATTATTCCTAGAATAAGACAGCCTCTGGTCTCGTGCGAGGTCTCAGTGAGAAAAGTCTAGACTGGGCAGGTACAGAATCATTCTCTTCGATGCAAAAAGATAGCTGTTCTGAGCAGCGTTCCCCACTTCCCACTTCCCTACCTGGGGTCTTGTTGAGAGGTGATATGTAGTAAGAGCCATATAGTAAAGGTCGAAGAGCCTGGGAATTCTTCGTCTGCCCATTGCTGCAACCACCCTATCAGTAGTTAAACTTATCGGTAATGTTACATACACTTCTACAGCTCTCCCAAACCCAGAGACTACACTGTCAAAAGTGCAATAATGACTAGGCAGTGAAAAGCAGATAGGCCAAGCAGGAACTGCATCTTCAAAAGTCCCTGGGATAAATGCTGGGTGTTCATTTCCCCCCAAGAGACTATGTCTTTGTTAGTCACTACCTTGGCATAGGGCAGTTCTTCAGGAAGAAGATTGATCATCCTGAAGAAGAGCTCATGTTACTCCTCACTCCCCATCCAGTCCCAGTCTGATCTGTTTTCCATCATATAAATTTGCCATTTTGAGAATGTGATGTGAATGGAGTTATGCAGTACATAACATTGGTGGCAGGTCTTCTGCTACGGATAAAACACTTGCAATTTATCCAAGCTTATATCAACAATTTAACCCCCCTCTTGTTTTCTGTATAGCATCCCACTGTAAAAAATATGATGTTAATCAAAGGACTTGTGGGTTGTACCTAGTCCTCTTTGACTATTACATGTACTACTGCTGTGAGTGTCTTTATAAAGGCGTTGGAGCTTGGCAGTGGTAGCTCCCACCTTTAATCCTAGCACTTGGGATGCAGAGACAGACAACTCTCTGAGTTCAAGGCCAGCCTGATCTATGGCATGAGTTCCAGGACAGCTAGGACTACACCGAAAAATCCTGTCTTGAAATACAAAATCAAAACAAAAAAGTCTTTATATATAAACATATGCTTTTATCTTCTTAGGGAAAATGGGCAAACATACAATTGAACTGTTATCCAGGTACACTGTGCTGTCTTATATTCTTGTCAGTGTATGTGTGAAAGACCCAGTTGTTTGCATTTGGCATTATCAGTGTTTTTCCTGTAGCCATTTGAATAGGCAAGTCTTCATTTCCCTATTGAATAAAGACATCCAACACCTTTGCATGTACTACTCACATCTATAAGTCTGTAGATTCTTTTGAGGGAAGGGTGTATTCACTTATTTTTTTCCATTTACAAAATGATCTTATTTATTTAAATATGTTTTATGCATGTGTATATGTACATGTATGTCCATGTATGGGGGTACATGTGTGTGTATGCAGGCAAGTATGCATGTTCATGAATGTGGGAGACAGGTATCATTCTTAGAAATGTCATCCACCTTTTTCAAGCATCTGTATATAACATAGAACTTATCAATTAGGATAGACTGGCTTACCAGGCAGTGCCAGGCATCTTCTGTCTCCACTTCCACTGAGCTGATACTCCAAGCCTGTAATCCACCTAGCACAGTACCTAGGCTCTAGAAATTGAGGTCAGATGGAGGTATTGGCAAAGCAAACCTTTTACTGATTCTTCATCCCCACAAAATGAGCCTTTGAAGAAATAGTTCCTCTACACTGTAATACATACACAGATAGAGATTTATTAATGCAAGTCAAATAAAAAAATCAATGAATATCCCATGTAGCTTTACTGTGCTCAAGATATCACTTGACTTGCAAATCTTGATTTTCCTACACCTGCTTCTTTTAGATTCTAGGTGTACCAGAACATTCCTAAGAAAGTGCATTGATAGTTCTCATGTGTTCTAGATACTAAACAGAGAATTAGGGCTACTGAGGCCAAATAAAGTTTATGCGAGCATCTTTAAAAATGTAATCGAAGCATACATTTCCTTCAATAAAGGAGAAAGGAGATGACTTAATATAAGAAGTAACTTGTAGGAACCCTAATAGGAGGGGGTTTCATTGTTTTGTTTCATTTTTTATTAGGGCATGGGGAGGCTCTCTGTGCATCTTTGGCTGGCCTGGAGCTCACAGAGCTCTGCTTGCCTCTGCCTTTAACTTGCCTTTGCTGGAGTTAAAGATGTGCAGTGCTCCAGGTCCCATGAGATTCACCCAGAAAGAAAAGGGGCTGTTCCTTGGACCACTTACAGTGCTCTCCAATGAAGAAGGAAGACAAAACACAAGGACAAATACAAATCAGTACTATGAAGTGAGGGACCCAACGCCGACAACTGATACCTAAATCAATTACCTATAAAATGAAGGAATTCTTTCAGAATAAACATTTACTTTAGGGCTGGGCACAGAGGTGTCCCTACTCTAGGCCTTTCCTCCAATACCATATCTTTCTCATGGATGAGAAGAATTCTGCTGGACTCAGTTCTTGACCCATCGAGTTCCAAGGGTGACTGCTGTGTTGTGAATTGGGTTTGCATTGCATGTCGAGATCCTTTATTCTTATATGCGCATCTATCCCAATCCAGGAGAGATGGAGGCAGAATTCAGTCTGGGGCAGAGAATAGAAGATGAGGAGCAACTTTAGGATCTGACATTCTTGTAAGAATGACTACAAAACATTTTCTTCTCCACCTCAAAATTCACACAAACTGAAATATTTCCATTTGCTAATTTGTAGAATGCATTTCATATCTTAGTGGAGAGAAACACCCTCTGGCAATTCCCATGGTTCTTGGTCTATACTGTGCAGTCTAGAATTTGATTCTATTCTGTCATGTCAATGATGCTTTTCTTTTGTGTGAATTTTTACTGTATTTTGTCTTCAACTTGACTACAAGTCCCAACAGACACAAGCTAAGTCTTATGCCATTCTGACTAGCAGAATTTTGGCAACAGAATAATTAATAAATACCGCTGGACTGATGGACTCACCATGTCATATAAATGAGGTGAATAAGACACAGGAGTTGTGAAGTTGTAAGATACAAAGTGGCGGTGCCTTAGAGACACCAGACAATAATCCAAACTCCAGGAAAGGCCTGTGAGACAAAGGAAGCCCAGTATCTGACTTAGCTTGGACCCTTGAAGCTCCCACTTTCCACATTGTGTCATTGTGAGGCTTTGGAGAGCTGATAGGGAACTAGGCAGGCTCGAGAGTATGAGGATCATTTCAGCCATAGAAGCAGTGGTAAAGCAAGGTACTGAAGGGCAAATAGCTTTTTTTTCCTTTCTTTTCTGTTTTTTTTTTTCTACCACAGCAAACAGCTTGTTTGCACCCTAATAAATACTACACAAACAGAATGGCTTTGTGTGTGACTGAGACAATGGCATGTTGGAGAATCTGATTTTGCTACTGAAGCCCAGCAATAATAACTTCCTCTTCTTCCATGCAGTCTCACAGGGCGGGGGGAGGCATAAAAACCAGTTTATTATTCTCAAATAGGTTTGAGAATAATTTTTTTTATTTTTCTAAGACTGATTGAGAACATTCATGGACAGTACTTTTATCTTGATAGAGTGATCTAATTTCACCTGGCTTACTTTAGAATAGACTATTGTTAACTGCCTACATGCTCTCCCAAATCAGACGATCTCAGTGTGTAGTCCTGGTTTCATGGGGATCTCCAAGACTCTTCAGGAAGTCTTCAAGGTCTATACACTCCTGGATAATAAAAGGGACATAGCATTTGCCTTCGCTCTGTCTTTCTTTCATGAACACACAACGAAGGCCTCCCGAGGCCATGTGCAAGAACTGCATCATGGTGCTGTTGGATAATGGACTGCATATATTCACGATTGATTACCACCTTAGCAATATTCAGAAATATAACTCACATAAGCAAAACATCTTTGGGGTCCTTCACTTTTAAGAATCTAAAAAAGGGCCCCCACAGCAAAAAGCTTAAGAAGGCTGGTTCACCAGTATAAATAACTACCTATGTCTCCAGAGGCTTCTGGGTCAATGTTCAGTGGAAAGTTCAGAGATAATTACAAGTTAGAATATAAGATTTATGGGGAGACCTGGGACTGATCAACTCTGAGAGGAGAAGTTGAAGATGCTCTATCTGTGACAGCTCGCCAACAGAACAAGATGAAATTGGCTCAAAGCACAATGTGAGATTTCAACTGGAGATAAGAGGGATTTCTCAACAGGGATTGTTAAGCTGCAAAATGGGTGACCACATGAGCTTGTGGAATCTACACCCTCTGGAGGCCTTTTAAAATGAGCCAGATTTCCATCTGTCTGGGATGATTTAAATGTGATGCACCAGAAAGCTGGGAGGTGTGTGTGTGTGTGTGTGTGTGTGTGTGTGTGTGTGTGTGTGTGTGTGTGTGTGTGTATAAGATGGTGTCTTGCTCCCACCCCTTTCAGCCCCTTGGTCCTATAATTAACTTGATGAAAGGAGCTGTAGTGACTTTCTATGAAGGGCTGAGACAGGAATGCACTTGCTGACCTCCAGATAGGTCCTGTGTGGGAACGTCAAAGAATGGATCTCATGGCTGGTGGTGAACCTGGAAATGACTGACAGCTGAGTCTCCTTCAGGTTAGATTTAGAAGGATAAGGACCTAGATGCTTGCAGAAAAATCCCTTACTGTTTAGCAAGGACAAAGTGACTTTAGCCAAGTGGATCTTGGAGCATGCCAAATAGTAAATGAAGACATTTGGGCACGTGATGTTCATCAATGTAAGGGAAAATAGAATGTGATCCTTAATTTTATAAAGGGACACAAATTAACCATCTGAATGGAAAATATGAGAATAATGCTGCTTGTTGAGACAGGCTTTTCCTTTTGTTATGTAGGGGTGGTTTCCTCCTGTAGAGTTAGACATTGCATTGTTTCCAGCTTCCAAAGCTGGTTCACAGTTCAGAGATTAGAGATTTAAGTGCAGGGTCAGAGAGCCAGGGATCTGGCCAAACTCCAAGGTAGTTTGCTTCCTTTGCTTATCACCTGAATTTTGATGAATGATGTGTCTGGAATAAATCACAAAGAAGGACGGATGTGAACTCACTGAGCGTCTCCAATTGGATCCTGGGGTTGGGACAATACAGCAGAGATCAGTGAGGCCATGTGGGATAGTGAGCTAGGTTAGAAAGTATAAATGAGATTTTCCCAAATGGATACCCAGCTACCACAGTCTCTGTTGACACTTAAAGGAACATTTGGATCACACGCTATCTTGGCTGAGTTGAGTGATGTAAAACAGAGCAAGAGGTAGCAGTTACCCTCAACCCCAACCCTGGCCCCACCCCAACCTCAGGTTACTTACAGAAACTGCAGTGACATCTGATCAGATATCATTCAGGAAAACAGCCCTGGTAGATAGCAGATAACCTCATCGTGGGAATGATTACCAGGACTCTGACTATCTCTAAAAGATTCAGAGAGGCATGCTGATCTCTGCCTTGACAAAGCCTGGGTGTTGAATGAGATGGGCAGATCAAACCTGGGGTACTCTGATGAGTGACTGTCATGAGACCTAAAAGAAGGACAGAACATGGAGACATGACAGTTTAAGACAATGAACTTTGATTTTAAAAATCTGCATCATACAAATGTTAAAAAAGAAAGCACCTTTTAGCTTTATTTTGTGGCTCAAAATAAAGTGGAGAGGAAGAGAGGAGCAGAGAGAGGTTGGAAGAGGGACATAAGTGAAGACAATGACAAACAGAAAGAGGGAAACATAGGGACTGAGACCAGGGAAGGGAGAGGGAGGCTCTTCCTGTCTTGAGGAAAAGAAAAAAATACTATAGAAAGTCAGGTTTCCAAAAGACACCTACTAAAACTCCACATTTGACATTTCAAAATGAACTAGACAATGGCTGCTTCTCTTGTATCCATGCTTGCAACTGAGCCATCTGAAAAAAAGAAGGGGAGGTTAAGATGGTGGCTAAACAGCATCACCTTTGTGGATTAGGATGCTAAGATTTTCCTCTTGTGCAGAGAAAATCCATGATTATGAACATGTAAGTGATCTTTGTGACCACAAAAAGACATGCTGTGGCTGTGTGCATATACATGAGAGAGAGAGAGAGGTAAAGAGAGAGAGAGAGAGAGAGAGAGAGAGAGAGAGAGAGAGAGAGAGAGAGAGAGACAGAGAGACAGAGAGACAGAGAGTTTAAAGCATGGTTCTGATTCTACAACAGGCAAGAAGAGCCTGTGCTAGAGCCTTAGCTGTATGTTAAGAAATGTTTGTCTTTATTTCTGTGAGTTAGAGGCCAGCCTGGTCTACAAGAGCTAGTTCTAGGACAGCCAAGGCTACACAGAGAAACCCTGTCTTGCGGGGGGAGGGGAGGAGTGGAAAGAGAACTCAGACACTTGGCCTTTTCTTTCTAATCTAGATTGTTCTTGGGTTAGACCACCGTTGACTGTGCTCTTTAGCCCCCTCACCACTAGCTGTCATCTAACCTCATTTTATTCATTTCCCAATACCCAGCTTAAATTCTAAATTCCAGTAGAGCCCCCTTCCTCTTAAAGCCTGCCAGAACTATTACCCTTACAACCCATCTTAAGACACGGTGATTTACCATCTTACTAGCTATTTTTATGCCATGCTAATTGATACTTGAGAACAATAGAAAGGTGGAGGAGTTGATCTTGGCTCAGCATTTCAAAGGTGTCAATCCAAGGATGTATGACCCCTATGTGCTTGCACAGAATGCTGGAGACTATTCCCCTCATGACAGCCTGGAAGAAAGGGACACAGAAGGAGGTCCCATCAAGACTTGCCTCTTCAGACAAGCCTCCACGTAGGACCTCCCCCCCTAAGTTTCCAGACCAGGCATTCAGTTTACGAGCCTGTGATGGACACCACACAGGGAGATCATCACAGCCTTGTAATTGCGTGTATCTGCCAGCTTTGCTGTTTCATTGCATGATGTCTGATGCCTGCCACTGGGTGTCTGTTTTCAGCTTTGAGGTTTATGTATGCTAATTCCTCAATTCCTATCCTATTAAGTGGAGTGTGATATAATACACATTTTTTCAGAAAGAGGGAATGATCCAAAACTACTGTGAACTTTGCCTTTAGAGGCACATTTATTAGCACAAGTCAGTAAAGAGGCAGAATGCCTTCAAAATCAGGAGTGATGCATTCCTACATGTATATTTATTCAAGTAATTATAACTCTACAGAATAGAGAAAATAACATTTGCATGTGCACGTATGTATCTATGCAAGAAAGCCAAACTTTACATCTAAACTTTAGTTTTTCAGCCACAATTGCATAAAATTCACAACCACTAGAATGAACAATACATTTCAAATGTCAGATCTTTATCCTTCAAGGATACTGTCTTGACTTTTATTTAAAAAAAAATAAGAAATAAAAATACCACTCTACTTTCTAACAAAATTCCCCCCGCCTTTTTTTTTGTAAAAATTCTAGTTTTTCAAGAGCTGGTATATTTTCTAAGTTCTTATATTAATATTTCCCACTAAAACTACACATTAATGACACATAAATCACCACATAAATGTGGTCACAGGCTTTCTTAGTTTCCCTCTGTCCTCTAAATGGGGAAAATTATAAATTATTTTAAAGGGAAAACTAAGATATTCCTAAAGATGGTTACTTTTCAACTTAAATGTAAATTGTAGGCCAAGTAACTTCTTTTTCATACACACACACACACACACACACACACACACACACACACACACACACACACTGTTCTCTGTAGTTGTACAAAGCATACCTCAAAATTAAAAGGAACATGGAAAACACTTTGAATAATTATTGTTGGCAGAGACATAATTGTGTTTAAGTTTCTCCATTGTCATGTCCTTACTCTCTGTCTTTCTGATTCCTACAGTAAATTCCTTTTTGGAATTAGGTTCCAAGCCTGAATTAATTTCTACCCTGTGCAAGTTTAGACATAACTGTGAGAACGTGCCTAATGCACCAGATTTCCTAAAACACCTTCTGGAAGATTTGTTCTCGAAGTTTACTTTGGTTGTTCACATAGGTCTTTCTTACAGGTAGAGGCAGAAACCAGTCACCCCAAATCTAATGTTTTAATGCATGAAACGAGAAACCCAGAGATGACAGAAATGGGATCGAGTCATGGTTATTTTGTGTTTTATATGTAAGGACTATTGCTCATTGATTTGCTTATTGTTTTCAGCAAACTTACATTTGGTAAAACTGTAGCATTTATGACATAAAAAACTCTAGAAGAAGTGACTTAAACGCACTCATTATTTCATCCTTCATCCTCCGAAGGTTTCAGGATAAGCATTTTCAACCTTGATGTGAGCAGGGTTCTCATGTAGAATGGATTCTGAGTTGGGTTAGACCACAATGAAGTGTGTTGAAAGCCATTAGCAATTAAGAGCATGGCTCTGCACTGATTTTCTTTATGGTATATTTCATGCCGCTCATGCACAGTAGGTAATACACATGGATTCAGCATAAATTTAATTTTGCACATTAAGTAAAGTGCAATAGATAAATTATGCCTGAAGAGCAGCCACCAGCTGCCATAGCCACTTCAACTAATGTACCCTGGAGGTGTGTGAGCACATCAGTTGAGTGGAACCACTAATGCATCCTAGGTATCTGTATGTATTCATTTGTTGCTGGAGCCAGGATGAGCCTTCTGATTGTCAGGGAGGGGCTGAGGGGGAGCCCTGGTCCAGCTTCCTGGGGCCAAGTTGTTCCCTGGGGTTCTTGGGAGTGCTTTGCCGTTCCTGGCTTCCTTAACAGGTCTAATACAAGGGTCACAGTCAAAATTTTCTCAGGAACTGAGCAAGTGGGAAGGGGGGAAGGGAGCCTGATCACCTCCCCGTGATCACTGAAGAATCAAGAGCCCAATGAGGTATCTATGTCGCCGAACATTCAGAAATCGGAAAGGGCTCACTGTTCCAAAGGTGACTGAAGGAGGGACACCGGGGGATGCTTATTTTGATATTTCTCGGCACACTTGTACCTCACTTCCCAGCTCTAATACTCACCTTTATGGTCGTGGAGACAAAACTGAGGTATCTACTCCCCGGTGCAGGGATCTGAAGCAGGGCACTTTGGAGTTTTAAGGCAGGAAACGGACCTCATCCCAGTGGCAGGGTTCTTTTCCCTGGTGGGGAATAGTGATAACACATGCTAGGTCATGGGTGAGCAGGGTGAGCAGTATGAGCTCCATTGGAAACAGAGCCTGCTCACCGCCTTCAGCCAAACCTTGATAACAGAGGTTCTAGCCTCTTGATAACAGGAGTTCCATCCTTGGGCCCCTTCGGAGCATCTGACCTAGGCTTGTGCTCTTTCCCCAAAAGGGAGAGGCTGACTCATCAGCAGCTGTCATCATGTCTTCTGGCCCACCCGAGGTACCCCAGGAGTCTGAGGTGCCTCAGGTACCCATTTGTCAGAGCCCCATTTTGAGGTGACCAGACTGCAGGATGTTGCTGTGTGTTGGAACTGGGGAAACCAGATCCACTGAATTTACTGTGAAGCATAGGCTGGGCAACCTGGGAGTTATGACAGTGTGGCTTCCTACGGGCCAGAATCCTCCAAAGCACTTGCCCTGTTGCCATATCCACTTTGTAGGGGCTCTTGGACTCTGAGACCCAGGTTACCTGTCCAAAGATGGATACAACTGGCAGGAAACCGAGTCAGTGTTCACATGCAGATAGTTGGATTTAGGGCCTGAGTTCCCCACCAGCAAACACCATAGGACACTTGGCCTTTAAGCTGTGGTCACTTAAAAACAAAAAAATTAAAAGCAAGCATCCAGATTTTCTTTCCCTTGTTTGTTTTTTATAGATAAAGTGAATCACTCTGTCACTGAGTGGAAACATCCTCTTGAATGGAACTAAAGAATGCTCTTTATGTATCCAGGCTGTTGACGATGAATCATTTCTGTTCCCTTGGACTTTTCAGAGGAAGATTCTCAGATAGGAAGAGGCTTCTATTGCCCATCACTTAGTTGATTGATTACAGAGCCTAGTATCACCCCGGAGGCTGCAAAGTTTCCTTCTAAAAGAAGGTCAGAAGCCACAGCCTAAATGCCACTGGCTCATTTAGGCTTAGTTAAAGTACAGTCTTAGGTGGGGGCTGCAGCCAGTTTGCACCAGTCTGAGCCCTTTGTGCACAGCTTTTCCCAGTTCTGTGTTCTGTAACAGTGTACTGGGAGCTTGCAGGTGACCATGTTGGGATCATTCTACAGTGGATATTCATTATTTATAAATTCATTTTTACTTTTGGAGTATCAGTTTGTGAAATGGTTATGAGAATAACAAAAGACAAGTGTCCTGTGGCCTTATGGACTTTCAGGACCATTCTGGATATTTTGGAGTCCTTCAGTCTAGAGTTTTCAAAGAGTGAAACCATTCTTATCAGTAAAACACAATTATAATACTATGAAACATGACTCACGTGTTGGGGTTAGTAATGTTGACATTAGGCATAGTTAGGACAAACAGATTTGGCAATATTAATAAACATTTCCTGAATGCACCCATGTCCAACACAGGAAAGAGAAGCCAGCATTAAAAATTTAATGATGGAGGGGTACTATCTATCCAGTAGAGCAGTAGTTCTCAATCTGTGGGTCTCAATGCCTTTGGGGGGTCACCTATCAGATATTATGCATATCAGATACTTACATTGTGGATTTTAACAGTAGCAAAATTGCAGTTATGAAATATTTTTATGGCTGGTGGTCACCACTACATGAGGACCCGTATTAAAGGGTTGCAATATTAGGAAGATTGAGAATCACTGCTGTAGAGCTTTTTGGGGGGACAGAAAAGCTCCCTATCCATAACTATTTATTCAATTAGCTGTTAGTGGGATAAAAAGGCAGAAAAGAACAATAAAGTTCCAAGATTAACTTTGTCTATCATCCACACAGAGTCCAGGCACATCATTTCATCCATTTGCATGTAAGTTACTGTGGTGCTAAATCTTCACTGACAACTTTATGGCACCTGAACTCAACCGAGGGACACACTTCTGGGCTTGTCTGTGGTGATATTTACAGGGAGTGTGTACTTTAGGGAGAAGACCCTTCCCAAGAGTGCACAGCTCTTTCTCAGGGCAGTCCAAATAGAGAAATATTTGATGAGACCCAGGGCTGTTTGCCTGCCTTTGGTTTTTGCTGAGTGTATCTACCCCACTGTTTCTGGGGCCATCATCACCACTGTCAGAACTCAGATTCTTCTGTCTTTCTACATAGATTTAAGACCAGAATCTCCCCAGGGACCATCCAGGCCTTCATCATTACATTGAGAATGCTGAGATGTCTAGCCCTCAGTAAGGGGCTCTCAGTCTCCCCAGCATGCAGATGGCAGATGTTGAACTATCCAATCCTTATTCTGTGAGTGAATCTAACAAATTTCCAATTGTGATACACATCAATTCTTTTGCTGTGTTGATTAGAGAACCCTGACACAGTTTCCTAGACCATAGTGTGTTATTCAGTGTTCAATGGTTGTAGGCAACAGACCCTAAGCATAAACAGTGATGAGTAAAAAATTCAAATAATAGACAGGGAGGTGGGAAAAACAAACCCTAAGGCCAAAGGCCAGGTAAATGGCACAAACTAGTTATCTTTTCAGTAATAACATCCACTGGTGGTAGTGGAGATCAGCTCTAGCCATTTATGCCCATTATGTTATTGCAGTTTGAGATTCAGTGTCCTAGAATGATAAAGTTTGTTGAGACCAATCTGCACCTCCAGAGGGATAGGGACAGAAGACTTCTGCATAAAACAGAAGAAATTCAGCTCCCTCAAAGAAACCCTGATGCATCACCACAATACTGAAACAGACTTACAGTGGTCAAGCTCTGCTTCGTGGACCACTGCCTCATCCACTGGAGAAGACCAGAAACCATGGTGTACACCATGGCAAATAATTTGTGAAGTACTTTAAATCACTATGATAAAGTTTTGCAACACTCAGTTACTCATAAGTCACATAATCTTAAGCAAGGATTATTTTTGCCCTAAAACTAATAAGACTAGTATGACTAAGAATCAAATATGCTTCATTTTGTAGAAATCTATGAGCAATATTTGATTCATTGTTGGTTCTGTTTTACACCTTTATTGTGGTGCTTTTCCTTTTCTTCTTTCTCTTCTTTTCTTCCTTCCTTCTTTCCCCTCTTTCCCCCCTCCCCCCTCTCTCTGTCTTTATTTCTTTTCTTTTTGTTCACTTCTAGCTTTGGCAGAGTAGCTGTACCTTATACATCTTGCTAAATTGCAAATTTCTAAATTTGCAAGAAGGCAGTGCACACAGAAATCCATACCTGCAACAATTTCCTAGAGGGTTTCTCTGATTTCCCACTGACTTGTTTTAGAAAACTTTGATGTTGAGTGTACCCAATATGTTCTCCTGAATTTAAATATAATGTTAGACACACTCTGTCATGATAGATATTTTCCCAATACAAAGTTTCTTTTTAAATTTTTTCTTAAACTCACATTGCAAAGGATTGCTATGTCGGAAGGAAAAAGGTGGAATGGTCATGATTTCCCTAGAAAACAACAATTTTGCCGAAATTTCAAAAGCAGCATGATTTAGTAGATTAAACTTGTACATACCTATGGCTTTTATTTTTTAATGTGGATTTTAGTGTGCTAAGGGGGTTTTATAATATGCACAGTGCATATACCATAGTAATTAAGTGATGTGGAAATATAAAAAGAGGGGCTGAGAGAGAGGAGAGCCTGTACATATATTAGACAACTTGTGTGGTCTTTGCCCTGGCTTCCCGGAAGAGATCTGAAAACCCGTAAGTGTTTCAGTAACTCATGGGCCATCTGGTTCACACCTGAGTTTATCTTCAGGATAGATTTTATGGTAGACTCCAAGAAAACCTCAGATGGGAGGTTGGTTATGACAGAAAGATTATATGGTTAGTGTCTGAAGATTTGGGATTTGGTGGCAGTAACTTGCTTCTTTAGAGGGGAAGGTTAGAGGTTAAGTTCAGCTATGAGGCCAAAAATCCAAAATAATGAAGCCATGTAAGGAAGTCTTAGTGGAAAATTAATGCCAAGGTGAGGTCCACATGTTTGTGCATCAGTGTTTGGAAGGGTTGTGCACCTTGAGGACCCCACAGAACTTTCCTTCAGTCCTTTCACCAGCTCTAATGTGTATTCTTGTCTATGATAAACTAATGAGTATAGCACATTTCTGCATTCCATGAGTCTTCCAGGAGACAAAGGAAAACTTTTCAACTGCAAGAAGGAAGAAATCTATTATAACAACATAGACAGAGCTGCAGATTGAGGTTAATGACATAAACCAAGCATACAAGGACGGTAAGAAATGAATCACTTTCCTCCCTTAAAGGTTAATCCAGTAGGCTAGGGACTAACCCTAGGAAGGTGTTTCTCCTTAAGATAATGTGTTTTTCCTTCACAGAATTTTTGTCTACTAATGCAGTCCCTAGAGGCTAGCCTAGCCCTCCATGAACCTGGACTGGGCCTGCCCATCTTTCTGTCTCCTGATTCAAAAAGGTGTAACTATTTCCTTTTCCTCTCTTTAGTCTTTTTTTCAAGGGATGGGGGCAAGAGCCTAAGTATGCCTTTAAACTCTGTAACTAACTATGACATTTGTACTGCCTTATTTCAATCAGCATTGTTTTTGTTACATTTCTCCATGTCCCTTCCTTTCTCCCTTCCTTCCCTTTTCCTTTCTTCATTCCTCCCTCTCTCCCTCTCTCCCTCCCTCCCTCCCTCCCTCCCTCTCTCCCTCCCTCCCTCACTCCCTCCCTTCCTCCCTCCCTCTTCCTTCCTTTCTTCCTTCCTCCCTCCCTCCCTCCCTGTCTCCCTGTCTCCCTCTCCCTCCCTCCCTCCCTCCCTCCCTCCCTCCCTCCCTCCCTCCCTCCCTCCCACTTCCTTCTTTCCTGCCTTCCTTCCTTCTTTCCTTCCAGCCTTCCTTCCTGGCATCTGTGAGATTCGCAGCATGCCTGTGTTTCCTTTTAAGCATTAACACATTTCCCTCTAACTTCCATTTGAGTCTGTTCTTTTTCTTACAGTTTCAGTTTATATCTGTTTTTAACTTTGCTTAATTATGGCACTAAGAACCCTAAAGAAGGGGCTCTGACTTCCCAGGTTTCACATGATAACTCTGCTGCACCCCCCCCCCCAAGATTTCTAGTAACACTTTTGTCCTGCTTTTCAATTCTTCAATTGGCAGAGAAAATGAACTCATTTATATATCCCTAGACAGAACAATACTTAGATATGGAACCTAAAATATGAATGAGCTTTCACAAATCATGACTAGAATAGTGGTTACCAAAGGCTGAGGAAGTGAAAGTGGGATGGAAAGGGGGTGATCAGTAGGCATTAAGTTGGGTAGAATCAGGAAGTTCTGGCATGCTTTGTCCAGCTGGGTGACTATAGGCAACAACTATGTGCTGTACACATCATAAAACTAAAGGTGGAGGCATCCCTGTGATTATCAAGAGCAAGAGGAGGGTGAGGGGCTGAAGATAGCCATGAGAGTCCTTGGGTTTGAGGCTCTTCTTGGGTCACCTATCTTTCTCTACTCAGAAGAGGTAGGCAGAGAGTCATGAATGCAGGAGTTAGAGCATGAAGGAAGACCCAAGAAAAGTAGGTAATGATTTCCTAAATACTTGAGGATCCAAAGGCCTCCAAGTGTTTTACCTCCAGATAAAATCAACATCAGCTTCCCAGTGGCCACCTGGCCTCACAGCCTCCCTCTATACAGCTAAAGCCGTAAGAATGGAAGGAAAGGGAAGACAAAAACCCTTAGGTATCCACCTCCAGGCAGTTTTTGTTATTGGTGTTATTATTTCTTTTTGTTTTATGAGGTTTTAGGTGTGGAACACAGGGGCATGTAAGAAAAATGCCATCAAGTCACAAGCCATAACACAAGGGATACAGGAGTTGTCTATCAAGGCAGCATGTGGTCAACACACAAAAGGATCTGTCCTTCCCCGGGGATATGTAAACTGGTGATGGTTGTTAGGGTAGAGAGGGGTTCTTCTTCAATGTTGTAGTCTCTCATATGTTGTCCATACTCTTGTAGATACGTCTTCATACAAGCATCTATGTAAGCAACACTAACTAGGCTTCTTGGTTTACCAAGTTAGATTTGAAGGGAATACGTTCTTTGGTCTGTTATTAGCATCCTATCTGAACACCCAAGACTTTTAAATAGAATTAACTTCGTATACTTAAATTCTGATGGCATAGGCTTGGAACATTTTGTTATATGTGTTCATCTGGGGAGTAGTCTAGTGAAAGGGTCCTTAGATCTTTGGGGTGTTGAGTCTGTTTTGAAGTATAGGAAGAGTGAGCCCTTTGCACAGCTAGAAAAATACAGTGACTGCACGCATACACAGTACTGTTACTTTATTTGATTGCTAATGGGCTACTGAGCAAGCAGGGGTGAGAGTAACATCTTCAAAGGAAACCCATGGCTGGCTGGCCATGGTTCCGGCCTTTGGCAACTCCACATGGAAATAGAATTTCTTTGATTCTATTTTTAGCCCTGACATTGCTTATGTTAAAAATAATTCTTTAAAACCACATGCCATAAGGTTAGTGAAGAAGGCACATTTTCACCTTAGGAAAGATTGTGGGAAGTCTCAGAGGGTCTGCAGCCCTATGCTCTTCAATGCCCAATAGGTCCCGAATGGGATAAATTCCTTAATGAAACCCTCCCTTTCCATTCTCTCCATTATGTGTGTGCTTCAGCCTGGTAAATGGCTAACTTGACTTAAATCTTGTTTTCTGGACAGACTTTGTTCAAGAGAATCACACAGTCTCAATTGAGGAAGGATGGGGAGGGAGAGGAGAAAGATGAAGAGGAGGAGGAGAAAGGGGGAGGGGAGAAAGGTCAGTAACAAGACATGCATATCCCTTTCTTTATCTGGGTACCTAGCACCTACCTATGTCATTGGAAAGAACAGCTCACAGCCAGACAGAAACTGGTGCTCTGTTGCTTATCTCCCCAAGTATTATATTCTCCCCAAAGTAAGGATGCCAGCCTCTTATCAGACCATACTCCCCTGACTCACAACTATTCACCATTTCCTCCACCTAGAAGATGTTAATTTAAAAGGTAGTTTCTCCAATCTGGGAAGCAGTCAGGAAATGACAACCACCAGTTTTCTGGTCTTCCCAGGGGCTATGAAGTAATTTTGAAAGAGAAATTGTAGTTGACTCTGTCAACTATATTCTACCTATTCAACTATATTTTTACTATATTCTACCCTGCAATGGCATTTTGCTTTTGGCTACACTGGTTCTGTGTTGTTCTACTCTAGTTCAGGTCATTGCCAGGAAGCCTGTGTAGAGAGCTGCCAAGTGCTGGGCCTTAAAGATGGCGCTGGCTTCCGCCTTCCACCTCCCCAAGGGTGAGCGCTCTCTGGCGTCAACAAGCCCTTATTTGGTTAAGTCTGTTCAGCCTGTCTGCTTCTGCGTTAGAGTAGCCTATCTGCAGGGTCCACGTAGCTCACTGGGGTTGGTTAGCGCAAGGGGATTTAAGCCTGTGCATGGGTCCCCCAGGGTCCTGCAGGTCAGAAGAAGCATGTTCAAGGATCCTGATTAAAACTGCATGAAGAAGATCTTCCCGGAGTCGAGTCTTCCTTGATGGCAGGGTAGGCGTATACAAGCCTGTCCTAACCCGCGAGTTTTATCTGCACACAAGTGAGTGGCTATAACAGTGTTCTGCCTTTACTGAGGACATTTTGAGCATGAAAATTCCAAGATTACCTATGGCCATCTCTAATCAAGTTAGGAACTGAAACTTCTCTGTATCTACAATTTGGTAGTCAGTCTAATAACCGCTGACAGGGGATGGGGGAGGGAGTCTAGTGTGTTGTTTTGTTTTCTGCTCATAACAAGGTGGGCTGTGTGGTCACTTAATAAACCAAGTTGTTTTTTTGTTTGTTTATAAAAGTGTGTGATTGAGACTGGAGTCCCATCCTTTAGGGAGCTGAGGCAGGAGGATCATGAATTTGAGGCTCAGCTGTGCTGTAGCATGACCCTGTCCAAGTACACACACACACACACACACACACACACACACACACACACACACACACACACACACACACACACACGGTATCTGGTTGAATGTTTTCTTTGATTGCTGCTGATTAATCAAGTTTCCTCAATCTAACCTTGGATCCCCAGTGCAAACTCACGCCAAACTCGCTTGCATGATACATATGCTGGACTGCTGTGATCTTGCCAAACCACCTGAAAAGAATTATTTTCCTTGCCCACACACACAAAAAAATAGTTGTCAGTTCTTTAAAGTTCAGACTGTAAAGGTCTGAATAATTAAAACCTTTCCTACACCTTGGTAGCACATCCAAAAGGTTAAATATGTTTCTGTTCTAGCATCTATGACATAATTATGGGAAAGGGAATGGGATTCTTTTCAGAGAAGACACAGAAACCAAGCAGTTATTTGTGCCTGCAAATCCTCTCGGGCCTAAAGAACTAGCAAGATAATAAATTGTTTTGCTAAAAACAGGAAGTTTGGCAAAGATGTAAAAGTACAGCTAAACTTTGGCCAGGCAACCCAAAACATTGTGTTCTTCTTTGAAAGTATTCCCAGCAAGGGGAAAAAAAAGCGGAGTGCCTTGAATACATAGCTGCAGAAACAGTAGAGGCATCTGGCATTGTGAACTACTTGCCAAGCTTGTGGCTGTACTGCACTCAGGGTGGAGAGATTGCCAGTTTTCAATGACTTATGTCATGCGCAGCTGGAAACCCGCATGTAAGTAAAACCCAGAGAGCTGCGAAGAGAGAACGATTTGAGCAAACGTTCCCTGGCCTTTTCTCTCCCTTCAGCTAAACTCAAAAAACAAAAGCAAACACCAAACCAAAGAAAATGATTTATTTGAAGTTTCTACGAGTTGAAGCTTAGAAGATGGGGATCCTGGCTTCCCTGGGGACCTGTTTCTAGAAAATACTCCACAGAGCATTCTGGAAGTGTTAGTGTCTTCCTCCCCTAACTCTATCGAATTCTCCATACTCATTCTTGCCTGCTTTATTAATATGATTGTGATTATGTGGTATCTTCTTTGGACAGAGCCAATTGGATTATAATTTCCAGTTTAGTCCATCAGTCTGGAGAGCCTTCAAAATGTGGGCCAGAAAAAATAAAGATGTGAACCCGTGATGTCTGGACGGGAGAGTGCTGCTTCTGTGGGCTGCCGCAGCTGGGAAGCCTAGGGTGTCTTGATTAGTGTTCCTTGGTCTTGCAGGACAGGGGTGGCTTCCAGCTGGCAAGGGCAGTGGGATGCCTCTCATTCTCCAGCACTGGGTGGTGTAGCTGGGAATTTTGGGTTCCAGGAGAGACAACTCCCCAGTTCAATTTCTGCCATTTACTTGGAGCTGAAGGCAACTGTCCAGCCCTCTTTGTCTCTTCTGTGAGTAGTAGGAACACAATTTAGATGTATCCCTTAAGGCTCAGCAAATATTACCTTTAAAGGGGACATCTGCACCGGGGAGCCAGGGGTGGCCACCACGGGGACAGGTTCTCAGTCACAGCAAGATGTTTTCTCCCTGTTTTGCATCTCCAGCTGTCTTCTAGTTGGGGAGCCCTGAAGATGCCAGCAGCCTAGAGGAGGACCAGAGTGGGAAGACAGGCTTCTGACCCTGGCCCCACAGCTCATGACTGGACAAGTTCTGTCTCTCCGAGTTGTGGTTTCCTTATCTCTGTCTGCCTCAAAGACAAGTTGAGAAGAATCAGCAAGCAGCTATAAATCCTGGCCTGTCATCCTGGATTGTGTTGCTCAGTGGGTGATCAGCAAATACTGACTGCTCAGTGGCTAGGGAGTCATGGGGTGATCAAAGGAGCCTAAGGGCATGTTCCTCCTTCTCTCAGTTTGGTAACCATCTTTGTAGGAATAAATGCTACCAGCTCCAAAATTGCCACTTTAAAAAGATTTAAAACTAGATGGTCTTCGTTTGATGATTATTAGCAGCTTGGATGGTTTTTATTATAGAGATTTTGGGGAAAGGATAGACAAATCACCTTCATTTACCACTTAGAAATATTGTCTGTACATTGACATAGTTCTTTTTACTTTTTCTTCTATTATTCTATCCTGTTATTAAATTTGAGCCTAATCACATACATTTAACAAACATTTTCTCATTTCATTATGTTTAATATGCTAAATTAAATATATCTTAAAAGGTCTTCAAATTTTTTAGATGTATTTATTTATTTTGGTTTTTGAGATTGGATTTTTCTGTACTGTTTCAAAACCTGTCCTAGACCAGGCTGGCCTCAAACTCACAGAGATCCTCCTGCCTCTGCCTCCTGAATGCTGGGATTAAAGGTATGAGCCACAAATGCCCAGCTTAGATGTATTTATTTTATGTGTATGAGCATTTTGCTCGCACACCTGGGGCCCAACGAGAACAGAAGAGGGTGTCAGATCCTCTGGGACTGGATTTACAGACACTTGTGAACCACCATGTGGGTGCTGGAAACTAAACCAGGAGTCTGTAGAAGAATAAGAACACTTAGCCCCAAGTCATCTCTGCAGACCCCTTAAGGGGTCCATAGAATCCCATTCCATTCCAGCCTTTTCTCTTTAACAGTATCATTTTCATCTTTTGCATTTGTGTTTCTTGGGGATAGAAATGCTGTGCTTTAAAGGGGTCTTTCTGGGATTTTCTTTCCATAGAGAGGCCAAGGGAACAGCTGTACAACAGCAGAGTATGATGGTCAAAGCAGACCAGGGGTTGAAGTGGCTTCCTGAAGCTCCTGATACCTGGGACACCCTGCCCCCACTAAGTCAATACACACAACATAGCACTGTCTATGCAGAATCTCTCTAGCTACTGTGTGGGTACACTGATACATGAGTTAGAACTGTATCCAGTGTATTTGTATGAGAGTGTATCCACGTACTTTATAAAACAGAGACAGAAGGCTCCACCATGACCACACCCTTTGGACTGGTTTTGTTCTTCTGTGGGGAATCAGTGGGACTAGAGTTGACTTGGTGAATCAGGCATAAAGAACATTGTCCAGGAGACAAGAGTGGCCAAGTAAGCAGAGGGGAAGGCTGCTAGTCTCTTCTCCTGCACGTCACTCATGGCTCCCTCACTGCTGGAGGGCTGCCAGCATCAGCCACTTGACCACATAGCATCCCTTCTATGCATGGTGGTTTCATGCCTAGCATAATCACTACTGGAGCTTCTGTGGAGTTCCAGAAAACAAAGATGCCTGCTCAGAAAGAATGGTGGGCAAATTGTTAGTATTGCTGTGCAGACTACACTGTTTACTGAGCAAATGGGAACTTTGTTAAGGAAAAGTGGGTTTGACTGGCTGTGACTCTGTGTGTCCGCGGCCAGCCAGGGGTTTACAGTTTATAGGCTTTGTACATAAGAGGCCCTGTTCAGTGAGGTGTAGAAGCTGAAACAGGTACCAAGGAAGTATGGGAAATGCCCTGTGCAAATCTGACGTTTTTAAGAAGCTAGAACCTGAAGGTAAGAAGGGTTGAGAGACTTTAGAAGTAGAGGCTGGAAGAGACTGATACAGTTATGCAGTGATGGCAGAGGCAATCCAGCTGTGACAGAGGTCTGGGCACTGCACCCGCTCTCTCTTCTCCCTGCCTCTGACCCTGAGCTAAAGTGTTTGCCAGTGTGTCTCCTTGAACGCGCTTGGGGATGGCTTCTCCCACCTTCTTCGTGGAACCTTCCGGGGGCCTTTTACAGTGCTGATGCCCAGACCTCAGCCCTGACCACTGAGATCAGCCCCTCAGAGTGGCTGCTGACAAAAGCATGGGGCCAAGTTCCCAGGGAATACCAGGGTGTGGGACACGTGTATGAGGGAGAGGCATTCCACTGTGCTTAGTACAGAAGCCACAAATCTCTATAGCAGTGTTACCAACTTCACGGGTCCTTCTGTTGCTACATAGCGATGACAGTTGATTTATCTAAAATCACGGGGCTGGACCAACTGACATACTTGGTTTTAGAGCCTGAGAATCTAATTTTACAAAAGATGTAGCTATTGTTATAATCACTTTAATCAAGTTCCCCTTTCTTGTAATGTCTTTTTTTTTTTTTCCTTGAAATTACTGGTATCTCAGACTCTCAGCTATCTTGGTTCTGGCTGTGGCTCAGGACCTGTATTGACTTTGGATAAGGTCCTCCTACTTCACCCCCTGCTCTCACCCCCCATCCCACTCCCACAAAGCCTGGCTCTGGAAACATCAGGGTAGTGCTTATGGAGTCATGCCCCATGGAATTTGGCCTTGGAGAAGAGATTCCAGTGAAAGAACAGAGTCCATGCAACAAGAAGCAATTGAAAAATAAACCTAGCCCTCGTGAGGCAAACACTGTGTCAGTGTAAACCAGTGGCCGCTGTCACCTCCCCTTCTCTTCCTTATCCGTTGCCCCAACACACTGGAACTATTTCCCACATTGTTCGCTTAGCGAGCCTCTACCTCTGCCTTTACAGGACGTACAGCTCCCATTCCCTCCCCTTATTTGCTCAATTCTCAAGAATCTCCCTTCAAAAGCTAAGGCTTGATTTGAGAAGCTGGAGGTCAGGTGAGCCATCTTGTGGAGACAGAGGGCACAGGAAAGCTGTGTGTATGTGGGGGGTGGGGGGCGTTAGGGAGGGAGTGTTGTCCCTCTACCCAGAAATCATTGTGAGACTCCTTGAGCTCAGCTAAGCAGAGGCCATTGGAAGACATCACAGGGCATTGGTAGGGAGAAAGCAAGTATAGGCTGCTTGCTTGGAAGCAGCGAGCTGGTTTAGGTAGTCTCCCAAGGCTCTTCACTGCTGGAGACCACCTCCCTCACTAGCCGCATACACAGGGTTTGTCAGTGTCCCACCCCAGGTTCACTGTAAATTCCAAGTTTCATTAAGCTGACAAACTACGGGTCCTTCACAAAGACACTGGAAACAGAGCAAGTGGGCATGCGTTGATGCTTCTCGGAGGTTGTCTGGAGAGGGTGAGCTGTCTTTTGATTTGTTTATTTATTGCCCCATTTTTTTTTCTATAGCACCTGGTGTCAAAGCTGAAGGGCCCCAGAGAGAAAAAAATCCACTGCCCCCCTTTCTCTGTCTCTGTCTCTGTCTCTGTCTCTGTCTCTCTGTCTCTGTCTCTCTCTCTCTGTCTCTCTCTCTCTCTCTCTCTCTCTCTCTCTCTCTCTCTCTCTCTCACACACACACACACACACACACACACACCTTTATGTGGGTTCTATTTCCTTCCTTTACAAATGTTGATGGTCTACCGCAGCATGCCATGTGCAAGTTCAGTAGGACACTTGGAGACCTTTTTGGCATGACACAGGATAGAAGGTGCTGTGAAGATGTTATGTTGTAAGGACAGTCAGCAGAAATACTTCCTAAAGAATGTGGTTGTTCAAGCTTCTTAAAATACACGTGGCCAGGTAGGAAAGTGGGTATTCAAATATAGACAAGGAACCGGAGAAAGGGCTCATTGGTTAAGAGTACTTGCCACTTGTGGTTGTTTGAATATAATTGACCCCCATAATCTCATAATCTCATAGGGAATGTCACTATTAGGAGGTGTGACTTTGTTGGAGTGGGTATGGCCTTGTTGGAGGAAGCGTGTTACTGTGGGGAACAGGCTTTGAGGTTTCATATACTCAGGATACTTCCCAGTATGTCAGTAGATTTCCTATTGCCAGCAAGATGTAGCACTCTCTGCTCCAGCACCGAGCCTGCCCACATGCTGCCATGTTCCTCACCATAATGATAATGGGCTGAACCTCTGAAACTGTAAGCCAACCCCCAATTAAATGTTTTCTTTACAATAGTCACAATGGTCATTGTGTCTCTTTGCAACAATAAACACCTAACTAAGGCACTGCTCTTAGAACTCAAGTTTAGTTCCTAGCACCCACAATAGGCAGATCACAGCTGCCTGTAACTCCAGCTCCAGGGGATCGGACACTGTCGTCTGACCTCCATAGGAACTTGCACAGGTATGCACGTTGTACAGGTAGGTACAGGTTTGCACAGTGCACAGGTAGGCACTGGTCTTCTTGTGCCCATTTCATTCACCACATATCTCTGACTTCTTTCACAGCAGCCTCGCTTCCAGAATTTAGATGGTGGCCTAAAGTCACTTTGCAAAGAAACTCAAGGAGCAGGATGTTTCACTCACCATGATCATAATTTGCTCTCTAGAATGCAAATCTCTCCACAAACTGGGTAAAAAGGCTGGATTAGGAGCCTTAATGTTTTGGGCTTATACGATCTTTAGGTGTTTTAATTTGGACCTTTAAGTTTTCATGTCTGTGTAAGGCACATAAGGCCTACTAATTGTCTCTTACTTTCTTCAGTTATTTGTGGGGTCAAACAGAAGACACTTGCAGTGTTCTAGCATAGAGTTTGGCTCACACTGGATGCCAATGGACTCCACACTTAGTCCCTCCTCACACAGATACCTACACACCTGAAATAGTTTTCAAGACAGGGGGTGGGGTGTTCCAAGGATCTCATGACTTTTGTTTGGAAGCAGCAGGCAGACATAATGAGTAGATAGAGCCAACTTCTCTCTCAAATATAGGTGAATACTTAATCTCTAAATAAATAAGTGGATGCTAATTATCTTCAATTAGGGGAAACTAATGAAGTGGAAGCTCTCGTGCATCTTCATTGAGTATTCAGTGATGCTGGGGAGACAAGATAGACATGTTCTATATCCAGTGATGAGGATGGAGACATCACGATTCTGTCACTGTCTAGTTTGGCTACTAAGGCTCCCTAGCATGCCACCAGCCTCCCAAAAGTACCGACTGTCCCCTCCGGTGAGGCTTTGCAGAACCCCTCTTTTCTCACAGTGCTCTAGCCACTAGGGTAATGCCATCATGATGACTTTTTCCACAGACAGAAACTACTCACTCTCCTGCTGCTATGTCCAAGCCCCGTGAGCATGAGGCTGGGATCCAGTGGCTCTACTGCAGTTACTGGCCCAGAGAAGTGGATAATGTACACAGGACTCAGAATTTGCTCTTGGTTGGAGCTTTCTCATCCATAGAGTGGAGGCATTCAAGAATGGTGATTTCAAAGTTGAACTCTTCAAAGATGGGGCACAGGGGTGACCTTGGCAATGAACCCAGATGGGGAAGAGCAGAGAGCAGGAAGAACAGAGATCGAGGGGTTTGGGAAATACATCAGGGGGTTGGAAATGCCAACCAGAAAGAATATGAAGAATTCCCTGGAAAACATGAAGAGCAGAGTGAATAATGAAGTGCAAAGCACCAGAGTGAAGGGACAGAGGAGGGGAGGGTGGCTGCAGGACACACATACAAGGTAAGTAAATACTTGGAAGAGAAGCTTTGGTCAGATGCACAGCACAGTAAGCATCCTAAAGCATCTTGCTCCATGTGGTTTGGCATTTGAATGCTGCCTGTTTAGAAATGATTTCCCACAGTGACCTGGAGTATATCAGTGAGGTATGGGGTGAGTAGGTGGGGGGTGGGTGGCAATGCCACCACAGCCATTTAACTTAGAGCCTTGCTCTCTGGACATTGAGTCTTTTAATTTGATGACAATGATAATCTGTTTGACTTGCCACTATGAGTTCATCCTGGACCCACACTGGCACTTTTTGGAATGACTTCTGTAGGTTTCCCCCTGCCAGCTTAAAAGACAGAACTTATTTGCTCAAAGAAAATGGATTAGACTAAATCACTGATCTTTAGAAATCTTGTAAACCCTATGATGTATCTTGGCTCAGCAAGGTCTTTTTTTGTTCCAAGGTATTTTTTTAAAGCTCTTATTTTTAAAGAATGGTAACTTGATTTTAGATAGAAATTTTATTTGTTCTTGTACCCTATGAAGCATCCTTGTAAAGTCTCTATGCTGGCTAGTTTTATGTCAACTTGATACAAGCCAGAGTCATTTAGGAAGAGGGACTCTCAACTGAGAAAATGTCCCACCAAACTGAACTGTGGTCAAGCCTGTAGTGCATTTATTTATTTATTGATTGATTGATTGATTGATTGATTGATGAATGTGCACAGGCATTTCTCACTGTGAGCAGTGCCACCCCTGGGCTGGTGGTCCCTGGGTGCTGTAAGAAAACAGACTGAGCAAGCCATGAGGAGCTCATCGATAAGCAGTGTGCTTTTATGGCCTCTGCATTGCTCCTGTCTCCAGGATCCTGCCCTGGATATCTACTCTATGACTCATTTTAGTGGCCTCATATCTACCAATTGTTTCACGGTTCTGATAAATGTGTGGCACATCCCAGGAGGTGACTTGGCACTGGCTTAAGGACCTGAGGATACGATGTACCTTTCTACTGTCCTGGATAGATGAAAAGAAGACAAGAGTCTTCCTTTGGAAAAGCCTAGTGTCTGGCACTGGGGAGAAATAAATAATGAACACAAACAGCTTAAGTCTCAACTGGGACACTTGTCTGAGTAATGAAATAGTAAGCCATGGACCATGATGCTTAAGCTACATATTTGATGTTCAGAATTTGGTTTTCTTCAAAGTTCCTCAGCTTTTTACCTGGATGCCCTTCATGGTTCCTCTGTACACTCTTCATTCCTTTCTGCCCACAATCAGAACATCTGCCACCTAGAGGACGTTTGTAGTTTGATGGATATTGATAAAAGCCGAGGTCACATGTCCCACTGTGATGGTCCCATCATTATCCTGTCTTTTTGTATTAACCTGTACCAAAGTTCATCCTGACCAGAGGAAAAAGCCAACACTTGTAAGTGCCCACACAGTTTTGGAAATACCACCACCACTATCCAGCTTGGAAACCACTGTCTACTGTTTTTCTTTTTAATGTGAATTAGATGATTGGGAAGATTTGGTGCCCTGTATAAAAAGCCTTTATAAGATTACAATATAGTATCAAGAGGTCAGTGTCAGACCCATCTGAGCTTGTATGAGATCTGAAGCAAGAGGTGAAACCAAGTTCACATAGCACCTTTGTCATTTCTGGAAGTTCATAACAACTGTAAAGCAAGGGCATCTATCTATCTTTACTAACCGACACAGCTTCATAAATACCAGAAAAGCTCAGTTTAAATTTAGGATTTGAGTTGTGTGGTGGAGCCCTTTCCTCCTCTAGTTCATCCCACCCTGTCCTGCCACAAAAGTCCTGGTTGCTCATTGAAGTATTAGAGCTCACCATTTGAGCTGCATGCCCTCATGCAGCTGCTTCTTGGTTACCCATCTGGAATGCCGGGCTCAGAACAGGTGGCCACAAGGACTTATGATTAGGAGCCTCAGAATGAACCATAGTGTTCTTCTGGTGTGCTTTCTACTGCTGGAGTAAACACTGGAACCAAAAACAGCTCAGGAAGGACAGGGTTTATTTCATCACAAAGCATTCATCATGAAGGGAAGTCAGAGAAGGAACTCAAGACAGGATCCAGAGGCAAGAACTGAGACAGAGACCATTGGGGAACATTGCTTACTAACTGGATCCCCATGGTTCTTTTCAGCTTGCTTTTCTATTTAAGCCAGGGTCACCATCAGTAGTACCCAGGGATAGTATTATCTCTGTGGGCTGGGCCCACCTTCACCAACCATTAATCAAGAAAAGGCCTGACAGACTTGCCTGTAGGCCAATCTAATAAAGGCATTTTCTCAGTGGCGGTTCTTCCAATATGATATTAGCTTGTACCAATACATCTGGGATTTGTCTTTCCTTTTTTTTTTTTTTTTTTTTGGAACAGTGATATAAAATTTAAATATGTCATGATGTAAGGCCATTGATCTGAGTTATAAGGCATTCATCCTTACAAGTGTATCCTGCAACATGTTTCTAATGCAGATGGCCACTGACCAAAGGTATTAATGGCTAAAGAGTTAACTTTGTCGTTTTATTTTTTCATACTTCTGAAATTCCAGGAACAAGTTCATTTCCTCAGAACCAGCCGGGCCCCGGTTTTAGAGCCCATTTTAAACAAGTTACTGTTGACAAACACAACTGAAATGTGTTGTGTATAGTCTCAATGCAAAATCGTATTCACCAGTGTGTGGCTAACAGTGCTATTTCTATCAGTTTTTAATCTAGCTAATAATGTTCACAAAGAGTATTCACATGGTTTGGGAAAGTAATCTCAAATTTACCTGGAGACTGTTTATTCCCTTACCGAATATAGATGTGGCTTCCAGTGCATAGTTCTATATCCAGAAGATACAGGATGATGTTCATGTAGGAAAAATGTTCACCTTACTCAACTGGACCTCTGACTGCTACAGAGGGACCTATCACCATAGTTAGCAGGTTGGAAGTCTGCAGTTCACGGGGGTGGGGCATAGGGGTTGCAACCTAGAAAACTGTAAAGTCCTGTTTCAACTGCTGTGTTTAGATGTTTTGCCCTGGTAATTTCTATCCCTTGCCTTCTTACAAGGGATTTGAATGTTTACTATAAAAACAAGGCCCAATGTGAATCAGCACGGGCCAGGACATGACTAGTGAGTTCCCTTGTGGGGCAAATCTGTTGTCATGATACTCATTGAGGGATCATGGAACATTATTTGGAAAGAAGAAAATGAGACAGACCTGCCTAAGAAAACCTATGACACTCACTGAATTTGAGCTTGAGGCTTTTTCAAGGAAGGAAATACCATAGACTAGCTGATGGGAGTCAGAAAAGGCTAGGATAAAGCCATAAATAGTCTTAAGTGTGATCCACTAAATCCACTGTCAGATGGTTGGAATTAAAAATCCTATAACAGAGCTTACACCTTCAAATTGACATCTGTCATATCTGTTTATTTCACTTAAATTTTCTGGGCAAAAGCTTAGAACTAAAATGGACATATTGATGCCATTGTATTGTCATCAGGAATCTCCCATGACAGCAAGAGACTAACTAGTTAATGCAGCTAGAGCCATGCTAAGACCCCAGGCTAAGGCAATCTCCACTTTAATCCCTATAATCCTCTAAGATGCCAGTATGTCTATTACACAGAAGAGAAAACTGAGGCACAGGGATGGATGTTCCTGAGCTCATGAAGCTATGGAGAAGTTGGGACAGGGTTGCAAATGCAGACGGTGGAGTCAAACACGAATCCATCATTTAGGTTTCTCTAACACATAGGTCATCTAACTTGTTTGGAACAGATTTGAGCTCATCTCTAGATATGAAGGGACCAGGAGACACATCTAACACCTGTTTTATACATGTAAATAAGAGAGACTAAAAGGTGAGATTTAGATTCATTACTAGGAGGCAATGCAACTGAGTACTGGGGGGGGGGTACTAGCTTTGAGGTGAGAGGGAACCAAATGGTTTTCCCCGATTGTGTGCTATCCCCAGGCTGTAGAAGGATGACTGCTCATCTGTACTGAGAGTTTGGATCCTCTGATGACTGCTCATCTGTACTGAGATGGAGTTCAGGTCCTCTGGGTTCAGGTCTGGCTAATGTTGGTGACTGATGTACTGCCAGGGAGCACAGCACCCATTCATTGGTCTTTACCAAGCTAGGGGCTGCTGGCTGCATCTCATCCTGGAACAGTTCCATAAGTAAGCTGGTTTCTGGATAGATCTGTCAGCTCTCCACCATACCACTCCCTAACCCCCCAACTGGGACTCTTGGATCGAATGTCTGAAGATCTGCTGCTGCACTGGCCTGAAGTTTGCAGTCTTACAAACCCGATCTCTCCCCAGGGCTTACCCTGATGTTAACTCCAAGTCTGGTGGGCAGGGCGGACGATGATGTAAGACACAAATGTCTGAAAATTGGAAACGAGCCCTTTTCAGAAAAGGCTGTGGCAGAGCTAATGGCAGGCACTGCACAAGGTCTGAAGGGCTGAGAGTAGGGCCAGGGGAAAGTTACACACAAGGTACTCACTCGTGCAGAGTTACTCTGGGTGACAGCAGTTTCTGGACATTGTAGCCTTTGTCAGACATGGGGTGCATCCAATAGTTCTAGCACTCCAGAAGCAGGTTCTAGGCCAGCCTAGCTGACATAAGGAGTTCCAGGCTATTTAAGAATACTTAGTGATTCTCTGTTTCAGTCAAACAAAATGAAAAATCAGTGTCTCAGTTTCTCCAAGTGTAAAGGTAGGAGAGTGAGTTTAGTTGCTTTGGAAAAGTATTAGAGGATTGTTCAAGGAAGAGAACTAACCCAAGGGAATCAGAAAAGGCTAGGAAAACTAGAAATAGTTTTGAGCATGACTAACCTACTGTCAGGTGTTTGGAACTAAATGTCCTACCAACAGAACCTATGGAATCAAATTGAAGTCGTTCATATCTGTTTATTCCATTTAGATTTTCTGGGTATAAAACCAGGATCAATTTTGAGTTGTTTTGAATGAGAAGTGTCCCCATACACTTGAGTGTTTGAAGGCTCAGTCCCCAGTTGGTGACTGAGGAAGTTTTGGAATCTTTAGGAGACTTACTGGAGGAAGTAGTCACAGGGAGCTGAGAGGCTATAGACTGATCCCCAACCTCCACCCCTCTCACAGGCTTCCACTTCTCAATTTCTGCTTCCTGAGTGTGGGTGGAAATGTGAACTCAGCTCCCGATTCCAACTGTATCCTCTGCCATTATGGATGCCACCTCTGGAACCTAAAGCCCAAATAAACTCTCCCTTCCATTACTTGTTTCCATGGCCATGGTATTTCATCACAAATGCGGAAGAGTAACTAATCCAAGTTACAGCAGGACAAGTCCACAGAGTGCTGTTCATGCAATAATGCAACAACGAATTGCAGAGAGTTCAACCAATTCATTTATATGAGGCTAACAAATAATGGTGTCACTTTCAAAACACTGAACTGGCTTTCACACTGCTGTGTTAGGTCATGTAATTGTCATGGCTACAGAGCACATGACTACAGAGTATTTTTTTTTCTTATTTTACATATTGATCCCAGTTCCCTCTTCCTCCCTCTCTCCACCTCACCCTCCTTCCCACCCCCCACCACACACACACAGAGCACTGTATCCTGTTAAAGGCACAGAGCTTTTGCCTTGATAGCACTGTAGCTCAGTGATATCCAGATGCAACATGCTGTAACATAATGGTGTCAGAAGCGGGATTGAGAACTTTCGCTTAAAACTTAACAAAAGCTTAAAAAATAGTTTTTAGAAACAAGGGAACAGAGACTAGCAAGACTTCTTAGTAGCAGCATTTTCTCAGTTGGATTCATTTTGCTGTAGACAGAGATTTGCGTGGCTCCTTTAAGGGAGGTTTCCAAAATTAGCATAAGCGGCAAAAAAGCCACCTTGCTTTTAAAGAGCTCTGCTAACAATTCATTGGTGTGTACAAGAGCTGCAATGAAGGTTTACACTATGCTTTAAAAAATACGCTGGCTTGGGAGAGAAAAAGAAACAGGATACAATGGTTTAAAAAAGAAAAAAGGAAGTAGAATGAATGGGTAGTGGCAGACTCCATTAATCCCAACACTCGGCAGACAGATGCAAGCAGATCTCTGTGATTTCAAAGCAAACCTGGTATGCACTGAATTCCAGGACAGATAAAAGTTACACAGAGAAACCCTGTCTCAAAATATGTAAAAATAGAAGTAGAAGAAATAGAATAATAAAAAAGCCACGTAAAGATGGAAAACACAGAGAAATTTTGGATACTATATGCGCTTCTATTGTCTTTAAATTATTTGATTGCTGAGAAAATAACTACTGATAAAATAAATGCTGCTAGATTAATTCAATTTATATATTTTAAAAATGCTTTGACTCAAAAATTTAAGCCTAAGGACAAGTTACTGGGGAAAAGGATTTCTATTTTTGTTTCCACAGAAAATGAAATGCTATGGATTTCTTCCAGATTTATGTGGTTTGATCAAGCCAGACCCCCTGAAACAGCTCCCCAGGTGATCCAACATTCAAAGCAGTTGAGACAAAGCCTTGCACACTACAGCCAAGATTTCTGCATCTTCTTTGGACCCCCATGACAGCGCCCTCTACCAGCAGGAAGTAGTTTGGAAAGAACGACGCCCAAATTCCCAAATATTGTTTATAAATGTTTGTTTTCATTTAAATGGACTTGGTTATAAATGGCTATAACCACAAACAATCTTTTTAAAGGTAAAAAGGGAATTATGGTATAGATATGAATACTTTGCTTTGAAATGTATTTTCTTTTATTGATACAATTTAAGGTCAATTTTGTGATATGTATATTTCTCCTCTTGTTTAAGCATTATGTTTATATAGCTCATTGGAAAATGTAATGTATAATTTAGTACAAATTAGAGAGTTACCTATGATAGTCAAACTTGGAGTTAAGTTAGTTAGGATTTCTAGATATGCAGAGATGTATTTGAGATGAATAGGCATTCAAACCTTTCAAAGACCTACGGAATATGGCATTTAAAATGGTTTAGGGATTTTCTTGACAGTGAGGCACAACTGCTCCTGGTAACACCACCTGCATCAAAAAGGAAGATGGACATTGAAGAAACTCATTATGAAGTTTGCTTCTAATATGGCAAGACTAGCCATTTGAGCAAGGTACTTCTCTTGTCTAGACTGTTTGACTTTTATGTTGTAGAAACTGGACATGCAGGACCCACAAAAAGGTGACTGCTGATTCAAGATGGACATTGCTACAGGATTCCTGCTTCATGGACGAGGCTGCCAGACAGCCAGACAGTCTACAGGACACAGAGAAAAGTGACTGACAAACTGCCATTACAGGTGGACAGTTTAAAGTTTCCTGCTTTGTTGAGGCGTCTGGAGACACACTATGGCCTATGGGCTGAAGATGGAACATTACAGAAGAACTTCGGGTGACTGACCAGGCAATGAATTGTCTCTGTCATTTCTAGAGTTTATATATTATCCTTCTGTGGTCTTTGAAGGAGTTGAAGACACATAGTTATAGTTATAGTTTCCCTTAGTTAGGATTAAAGATAAGTTACATATAGGACTTTAGACTCACAAAGATAGGATTGATGATATTTTCTTTAAGTCTTACAAAATGTTAATGGACTAAATATTGTTAACTGTGATTCTTATTTGATAACTGTTGTATGGTATATTTTGCTATGTTAAGGTTAAACCCTTTCTTTTATTTTAGACAGAAAAGAGGAGATGATGGGAGATGTGATTCTGTATATATGTTTCTCATACTTGTTAATAAAGCACTGTGGCCAATGAGATAACAAGATAGGCGGGGCTAGGAGACCAGGAGGAGGAGAGAGGAAGTAGTGGGAGTCGACATGTAGCCCAGGGAGAAAGGAGGACGCCTGCCCCACGGCTCCCTGATAAGACGACCACGTGGAAATACTTAGATAAGTAGAAATGGGTTAATGATTAAGGCAGAGCTAGCCCATTAACAATAATGGTAACTGGCCAACAGGATTGTATCAAATACAGAGTCTCTGAGTGTTATTTGGGGCTGGCACGCCACACGTGGTTGTGGGACCATGGCGGCAGAACCAGCAGCAGCCAAAAGGGAAACCTGCCGTAACATCCAGATTTTAGCTTTTGCAGCCTGGTAAAGTTGAATATGAATAGTAGCAGTAACTAAACAGATGCCGTAATATCACACTGGGACCAACAGGAGCTTCAGAGCACTAAAACAATTATTTTGTAATTGCATATGCAGTCATTTAATGTGTTCTCCTCATCTGAAAATAGCCAGTTACAGTCACCTAATCCCAATGCCTCCCTGAAATGAGCTTGTGGTGTCTCTTTCTCTCTTTTGAACTGTTTATTTATATATCCCCATGAATACATAAAGCCATGTAGATGCTGTCCTCAGGCTGGGGGTGTGGTACACATTTGTCTCTCCACCCTCTCTGGAGTTAAGAGAAGTACATTCTCTGAGTGGTTTGTATATATGCTATTGTACAGTATTATATTTGTTCCATGTCTCTCCATGTGTCTCTCTGTGACTCTGTCTCTTTCATGTTCTTTAAACTTGGAGTCTTCTTTCTATACCAATGTCTACCATTTTATCAGTTTAAAACAGTCTCACTTGTCTTTATGCTATGACTCCACCATGGTTTAGTTAACAGTTAGCATGATCTATTTCCTTGATCATACTTCCTTTTGCACATGTGTGGGTAACCTAGAGAAGCCGGCTGAAACGCACACCTATGCATATATCTGTCCATTTTTCTAAGGTTGTTTTGTTTTGTTATTTTTAATTTTATGGGTACTAGTGTTTTCTTCCATGTATGTTAGTACTGTGTGAATGCCTGGTGGTCACAGAGGCCAGAAGAGAGATCCAGATCCTCCAGAATCAGTTACAAATGGCCCTGAGTCACGGCATGTGTTCTGGGAACCAAACTCCAGTCCTCTGTGGAAACAGCCAGTTCTCTTAACCACTGAGCCATCTCTGCAGTTCCGTGATTTCCTGTTTTAATGAAATCAAGTTTCCATATATGCACTGCACAAAATATTTTGTTAAAACAACACACATGAACAATATGTGTTTGAAAGAGACATAATTATAAGGGGGAAAAGTGAGGTGTCTCCTTTAAGAAATTATAGTCAGGAACCTGACTGTATTTTCAGAGGAGGTCAATGAAAATCTCCTCAAATGTAAAGCTGGGGCAAGAATTTGATCTTGGGAATTACTGCTCAAATCCAAACTACTGTTGAGTTAATTGAAAGAAAAATATTTTGGAGTTAGGTAGACATGTATCGACATAGGAAGATCACTGAGCTTGGGGCCAGGGAGATGGATGTGAGGATAAAAAGCACCCGTGAAAGCCTGGGTGCCTATGTTTTATCTCCAAGACTCACAAAAAAAGCCAGATGTGGTAGCTCACATCTGTAATCCCAGCACCCCTATAGTGAGATGGGCCAGCAAGACAGGAGGATGAACCAGAAGTTTATCCACATCTAGCCTGGTGCAGAGGCAGGAACAAGAGGTATCCAGTGTCAAATAGGGTGAAAGGAAAGAATCATGTCCTGCTACGGTTGCTCTCTCATCTCCATGTGTGAACACCTGTGGGCACACGCCACACACACACCCTTGGTTTTTTAATCATTAAGCTTAAGTGGCACCCTTCAAGTGATCTGAGCAATTTGCATATGGCTTTTTGAATCACATTCTCCTCCTTTCTAAAATGGGCTCAGTAATACCCACTGAGTGCAGTATCACATAGGTGACACAGAGGGCCAGGAGGCATTTGGCAAACAATAGGCATAGCTACTCTCTTACTTCCCTTGTCTTCCTTGCTACGGTTTAGATCTTAACCATCACCAACCCTGCAAGCCCACCCTTGTACTGGAGGCTCCTTAGGCAGCTCACAGTGCTACTGGGAAGTGTCGAGACGCTTGGGAGAGGGGGCGGGCTAAGGGAAGACTGTCAGTATGTCTTTCCAGGGAACATTGGCATCCTAAGTCTCCTCCCTCCCTCTCCCTCCCCCTCCCTCTCCTGCCAGGTAAGCAGCTTTGTTCTGTCACCCTACTTCTCACCTTGTACTGATAGTCATTCAGCCTCATCAGGTCTTACAAGTGATGAAGCCAACCCACTAAAGGACTAGGTTCTCCAAAACGTACACCCCCCCTCTCCAAGGAGTCTTTTTGTATGGAGTTGATTTTCTCCAGTGTTGTGTTAGGTGGTGGGCCTCTGCACAGCCCTCTCGCCATCCCCTTCAACCCTGGGTTATAACCAGGAGGTTCATTCTCGCAGCTTGAAGTCTCCATTGGTCATGTTCATATTCCGACAGCACACTTTCTGAACCAACGGAATTTCACTCATAACTTGGTGAGTCTTCCCACAAGGAAATTTCAGGCTGTAAAGGGTATACCTGAGGAGAGAAAGTCCACAAGACAGAAAAGGACACCACAGATCGTCAGTCCAAACAAGGTGCCAGGCATTCAAAAACAGCGTGACCTCTGTGGTGCCAATGTTTCCACTTCCTAGCACACAAAACCAAGGCTAAAATCACTTGAGGTCTGGCGATCAATAGTTCGTTGGAAAGAGAAACTGCCTCATCCAGGATTCACCTAGGCAACTGCAAGCTCCCTGGCTGGTTTCCTAGTGGGTTGCAACATACACAGAAGCATGGTTTTAAGACACTCCCTGGAGTTTTCCAAGGTCCTCTGTGATTTGCAGAGGACACTGATGCTCACCCCCAGTGACAGCACGATGCATTGTCTGGAAACAATTAGAGGTGTTTTTCCATCTTGGCCTGAAAACCTCAGACATAGGCAATTGGTGATTTTGTGAGGGAGGAGACAGCCTGGTCTAGGCCTACTGTTAATTATTTAAAGGGTTACAGTATTAGAACTAATTATAGTAAATATGCTCGGGTCCTGAAGGGCAGATGTTGATAGACCTGGGGTCTCAAAGAGGCTTAAAAGTTACCAGGAAGGAAAATATTCTGGAAAATGTTTTGTCACTGCTAATGATTTTCCAAGACACTTCAGGAAAAACAGCTTGGCAATGAAAAGCTGTTCAGGAAGACGCTAGAGTCAACTGCACAGGCCCGGGGGCTCCTGAGCCCAGCATCACCTGATTTAAGGTGTGCCATCAGGGCTATGTCCCCAACAGGATGAGGTGGGAGGATTCCTGACCGACAGGCTGTACCTGCACTACAGCTTGTTTGGTCAGGAAGCTTGGGTCTGCTGGAAACTGCTTTCTGATTTTTGAAAGTAGGGGTTACGTAAGTTTCTTTACTGGTTTGATTGTTTTGAAAGAAGGTTGGGATGGAAAGAGGTCAGGGAGGGTTTAGAAGAAGGTGGGTTGGTGAGCAAGCAGAGATATGCAAAGCCAGGCCCAACCTCATTTGGCAAGTTTTGTGGCAACCCTTTTCAACTTTATTTTAACTGACGTTGGAGACAAATGTCTCTGGCTTCCCCATCAAGGGAAAGGTCCAAATTGCCAAGTGTTGTGTAGGAAAACTGTGTCAACAGGGCAAGCCTCTGCTGCTGGCAAATGGTGCTCACAGCTGCGCAGGGGCCTGACACTTGCTGCATGTTTTCACAGTTCGGCTTTAGTGGTCCTTCTGGCAGCGGAGGCAGGGAAGCAGCACCAGTTCAAAAGGCGGGGAGGAGACCCTTTGAGGCATGAGGGACCTTGCGCAGCAGCAACGGTTCACATCACACTAGGAGCTCTGTCCCCAGACAGCTGCCTCTCCGCTGTGTCCACAGGGCTGCCAAAGAGCTGGAACCGGTCAGCAAGATCATGGCAGGGGAGATGAAGCCACTAATGTCTGTGGCAACTCGTTAACAGGAAGCAATTTCTCTTTCTGTCCTTTCCTCCCTCTCTTTCCTTCCCCCTTTTTCTTCCCCCTCTTTTCTTTCCTCGTACGATAAGGGGAGAAATCCTGCAATTTGTCCTCTGACCTCCACACGTGTGCCATGGCAGGGGGTACACCCACAGAAATAAGCACACAGAGACAAAATAATAAACTTTGTATAATATAAGATTCGACAGAAAATTTCTGCCAGCGGATCCATCACTAGGGAACGAGAAGGCATCTCATTCTCCACTGAGTATCAGTTAAAACCTTTTGAAGAATAAGCCTCTTCTTTTAATATATTAGTCTTTTTTTTTCCACAGATAGCTTTTTTCTTATTCAGTAAATAAAGTATCATAACAAACTAGGAATATTCATAGCTCAACTCTATGCAAGAGAAAGCTGGTCAGACTTTCTTCATTTTGATCAGAAATACATCTTAAAATTGGTAACATTTTTTTTAATAAAAATCATTTTTAACCATATGTATGTGTGTGGGAGGTGCTTTCATGCCAGTGCAAGTGTCCTGTGACTTCAGAGAGAGAGACATTGGATCCTCTGGAACTGGAATTGTATGAGGTTGTGAGCTGCCAGGCATGGATGCTGAGACTCAAACTCAGGACCTCTGTAAAAGCAGAACATGCTCTTAACCACTGAGCCAGCTTGTCTTTTGACTCTTGAGAACCTTCTCTTCTCTGCCTACACCTAGGGATGACACGTTCCAAAAGGCTGACGATGGCGGGCCAGAGTACTCACAGGGGTGCCCGCAATGAGGTAGCAGAGCCTGGATGGTTTTTAACAGGATGCCTTTTCACTGCATCTTTGCCCTTATTCAAGGGCAAGGTGGAGTATATGCCTAGGATTAAAACTTGGCTAAAATAAATTCACTAAAGTCTGGGGAGGTCACAGGGTCTGGAGGGGGTTGTAAGGCTGTCTTGCTCACTACAGACATACTGCCTTCTCAGCGTTTGCCCTTTTCACACAGATAGTGAAGCTCTTAGCCTCAGTCAGAGGAACTTCTTTTTGCAGTGGGCAGTGATTAACATGGAGACTTATAACTGGAGAAATTCAGAGAATAGTGACTGTTGAGTTCTCAGTCCTACGCTTGATTGAGCCTGCAGCACCTACTTAAAGTCAGGTATGGTAGCTCTTACTGTGAGATGGGAGGAGGAGGAAGAAGAATCCCCAGAAGCCTTTGGGCTAGCTAGTGGGGTTAAACAGTAGAGAACAGGACACCATGTGTCAAACAAAAGGAGGAGAGAATTGTCACCTGAGGTTGTTCTCTGATGTCCACAGACAATGCTGTGACACACTTAGCCACTATCAAGTATGAGCATGCACATACATGAGTGCGCATGTACACACATACATAACCCCCACCAGCACAGTCTTTAAAAACAAAAACACTGCCACATAAAATTTAACATTTTGCCCAGTTTCAAGTGTTTAGCAGTGCCAAGCCACATTGGGACATTTTGAGCAATGGGATGCTAGACCATAGGTTTGCTCATTGTGCAGACATCCTCCTACACACACTCAGATAGCTATATCATCATCTGGCTACTCAGGCATCAGAGACCACTGTCACCTGTGTTGCTTGATTCAGGTGCAAATGTACCAATGCGAGGCATGCCCATTTTTACCCTCTGTCTAGAACCTTTGCTGCTTGCAAAACTGAAAATTTAAACTCATCGTCTAATTATTCTATTGCTGTAATAAAACACCCTGACCTAGGAAATTTATAGACTGATGAGTTTATTGGGCTTACAGTTTCAGAGGGTGAGTCCTTGACTGTCATAGTGGGGAAGCATGGTGCTGGGGCAGTACCTAAGAGTTCACATCTTGAGACACAACTATGAGGCAGATGAAATGACACACCGAGAATGATGTGAGACTTCTGAAACCTCAAAGTCTACCCCCAGTGACACCTTCCAATAAGGCCACACCTCCTAATCCATCCAAAACAGTTCCATTAACTGGGGAACCAAACATTCAATTACATGAGCCTATGGGAACCATTCTCATCAAAGCCACCACACTCATTCAATAGCACCCCCTTTTCTTCCTTCCCTCTTTCAGCTACTGTCCTCACATTGTGTCCATGACTGGACTATTTCTAATTCATATAAATGGAGTCAGGGAACATTTCCCCTTTAAGTCTGGCTGACATCATTTGTGGTCATCTGTGTTAGAGCACGTGACCACAAGTCTTTCTTTTTGAAGACTGAGTAATGTTTCACCACCTATGCCAATCAGTTGTTTATCTGTGTGTCTTAAATGAGAATCTGAGTTGTTGTGAATGTGGGTACATAATTCTTTCATATATGTGTATAGGTTTCTGAAGAGCCAATTCCTTTGCTGTTCATAAAACAAGGCAAACAAAAAACAATCTTTAAAGGAAAACTCTTTTAATGCAAGTTAGTAATGGAAAGCTGAATTTTCTCTATAATACTCAAATAGCTGGGTCAGTAGGGAGCAATGTTCTTTCTCTTTGCTTCTGGACAAGAATCTTGTGGTTGCCCATGGCTGACTCATTTTCTTACCCGCTAGAAGCTTGAGTATGAGGGCTCTTTTGTACACACCTCTCCCCCATCCTATGACCTTCTTTTGCCTGCATGGAAAAGTTCTTACCTAGAGGGGACCGCCACCCGCCTCACCTCATTGGTCACCATTATTACGTCATCCAGATAAATCATGGCTCTCGTGCTGTTGTAACTGTCGCTTTGATCATTCGTTACACTTTGTTAGGGTTCATCACATCCAGGCCCCACTAATCGGAAACAGCGGCCTTCCCAAAGCAAGGCAGCCTGGTGACCAGGGGCAATTACCACATTGTTTGGTTTTTAAATTAGTCCCTTCTTGGCATTCTGATCACCATCAAGAGGCTGGTGATTCAGAAATGGGAATGGGGGAAGCTTGTGAGAAGGGAGGGCCAGCCCTCCCAGCCTGCCTGAGGTTCATGCACTGCTGGCTAAGGATTCAAGGTAAAGGAAGGCCTACCCCAGCAAGCCTGAAACACACCGTCACCTAGAGGTACATATCCCTTCTGAAAGGACAATTTTCTGGGATTCTTTCTTGTTCAGGGCACCACACAAAGATTCATGCCTTACATGTAGGGCTTCCCATCAAAACCACACTGAACCTGCAGCCCACCCCAAGGGCTTGACAGGCTAACCTGGCTCTTTCTGCACACTGGGGAGACTGAGGCGCTAGCAATGAGGTCATGGGCACCGACACCTCCCCATAACTGAAGCAGATTCCCGCTTCCAACTTACCTCCCTGGGATACCCCAAAGGAAATTCTGAGAGCATCATTTGGGAAGCAATGGAGTCACTCAAAGCTATTTTCTGGCTCTTCCCCGTTCTTAGCTCCAGTGCTCCCCCCTCCACAGGCATCCTCATGGGTTATATCCTGAATGAAGTACAAACAGGCAAGCTTCTCACATTTTGAGTAATAGTGTTTAAATAAAGGAGTTGAATGAAAGAGTTTCAGTATTTCTTGAGTTGCTGGAAAATGTTATGTACCTTCAAACAAGCATCAGCTAAACCCATTTAGTCTCTATGGTGTTTTGGGGGTGATGTAGCCTGTGATGTTTTTAAGTGATGTTGTCTCCACATTGCCAAGGTGAGACAGCCTCTATGGTGTATTGGGGGAAGGCAGACATAGATTTGGCAGGTTACTGTGGTTCATGAACGTGGGTTTACCTCTGTTTAGAGGTAAACAGAGTTTATATGGCATAAGCATAGACACACTTAAATTGGAGGAATAATTGAGATAGTTCAGTGACAAGCTATGTGGGATGAGATTGGGGCCTTTGGACAGAACCCTTCATATCTCCCCTCGGCTCTTGTCAAGAAAGAGCTTATGCTCTCATCCTGATGGGGGTTCACTCCAGCTGATGCCCGTTCTCTTCACTCCTACTGTGAATTCTGTCCACGCTCTCCTGAGATAGCCGTGGATCAACTGTCATGTTGTAATGGATGTACCAGTAACATCCTCTATTATAGGGTTTGCTACCAAGATGTCCTCTTGGAATCTTTCGAACTATCAAAACTCAAAGTGACAACACCTTAGACTAACAGTGAAACTGGTCAATCTAGATGGACCCCCCAACTAACTTTTGATAACCTCTTGGATGGAGAGATTTAAATACCAAGAGCCACTTCATAGGAAACACATAGAGCACAGCCTTGCCTCTCAGCTTATCTCTTCCTTCTTAGAAGCTAGAGTTTGGAGGGGCAGAGCCCAAGCAGGCCTTTCGACTTAAAGTAATAAGGAGATATGTTGCTTTTCAGTAAGGCAAAATATATCCTAATGTAGTAATTTAATTTACTTCTATTTAGTCTAGTTTGATGGGTAGACTTAGAATGGTGAGGGCAGGATTGACATCGTTTAATACTGAACAGATGGGTAGAAAACAACAAGTTTAGGAGATAAGAATGTCAGAGGGTTGCCAGCTGCTTTGGGTACACACTTAAATGGAGTTTGTTTGAAAGGTTAAGTGCATGTTTATTAATTCATGTTTCCCCTTCCATGATAGTTCAGATTTACAAGTTATTCTGAGGAAAAGTGTCCTTTCAGTGAAAACTTGAGTGGGGTGCCATGTTTGAAAAAAGAAGAAGAGAAGAGGCCAAGTTGTTTCCTGTGAGATAGGCCTTTCTTGTGCAAGAAGATGCTTCTACTCTTGTGTGACTTAATGTGCAGTGCTCGGCCCTTAGCTTGCTAACCCCATGAAGCTGCAGTCTTCTCGTCTGCTCTCAAACTTGAATGCCACCAGATAGTCACGTGAAGAGTAACCTTTCCCATGTGTGCTTTAATTCACATGTCATCAGGGAACAGCCACCTCTAAACGCTGGACACAGCAAATGTACTGTTCACAATGGAGGAGTTACTCCATTGAAACTTTCCTAGTGGAAGCCTGTTAACATAGAGCCTTGTGACTGATGTGAGTCAGAGTGACTCCAGGTGGCTAGGGAGGGTGGGGGCCTGGGAGCCGCACAGGAAGGGCTTCCAAGACTCTGAGGCAGTGGCTTCCTCAGGGATGTCTGGCCAGTCCCTTAACCCATGGCGTCAGTCTCCCAGCTTCCCAGTGGAGATCCAGTTGCTTAGCTGTTTAGCAGGGGCCCTTTAGAATGATGTGAATTAATTCTTGCTTGGAAAGATGTTGAGGCCCTAAGACCTGATGTTGTTCAATTGGGGAAGATTGCTTTATGTACATCTTCTGTGAAAGCCATTAAATAATTCTTTGGGTCAAAAGGACAATGCATTAGGATAAATAAGTAGGAAATAAGAGAAGCCATAGAAAAGAAAGGCGAACACTGCACAGGAACTCTACATGAGGTAAGATGGATCACTTCTAGGATTACGTGGGATTGCCAAAGGAAACAAATTTATGGGAATGGCAGTGGGGAGTGGGGAGGGGAAGTTTCTGATGAGAATTTGGCTACACAATTCAAGTTCCAGGAATCTAAATAGAAAGCTCACACATCTCCTTACAGCTCAACCTGGTCTCATACTATCTCAAAAGTAAGCAATGCCCAAATAATGAATTACTTTTTGAGTACCAGCTGTATATGTATTACTATGTTGGAGTTTTACCATATAGCCCAGGCTAGCCTCAAAATTGTGATTCTCCTGTCTCAGCCTCTCAACACTGGTACTATAGGTGTGTGCCTGGGATTTGCAGGTCACAATTCTGTGCTAGAAACAAGGAGGCCCAGATGTTGGGGAGTATAAACTTGGAATGGAGACAGTATTCGACCCAGCTAGAGAAACTAAGGAAGCATTCCTACCTGAGGTGAATGCTAAGCTTCGTGGGGAGAAGTCAACTATGAAAAGTAGGGTTCTCCTATTTATTTTACTTTATTTATTCATTTATTTTATGGGCACTGGTGTTTTGCCTGCAAGCATGTCTGTGGGAGGGTGTTGATCCACTGGAACTGGAGTTACACAGTTGTGAGCTGCCGTGTGGGTGCTTGGAATTGAACCCAGTTCCTCTGGAAGAACAGACAGTGTCTTGTTCCTCTGGAAGAACAGACAATGTCTTAACCTCTGAGCTATCTCTCCAAAAAGTAGGGCTCTTAATCATTGAACACTCACTCTATACTGCCTCTCCCTGAGGCACCCACATGAAAGCTTAAATGTTTGTATTTAAATTTGACCGCTCAACAAATCATGTCCACGAGCTGGAATTTAGGGCACCAACACCAACGAGTAATTTTTTGATGATCTACCTGTAACTCTTGAGCATTGCTCATCTGTAAATATGAGCTCCTCTGTTACCAAAATTGTTAAATACCCAACTGTCATCTATAACTGGAGTCCCCAGGTATCTCAAACTGGCTCACTGCAACTTACAGACCAGCTCTGAGTCACCTCCCTCCTCCCGATAATGGGATGCAGTCACAGCTCTTCACTCACATTTTAAATTATCTGTGGCTCATAGAGTTTTGTGGTGACAGACTGTGTGACCAACAAAGCCTAAAAGATTTACTGTTTGGCCCTTTGCAGAAAAGAGCTCTCCAAACCCTGACTCAAGCCAGCATGATCCCAGATGACCTCACTCTGGTCTCCTCCAAACCAAGTATGTTAGTCGATTTTCTCACCACTGGGACAAAATACCTGGCAGAAAGGAACTTAAGAAAGAGTTTATTTTGGCTTACAGTTCTGGTCCATCCTGGTGGGGAAGGCGTGGTAACAGCTGGTTACATCACATCTGCAGGCAGAAAGTGAAGAAAATTAAATGTTGGTACCCAGCTTTTCTTCTTTGGATTCAGTCCATTAACTCAGCCCCATAACAAATCTGCCGCATTTAAGGTGTTTTTGTTTTGGTTTGGTTTTTGCTTTTATTTCCCCCACACCTCAATTAACACAATCTAGGAACAGTCTTCTAAACATGCCCAGAGTTTGTTTCCATGGTGATTCTAAATTCCAAGTTAACAGTGCTAACCACAACTATACCCATTGTCAACTTGACCCCCCCCAAATACATTACTTTTAATCCAGAATCTTCTTCCCCTTGTTTCCATGAGCTCATGGTCATGTCTTATACAAAATATATTCAGCCCAACACCCGAAGTCCCCATAGTCTTTAACAGTCCAGTCACTGTTCGGAAGCATAAAGGCAGAGTCTCTCCCAAGAGTCATGTGATATCTTAACCGTGAGTGAGCTCCTATAACAAAAAACTTACATGCCTTTAACATACATGACATATAGTAAAATATCCCCACTTCAAAATGGAAGAGAGCAAGCATAGCAAGGAAAGTCACGACTAAAGCAAGATCAAAATCCAGCAGGCCAAACACCAAGCCTTGTGCTCTACGATGGATATTTGGAACAATCTGGGCTCCAAGGATCTTGTAGCCCCACCTCTCCAGCTCTGCTGCCTGCAGCACATACAGCCCCTCTCTCAGGCCAGCTTCCCTCTGTGCTGTAGCCTTCCTTAGCAGACATCGTGGTTTTGGCATCTCCAACATCCTGAAGTTGTCTTTAGAGCTCTACATTCCCAGCTTTATTCAGTGGCCTCTTAGGGTCCCCTTCCAGAGACCTTGACACTGATACTCATTGCCTGTACTCAGTAGCTCTCTAAAATCTTGACATGCAAGCCTCTGTGACTCTTTGAATCATACATAAGTACTTCATGTGACCAAAGCTGCCGAATTCCGCTGCTCCTTGGGATAGAGCCTGGTCCTCTTGGACTACAGTAACATCCGCCTTCTCTCCAGATCCCAACGTTTCCTTCAACAGTTGCTTTGAAGCAGAGAACTTGTTGAATACCATTCTCAGTCTAGTCTCTCTCTTATCAAATTAGTTCCTATTTTCATAAGACAGAATATTTCATGGGCAGGGTAAGTCCTGAAGAGAACCTTTCCTGTTGCCCCAGTGCAGCCTGAAAGCTTCTCCTTGACAGCTGCAGCATTTAAAGTCCTTCAATACATTTTTTTCCTCAGCAAGTGGAATGTTTATCATATGTGCTTGTCATCCTGACTCACAGGAGACCTGGGTGGGAGTGGGCAGTGAGCAGGAGCCGCATCACAGCCTGGATGCTGTTCTGTCTAGAAATCTCATTTTCCAAACACATCAATTACTTTTAAATTCAGGCTCTAGAAAGGTCTCAGAATGTAGGAAATGCAACCAGATCCTTCACCAGATTATAACACAAATGACCTCTGGCCTAATTCCCAATAGACTGCTTGTTGCATTTTGAAATCTCATAGACTAGGTCTCCATTTTCCACATTTCTCTGAGCATCCTGGCTTCCCAAACCCCAGTCAGAATGGTCCGTTAACCTCTTATTAGACCATTCTATGTGGTTTCCAGTCCAAAGTTCCAAATACTTTCTCATTTCTCCTATAAATAATTTCCAAAGAACTACACGGTCAGTTTTAACATAGCAATGGCCCCACTTCTCAGTACCTGCTTTCTGTATTAGTTACTCTGATCACTGCTTCAACAAAACCCCTCCCAGAAAGTCCTTGAGAAAAGAATGGTTTATGTTGTATGACAGTTTGCATGTACAGCCCATTGAGGAATCTGAACACACTGTATTTACATTCAAGAAGTAGAGAGAGAGGAACACTGGCTCTCAGTTCATTTTCCCCTTTCTATTTAGTTTGGCACTCCAGCTCATGTAATAGTCCACACATATTTAGGGCAAGTTGTGCCACTTCAGTTAGCCTAACTTAGAAATCCTCCAGGCATGCCCACTCGTTTGTTTCCATAGTGACTCTAAATCCCACCAAGCTGACAATAAAGATTAACCATCACATGAAGTATACAGTATGTGTAAATAGATGATGTCTTCATATAGTTTGAACTCCCTCTGGTTCTCTCTTCTCCCTCAGCTAAGACTTGTGCCCAAGCCGGATATTCCCCATCCCTCTCCTGCCTTTACTTTCCCACTTTCTACATTAATGGCTTCCCATTTTTTTTCATGCATCTTTATGAGACTTGGTATCTCTTTGTGACCACCACACATACATTTTTATGAAGTTAAATCTGATCATGTATCCTCCCTGCTTTGAATCCTTCAATGGGGTTCATTTTCTCCTGGATAAAATAAAATTCTATCCAAGGATTCAATTGCCTTCCACCTACTTGCTTAGCTTTACTTTCTTTCATTCTCTCACTCAGTCTCTGAAATCAATCTTTCTGAAGTATGCATTTATGCATTACTCACTTGAATGAGTCCTTCTCTTTCTCATGTGTCGGCCTACAATGTTCTTTGTTCCCTTGGTTTTGCATCTAGGGATCTTAAGTATACAAAGTCAACTTCAGCATCACTGATTTTGTGATGCTGTCTCATCCATGATCTCTCTTGCCTGTGCTCTGTCCCTGCATCCACACCAGAGCAAGTTTTTCAACTCTGTGGTGTGCTATGTAGAATTATTAGAGTAAGCCTCTTACTCACAATGTTTAACTCTTTCTTTCCTCATTTAAATGGGAACACCAGGAGGCAGCCCATCTTTTATGTAATCGTACCTGTAGAGTTGTCATAATGCTTCAAGAAGCTTAGGTGGCTCAATGAATGTCCAAGGAATTCCTCAGGCTGGTCAAAAGCAAACAAGTCCTTAATGAGCAAAGACTAATGCCTACTTGCACTAGAACAGTTGTTGGAGAGCCCCCAAACTTGGGCATAGATGGTATATAGATTGCAATTGATTAAATGATACTTTAGTATAAGAATTTTGAAATGTAAATAACATCATATTAGGTCATTCTCCATGCCTCCAATGGCCTCCAGCACTATACTAAAGATCTTTAAGATGACTACCTGCAGCTGGATTATGCAATCCTGCTTGTTCCCTCTGGCCTGCTAATTTCCATCCCTCAGGGCAGCCTGACCTCTCCCCAGTTTCTCAGAAGCATCACACTGTCTTCTGCCATCGTGTCTTCTTGCCTGTTTTCAATTACTCAAAATACCCTTTTTCTCTTCCTCTGCCCAAACACCGTTAATCCTGTCTGTCACCCCCAAAGGCTGTGTCCTTCTAGGCACTTCTTTGACTCCAAATCCTGGGTATATTACCCTAGACCTTTTTTGTAAAGAGACTTAGAGCTGTGTGTGACAGTGTGTTCACAGTTGCCCTGTTGAGTCTCTGCCATTCTTCTGTTTTAATGGGGAGCCAACAGAGATCACATCTGCAATATAGAGGGTAAACTAGAGTGAGGGGTGACAAAGGGAGCCTCTGCTCAGTGTGATGAGGCAGTGTGTGAAGGAAGAGGCAAAATGTCCACTTTTGTCAGATATTTTTCTTTTCTATCAGAAAAACTTAGGAGAAAAACTTGTAAGAATGATAAACACTTCAGCAAGTAGAACATCTTCAAATCTCTGTAAACTAAAAATCACAGTTCTTCCACACGTTAAAAGTAATGATTAAAAATCGGAAAAATATTTTATTTCAAAATAACAAAATTGATAGACTAAATTAAGAAATGTATGAAAGACCTAATAACACGTAGCAGGATTGCCCATCTGCAGATTACCATCTTACTTATGAGAAGACTTTGTCTATTAAAGATGAACTCTATTCATCTATAAATATATAGCTCTTTTCAAAATGCTTGCCAAGTCTTTTTTCTTAAGAAGATTTAATAAATGTAGCTTCTAAAACTAACTGTGTGAGTATTTTTAACTAGAAGGAATTCTTATTATTGTGTGTATATGATGGGGGGGCACAGTAAAGTGTGGAGGTCAGAGGACACCCTTGCAGAGTCCATCTACTCCTCCCAACTCCATATACATCACAGGGATTGAACTCACCAGGGCTTGCACAGCAAACACTACTCACTGAGCCACCAGAAGTCCTGTGAAGGAATATTTGAGAATGACAAGAAAATGTAAAGGCTAAGAAGCAATGAGGATTAAAAAAAAACTTTCCATAAATTAACAATTTAGAGTCACCATAATTAAAAGAGAATGCTATACAGTATAAGCATTGGGGGTTAGGGAGGAGTTGATGAGAACCCAGAAAAGGACTCAAGGACCCAAGTATTCACAAGTATTTTTGATATGGTGAATAAATAAGTCATTCAAATGATTGAGGCAAGGTTAAATTATTTAATAAAGTATTTTCATTGTAAATGAGTTACAATTGAAATTACATCTTTACTTCACCAAGAAGCATTTTAAGCACATATTATTAAAATATGTGTTATAAATCTAAAATAAACAGCAATCCATATAATTTGCATATTTGCATATAAACATAGATACAAGTAAACTTTCTTCAATAGTAAATTCTTGAACCTAAGTTTTAAACTCTTAAAATTTATAATGTGTATAAGTAAAATAATTAGCTATTAAGAAAAAATACTCATATGCTTTTTGGGTGAGAAAGAGAGGTAGAATGTTCAAGGCCAGCCTGGGATATGTAAAGCTCCTGCTATGGAGGACATGGATTAAGGACAACACTCACCCATTGCTGGTGGGAGTACAAACTTGGACAGCCACTATGGAAATCAGCCTGGCAGTTCCTCAGGAAGATGGAAATCAATCTACCTCAAGATACAGCCATACCATTCTTGGGCTTATAGCCATCCTACCACAGAGACATTTGCTCAACCATGTTCATTAATGCTTTATTTATAATATCCAGAAATTGGAAACAACCTAGGTATCTTCAAGAGAAGAATGGATAATGAAAATGTGGTATATTTATACTACCTCAGCTACTCTACTTCTTTTTTTTAACCATTTTATCCTTATCCTTTTTCTTTTCTCTCCCAAGCCTAAGTACATTTTTAAACACACTATAAACCCTTTAGAGTTTTTTTTAACCTGTTTGAGTCTGTCTTTACTGCATATTTCTCTCTTTTATCTGCTAAACAGCATGGTTCAAATAAAAGCTATGATTACTGGCTAGTGTGCTCTCTCTCTCTCTTTCTCTCCCCCCCTCTCTCTCTTTTGCTTGCTGCTTATGCTGAGTCAAGAAGCCTCCCTTAAGGAGCTGTGAGCTTCTGCTTGCCTCTAGCAAACAGAACTCACCCAAGAAAATGCAGCTACCTCGAAGCCATGCTTGACTTTATTCTTTTTTTCTTAAAATTCATTTTTAAGTTTTTGTCAGATTTTAGGTGTAAATCTGTGCCCCTTATTAGGGGCCATTTTGTTGAGGAGGTGCTTGTCTGCATGAGTGCCGCTGCCCTTCTCAGTTCCAAATAACCACATGGGCACTATATTAGTTATAAAACTGTTGGCCAATGACTAGGGCTTGTTATTGGCTATCTCTGTCTTAAATATTAACCAATTTCTATCAATCTAAGTGTTTCCATGTAGTCTTATCTTACCAGAAAAAGGGTCTAGGACCCCTTCTCTCACATCTTACATCTTGACTCCTCTCTACTATATCTCCCAGAATCCTCCTTGTCTCCTAGTCCCATCTATCTTGCTTTCCTATTGGCCAACAGGGCTTTATTCATTAGCCAATAGGAGAAACATATTTACAGGATGACATCTCCCATCAGTGGAGGGGGTCAAGGTGGGCAGGGATATGGAGGAGGGGGGCGAGGGAGGGAATATGGGAAAAGCAGCTAAAATTAAGGCCCATTTGAGGAATAGTATGAGAAATTAATACAGTAGAAACTTCCAAAAATAAATACATATGTGAAAGTGATCTAAATAAAATTGCCAAGTAATGGGAGAAACAAGAGTCCCAACTGGCCATCTCTTGCCACCAAATGAAGCTTCCAGTACTGGGATTGGCTTATATCTAATCGGTATGTTGACCAAAGGGATCCTATTGGAATTCCCAAATAACCCAAGCTGTTGCCCAGATTTTAGGCTGCTCTCCACAAACTGATCGCAAGGCCCGACTGCTGAAGACACCCCAAAGCCTTCTTCACCTCTACATGCTAGAATTTTTGGTACAGGAAGATACTCTATAGGCTACTAAAAGAGAAATGCAAATACCAAGTCAGCCACAAACCCTTTTATCTATAATACTGTCCTGCCTGAAAGATACTCTATAGCAATGGTGCCACAAAGCTTGTAGGAGCCACCACCCAACATCTGATTTGCCTAAAGGCTCATTCCATGAGATAGAATCTATATCAGACACTGCTTATATGACCAAGAACAAGAGACTAGATTGCTCAGGGATCTAGGGAAAAAACAAATTCTACTAGTCTATAAAAGAAAAATGGTGATAAAATAACTCTTAGTGATATTCTGCTATACTTATGGATCAGTGCCTCGTCTAGCCATCATCAGAAGAGCAAATGGAAACAATACAGAGACCTTCAGCTGGACATTATGCGGCGAGTGAGAGGCCTTGGAATGCTTAGTCCTAAATGGGATATCTCCATCAAATCCCTCCCCTCAGGTCTCAAGGAACCCCACAGAAAAGACAGCAGAAAGAACAAGAGGGGATAGAGGACACCAAGAAACTAAGGCCCTCGAAATCAACATGAGCAAAACTCATATGAACTCAAGGAGACTGGGACAGTACACACAGTGCCAGCATGGGTCTGCACCAGGTCCTCTGCATACATATTACGGCTTCCAGCGTAGTGATTTTACAGGATTCCTGAGGGTGGAAACGAGTGGATTTCTGAGTTTTGTACCTTCTTTGGGGGCTCTTTTCTTTCTGTTTGTTTGTTTTGTCCAACTCTGTTCATTTCTGGCAATTGTGAAATACCAAAGGGAATGATTTATAAATATTCAACTATATGAACATTTGACATTTCTTTATTAGAAAAATATAAGTTGCAGGTTAAATGAAAATTTAAAACATGTGTGATATTTATAACAGTAAAAATTTAATAAGCCTAATAGACAAAGAGGTCTTAAAATAATTTTAATAGAAGCCATTCTGAAAGCTATTTAACAAAGCCAGGTCATCAATATATTACATACAGGAGGAGAAATGAGATGTCTCTGAACACAAGAAAATGTTTGATTTTACTTATCATCAAGGACATGCAAAGTATATCAATATTGAGATGCACTTTTAGTCTACACATATGACAGAAGAAACAACAAAAGATAAGCTATTGTTCATTAATGCTGAGAGCACTAAAAATCTTAAAAAACATCTCTAGAGGGTGGTACATTTTAAAATATAGCAATTTTGAGTCATAATTTTTATTTCTAAAAGATTTCCTCCATAATTTAAAACTATACCCAGACTCCATAAACCCACACACTTGCAACTTGCACTATTTGTTAAATATTTATGTGGCATCCATAAGCTTTCAGGCTCAACTGAGGGTTGAGGCAGAGGGACAAACAAAGCTAATATGTGTCTCCATCAAACTTGAATTCATAGTGAAGGCAGATGGTAAATAACATTACTAACAGTAGTTAGTAATCATTCAGTGTGCCATTAGAAAACCCACCAACTAAGCTCTAATAGATGATAGAATAAATGACTTTTACACTAAAATAGGGAGGCTATAAGGGAGATAGTCCAGCCAAAAGCTAGGGTGCAAGAAATAGCAAACATGAAAGCCTTTAGGAAGGACCTCTTGGCTCCTTGGTAGAATCCATAAGAGTTCAGGAAATCAAAGAAAAGTAGCTCTTGTAGCTTGGAAGGAAGGGTTGGGGAGGGGATGCAAGGGCTGGGTATGATAGGATGGATCTGAGGAAGGGAAGCTGGTTGTGGTCATGAGCCAGGCATTAGCCACTCAGGGTTTCATCAGTCATGGTTAGGATTTCCAATTTTGTTCTCCATACAATGCCAGGTTACTGAAGGATTGATGTATATGTACGAGGTGGCAGGAGACATTTAATTTTAATTTAACCAGGCTGCTGTATGCTTCAAAGTCCAGCACTTAGGAGACTGAGGCTGGAAGATGGGTGGTTAAGGCCAGCCTCAGCTAAACAGGGGACAACTCCCTAAAGGAAAAAAAAAACCTTTGATGGCTAAGTAGAGAATGGATTTATGGGAAGGTCAGTTAGTTTAGTATGCATGGGTCCAAAGACAGCAAGGAAAATGTTACTGAGACAAATAAAGGTAATTTAGTTCATGGGAGGTTGGCTCAATTATTGAAAAGCTGACTCATAGAAGGCCAAGTCTGTCCTATGTCAATCCTATTGCTCCTCAGACCCACCCACCCACCCCACCCCACTGTGAACACTCACAGTAGGGATCTGGCTTCCTCCCCAAACGTGAAAATGAAAGGCTAAAAGTGGCCATCAGTCTTTGCTGTACAGATCCCTTCTCCTCTTCAACACAGGTCCCAGAGCCCCTGAGGGATACAGACTAAGTAAAATTCAGTATTTTTAATATAGCATTTGAGCAATCCCTAAGAACAGGGCCCCTTTGGCTTCTGATGTCTGCTCCCCAGAGTTCAGCCATGCTGTTTTCACATATGGGAAAATGCAGGTGGAGTTTTCTCTCTGATCTCCACGTGTTCTGGTTAAGTCATATGCTTTTACTTCCAGCCACTTCTGTACAAACATGTTTTCCCAATGAAGCATTATATTCCTATGAAATCAAGATGTTTTCCCTCAAAACTAATATTTTGTTTTAAAATAACATTTACAATAAACTTTATTAGTTTGTGGACAATAACATTATATATCAAAACTAGACTATGGTGATTTTCCATAATACTGGGAGTTATCAACTACAGTTTTATTTATGCTGCAAAAAATGTATTTTTGATACATGGCTCCTCATCAAATTTACTATATGTGATATGTTTCCAGGCTAGCTTAATTAAATGAAAAAATAAAGTTTATAGTAATACTATTGTCATAGCCAAGGACAAACTGTTGGAAAATTTTAAGATAAACTGGCATACAAGGGAAGTAATATTGTCCTTAAAATGTGATGGGAAAAACCCCACAAAAAACAAACAAAATCTCAAAAATGGTTTACCTGTGACTAAGGAAAAGAGGATAAAGCAGAAGAAAAGATTTTAGGTGGGGTCCCATGACAGTGTTGTTGTGGGTTTCTGGGGATTTGGAAAGCTAATGCCCCTGTCCTCAAAATGAACAATTTTTCTTCCCCTGGGTTCTGCCCGTCACTACAGTTAGGTTTAACCTGGGCCTATAAATAGAATGCTAACAGGAGGAGAAAGGGAACCAGTGGAGCTTGTAACTTCCTGTGTATGAAACCAGCTTGCTACCCGGGCCAGAAAGGCATCTCTCTCCTTATTGATTATATGCTGGTGACTCCAATCTGCTTGTGAGCCTGCACCTTCCCAGGCTTCAGACCTACCTTATGCCTTCCACAGCTTGTTTCATGAATGTATCAAATGGTATTCATCTAATAGACACACCCATTTCTCTCAAATTCATTCCCAGTCCCAGCTTTCCTGGAAAACAAGAAAAGCAAGCCCTCCCCTTCTTGCAGTTTAGCTGAAAACCGGTTTCCAGGAAACGGGTCAACTTTGACATTCGTCCCTGAACCCCACAGGTAACAAGCTCTCCTTTGCTCCTCACTGCAATGACCAGCCACCCTGCCTTCAGTCCTGCTCCTGCAGTTCAATCAATACATTGCCAACAAAAAAAAAATTGCTCCTCACTTCAACACCCTCATGCCTCCCCCTAGCTAACCATGAGACTACCTAAAGGGAATCCACTCCTTCCAGGTCAGTGCAGGGGTCTGGAAGAAAGATGCTAACTCAAGGGCAGCTTCCTGGGGCTCAGTCAAGAACAGCCAGGTCTGAACCCTTGTGCACCAGGAAGAACAAGTCTGAGAATCCTGCATTAAGCAGATCAGAGTGGTTTTAAGTGGTTTGAGGTCACTCTGACTGATGGACTTGCCTCAGTTTCTCCTTGCAGGGACCTCTCCAGGCTCACTGGCTGTCTACACTGAAAGTCTATCTTCTTCCATACAGGTCTGGCTCCTCTAGCACTCACAGCTCTGCTTCCTAGACTCTTTGCCTGTTCTGGAATGTTCCTTAACCCCCTGTCTTCTTGGTAAATGCAATTCATGTTTGGAGTCCCAGCAGAAGCTGGTCAATTGGATAACCATAGATCCCAAGATATTAGAGAGTGCTCATGGTGAATACTAGGGTTCATTTAAATAGCAGTTTTCTATGTCTCCTTTGGTTAAAAATGAAAGAAATCACCAGAAACCTTCTGCTCTCTTGTCTGTATTTAAGAATGGACCAACTATCACCCCATTAGAAGTGGGATATAAAAATAAGCTCACACCTGCAATTTAAATGCAACCACATCTGAGCCTTGTGGAAAGAGGCCTTTAAAACATGTCTCAACCAAAAGAAAAACCTTAAAATAATAAAAAATAATCATTATTTGTTCTATAATCTAAATGTATATTTTGTCCTTTGTATTTATAGTATGAAATGCTTTTCTCCCAGGAAATCAACAAATATGAGTATTCATGTCACTAAATGCTGATGATTAAAAATAATCGCTCTAATGGGAGCTGGCCCAATGCCAACATGATCCGGGTTTGCATTGCAAGCATGATCACGATAATTTACATCTCCTTTCACACCAAAACCCACCCCACCATTCTTAATGGATTCTATTTTAGTCTTTATGAATTAATATAATTCTAATTTTCTATAATATGGTCTACCATTTGCTTTTAGAATCCTTGGAATTATAATTTTTTAAAAAATGGGAATGGCTCAACATCATCTATTTCTTCAAGTTCCTTATTTCAAGTATTTAGCTTTCTGTATACCAGAAAGCTCTGTTCTTGGAAAGGCAGAACAGAGATAAAAATTGGAGCAAGTCTCATGCTGACTACCCAGGAATGCTCTTACTTACTGAAGGGGAATCTTTGCATCAGTCTATGTCTCTGCCCCCTCCACAGAGCATCTGAGCCACCAACATTCCTGGCCATAGCCTAGGGACCTGGTGCCTGGCAGTGTCTTCTGGCATGAGAGAAAATGAGGTTTCATCCTTCACTTCTCTTATTTTGTTGAGGTTTCTTTTATAATAAAGATATGTCAAAATACGATTGCAAAAATTATAACACATCCCCAAATGTTTACATTCAATACATTAACACCTTTAGTAAAAAAATCCTATATAATTGTAGTCTTCAGAAGACAATTATTAACAAGATATATGTTAAAATATGACACCCTGAATTCAGTGATGACCAGTGATGACAACCCAGTTTCCATTTTTATACTTTCTTTTTTGGTTGTGACTGTGTAAGCTCTGTCACACTCTGTGGATAAATTGTATGTATGATCATTTGAAAATAATGTCAGTAGTAAAATGACATGACTGAATGATGCCCTGACAGGGTCTGCTCTCTTTGATAACCATATCTGTGCACATATCTCCATCAGACACATCTCCAAAATCTTTTTGTTGCTAGTGAGAGTAGAAGAGTGAAAATGAGGCTAGACAGCTCAAATCTTAATCCACAAGCAGGAGGGGAGGTGGGTGGGAGGAAGGGAGTGGGCGGGAGGGGGGGGAGGGGGCACTCTGGGAATGGTGAGGTCTTTTGAAACTTCAAAGCTGTCCCCAATGTCACACCTCCTCCGACAGTACCACTTCCCCTGATCCTCTCCAAACAGTTCACTAGTTGGGGTCTCAGTATTCAAACACATGAGCCCACGGGAGCCATTTTCATTCAAACCAGCACACTGGTGTGACCCTTTAAATATGTCATCCCATTTAATAGTCACAACCAACCACACTTTGAGGAATGGTTCTAGTTTGTTTTCTACTGCTCTGATAAAGACCATGATCAAAAGAAACTTGGGGAGAAAGCAGGTTATTGGGCTTACCAATTCTGGTCACAACCCATCACTGAAGTAAGCCAAGCAGAAACGCAAGCATCGGGAATTGATGTGGGCGCCATGGAGGAATGCTGCTTAGTGCCTGTCCTCCCCATGGTTTTCTCAGCCTACACACAGGACCACTTACTCAGGGGTAGACCTGCCCACAGAGTTCTGTACATCCTCCATCAATCATCAATCAGAAAATACCTCACAGGCTTTCCTTCCTATAGCCTGAGTTCATGGGGATATTTTCTCAATTGATGTTCCTCCTTCCCAAATGACCTTAGCTTCTGTCAAGTTGACAGTATATATACTCTAGGACAGACAAAACGGTAAAAAGGTTTTGGATTAAAACCTTAAAGTTAGAAGTGTTGGAGACAACATTTGAACTAAGACATCTGGACACAAGGAATCATCCCCCCACCCTGTCCCCCAGCCTCCACACACACAGCCTGCACCTCTGATAATTTTTCTGCTGTTCTCTAAATCTACTTGTTAAAAGATAATACAAGACTAGCACGCCTAATACAAAAACAAGGTCATAGCCATTTTCCCTGTGTAAAGAATGTACTTCTGAACCCTGCAAAGCTGGGGTGATGGAGGTCCTGGAGCTCACTGCTGCTGTAACTGTGGGGTGATGACTGGCCACCAACCGATTTGCTACTCTCTCCCCTCCTCCATCCTGCCCGAGGGCAGTTTCACGATGTAGACAGTGGTAGCATCAAGCTCCCGTGGGACCTGCTCTTGGGTTCACTTCTGCTGCTGGTTGTACTCCCTTCCTGCTCCACACAGAAGCTGGGGGAGTCAGAGCCCCTATGACCAGGGAGTGCAGTGCTCTGTTTTAGTGGCACATTTCCCCCAGAGACCACGTCCTCCTATTGCGTGCCCAGAGGTTTGTTTTGCTGCCAAGTTGGTGCTTCATTGCCAGTTCAAAAGGAATCTTACAAGGCTATTTGGAGGATGAAAAGAGAGAAACTCTCTTTGTAAGCAAGCCCCCAGCAGTAGTGTTGGAATGCAGCTGCAGCACGGGAATGCTGGGACCTATTTCTCAGTCTCTGACCTATGTCAGTCTATATAAATAACTACAGGTTCATAAAGGTCAGTGCTTTTGATGGGCAGGTGAGGCAGCCAATCAAAAGGGCTCAAGCCATAAAGAGAACTGAACTGGGCTTCTTGTTCACGTAGAGCAGTTCAATGCTAACTTAGGCTTCCTCAGAGTGCCAACTTTGACAGACTATTTCATGTCCTTTGGGTACTTGGTAACCAGGAACATCTGCCTTGGTGACTTGGTTATTGAAAGTATTCCTTCTTAAAAGGATCTTGTGTACTCAGTTCCCTCACACAAGACAAAACCAATCATTGTAAATGGATTTAAGTATAGAAATAAGTGTATGTGATTTTCCCCTGAATACATATTGAAATATAGCCTAAATTTTATCATAGTGGCAAAAGTTCCCGAGACAATAATGAGCATCTTGCTTTGGAAAACAGTCGGGCCATTTCTTATTCTTGCTTTGTTCTTTTAATGATATGCTCAAAAGAAATTGCCTACATTGTAACCTTCTGCACAATACACTGCTATTGACATCTGAGGATTAAGTTTTAATTGAATTAGGATTTCAAATAGTCTATTATCTTTGATCCCTGTATAATGATGACAAAGACATCCTAGAGCAGGCAATGAAACTGGCAAGTGTGTTGAAGAGACAGCTAACAGCTCCATTCAGTTTACAGCACTTGCCAAATGCACACATTTTTCTCCTCCACTCACGCAAAGCAGCAGAAAAGCAAGCCACTGAGAGGTGGCTCTGATGCCTAGGTGTAGAATCGCTACAGCGGCAGATGGCACTGTACACACTCATCACGTTTTATGCTTCCAGTTGCAACTTTTTTGAGGGTATGGGTGATGGAGAGTCTTTCAGCCTTGTAATGTTAGAGAGTGGGAAAAAATCCAGAAAAACGGCCTAGCTCGTCAAAGAAGGGTGAGAAGTGACGCCAGCAGGTACTGAAGAAGTAATTTGCAACAGTGATTATGAACTATGGCATGTGAACTGTGCTGGGCTTGCTCTGTCCATGGCTCTCAGGATGCTTCAGATCCCCTCCCCCTCTCCCTCCTCCATCCCCTCCCAGCCGCTACTCAACAGTTTTGCCTGAGAAACAGGCCAAAGAGAAAGGAGTTCTGGGCCAAGCAGATCCATCTGACTTTGGTATGTTTGTAAAAGTGATTCAGTAAATTGCCTGGATTTCCACAGTGTCCACACGGTGCCACAGGAGACTTAGCTTACAGGGCAAGGTGGCGTCGAGGAGCCAGCTGTAGCTGCTTGTTGTAATTATGAGAAACAGCATGCTGTGTCATCCTACCTGCCTTCCCAAGCCAGCCCCTTCCATCTTTCCAGCTCAGGACTGGCTTAGACCTGGTAAAATTGAATCCGAAATCCAAAGAAAGGTCCTGACATCAAGAAGCCTGAGAAGGACGGCCGTGCACACGGATTGGAATAGGAACAGCCTGCCGCTTTTCCCACCCGTGCTTATTCTTAGACTAGAGGCCCAGCAGTTGAGACTGGGGACGAGCTGTTTAGGGTTAACTTCCTTCCTGGCTCCCGTGTAGGCTTTGGTTGCTCATCCTCACAGCTGTGGATGCTCTTTAGCCAGTACCAATCCTCCTCCCCCAACAACAGACACCATTCCATGTATTCTCTGACCCAAAGTTCTCATTTCTCATCCCCACCCATATAAGTCAGACTTGGGATGAAGGTCTGGGTATAAAATCCACAGCATGCAATGGCACCCGGAGTGAAGCTGGCAATTACCCCTTCAGTTGCCTCCTCAAGCAACACACTGCGAGAGATACGCCAGTAAGTTCCTGTGAGTCGTGGGGAAACACATAGAAGTGGCCCTTTGATCCCATTTTTGGAGCACTCTGAATATTTAGGAGGAATCTGGAAGTAAGTAGGTTCAGAATAAGCCATTGGTTCACGGGTAATAATAAAGTGTGAAAAGATACATGAGAAAGGAAAATAATTTCTTTCCATTTTTTTTTTTTTTTGGAAAAGGGACACACATCCCCAAAGCAATGAATTCTCCACTTTCTCAGGAGTACTCTTATCCCTCCCCTCTCCTCCAGCTGCATCACCATCCAAGAGAATTGTGTCTGCTCTCTGAGTTCTATATTGTCACAGGACAACCCCTAGGAGAGCTCACAAGAACTGCAGAGTTGACCATGCCCCCACAGCCTGTGGCTGGGCCAGGCCAGAAGGGACCAAGGCCAATGAAAGCAACCTCGTGGTTCCCAAGCCAGAGTTCTCATTTTCTAACCCAACTGCCTTTCCCATTCCCCACCCTGAAGATGGCATTTTCATCATTCAAACCAGCTCAGCATCTTGCCTCCGGTCCAGCTGTCTCCAGAGCCTTTCTGTTGGAACTGGCAGCCACTTTGCCCACCACAGAGATGTCTCCTCTTACACTGTTGACCTGGGGCTTTCTTGAACTCACTGAGCTCCTTCACAGAAACCAGGGACCCTCCTATTTATCTCTGTGCTCCACACACATGGAATAATCACAGCACTTCTGAGCAATAGTGATGCTGGTGATATTGAAAGCCAACACTCATGAAGCATGTTCTAGGCACCAACCATTGCTCCTAGAGCCTCACACACATCCCCTCCTCATTCATTATCCCAGTTATCTGATGAGACAGCTTCTATTTTCTTTTCTTTTTCATTTTCCTCAGCAACAAAAACCAAGATCTCGACTTACTTAAAAAGTGCATTCAGGGTAAGGGCGCCACCACACGCTTTCTGAGTTCTGAGGCTGTTGACAGAATTTTGGCTGTGTCATCTGCTAGTAGAACACACAGTGAAGTCAACAAATGATCTCTGATGAATAAACCAGTGCACCCCAAATAAATGTCACCAAAAATGATTCTGGCTTTTCTTTTTTAGCCCAGACGATCTAGCTTTGGAGAGTCTATGTTGTCTTTGAACCCCTAATCTGACAAAAGTTGGTTTCTTGTCATTGAGTTTCTTGATATAAACTATCTTGTGGGTATGTAGAAATAAACAGTGTATTAGTATAAGAACCATGCATATGTGTATATACAATTAAAATTTGTAATATAAGGCTTAAGTGAGTACAAGGTAAGGTAATCTCTAATACAAGTCATCTGGTTTCTCCCAGTCTCATAGTCATAACCAGTTAATGAGGCATTCAACGGTAATAATCGCAGACTTGAGCTGAGCTCCACCAAGGATGAGAAACTTGATATCTTTCAGAGGAATCCATCTCTCTAGAAATGTCTCCACAGTCCAGCATCTTCCTTGTACTGATCTGCAATGTAGCTATAGCCCAGCAGTTACTCTGCTAATATCTTGGGTTTCTACCAATCACAATAAGGAACATAGTTCCAGGATAGAAGGTATCTTTAGTTCTCTCTCTCTCTCTCTCTCTCTCTCTCTCTCTCTCTCTCTCTCTCTCTCTCTCTCTCTCTCTCTCTTTACAGGCAAGCACATTTGCACATTATTTGTTATAAAGGCATCAACCTTTAGATTTTGTGCACCTATTACTTAACATTGTTTCATTCACTTTGGTTTGGAGAACTACCAAAGAGGCACATGAGGTCACTAGACAAAGAATAAACACAAGAAAGTGTTTGTACTTCACTTAGGGTTTCTGAAAGTTTGAATTTATTGTGCACACAGACCTCCTGAGCACACTAAATTCATTTGTTCTGACTTAGGGCCTAGACTTCTAATTGTCTTGTAAGGCCCAGGTGATGCTGATAGAGCATGTCTAACAGTGAGACTTTGAATCCTGCTGCTGAAGGTGTACAATGATGTCCCTGCAGCACCTCCCTTTTCATAGCATGCTACAGTACACTTGCATCACCGTTAACTAAGAGCTGTTTGACTATGGCCAGGGTAGCAGATCTGTGCCTTGCTCAGCCATCATCAGAGAAGTCTCCTCCTATAGCATTTGGGAACAAATACAGAGAGCCACAGTCAGACATTATGCAGAGAGGGAGAGACCTTGGAAGACTCCACTCTAAACAGGATGACTTCATCAAATACCACCCCTCACCTCACAACTTAGGAAGCCCTCAGAAGAGGAGTAAGAGTAAATAGTGTAAGAGCCAGAGGGGATGGAGGACACTGAAGAAACCAGATGTTCTAGACACAACAGGGCTGGCATGCATGCAATTACAGAGACCGAGGCAGCATGCACAGGACCTGCATGGGTCTGTACCAGATGGGGTCCCACAGGTGAAAGGACATCCCTAACCCAGAAGCAATTTCCAATTTATAACCACTTACTAATGAAAACTGAGTTTTCTCCATGGGAAACTAACCACTCTTAAGGATAGGCGTGTGCCCAGGAGGAGATGGCCAATGGAAAATGAACTCAACAGCATCTTTGGAGGTTCCTTGTCTTCTAATGCCACGGCAGAGCTTTTCATTTTTTAAAATTATCTTAATTTTAATTTAATTTAATTTTTTATATATATTTTCTATTTTTCTTTTTTACTCTACAAGTGCTTTGCATATAAATTATGGCTTCCAGTTCAATGTACCTATGAAATTTCCGAGTGTGCAAGCATGTTTCTGCATCTGCATCTGCATCTGCTTCCTGTGCCTTTTCTTGAGCTCTTTTCCTTCTGTTTGTGTTGTCCTATTCGGATGTTTTAATTTTTGTTTATCTCATTATTAGCCCTTAGAAGTCTATTTGTTTTCTAATGAAAGACAGCAAGGGGGTGGATCTGGGTAGGGAGGAAAAGTGGGGGGGAACTGGGAGGCATAGAGGGAGGGGAAAGCAAAATCAAGGCACATTATGTGAGGGAATTAAAAAAATTCATTTTCAATAAAAGGATTAAAAATTATGAATGAGAATTAAAAGCAAAAGAAACTGAAAAGGAAAAAATGAATATAAAAGCTCGATAGCTATGAAATTAAAGAAAAAAGAGGATTTCTTAGGCTTTCATGATTACAATGGATAAACTGATGAATTATTTAAGACTTCAGATGCCTGCTTCATTCTAGAAGTGCTGGTCTGGATGCTCTGAATCAGAGTCTGCCTGGGAAATGCAAGTTTTTCAGATGTGTGTCCCACATATGATTCTGATGCAGATGTCCTTTGGCTCAGAATTTGGAAGCACTCCTGGAATGAATAAGTTGAGTGTGACGTGGGTTTTGTTCATAGTTCATCATTCTTAATCATTAGAGTGAAGGACATCAACTAAATAGTGACCATATTTTGTAGGAGTTGGTAATGAAAGCCTAGCATCGTCCTGTCTGGTCAAACTACTCTCTCACAGCCACAAGAACATACCCCTCAAGAATGCTTGCTAAAGGGAGACTTCAGCCCATATGCTTTTTTTTTTTCTTTTTAGGAAAACTTCAATAAATAATACTATTTAGTAAGCCACTGGTGTGGTGGACATATGGATAGCATTTACTGTTGGATTAACTGGGACAGGTACCATTTATTTGAATTCTACCTTTAGTTGATGGTATTGTCATAGAACAAAATGATGGATCAAGACCTTTGCCAAATTCATACCATCCTGGCTTTATCTGTATTGTTAGAAAGGCATTTAACTCAGCATAGGTCCCAGAAGAAACTAACCATATTTGAAAATATTGAAGGATTATGAACTCAGAACTCTGTTTTCTTCCCAAGGGGTAAAATAAAACAGCCAATAATGTCAGTGTTCTCAACTGATCTTCTAAACCAAGCATTGAGGGTTCATCCGTTAGAGTAGGGCAGAATACAGAAGGAGGGCTAGTGTAGTAGTTTACATAATAAAGCCAAGACCAGGAAACTTCCACACTGATTTCTTGAGATGTTAGGATGTGGGTAGGATTTGTAACATAAATATTTCTTAGAAAACCACACATCAAATTACTTCCTGTGAAACAGACAAAATACCACAGAGATCAAGCATAGACTAGGTGAGAGAAAATGATGACAGGAAATGCAAAATCTCTTTCTCTGTACCATACATATATCAATAGGGCTGTGGGCTCACAAACAGATCCACTCAATTACTCCTAAATGACACTGCTGTGTTGAAGGCTCACCGAGGCTGTGGTTACATGCTAAAACAAAAGGCATGCCCCTAGGAAAGTGTTATGGAAATGGACATTGCAAATACCAAGTCTCTGTGTCTGCATTTTGGTGCAGACTGTACTGAAACAACAAGGCTCTTACTATCAGGGTGTCTGGAAATGTGCCAGTAATATCTCAGAATAAAATGGGTAGGAAATGGCGGTAAGATGCAGACGTGCACACAGGGTTATTTGGTAAATGATATCTACATGCACACAGAAGCAGAGCCTTACCCTCTCTGCTCCTGGGTCCTCACAGACTGATTGGATGTGGTGATAGAGGATCAAAGGGGCTTTCAGGACAGCCATCCCCCTGACCTTTCCAAAACAGACAAATACTCAGTGTTTCATAGAGACATAACAACATTTAGTGACACGGAGACTCTTGTAACAAGACACAGATGTAAACAACCAAAGGAGCGCTCCCAACAGTGCTGTCTTGATTAGTGGCAGTGGCTTCATCCCTCTGTTCAAACTAACTGATATTCCAGGCTCTTGTGAGAATCAATATGTCTCTTAAGAAAAGGTTTCCAGGTCACTGACATTCTGGGACCGTATGGACCAATTCGACATTTGCGATTCTTGTAAGCTGAGGTGCAAAGGCCACATGCAGTTAGCTGACTGCAGAAGCAGCAGTGGAGGATGGGACTCCAGCTGGACACACTCCACACTGGCTCTTCTTCTGTCTGTCATCTAAGTACAGAACCATGTGGGCTTTGTGTCACCCTGCTCATTTCACATTGGCATGCTTTTTTGGGATGATGGATATATTCTACCTTCTAACTTCTATGTCTTCAGTTGTTAGCATGGAAGAAAACAACCACTGCAATATGAATGAATGAATGAATGAATGAATGAATGAATGAATGAATGAAATAATTTAATCTATTACTGATCTTTTCACTTTCAGTGAATTATATCAGGGTATACTTTTAATATCAACTGATTTTGAAACATATGCTCTCAGTTAGACTTCCTTTGTTGTCGGTACTGTTTTTGAGACAGGGTCTGATTTTTTATGTAGCCTTGGCTGACCTGAAGCACACTATGTAGACCAGGCTGGCCTCATATTCACAGACATGAGATTTTTTGTTTTATTTTACACATGTGTATCTAACAATGACTACCAATGACACTATCATGATGACTCAATCTTAATGGTCACAAACTGTATTCAAAAATATCCAAATTCAATTTTACTTTTCAAGGGTTCTTTTATATCATCAAATTGTTTCTATCTTCTGCACTTGAGTCCACCACTAACTGACCGTCTTTAAAGATGTTCCTATGATCCTCAGTGAGGCTAAGACATCAAACGATTCCTGAAACCCTGAAACTCTTCCAGACACCAAGTGATGTAACTGAAACATCAGACTTAAAATGATCATAAAATTGTAAATGAATTAGGCAAAATCTGTTTGTTCCAATATATAGTTATAGTGTGTGTGTTTGTAGCTCAGAAGCTACGTACTCATTTCTTCAATGACATCACAGCAGGTTTTATTTATCTGTGACATGGAGTGTTCTCAATATCCCCTGCAGGTTCTGATAGAGAAGGCAGGACACGGATGGGGGAAATGTGTGGTGAGGGGCCCAGGCAGATCTGATGTGGGTTTGCTTGGTATGCAGGGGAGCTGTGGCATAATGAAATCAGAGCTGTTTCCACTCAGCCTTCTCACCATGCTTCCTTGAGTCATGTCACAAGCTCCTTGATGCTCACCGACCTCTTCTTTGAGAATGTAAACCCAAGACACTCCTAGACAGCTCAGGTGTGGGGCCTGTGTTTTGCTTCACTTACTTTTGTTTGATGCCAAGCATGATTAAAGAAATGGTCTACTAACTCTGAGTTCTTTGGAAGGCTCGCCTACTCAGGTTGGGACAAGCAGCGTGTGAACTACTCCACCCGCCCCCTGCAGCACCGTTTCCACCCTGGGTAGAGGCCTCAGGGTGGCTCCAAGGTGATCAGCTTATTAATTTTCTGGTCCCCGCTCCTGCTTTGCCTTGGGAGTAAAGATGATGCAATTGTTTTCTACCCCTCATTATGAGACAGTGCCTGAGAGAATGTTTCCTAACCTAGTTCCACCCTCCTTGAGCTTGACTTTAACCCTAGAAAGTTCTTAAAGTCCTAAGTAACCACACTGTCGAGAGACTGAGCCCGACCTGTTAGTGGAAGTCTGCACCAAAGCAGGGGTGCAGATGCCAGTCCTTCCTTCCCAACACATAGGTTAGAGACATTTGGTGCTTTTAAAAGAATGAACATGCATTGTCAGTGTTTCTTTCCCAGCCTCTGTCCTCCTTCGTACATATATTTACATCTTTCTCTTTAGGGAAGGAGGCAGAGCAGGAAGGGAACCCAGGGCCCTCACGCATGCTAAGCAATGCCTATAGCACAAAGTCATACTCTCTTCTTACTCATGTTTATGCACATACAATCTGCCCTGCCACCCACAACACACACAAGTCCCAGTCGCACAATTAAAATAGATCCAGATTGAAATCCCTTCAGCTGTCTGTGCCGGGGTGACTTTGCATGTGTTAATTTATCTTCGTTTGACTCAGTCTTCACAGGACAAAAATGAACACTAACTTCTCCCTCATCAAGGAGCTTATGGGGGCTGAGAGAACTTGGAGTTTCTGAGTTTTACTCACTGCCTGGTGCCCAGTCTCCTCTCTCCTCCTCCAGACTTACTCCTCCTGAGACCAGTCCTTGGTACCAATCACATCTCCATCCCTTTCTTGCAGTCATCCCATTGAAAAGATCCTCTACCCAGTCTGGAATCAAGTTTGCCTTGGGTACTGTGATGGTCACTCCATAGCTACAATCTGAGGGACTTCCTTCCTTCCTCACTCTTTCCTACCTCACTTTAAGAATAGTTAGAATAAAATGGCATCCCATTGAAAGCCTTTTGCCACAGCAAGAGAGTTTTCCTTCTGGGTCTCAGAGCAACTATCTTAGCAAAATCTTCCCGATTAAAATTGAGCTCCACTAAGTGGCCTCCATCAATACTCAGTGGCATCCCTGTTTGGGGTCCGTGGTCTGTGATCCCTGAATGAAGATCCCTTCAACTCCAACAAATTGGAATAACACCTATTTCAGATATATTATTTGATGAAAGCAGATGTCAGCAGATACTGCCTATGTAATTGATATTTGATTTATTCAAGATTTATGCATGCTGTGCCTTAGATTTATTAATGATAATCCCCGGCTCTTGTGTTTAATATAGTGGAACCAAAACATAATTTGCTGGGATCAGTCAGAAATGCATCAAAGTGATTAACTCTACATGCAAACCATTATGCAGCGACATCCCTACTGTGCACAGTGCAAAGGAGGCAATAATACAGTAATTGGCTTCACTTATGCAAGTTAGATATTTGCTGTGATTGCTAGAAAAATGAGATCGCTTTTTATCTTTGATCCTGAATGTTCATATCCTCACCATCCTTTGATGCTGCTTTTTTTCTGGTAGGATTTGCCTGAAATTAATAGGCACAATGCGAACACACACACACATGCTTATGCACACACATGGGCGTGCACACATATGCACACACACTTCCTGCCTCAACGATTGTATGATAGAAAAGGTAGAATGTCTTATTGAGACAAACAGGGAAAACAGCCATCTTTCTGAGACTGTCTGGTGGGTGGTGCTGACTCTGGTTTGAAAAAGAAACCATTTTTTTTCATCTCTCAGTGGAGGATTATGGGCATTGTGATGAGCTAACAGGAGTTACACATCAATACATTTCCTACCCATATCTATCACAGACTTTAAGACTCAGAAAGGCTGTGGCATCATTGCTATCTAGCAGTGATCCAATGACTAAGATAGAATTGGGGACATTTTGTTGTCTTCTGACTTACACTATACTTCTGTTTTTACATCGTTTCTCTAGAATCATCCTACATCTTTGTCCTCAAAGATGTGTGTGTCTCCACGTCACAATTTATACTGTAAACTCATTATTTTACTTACTGATTGTCGTTTTGTTTTAGATGACTAAAATGTGATTGGATGAATATCTATTCCTTATAAATATTCTTCTTACTTCTTTTCCAAGACAGCTTTCTATCCGAGTAGATGAGGACTATTTTATTTCAAAATTTTGAAAGTCAAGATGCACATGCAGTAAAATACTCAAGGCCTACAAGAACGCATCATGGAAGCTGGCGATCCTGCCTGTGTCTGTTCTCTTCAGTGTCTCTCCTCTAGGAAATCATTGTAGCAGCTTCTGGTGTAATATTCCTGAAAATGTAAACAGTAGTCTGCCACATACATGAACCAGGTGTTTTTCATTTAATGCTGTATTTTAGAGCTGTTTAGTGTTTGCTGATAAGGAGCTATTTGAGTCTTTCTCATTGCTATCTTTGATCATTTTTAATTGTTTAAAGAGCTGCTTGGTCTTCAATGTAGTACAATAAGCTCCACACTTGAAAAAAAATTTTAACTTTTGCTTCCAGCCTGGGAATTGGGCTACAGTTGAGAGGGAAGTGGTGTCTTGTGCAGATCGAGTGAGGTCAGAATGCTCACTGCAGCCCACATTATGCAGTAAATCTTGTGGAAATGGCTCAAGAGATTTTCTGCTGTTGGGAATGTGCCATCTGTCTCCAGGGCATGTGGCAGAACATGTCAGTACATCAGCATGGCCCTTGATGGGTGAGGAGGGCATTTGTCAATCTCATGCCCTTGCGGGTTCGATGTGGGTTCCTTTCGAATGTTAAGTAACTCACATTAGCTAGCTAATGTGACTCATGCTAATTTAAGTTTCAAGACACAGTCCCAGGATGTGCTTCGTGGCCCCCAGAACTCCAGTCGCTCTACATCTGCTCCTTTTTTTTTTTTTTTGCGTCCAGGTGGAACAGAAGCTGCTTTGAGAACAGAGATGGACAGACGTTTGTATTTTTTTTAAAGCTATCACTCCCAACAATCAAATGGATCCCTTTTGCTTTTTCTCGTCTTAAAGCCCTATGAAGAACGCCCATTATCCGAAATGGCACTCTGCATCGGTGAGGCCTGCCACTAAACATCCCAGCCTTGGTCGTTAGGAATCATTTTCTGTCCCTCAACCCCTGCAACCTCCTGAGCCACGTGCACAGCAGTTTGCTCACAGGACTCTTTCTTAGCGCTATAGAAGCACATCCTGCCTCAGCAATCCAGGCGATGTATTTTCCTGTCCTAAACATTAATTGATTCCTGCTTCTGAGTGCCACGGGTGAGGAGAAACTAAATCTTTGCTCAACAGCAAACTCCTCTTTGCTTGGACCAGGATCCCCCAGAGTCACCTGGGAATCCGGGAAGGCTGCCACAGTGTGGCACAGACAGAGGACTCTGTGGCCCTAGTCCTAAAGAAATTAGGCCAGAGATCCAAGAAGCCTGTCTGAGGGGGGATTGCAAAACATGTTTGACCACCCGTCTTCATACCCGAATCCAGACTGCAGGAGACAAGGAGATATCATATTCTTAAAGAGGGAAGGGCTGTAGGGCCGTTTGCAAACTGCTAGTCACTTCCATTAGCCGATCTTTAAGGTCAGAGTCCCCTGGTGAAAACTAAACATTGGCACAGGATAAATATTTCCTCACGGTGAACCTCAGTTTTTTGCTTTTGTTTTCTGGAGAAGTCTACATCGGGCATCGTGGAGACAAACTCAGATAGAGGTGAGGACACATCTTAGGAAAATGACACCTTGTATTTACAGAGTTCTCAGCACCAGGAACTGATGAGCAATGATTCCAAAAACAGTCATATATTGACTGTTGATCAATGAAAGTCCAATATCCACACTATAGCATTTTCTCAGAGAAGGGCTATGAGGGTTGCAGATGCCTACCTAGCCTGTGTTCCAGCCGACACACGAGGTCGGCCTGCCTGCCATTTACCCCCAATCTCTCCACGCTCATGCACCTCCATGCACTCTGTCCATCCCTGTGAGTCTGTGCAACCAACCGATGGCTCCAAAAGAATCCTTGTTCTGCTCCCAATGACAAGTGTAATGAGAAGAAAGTGCACAGAGACCCCCAAGGCAGCAAATGCTTAATTGATTTCAAAGTACGGGGCAGAGACTCGTGTAGTCTATACAAAACCAAAAAGCGCAGCTCTTTCCGATGCCTGGATACAAACCATTCCCATTCTGTCAGCAACTAGTCATTCATGTTCAAGTTATTGAAATGGTGTACAATGTTGAGTATGGGGTCACTCAGGGTTCTGAAACCTTCTTTGTATGGTCTTGAGCCACACTCTTGAACTGGAGTAAAGTTGTGAGGTTTGACATGTCCATAGTATTTAATACGGTCTACACAACACCAGGCAGACAAGAGATTCAAGGCTGTTCGGGGCCACCAAGTACCAGACATTTGTAGAATATTAGAGCTTGGAAGGAAAATATTGCTTAACAGCTTACTTTTTACTAATTTAGGGTGGGCACAGAATGAATTTTATGAGTTAAAGTCCCATGCAGGAGAGCAGTTAACACAATTTGTAAAAGTGAAGTTGTATTCAGCATCGTGGAGATGGGGAAGAGCCCTGAGATAACTCTGGAACTTGGGAATCAGGAATACCTGACCATCGTGGCTGCCAACCTCATTCTCACCCAGTGGGAGGGAATGGCAAGTGTTATCTTTTTGCTTAAAAACAAACAAAAAACAAAAAACCAAGCAAGCAAAAACCCTGATATATAATATGTATATATAATCCTATGGTCCAGCACAATAATACGATATATGTATCAAATGTGCAGTGACAATTATCTTTTCTATATCCTCAAATACTCATCATTAAGATAAATATTAGGAACTTTTGGTCTCTTCTGATGTTTTTCAAAATAACTGTCTAAAACAGTAGGTCTTAACCTGTGGGTCATGACCCCTTTGGAGGTCAAATTACCTTTTCCCAGGGATGGAAAATCAGATATCCTGCCTACCAGATATTTATAGTACAATTCATATAAGTAGCAAAGTTACAGTTATGAAGTATCAGTTAAATAATTTGATGGTTGGGGTCACACAACAGGAGAACTGTATTAAAGGGCTGCAGCGTTAGGAAGCGTTAGGAAGGTTGAAGCCACTAGTCTAAAAGCCTGGTCTCCTGAGCAGCCAAGGCCATCATCTTGAGAACTTGTTAGGAATCAGAACTTTGGGGCCCACTCCAGACCTACTGGAGATAGATGTAAGAATCTGATGGGATCGCTTTGAGTGCCTTCTGACATACCCTAAAACATTAGAGATCTGACCCTCCCAGGACTGGAGGAGAGTACAACAAGCTCTTTCGGTGAAATTGAGCACTGGGTGAAGGGCCAAGGAAAGCCAGTTTCCATCTTATGGAGAGTCTGAGAATGGTTTTTTTTTTTGTTTGTTTGTTTGTTTCTCTTACACGACATATCCTTAGTAGCATCAGAATTCTGTCCTACATTAGGAGCAATCCCAGCAGTGGTTCTTTTAGACAAATGACTTTTAATTATATAATCAAGAGACTTTGATCTCAATAGATCATCATAAAGGATTTGGCAAATAGTTCTAACTAAATAAAGGGGATATTACCAGCTAAGTATGAGATTTCCAAGAAACTATAATTATTCAGTTATAAAAATAAGGCATACCTTAAATTTTAAAAAGAGATTGTTTTTTAGTTTTTATGATATATTTTGCATGCATTATCTCATTTGATAACATCTCCACTTTAGATCTGTGACTTCACAGTCTTGTCCTTCCACATTTTAGGCATAAAGAAATGAAGAGCAGAGAAGTTAGGCGGCTTTTCCGTGGCCACATACCTAGATACAGAATATTACAAAGATGTGTTGGAATTTGGTTCTGCCAGATACCTAGTCCATTGTTTTGGGTTTTGTTTCCTGATGATCTGGGAAATACATTAGGCAATTTTCTAAGATGTGAATTTATAATGAGATTGGTTTCCTTTATGAGTCTCTATCCTTTCCTCTCTCTTCTGTTTTTCATGTCTGGTAGTAATGGGCTTCATAAACACCTAAAATTGTGAAAATCCCAGCTCAATGATTAGATAGGGATCTCTCTGCCCCATGTCTGTTACAGGTGAGAAGTGAGATGCTGTAACTAAGGCAACTGTTCCCTTCTGATCCTATTGGTGGGCATCTGTTTCTAGTTGTAAATGGCCAAACATCTCCTTTACAGGAAAACTAATAACATCTTAACATATGGTCTTGAATCTGGGCTGCCAAATGACCTTGCATGGAGATTAATTGAAAGTGTTAATGGCATAGTTCCCAGCCAGGAATGTCAGAATACTGGCTTGGCCTTCAACATACATATTTCAAGAGGATTTGCTAGTGATACTGAGCTGGATTAACATCAAATGTAAAGAAAAACACTACAACTTCAGCAACCCCCCACAAGGCACGTTTCTGTAGCTAAGGAATCTGGATTAGTGTGTGAGGCAGGGTGAGGGCTAATGAATTTGACATCCCATTTTGACCCCTGAGAAAAATTCTCAGGATATAATCTTCTTAGGTGGGGGTCATACAAGCAGCAATATTCTTTTGAAGGTGAAATATTTTCTATGATTTTCTATAAGATTCTCCTGGAAGAAGCCATTAGAGATTAGAGTTGATTTATGCATGTTACATGTAAATCTAGCCTGTGGTCCTTGAGCCACATGTGCCGCATGATAGCTAGGGATTCATCTGAACACAGAATTGTAAACTTAAAACATTATGAGATATGCGTTGTGTGTTAATTGCTAGATGAGCTTTATAGATGACAACGTCCTGTCACAATGCCAAAAGTTTGGGCTCACCTATGTGATCACCTCTCGTTCTTCTTTGTGCCTCACCTGTGATAGGAAAATGGGCCAAATACAGAAAGAAAGAAAAAAGCAAACTATACTTTGAACTGTATTTTCTTAACTATTTACATATGGAAATATGTTTAACTTCCAGAACCCTTCAAGCTTAGTTATAATTATCAATGGATAATCATGGTCTAATTTTTGCTTTCACTAGTTCTTCCTTATTATTGCCCTAGTGTGTACTTATACATGTGTAGTTGTTTATTGTAACTCACCTGAAAGCCTTTTGGGTTGTAAATTACAGACATAAAAGTAAACATAAAATAATTTCCCTTCAAATACATGTTCACAAACCCATAGACTCCAGGGAAGCTGAACTATGTTTTAAGAATGCCGAGAATTACTTGAACTGGGCCTTTCTCTGCCTAGTTTATTGAAATCTCTGGGTCACAGGAGAGAGGCTACAAATGCTAAAGACAGATCAACTGTTAGCTATACAGTCAACTGGTGAATACGAATTCCTTGGTACCAGAGTTTATTTACCAGAAGCAGGCAGAATGGAATTGAGCCATGTCATTATTGCGCATATTATACATTGGTTTCATGAACTCACAAAGGCCAGACAGGTAAGTCCATGTGAACTCCCCAACAGTACCCATTAATACTTAGTAAGAACTATTTCATATTACACAAAAATAGATAATAAACCCTTCCAAAGTTAGATTCATCATTATTTTAGTGTATTTTTGCTTAAGTTCTTGTGCAGACAAGACTTCAAGTATACGGCTTAACCTCCCCTAAACACACTTTCCCAATTTATTTTTAAATTGTTTGTTTTTATACTTTTAAATTATATGTCTATGTATGGGTATGTGGGCATGCCTACAGATGCCCTAGCAGGCGAGAGGCATTGTGGACTCTGGAGCTAGTCTTATAGGTGATTGTAAAACCTTCCAACATGGGTGCTGAGAATTGAACTCCAGTCCTCTGCAAGAGCAGTAAGTGTTCTTAACTACTAAGCCATCTCTCTAGCCCCTTCAAATTTGCTTAAAAAAAAAAAGTGTAACCCTTTATGTGTAGATGAAAGAAGATGAAATGGATCAGCTTTATCTAATTTTCTAAATTAAATAAGAAGAAAAACAAATACGAGAATGACGTAAAGCAATGTACATCTGATTTACTCAGCTCTCGGGGGGGGGGGGGAGTGTCAAACCCCTCAGAAAATTCATCTGCACTCCAGAAATTCTTCACACACTTTATTCTCAGAACACAACAGACAAGCCGTCTACTGGAGAGCCACCGGCAAAAAGAATCCCACAAACAATAAAAAGAAATAATTCTGAATGACGAATGCCGAACACCACAGGAATGGCACATTTAGGTATCTGTGAGTATGAAACACAAATAGAGTTATTAAAAGAGTCTGTGGCCCCGCACATTGCAAATCCACCGTGGACTCTTGGCTCTCTGAAATCAGGCAACAGACAGATACCTCGGTGGAGAAGGCAATTAGTGGTAGGGAATGCAGTTCCTTCCTTTGCTTGCTCCATTCGTTTCCTCCCAATCCTTTCAAATCTCCCTCGAGTCCAATTTGGGAATTCTTGCAAAGGCTAAAGTCCAGCAGCTTAACAGCTATTAAACACACTCGTAAAGTGAAGATGCGTCCTGCGATTTGGGCTCTTGGCAGCATCAGAGGAATATGGCAAATGGTATATAACTCCTTCACGGAAAGAAAGTAATGGAAGACCGGGTGGGCGGGGCTGTGGGTAAACCAGATCGGAAGTTTCAGATGGCCACCTACAGAGTGTACTAACCAGCTCTGGTATTGCTATTTAGTACCTGTGAAGCCTACCAGTATGCATTATTAAATTCATGTATTATTGAATCATGAATCCTTGTTCCCCGATAAGAAATGGAGATTTTTTTTTTTTTTTTTTTTAGTTTAAATTAAAGCCCTGCCTCCTTATTTGAATAAAAGCGCATTACTGGCTGCCTAGCATGCTAATCAGAAAACTGCATTAAGTAGGTAAGGCCATATGAATTAAAAAATAATGAAACAAGACTTTGCAGCCAGACATTGTTCCCTCGCCTGCTTTTCATGACAGCGGATTTCCTACTCGGAGTTGATAAGACAACGGCAAATGAAGATAACAACATGAGAGGGAAATCATTCACTCTAATGGGTTCCACCTGTGCAGACTTCAGCTCATTTACATGGCTGCAGAAAAATTAGAAATCACGCAGCAATTAGTCTGTTCTAGATTATGCAGTGTGTCAACTGATACCACTCAGGAGGGCACTCGTGCTAAAATGGTTGCAGAAGATAAATCTACCTCCTATACAAACAGTTTTAATTACCTGGAAAACGGCATTGCCTATTGAGAAATCTCCATTGTGAACCTGGCCTGCTCTCCTGCTATTGAAATCAGATGTTGGGAAATTCCAGTGTTTATGTAATTGACTCATACAGTATTTGATGACTTGTTGAAAATGAAATTGGGCCTCTTGGTCGGGTCCCTAGTTGTTCATCAAAAGCCTCTTTTCATGTCTCCTTCATAACTGGTCTATGGAAGGCCAGAGAGCCAAGTGTTATTTTTGCTGCTTCTGTGTACTGGTAACGCTTGTGTCTTGGGCTTTTGCTCTTGTATGCAAATCTGATCATTTTTTAAAAAAAATAATTTCAAATGTGAAGCTCAAGTCAAGACATCAGGCAGCTACAACCTTATGAATAAGACGGTACAATGATTAGAAATGTAGATACTCATTTAAGACACCGCGGCAAACTTTCTGTTACTGTGGCTTTGAAATGTGTATTGCTTTCTTAGAAAGCTAGAGAAGGTAGTCCTGAATATCCAAGTTTTACTTTGCTTTGCTTAGAGATGCCTATGCAGTCACTCCTACTCTGTTAATTTTGTCATTGTCAATTGGGGATTTTGTGATTGTCTTACTGGGTTTAGGATAAGGGAGTTAAGCTGGATTGAGGTTTACACTCACAGCAGAAGCAGTGTTGAACCGAGTACTCTGTAAGGAAAACCTTGGACCTTGGGTAGAAGCTGCTGCTTGAGATGCTACTACAGTGTTTAGCTCTTGCCTCAGACAGCTTTGGAGAGAAGATCAAAGGCTTCCTCAGAAAATATCAGGCAAGCCCATAGCATTATCTCTTAGATTTTCTTCCCAAAGCAACCCAGGCCATGGACTGTAGTAGGCAAATGGAAGTAGGAACCCCATGAGGCAGGTAGTATACACTCCTGACAAAAACAGCTTCAGGGTGGGAGCTTCCTCTAGCACAATGGGACTTTCCTCACAGAAACCTGCCTTCAGAATCAGTGAGTGTCTTAACACAGACTCAAAATACAGTCTCCTGAGGCGGCTCTGGCGGAACTGCAGGGTGCCAGCTTTCATTCTTTGTCCCAGGAGCATTGCCAGCAAAGCATACTGAAGGAAAGTGCGAAGGAGATCCAGTGTAGCAGACATTGATGAAGCCCTTTCCTGAGCAGCAGGATGCATCTGGCCTGTGAATCACTCTGAAATGTACTGTAATAGAGAAGCTTGGACCCTGAGTTATCCAAGTTGCACCATAAACACTGCCCCAGTCCTTTAGGCAATGCAACAAGCACACTTACGCAGGAAGAGCCCACAAGGACATGCTTTGTAGTGTGAAGGTGAACTGCCCAGCATTGGCTTTTCTTATGGAGAAGACATGAGGACATTGGGGCTACAGCTCATGACCCTAGAGAACACAGAAAAGACCTGGCTATCTGAATGATCTGGTGGTTTTCAAAAGGAACTTTCCTCTATCCCAATGTCTATAAAAATCACATATGCAAACAAGTGCACACAAATACATGGACATGTACACTCTTCCCCAGGTACTCTATTGGAACCTTATTCAGACTTCTGACAGAGATCCCTTAAATAAACCACTGAACACAGAAATGTTTTCAACTGTTTTCCAAGGCCATACTTAATCAGTGCCATCCCTAGATGCCCAGGAAAAAAAAAACCTAATTTGTTGCACACAGAGAACAGCTTACAGCATTAGGGCATAATTCTTTCTCAGAACCAGAGTCTGGCAACGTCCTAGCAATATTTTTAGGCTAATCCATTTCTTTTCTGGCAGTGCCCCTCCACTTTATTTTGCCTTCCCTGGAAAACAGTATGAAGTGCTGGGTAATTTTAAATTAAAGAGTAGTAGGTCATTTGACCTGGGACTAATCTTAGAAGCAGTGAGGTTCCTTGTCCTCATTTGATAGATGAGGGCAGTGAGACCCAGATGGATGGACCAAATTTTGATGGGTGACACATTGAGTTAGGCATGGAAGAACATTGCATCTATGGCCTTCAGACTTAAAGACTAGAACTGAGCCACAGGAATAGACTCAGAATTTCAAATGCTGCCATGCCAAGGGGAGAAGGGCAGATTCCTCCATTCAAAAGAGTCCCCGAGAGTTCATCAGCTCAAGCAAAATGGATCTTTCAGGAGTCAGAAACTCAGAGATACACTGTCATCAAGAAAAGCAGAGCTCCTCATGCCAAGCTCTTGGAATGTGCATGTTTAGGATAGAATAAGAAACTAAAATAGTTGAAAAGTCAGTCAATAAACTGCAGCAGCCCCTTCAGAGAATGTGTGTGTGTGTGTGTGCTCACACACACATCTCAGAGATGATGTTAACTTGTCAATAAACATTCTGCTTAGGAAAAGGTGTTGACCATCTTTTCAAATTGAAGTAGGAGAATGTGTGGGGTCAAAGGGTCTGAATTTATTTACACAAGACTTGTCCCAACAGTCAAAGAGAAAGTCACCACTAAAAAGCAATGACACCAAGAGTAACAATGAAATTTTATTAATAGAGTATGGAATACCAGATGACTTCTAAAAATGATACTTATTTTATTGGTATGATGTGAAGTTGCCATGCACTTTGGACATATCTTTGAGAAGTTGAACTGAATTTGACCTAGACTCCCTGGGGACTAGTTTTCATAGTACCCCAAGGTGCTATGCAAGCTGCCATAGGAGATGCCAAAGTAATGAGCAACCTTACCCAACTGTGATGTCTATGAACCACAAAGACCAGAATAGCAAGATACCCAAGAGTGCAATTGCAACACTTCTGTCTACAGAGTAGCCAACAGTCACCTAATAGGACTTAAAGTCCTGCTCAGTGGGAGGATATTTATGCCTGGTACTATAAACCTAACCAAGAACCCATGGATAGAGAAACCATAGACTCTGCATGAGAATCTAGTACTTCCACTTTCCTAAACAAGCATAGTTTCTAGCTGTGTTCTAAACACAGTGAGAAAACAGGACATGGACTTGAGAGAGAGGGATGGGCACACAGAAGGAGCTGAGGCGAGGAGGAGGAAGGGTGGAAGTGATGTGAATACAGTATTTACGCATGAAATTCTCAAAATAAAATTTGAATTAAACAACTAGAAATAATCTGTATTGAGAGCCATAAAAAGCAAGAACTATTTAAAGTGCAAGAACAATGGAAGAAAAACATTACACATCTTTGCATTTGGTTGCATAAACTATGAAACAGTGGCAAGTTAGAAACTGACAGTCTGTGGAAAGCTCAGAAACTATTCCAGAAAGTAGTGAGTACTTGGAAATGTATGTCTCCAGCCCAGACCTGGACCCTGAACTTCAGATTCATAGATCCAATGGCTTCCTTGACATCTGTCAACCCAGCAGGGGCATGCTTTGTGTTCCTGTTAGAAGAGGTCTCCTGGTTTTTGGACCAGGTGGAACTAATTGTATCTCATCTTCCAATTATCTATGAGAAGCTCTTCTTGACCATAGCTTTTGTTTTCCTGAGGTCAGGAATGTGTCTTCTCATAGCATCTTGGAGTGACTGTTGACTACAATAGTTGGAAGATCCACATATGCTCATAATATCAAAGGACCTCTGCTTTTCCCACTGAGCGGTGTCTTCGTTTCCTCCACCACTTCAGGAAAGGTGCTTATAGTAACTTCCAAATTTGCAAAATTTGCAACCTACCTTTGTGTCTTTGCTGTGGGCCCAGTACCAATTCCTGCAGGCCCTTACTGGCTATTAAAAAAGAAAAGGTCTGAGGATTGTAATAAGTAGCAGAGTGGATGCAGCAGACAAAGCCACACTTCTGCACACACTATAATGAGGGCTCATAGAAGATGCTCAGAGAATGAATATGATGTCCATGGGAGGGAGGAACCCACCATACTTATTACCTCTGATTGACAGAAGTCAAAACAGGGGACAAAATTTGTACAACAGCAGTATACTGAAATGACCCTCCAGCTGTAGGCCCAAGAAGACTCAGGCCTTTATCTTCTCTCTATCTCTATTTATGGCCTGGATGATCTCATCCTGAATTTATGGTTGTGAATACCAGAAAGCACTGACTACTTGGAAATGTATGTCTCCAGCACAGACCTCGGCCCTGAACTTCAGACTCATAGATCCAATGGCCTCCTTGACATCTGTCTTGAAAGTCTAAACATATCACAGACATTTACCTCCCAAATGGAGTGCCTGATCTGTCTTCACACACCCATTCTCTGTCTCAGAAAATGGCAATTCCTGTATTTCTCGGTTTTGTCTTTCACCCAGCCCTGCCTTGACTGAGCCGGAAGCCCTGTTGGCTATTAGCTTCAGAATATACTTCTATCTGAACACATCTTCCTACTCACACAGAAGTCTTCTAGCCCAGGGCCTCATCATGGCTTGCTTCAAGGAACCACCAGCACCTGTAACTTACTACTCTGACTTTGCCCTTGATAGCTGTAGTCTGTGCTCACCCCAAGAGTTTTATTTCATGCAACACTTTTGACAAGGACTGCCATGTCTTTGAGAGGATCAGCTCAGTGCAGTGGACAGAAGACCTCATTGTTTAGACACTCATACATCAGCTACTTTCACTTCTCAAAGTTTCACTGTATTCCCTCCAAACATCCCCTGCTGTGTGTGTGTGTGTGTGTGTGTGTGTGTGTGTGTGTGTGTGTGTGTGTGTGTGTGTATAAAGAGGTCAGAGATGGGCCTCTTCTTTGGTTTGTCTCCACTTTACTTTTTGAGACACTCTCTCACTAAACATGTAGTTCACTATTTCTGCTAGACTGGCTAGTGAGATCCAAAAGCTTCCTGGGCCTTTTAAGTGTACAGTACTAAACACAGTTTGGTTTTTGTTTTTTGTTTTTTGTTTTTTTACAGTGCTGGAGATCTGAACTTAGAGTCTCATGCTTGTGCAGCAGGTACTTAGTCCGATTGAGCCATTTTCCCAGCCTCCACTCCTATATTTCTTACCCTGCTCTGGCCATGTTGGTTCATTGAGTAGATCTTTTTAACTATGCAAAAGATTTACTTTAGGTTTAAAAATAAGGCCAGTGGTTGGAGGAATGGCTCAGAGGTTAAGAACACTGACTGCTCTTCCAGAGGTACTGAGTTCAATTCCCAGCAATCACACAGTAGCTCACAACCATATATAACAGGATCTAATGCCTTTCATCTGGCATGCAGGCATATATGCAGACAGAACATTCATACATACATACATACATACATACATACATAATTAATTAAATAATTAATTTATCAATCCAGCATTTCCATTTCCTGGATAATAGTTCCTCTAGATATCAGCAAGCTAACTCACTCATCTCCCTTGAGTATATGTAAGTGACACACTGTCCCTGGGCCTTTCCCAAACCACATGGTTTGTGGTCACAGTCCTGGCCCTAACATCCCCTTCTCCTTTCTCTGTTGTGTTTTTCTCCACACATTTTCATTCTCATGAAGTTCAGATCATTTTGGTATTTTATCACTCATGATTTTCAAGTCTTATCTAAAATAAATCTTTGCCTCGTGAAACCACAAAACACTTTCCAGTACTTTCTAAAAGCCCCATGCTTTTTGAGGTTACCTTTGGTTATGTGATCCATGTTGACTCAAGTTTTATTCAGGCTATGAAGAAAAAGTTAAGGTTCCCTTTTTACATGTGGATAAACAATTGCTTCAAGGCTGTTGTGTGTTAGGGCTTCTCTTAAAAATCAGATTATCACTTATGTTGGTGTCCATTTCTGGAATTCCTACTTGGTTTCATTGTTTTTACATCTACCCTCTGTAATTTTCAGACTGTCTTGATTAGTACTGCTCTCTGGAGCATTGGCGTTCCCTCTTTCCTTTTCCTTTTCCCAATTATTTTTTGATCATCTGGTTTTTCTACACTTTCCAGTAGTGATGTTTGAATAAACTCTAAAATATGTCCTGTCATGATTTTAATTGAAATTATCTTTATTGTAAATGTTTCTAATTGAAACAGAATTACATCACTTCCCCTTATTTCCTGCCTTCACCCCTTCCCAGAGCTCCTCCCTAGAACCCCTCCCAATGCCCCACACTCTCACGTTAGCAGCTTCTTTTTCTTGCTTACATTTGTTACATACATATGTGTGTATATGCATGCACACACATAAATACAATCTATTGAGTCTGTTTTTTTTTTGTTGATTGTGTATATATATATATATATAGTCTGAGGGCTAACTAGTGCATTGAACACAAATAAGGGCCTCACCCTTGGAAGAAGTGCCTAGTGGTCAATCGTTCTCTGTAGGTCTTTGTCTGGAGGTGGTAGCCCACAAAATTCCCTCCCTTCCATGTTATAATGTTCAGTGATAATTGCCATTGTTCTGGTCTTCTTTTTGCATCCTGTAGCGCCTGCACTACGATCTGCTCCACTAATCAGGCGAAGGCCTAGAGATTGAAATAAGAGACAAAAGAGCAGGTCATTCGCTCAACAGCAATGTCAGAATGCCAAATGCCATTAATTGAGGGGATGGGGTGGGCTTATATACTGTCTCACAGCACAGTGGAAAACAACAGGGTTTTCAGGCTTAGCTCCTCCCCAGCAGATATGTAGATATGTGCTAGCAAAACAGGAGGAGTACCAATAACAGCTCTGGGTGAGGGGGAAGGCGAGGGGGTAAGATGTTCTAGCCAACAGCTTCAGGCTTGCTCAAGGTGCCTCAGGGGTCCATGCAGGGCCCTACAGCAACCATTTCTAAGAGAGACTGTGTCACAGCAGACTTCTTAGATTCCAGCGTTTACATTCTTTCTGCTCCCTTTTCCACCATGTTCCCTGAGCAATAAATAGTTAAAGCAGTCCCGATGTTGATGTATCTGTTGGGGCTGAGTTTACCATGATATGTTTATCTCCAAGTTATGTCCAGTTGTGTTTTTCTGTGATGGTCTCAATTTGTAGTAAAGGAAGCATCTTCAATGAGGGATAGTAGTCATGATTATCTGTAGGTAGAAGTAAAATATTTAGAGTGTAATAAGGAATTATGCTGCCTAGCAAAGTGATTCTTTTTTATGGCCTACAGCCTTACTAACTCTGGGAAGCTGACTAGGTTTCCACTACCTGTCATGATTTCCCTCCTGTTGAGAGGCCTTACGTCTAATTAGAGAGTTGTTGGTTACCACTGGTATATGAGGGCCGCCTTTCTTGCACCTTTATGAGTATCTTTCCATGCTGATATCGTCACAATTCATAGGTGTTGTAGGTGGGTAGGACTGTTTAATGCTTCTCTCACTTGGAAACCTGCATGGCATTTTCTATAACTATGGAAGCTAGACTGCAGGAAAGAAGCTTCAGATCCAGCTTCAGTCATTTGAGTCAGATATTCTATGTTGTATCTTCAGCAACAGGGACCCACCCTCAACTCCTGAGAGGCAGCCAAGGGCCACATTAATGACCTATATTGTTTAAGGAGTCATTTGCACGACCCTGGTCACCCCTTCAAAAGGAGGTTTCCTGGTTCATGTAAGGAGCATTGTCAACCCAAGTGACTTCCTTTAAGATGTGTGTATACACATATATGTGTTATATGTAATTTTAGGTAAATATAAAATAATATGATTCCTTGAGGCTTTATCAACCAAAATTGTTTTTTTTTTGTCCCTCCTCCTCCTCCTGTAAATACCTTCTTTCTCTCCTCCCTCCTCCCCAGTTGGAGCCCCTCTCTCCCTGTTATTCAGTTTCCCTACTTTATATCACCCATATCCTGCTGTTCCCCTTCATCCCCTCAAGGTTCCCATAAATCTTCCTGTTTTCTGTGGCTACTCCAGGTTGTATACTCATGTCTGAGGATCTGGAACAAGGAACTACAGATGAAAGAGAACATGTAACATTTGTCTTTCTGGATCTGGGTAACTTCAGTCACTATACTCTTTTCTAGGTCCATCCATTTACCAGAAAATCTCATTAGTTAATTTTTCTTTACAGATGATTAGTATTCAATTTAATATTTGTAGCACATTTTCATTATTAATTCATCTGTTGGATGACATTTATGATGTTTCCATTTCCTGGGTATTGTGAATAGGGCAGCTACAAACATTGCAAAGCAAGTGTCTGTGGAATAAAATGTCAAGCCTTTGAGGCATATGCCAAAGAGTGGCATAGATGGACTGTAGGATAGATTTATGTTTATGTTTTTGAGGGTTTGTCACACTGATTTTCAGGGTGCCTTTCCAACTCTGTATTCCCACCAACAGTGAACTGGGGTTCCTCTTTCTTGCCATCCCTCCAGGATGTGTTGTCAGCTGTTATGTTCATCTTGGCCATTTTGATTAGGATAAGATGAAATCTCAAAGTTTTAAAATTTTGCATTTCCCTACTTGATGAGAATGATGAACACTTTTTGAGGTATAGCTTAGCCGCTTTTGTTTCTCCTACTGAGAACTGTTGTCTGTTCACATCTGTAGCCTTTTTTTTTTTTTTTTGAGTTGGGTCATTATTTACCTGACTCTGACTTTTAAGTTCTTAGTATATTCTGGATATCAATCCCCTGTCAGATGTGTATCTGGCAAAGGCCATCTTCCATTCTGTGTGTTTCTTCTTCCTTTTATTGATGGTTTCCTTAGCTGTACAGAAGCTTTCCATTCATATGAGGTCCCTCTTGTCCCTTGTTGGCCTTAGTTCCTTGGCAAGTAGGGTCCTGCTCAGAAAGCCCTTTCCTGTACCTGTACCTTTTAGGGTACTGCCTGTGTTTTTTCTAGCAGTTTTAGTGTTTCAGTTTCAAATTGAGGTCTTTCAATTAAGGAGGATTATCTTAAACCTACAGATTCATTTATGGAAATGTTTCATATTTCTTGTATTGGGTGTCTAATTCCTGTGTAAGCATGGCTCATCATCACTACATGTCATTTATTCTTTAAGATCTCTCACCCATGCTTCATGGTGTTTATTGTATAAATTTTGCAAATATGTCTCTGCTATTTAAAAATGGTTCTTAAAACTTTCAATTCTGACTTCATTTTAATATATAAATACACACTGACTTTTGTATAGACATTTTGTATCTGGTGACTTTTGTATACTTTTCTTTTGTTCTAAGGCAGTTACATAGGTTCTTAGGATTTTTTATCTCCATTGCTTACAAAGATGATTTTACTTCTAACTATCCAACCTGTGTTTTGGTTGCCTTTCTTTCTTAGTCATAATAGTTAGAACCCGTACTTACTTTGAGTTATTTCTCTAGCATTAAAGTTTTGTCTACCTATCATGTTAGCTGTAAGTGAGGTTTGATTTTGATTTGAGTAGCTATTTCTCTCTACTTTGTACAACTATTTATTTATTTGGTGCTAATACACACTGTGGAAATCAGGAAGCTAAATTTATAGGGCTTGGTTCTCTGCTGCCTGGGAGATATTTTTTTATCAGGTTTTAGAAATTTTCACTTGTTCCTCCTTTACTGACAAATTTTATTATGAATGGATGTGAAATTTTGTCAAATGCTTTTACTACATCTGTTGTGATCATATGTTTTTATAGTCTTAATCCACTGATATGGTGATTTATATTAATTGATTTTTAAATATTGGACCAGTTTCCATTATCATAGGAAACCAATATTTGTCACTATGTGTTTCCCTTTCATATATTGCTTTAGTCAATCCACTTTTTACCTACTTGACCTACAGGCCACTCTTCTTTGTCAGGCTTCATGCATAGCCAATGTAAAGCAATTCCGTAAAATAAAAACCACTCCCTGCCCCTTTTTCTGGAAAACTTGGTGTGGGTTCGGCTCCATTTCTTTCTTCAGTGTTTACTGAATTCACTGGTGAATGCATCTGAGCCTTGCCATTCTTGGAGGGTTTTTAATTAGGACTTCAATTCCTTTAACAGATATACACCTATTCAAGTATCTGTTTCATCTTGAGTGAATTTTAGTGATTTATAGCTCTCAGGAATTTTCCTTTTCACATAGGATGTTAGATTTATGGCCACATATTTCTGGCTTATTTCCAAAATTGTCCCTCAGCATTTGGCTATGAGGTGGATTATCTTGGTTTCCTTTGTGTTTATTCTGAACAGAACAAGGAAGAATCTTTCTCTGGCTCCTTGTATCTGTGGATTTCCTCTGTGTAAGGCAGTGATCTGCAGCCCCTGAGTCCTTGTGCTCCCTAACTCAGGGTTCTCTCTCTCTCTCTCTCTCTCTCTCTCTCTCTCTCTCTCTCTCTCTCTCTCTCTCTCTCTCTCTCTGTGTGTGTGTGTGTGTGTGTCTGTCTCTCTCTCCCCCTCTCTCTCACTCACTCTATCACTCTCTTCCTTTCTCTCTCTTATATGGGCTATGATACCAAAAACCATGTCATTACGGACCCTCATGCCTTCAGCATTCTTAAGCCAATGGCAGTGACATGCTCTTGACCCCAGAACCATTAGCTACAGAAACCTCTTTTCTTTACAAAATAAATAAGTGGATGTTCTCCATTTAACAGTAGCTCTTTTAAAGCTGGCCTGTTAGTTCAACAACCTCTGTCATGTCAGCATTGAGTGTCTGCTGAGTGGCTGTATTCTCCCTAAGGGTTATAATTTTTGTGCTTCTTTTATATACTTTTAATATACAAAGTACACACTGGTGAGTTTTGAGGAAGGTACTGAGCAATGTCATACATCTCAACTCCTGTAAACAGAATTCTTTTCTGATGCTCAAAAATCATCTTTTTATCTTATTAAATTTAACCTGTTTCCTCATGCAGCAGGCCCTGGAAACCAATGAACTGATCTCTGATCTTTGTTCTTGCAGGTTGCTTTTCAAAAGAATTTCATGCAAATGAAATCACACAGTATGGCATCTTTTGTACCTGGCTTCTTTTTTCTATCATAATGCCTTTGGAGCAGAGATGCTGTTTCACATATAAATGCAGTCTTCTCTTTCATTGAGGTCTAGCTGCTTTATTAACACACCACTCTGTTCATTCATCCACAGTACTGATGGCTATGGGAATTGTTTTCTAATTTTGGCCATCGTGACTAAAGTTCATCGAATATTTGAAAGCAAGCATTTTAAAGTGCCTTGTTTTCATTTCTCTTGCAAATATCTACCAGGTAAAGGTTTGTAGGTTTTCAAACACTGCTGCTTCCTTTCCTGGTGTCACTTAGTTTCCTCAATATACAAAAGAAACAATAGAACTTCTGCAGCTCTCTCTCTCTCTCTCTCTCTCTCTCTCTCTCTCTCTCTCTCTCTCTCTGCCTCTCTCTCTCTCTCTCTCTCTCTCTCTCTCTCTCTCTCTCTCTCTCTGTCTCTCCCTCTCTCTGCCTTTGTGTCTGTCTTTGTGTCGGTCTGTCTCTGTCTCTCCTCTTTCCTCCCACAAACTATTATTTCTGCTACTTCACTCAACAATACAAATGATCCCTATTTTTTCCTGCACCATGCTGAACTAGAATCTGACTCACACTGTCTACACTTCCTCACAGACTGCTTACACCTCACAGGCCACCTACACCTTCTCACAGACCATCTAGACCTCCTCACAGATTGCCTACACCTCACAGGCCTCCTACACCTCCTCACAGGCTACTTACACCTCCTCATAGGCCGCCTATACCTCCTGTTGTTTCTCTCAAAGACCCTCTATCTCTAATACCAGAAACACATGCTTCACAGCTCTCCGTGTCTTCAGACCACTGCTGTACATGCTTGGCCTGATTTTACTAGTTGCCTAAAGTAGTCGAGTTTTAATATAAAAATTGCTTTCAATGTGGGGTTGAACTTCATTAAATGTTCCTTTTGCACATCAGTTGAGACAGGGCACAGTGTCCTCTTTAGCCAACCTCACACTGCATGAAGGATCTGCCAATGTCCAGGTGTGAACTCAATCTACCAGACTGAAGTGAATTAGTTGAAATGTACACTTGGGTTTAATGGGCTCATTTTTTCAAACTTTTACTATTCTTTTAAGAAATGCTTTTATAATTCTCTTGAAGAAACAAAATTACACTAACATGTGAAGGCATAGGTGTACAGAGTTCACTAGACCCAAGATAAATGATAAATGTTGAGGAACAACTTATGCAGAACAATAATGAAGCTCTGCACCTTTCTCTGCCCGTGTGATCCCATCCACAACCCACAAATGAGAGAGCATGAGAGAAAGACCATGCCTCACACTTTCTCCTTTCTGGGTCAGTCTACAGCTGAAGCCACGCCCAAAGGGGCGTGGCCACTAGTACAGGTTCACAAGCAAGATGCTGCTACATACATGGATTATTTTCTTCCTTCTACGGATTTTGCAATTTGTGTTTTTCAAGAGCTTCATGATTTTCTACTTTTTGAGTTTATTGGATTTTGACAAACATTTAAATCTATATATTTCATTGCAATTATGCTTTAATTATGAACCCCAAATTATATGTGTTGTTTCATTTTTATTTTGCTCAAAATTCTTACAATTGCCTATTTTATGAAGGGTTTTAAAGAAGTATGTGGTTGGTTTTCCATAAATATGATTGTTTTAAATTTTCTTTTATATTCCTTGTTGAGCCTGGGCATTGTGGCTCAAGCCTACAATCCCAGAACATTGAAGGCTGGAGGGAGAGATTCATCTTGAGTTCAAGCCCAGCCTGTGCTATATAATAAGTTCCAGGTCAGCCTGGGCTACAAAGTGAAACACTACCCTTAAAAGTAGACGAATGAATAAGTAAATAAATTCATTATTGATTCTAAGTATATTGGATTATGAACTTAAAAGCTTAAGTCATTATGTCGTTAATATTTTATATTGTAGTTTGTATGTGTGCCTTAGTGTTAGGCTTATTTTGGTGTAATTCTGTCCATGGATGTTTTATGTGATGTTTCAAATGGAATGTGCATTCTTTATACATTTTTCATAAAGGTATTTAAATAAAGAATTGCAGAGATATGAAGTCTGAGATTATTAATCATGTCATTCCTGGTTTCTACATCTGCATCTTTAATATGCTTGATGAATCTGCATCTGGAATGAGTTAAAGTCTCTAAGTACTGCTGAGTCTATATGCTCTTCTAGTTTCACTCCTGACCACTCACATGTGTAAATGCACACTGTTCTGTATATGTATACTCACTACTGTCATATCTCCTGATGGATCTCAGAACTCCTGTTTTGATATATTCTTAATACTAATTTTTCTCATGATGTTGTAATGATACCTAGATAGGGAGGACCAAGAAACAAAACTCTACCTTCACAATAATAAATATACCATTTAAAGACATTATTTGGAGTGTTTGGTTTTTTTAATTGTTGTTCTCATCTTTGTCATCAGATTCCTTTTTAAAGTCTCCTCTAATTCCTGTGATTTTAGGTGAACTTTACAACTTTCTCATTGTTTCATATATTCTTCTGATTCAATCTTATGCTTCTGGCCCCCCCCATATGTATTTTAAATGATTTCTCTTACAAAATTCAGATAGAGTTTGCCAGTGAAGTTGACCCAGCCTTTTTGCATCTGAGCAAAACTGGCTTGAAATAACGGAAGATATAAAATAATATTATCTCTTGTGCTTGACAATTAAAATCCATCATGATCTGGCTGTTGCCTACCATGATGGCCTCGCAATGGACACCACCTCACTTTCAATGTGCCTCACTTTGTACTCCTATGCAAATATCTTCCCTGTGCTTGAACTACCCTAACTTACTGTCCATCAGACAAAATCTTATTCGTCTTTCCATTCTCCTGTTAAGTAGTCCTCCATATTTTCTATTACCCATGGCAAAAAATAAGAATTTTGTTTTTCTTTTTATAGTTTTAGCTATATAGTTTATATACCAAGTCCATATGATGTTACTTATCTCACTGAATTTAAACAACCATTGCTGGCATATAATGGATTTTGTATAATTACCCGCACTATGTATCACCTACCATAATTCACATTGATTAATGCATAAATGATTGCTGGGTGGTATCTGGGCTCTGGTGACTAGAAAGACACAGGAGAACATTGCCTAAACACTTTATTTCTAAGTTCACAACTGGGCATTTTGTCAAAAAGATGAGCAGTGCATTCAGAACTTCAGACAGAAGGAACCCAGTGTGTGCCTTGGGAGACACTCTGGAAGCACATTACTTTAGCTACTGTTGCTGTTGCTTCTTTAAACACCACCACAAAGGCCCTTCAAGGGAGGGTTTGTTCTGGCTCACAGGCAGAGAGTATGTCCATTATGGAAGAGGGGGCACAGTGGGAGCCTGAAGCAACTAGTCACATGGTACCCACTCAAGAAGAGGAGAAATCTTGGGTTCAGCTTGCTTTCTCCTTTTAATGTTGTCAAGGATCCTACCCAGGCAGTGCTGCCACCCACAGTGCGCAGATCTTTCCATTTTCATTAACCTAGTTGGGATAATTCCCAAAGGCCCATCTCCCAAGTGATTCTAGATCTTGTCAAGTTTGCAATTGTGATTAACTGTCACATGATCTCATTTTTGTGACTATGCATTTTCATTGACTTCTATCTTCTCTGGTATGAGAACACATAAATGTCGGGAAGCAGCTTTAAAAGCCCAATTTCTCAATGGAAAAAAAAAAAACCTGGACAGTCAGATAGAAAGATAATTAACCCTCAAAAAATGGTATCTTTATCTATTGTTGCAGAATATTTGTTTAGTCATGCAAAGGTGTGTTGCATTTGTTCATGTTGTGAACTATTTGTTTAACTATGTAAAGATGTGTTACATTTGTTTAATTATGTAACCATGTGTTGATGTTGTACCTTGCCTGCCTAATGCACCTGATTGGTCTAATAAAAAGCTGAATGGCTAATATCAAGGGAGGAGGTGTAGATGGGACTTCCAGGCAAGGAGAATAAATAAGGGGAGGAACTTAAGCTTGGGAGAAGAAAGAAAAAGAGATTCTGGGGATATATCAGCAACCAGGCAGGCAGACATGGAGGAAGCAGGGAAGTAAGACATACAGAATGACAGAAAGGTAAAAAGCCTCAACGAAAAACTGAGATGAAAAGAAACAGGTTAAATTAAGTTAAAAGAGGAGCTGGTTGGCCCAAAGAAAATGCGAACTACAATGTATTATTAAAACAAACCTTCTGTTTGTTTTAAACAGATGAGTATATTTTTCAAATATTGAATAGATCTAACAATAGTAGTTTTTGGTCTTTGGAATATGGATATCTTTTTTTTTTCTGTGCTGAAAGACACCAAAATGTGCAATAGATTCTTAAAGTTAAGAAAAAGTCATGGAAAGGCTAAACTAGAGACAAGCTAAATGTATGTATAAGTATGTATGGGAATGATGAATAAATTATTCCCATTTTCATTTTTCTTCATTGGTATTGTTTTTGGAATCAAGATAAATCTAACTTTGAATCAGAACTTCCCCCACATCTTTATGTTTTAAACACAAGAAAGGTAGGTTTATTCTCTTTAAAATCTTAACTTTCTCAGCTCTAAGATGTTTTGCTATCTTATCTCTAATATCTATAAGAACACACACACACACACACACACACACACACACACACACACACACACACACACACACACACACGGGGAAGTGGTAGCACCTTTACCAAACATGAGGATGTGTCATCTAAACTGTGGTCATGTATGCTTTTTGAATTACATACTAATGAAGGTTCACACACCTAGACTTTGGCAGAGCCATGAGCATAGCCAAAATATTTACTTTTATACTGTTTCTGTCTTCTTATAACACCTACTTGTCAATTTTGATGAAAACCCATATCTGTATGTATTGATTTTCATTTCATTTTATGTTTCATTTTAATCTTGCTCAGCTTCAGTTTGAGTACTAGGAAGCTTTTGTACTGTTGGATACATTTGTAAAAGAAATGTCTATTTGGTAAGAAGAGGGAGGGAGACAAAGTAGGTGAGAGTAAAGAAAAGGATCACATATTGTCTAAAGTAAAACACCGCTTGTTGCCAAAGTTTCGTTAATTCAATAAATAAAAATGGAAGTAAGCTCCAACTTCAACAAGGTCAAGTTTCCCTCATAGCTGTGAAACCACAGCACCCTGACGGCTGCTAAATATGTCAACACACGACCTTCTCCTCGCCAATGTGGAGACATGATTTATGAGCTGGTTTGACCATCTTTAAAGGAGGTTTTAAATAGTTCACTCTTTTAACAGATGCCGCCCCTTCATTTGGTGGTAAATGATTGTTGATTGTGGGTTCTTAGAAAAAGGGGAGAACTTCTGAAAGATGGAAAAGTAGAGTTGGAAGCAACCTGAGACAACTCTGGTCTACCTTCTAGCGGGTGAGCTAATCGGCAGCCCCCAGCTGCCTAGTGAACAGGCTTTGTTTGGGGTGGTTTCTTCTCTGTCCCTGGAACCTAGAGCCAAGACACAGAAGGGAAAAAGTGATGGTCTCTGTAGTGAGGTTGGAGGAGCTGCCCGCGGCTGCTTTTTCGGAAAAGCTTTTAGAACATGTGTTATGAGGCACAGTAATGTGTGTCAGTTTTCATGACTGAGTCAAAGGATTTAGCAAGTTGGGTCTATGAACTTGGACTTGACAGTGGAAAGTACCAAATAACGAATGAGGTTTGCTGCACACCAGTGCCCGGGCTCTCCCGGCGTTAGAGCCTGGGGAAGAGGGCAGTTTCTTGGAATGCTGAGCGAAGCTGAGTTAAGAGATGGAGAATTTGGCTCAATCAACCCCAAAATCACTTTTATATGAAGGCAAAATGAATTGCTATTGTTGAAGATGTTAATGGAGATCATGAATGGTCTTTGAAAAGTCAAAAATAAGTAAGAGGAATAGGAGGTGGCTCTAAATAAAATACACTTGGGTGTCTTTCTGTTGAAGCTTCCTTTTGCTTTTGTTTTTTGTTTTTTTTCTCCACATCTGTGTTCAGTGGAAACTGAGGGCATTTCCAACCTCTTTGCTAAGGACCCTCCTTCTACCCCAATGGGAACTCAAAGAAGGGGAAGCCCAGGCAACATTTCTCATAAGCAGATTAGAAAACAGGATAAAGTGTAGGGAACCATGAGATAAATTACAGGTAGAGCTGCACAGCCTTGAAATGTCAAGGTGCCCACTGTATTTGTTGGCCTCAGAAGCCTCCCGCTTCCTCCTTCTTACCTTCTATATCCACCTCTAACATGCCCTGAAGACCATTTTATCTAGATCAACAGTTCTAGATGATTATCCCTCAGGTGAGCGACTTCTTCAATTCAACCCATAGCCGTCTCTTCAGGTGATCTCTTAATGTCAAAATTAGCCAACATTTGTATAAAGTGTGTCATAACTCAGACCCTCTTAAATTTAGATGTTTTATCATCTTACCAATCCTTGCCATCAAACCCGTAAGATTATCCTCATAAAACAAACAAACAAAAAAACTGGGGGAGGGGAGGGAGGGAGAACTGTGGTTGATATGATATGATGAAGAAACTTAGTTGGTGTAAATTCACAGCAAATGAGGAATCCGATGTGAGTTTCAAACTCAGGCAATCTGTTCAAACATTTAGCCACAGCAACTCTGCTCATGGAGTCCCAACTCTATTCCCTAACATGCCATTTCCAGCCTTACCTGAACGGCCGAGCCACAACAGAACCAGATGGCACAACCTGAACTTCAAGACTCATCCCAGTGCTGATGAGGAAGTGATATTGGACAGATAACCCTTAATCATCCACAATCTTCAAAGAAAATCCTCCAAGTCACAGGACCATGCAGTGAGTGACATGGAATTGAAGGTCATTAACATTGGTGATACAGAGGTCTTGCTCAGTATGATTATGTTAACTGAGGTGATTCCAGATGTGAATGGCTTTTACTTTCTTTTACTTTCCACCTCCTAGAATTCTCTAGAGACAAGGATTTTACATTTCCCACAAGGCAGTTCTCTTGAAGTCTGAGAGTCCTTTCAGCCTAACCTAAGCTCTTCTGATAGCAGCTGAAACTGATTTCTTTTGACTTGCTTTCAGGATAAAGCTGTCTCACAAAACGGAACACATGAGGACATTCTGAAGTAACTGTTCTTTGCTGTACGTCACACTGACTTAATTAGAAAATGTTATCAAAGGGCTAATAACAAAGGCATAAAAATTCCAGGAAGCATGTGTCTAAAAACAGTTTCATTAGTGTGTGTGTGTGTGTGTGTGTGTGTGTGTGTGTGTGTGTGTGTGTGTGTTAAAATGTACATGCTGGCGCATTGGCTCCATCACAGAAATAATGATGAAGACAGAACTGCAAATGAAGAAATAGGCATTTTGGAATACCTCACCCTATAAATGCGTTAATGTGTGGGGCATTGGACCATAAGGGAATTTTGTTGCAACCAACACTTTTTTGGTACAAGATTCCATCAACTGCATACTATACTCAATCACAGTAAATGGCTCAAGCAAGAAAGAAGAACCAAACAAGACATGCTCACTTTGTTCTTAATTTTGCAAAGACATTTTCAGCTTGCACTCTCTATCTGGCTTGCTCAGATTTTGCTGCTAATATTTGTCTCACTTTTTGCAGTCCTCGACTTGTAAGTTTTTATTTATTATTATTAGCGTGTGTGTGTGTGTTCCTGATGTGTTAGGGAGTTTGCTGCCATGGAACACACATGGAGGGCAGAAGACAACTTCTTTAAGTTGGTTCTCTCCTATCACTGTTACAGGAATTCTGGGGACAGAATCAGGGTTCCTGGTGTGCGTGCCCTGGAAGCATCTTTACCTGCTGAGCCATCTCTCAAGCCAGCTCAGTTTTTCAATCAATGCTTTTTTCTACTATAGCCATAATAAGATAGTGGTTTGTTCCCCTCCACACACATACAAGGTGGGGCACACAGGCACCTACCTTGGCTCTACCTCTTCCTGTCTGTTGACCTTACACTCTTTCTTTGGGCCTATTCTATTCTAGGCCCAACCTGTAGCAATAAACAATCTTTCAGTAGCATTAGAATTTTTCACACCAGGGAAACAATAATGGCAGGTAGTATCTATCAACAGCATCTACACCTTGTCCCTCTATGACAGTTTATCATAACCTCTTCTCAACAATGGAAAGTGCAACATGTGGCTCTTAACCCATCTTAACTACAAGCTTGCTCCATGCCCCACCTCTGTCTTTGATCACACTCCAATGAGTGGCTTGTTTGTCCCCCTTGAGAATCCCATCATTCCTCTAGGTGACACCAGAGATGGTTCAAATGGGCATTTTCCCCTATGAACCTTTCTAACTAGACATTTCAAATACTCTTCAACCAGGGATAGTTTTACAAATGCAAAGTTCCAGTTACATGTCCATTCGGCTTCACATTTCCTAGGCTTAGAGATTACGATATTGGCTCCAAAATCCTGGTCACATTCAAGTGTCCCAGAGATCATTTCAGAAGACTTTAGCCAGAGATGGTTACATAAATATGACTGCATGCTTGATTCACTCATCCACCACATGCTTGTTGAGCTCATGTGCCAACCATTGAGTTACTCTTTGGGACTCTTGTATTCCTTCTTTCAGCTGTGGTAGACATGCTGAAAATGTTGCCTGGAGCTTGGGAACAAACTGTGAGGGGAACTGGCAAGGGGCTGCAGCAATAGTCTCAACAGCATGACTTTGCCATCCGAAGCACATACATACAACAACTGCATGATGCCAGTGGTTCCGTGAAGAAGTCTTTCTCATCAACCACTTTAGCTAGCTTTAGTTTTCCATCCGTTGATACCGCTCTTCCAACATCTTTCTTCTGACCTTCTGACCCTCACTGCTGCCCCCACCTCTTAGAATTGTAAGAAACCTCACTGAAGCAGTCAGCCCAGAAGTCCTTTCCTTTCAGGAACATTTTCACAACACACCATGCTTAAAGGAGGCAAGAGTCGGTACATCTTAGTAAACTACTCTGAACGGAATCACAGGTAGTTTTTGCTTTGGTTGGGAAGAGACAGGTTAAGATAGGTGATAATTTGGACTGGAAGAAGCCTTTAGGAGGAAAGTCAAGACACCTAAAAGCATCAATAACCTCTTGGTCTACTTTCAACCTCATGGCCAAGGTCAAGTCTTAGTGTCCCCTGAACTCACAGAACATGGGTTGCCTACAAATCTGAGTCCTCAGATTTGGATTAAAGCTCAACCTGTCTCTGGCTCTGAGTTCTTTGTAATCAGAGGAGAAGCCCTTTTCTTTAAGACCTATTAGATTTAGTGTGGTCAATTAGTGCGATCGTCTTATCCTGACTTTGATGTCACTAGACACTGGGGAGTGGAGGCTATTATGTATAGATGGTGGCTTAGTAAAGAGTGCGGGGTTAGACCACATACAATTTCCTGCAGAGCTCAAGAGTTCCAAGTTAGTAGAAGCTTTGCAGGTAGTGCCTGCTGTGCAATGCTGTTAAATGTAAGACAAAAAGATAAGACAAGACACTAGGTAACCTAGAGTGTAAACACCCACATAAAATGAATCTGTGGCCATGAGTTTGAGGTCTCACATTACCTCTGGAATTACAGCAAGAATTTTTTCCCCTGAGGTCAGCCAACTTGACTGCCAGCAGCCAAGACCTCTCCTCTTCTCAGATCCTCTGAGGGTAGAGTGACTAATACCCATCTGAATCGTGACTAGATCCCAACACTGACCCCCAAGTTGGTTCTGCAGCTAACCTGAAATGCTTGTCTGTGGTAAGAATGATCTCCAACTACCTTTGTAGCTGTGTAGATCCTAGGGGCTGGAGAGAGTCACACAAGACTGTGGCTTTTTGGAATTGCGGGCAAGAAAAGGAGACTTCTCGCTAAGCCCCATTAACATTTTAATAGAGCTGAAAGCAGCGGGCCGCTTTGAAACAGCCTTATTCATAATTGGCCAATTGTCATTAGATATAGTTACAGTCCGTGGCATCTTATTAGAAAGTGCTTTTGAACCCCCTCCCCAAGCATCCAGAGTAAATTCCTAACAGATGATGTCATAACAGGCCGTTACAATCCCTACCATGTAGATACCATTAAAGCAATGTGTGTGCCTTTTGATACTGAAACATCTAACTTTATTATGAAGTCTGCTATAAAACCTGCTATGATGTGTTTAATAATATTAAAGCGTTTATTCTTTAATAGTGAAGTCATGCTGCCCCTGTGAAGCTGGTTACTTCGGCCACAATGAGGGTTGCCAGATCTATCAGTTTGGTCTTTAAACAGTTCTTTAAGGGATTTCTCGCTTTATTCTTTCCTCCTCTCTATCACTTTTCTTTCCTTTTTTTCCCCCCTTTGGCTGTGAAAAAGCAGATGTTCGAAAGCTACACATAACCAAAAACCAGCAATGCAGATTCAAAGGTGAAACTTTATATTTACAATAAGCCAACCAAAGAGCAATGTCTGCACGGTGAGCAGCTCAGGAAGCAGAGACCACGGCAGCATCTGGAGTAGTTGAGGAGGGCTCTATTCATCCAGGTCCTGTGCATTGGAGTCTCCCCTGTGTGAGCTTCTCCACTCAGTTAACACAAAAGGTAAAACCCATTCTTTCATCATGTCCCATCAGCTTCAGCTGCTGTGTTTTGTGATTTGTGTGGAGCCTGAGTTTGTCTAAGGAAATGTAGAATAGGAGTATTAGCACCACTTTGGTCTCTGTCATCATAGCAGACACCAACTGTGTGTGTGTGTGTGTGTGTGTGTGTGTATTGACAAAAGCTACTGATAATTATTTACAAACGGTGTCAAAACAAGAATTGTTCCTCCAGAAAAAGTTATGAGATTCAGACTGTGGTTAGGTAATGTAGGGGAGCATGGGGGCAGGACAGAGCACTGACCTGGGACCCATAGAGAGTATGTCTATGTCAAAAAAAAATGGCACTCTCCTTAAGACTTTTTGATATGGACATACTCTATGCTTCTACTGGCTGCTTATTAATTTATAATGCATTAACTTAGAATGTGTATACACCTCAGAAATGCTAAGCCCACAGATTGCTTTTTGCAGACCTTCCTTTGCTTTAGGAATTTGCAGAAGATTCTTTTCAGTTTGATCACCATTTTAACAGGAAGCCTTAGGTGTAGCACAGCAAACCATGGAGTAGTTGAGGAGGGCTCCATTCATCCAGGTCCTGTGCATGGAGGTTACCGTATTTGAGGCATGGCTTTGCTATGTAGCCTAAGCTGTGTTTGAACTTGCAGCCCTCCTGCCTTTGCCTCCGCAGGCCTCTGCTACCATGCCTGATTCCCATTCAGAATTATAAAAACAAATACCATCCTGCCTCCATTTGCAGGCTCTCATCGGGAATTCTCTCCAGGTTCTTGGAGTCATAGGCTCTGCTTTATTCCACCCTGTCCACCAGAGTCCCCTCAGTGTCCCATATCTTTCTCCTAACTCCTACAACCTGCATTCTGAGCCTGATTTCTAGGTTTCCCCTAGAACTTCACATGGATCCAAGCCTAGGGCTTCCATTTGCACAGTGGGAAAGTCACATGACAAAGACAACATTTCTGTAGCCACACCACAGCAACTGTGGGCGATGGCTAGATAGTCCACAGCAGGAATAAACCACATTCTATAGACTTTTCCAGGAGACACAGTCCCTAAAACGAGGCAGAAATTGTTTTCTTGGACCTAGAAGTATTGATTTAAATGAGAATGGCTCCCAGAGGCTTGCATATTTAAATGCTTGGTGACACTGTTTGGAAAGAATTAGGAAGTGTGACCTTGTTGGAGGATATGTCACTGGGAGAGGGCTTTGAGGTTTTAAAAGTCCATGTCATTCCCAGTTAGCTCCCTCTCTGCCTAGTGTTTGTAGACCAGACATAAGCTCTCTGATACTGCTCTAGCACCATGCCTGCTTGCCTGTTGCCATGCTCTCCACCAGGATAACCATGAGTGAAACTGTAAGACCTAAGTAAACACTACTTTATGCATTGCCTTGGTCATGGTGTCTTACCATGGAATAACTAAAACAAGTGCTCTGCCATCAATCTGGTTTCTTGCAGGAGAAATGATTCCTCTTGGACACAAGTAGGCAAAAGATGATCCAATTAAATCTTTATTAATAGTGGAAAGTAACACTATATTCCATTCCTGGTGAACTGTTCTCATTGGAGAATCATGTGAGGAATTGGCAATGCAGATGTTTGGGACACACTGAGCAGATACTCAGATATAAACCTAATCACCCTGCACTAACCTAGAAAGCTTAGATACCCACGGACCCAGACAGGTGACATAATCATTTGAAGTCAGTGAGGATGAAGCAGGGGAGGGTGGGAGAAGCAGCCTTCCCTCAGTACTGGAATATTCTCATGTAGAGTGTAGAGTGGGGCTCAACATTAAGAAATCTTTGGATGTATGAATGTGCATGTTTTGGGTATATGCCTAAGAGTGAAATTACTGGGTTTTGAGGTAGATTGATTTTCATTTTCCTGAGGAACCACCATACTGATCTCCAAAGTGGCTGTACGAGTTTGCACTCCCACCAGCAGTGGAGAAGTGTTCCCCTTTCTCCATATCCTCTGCAGCATAAACTGTCTTTGGTGTTCTTTTATTTTAGCCATTCTGACAGGAGTAAGATGGTATCTCAGAGTTGTTTTGATTTGCATTTCCCTGATGACTAAGGATGTTGAGCACTTTCTAAGTGTCTTTCAGCCATTTTAAATTCCTATATTGAGAATTCTCTATTTAGTACTGTACCCCACTTTTTAATTGGATTATTTGGTGTTTTGGTGACTAGCTTCTTGAGTTTTTTTGTATATTTTGGAAATCAGTCCTCTGTCAGATGTGGGGTTGATGAATATCTTTTCCCAGTCTATGGGTTGTTTTTGAGAGAAAGAAGTCCAAAATCTGATTTTCACCCAGAAATGTGCCTTCCCTTCAATGTTAGCAATTAAGAAAATGAGGCTAAATCACAATAATAAGTGCCACTGTGACAAAACCCCATGGAGGTAAGGACTGAGCTCAGAACAAAGTGGCCCAAGGCTGACATTGTCACCCCTCTAGCCATTATCTCCATGTTTGTTTCTGTTCCTTCCCTCCTGTCCCACCACTCATCTCTGAGAAACTCACAGGAACAGATATAGACTAACTTTTCAAGGGGTCTTCTTTCAACAAGGACCAGCCTCAGGACCACCTCTCATAGCCAATATAACCTGTGAGTCCTACTCAGGGAGAGGGTGAAGGAATTTTAGTAAAATTCAGGCATACTGAAGGGATACAAATTTGTACCATTGCCTCTAAAGCAATTAAAACTTAAAACATCAGACAGTCTAGAAACACAAACGTATCTTTGTTTTGTTTTGTTTTTCGAGACAGGGTTTTTTTTGTAGCTTTGGAGCCTGTCCTGGAACTCACTCTGTAGACCAGATTGGCCTCAAACACATAGAGAGCCACCTGCCTCTGCCTCCCAAGTGCTGAGATTAAAGGCATGTGCCACCACCAGCCAGCAAAATCCTCCATAGAACAACTTAGCCCTCCAAGCTGTGATGAGTCTAGAACTTTGACTGTCTAAATCATGGAAATATTCATCTTATCAAACTAACCTTAGAACAAAGCAAACATTTGCATCAGGTAACCGAATAGTGAGATGCCTGCCAAACCCTGGGAACAGTCTGCCTGCAATAGAAGCAGGTGATTGCCTTTCAGAATGTCACCAAGGCCCCAGAGCTGCTTGCAGAGGAAACCAGCAGACCCCACCATATGAGTGGAGTCCTCACCACAGAAAGGACAGTGGGAACCTCGGCTAAAAGAGGACCATAGTGACTTCTCCCCCTTTCCTTTTCAAACTCCCTATCGGAACAGAGAACTTTGTAGGCAGTGGTTCTCTCCTCACCCTTGAGAGGCAGGGTGCTGCCGTGATTTGCTTTGGATGTGTGTTTGTGCTTCCACAATCACTGATTGGTCACTCTGACTCAGCTACCATGAAGTGCTGTCTTTCTCTAAGTTCTGGGCTGGAGCTCTCCAGAGTACTGGCTGCATCTCCAGAGGAGTCAGGTTCAACTCCCAGCATCCATGTGCTGACTTATAACCATTTGTAATTCCAGTTCTAGGGCATCTGCGTCACCTTATGGCCTCCCTGGACACTAGGTTGCATATAGGATGACAATATCTGAATGTCCACAACCCACTATAAAACATGATGAGGTTGAGGAGGAAGTTCAGAGATTTGTGGTTCTATTTATTAAAGACTTATCCAGAGTCTTGTCTTGAAGAAGTTGGCAGGTCAGAACACAATGTAGAGCATCCTTGGGTGGTCACTTAGAGTGGCATGCTGTCTAACTAGATGGAAACTATTTTGGTTAACACCTTTTTGTTGTTGTTGTTGTTGTTGCAAGTGTGCTTATTGCTTTAAAAAAATGATTTTCATTTGATGGGCAGCAAATGTGAGGATGAAAGAGAGAAAGATTCCTAGTTTCTTTGGCTGTGGAGCCTTTTCAGGTGATTACAACAGAGATACGGTTGGCTTCCAGAAGGAGCCCGCTCTTTAGCTATGGCTTTGATACCCTGTCTTCCCCCAACAGTCTGAAGCACAAAAAAGTACTGCTCCACAAATGTAAATGTCAGCATTTATCAGAAGACATTAGAGTAATGCAGATAGAATTAGTAACTAAAAATATAGGATGCCAAATTAAATTTGAATTTCAGATAAATAACAACTATTATTTTTAGTGTGAAGATTTGATTCACTAGGTGAGAGTGAACTAGGGTGTCAGTGGTTTGTGCTCTGGAATCACCCTATAATACTTATGGACTTGTCATCTGCCATGTGTTCTGCCCACAACCTGCTGACAGGACCAGGACAAAAGAGGAGACTGCAGAGGCTGCCTCCCTATCCCAGCTCCCTTCCTTCCAGAGTTGATGCTCAGTGTTGTCCTGGGAGGAAGACAGATGCTAACAGAGATGCCTACTGTGGAGGGTGATGGAGGGAGAAGGTGCTTTTCTTGAGAAAAGAGGAAACCACTGGGGGATCCTCTTTCTCAGAGTGATCCTTCCTGCACTAGAGAAGAACATGCAGAAACCCCAGAAGGAAAGACTCAGGACTTCCCCAGTGGTTTAGACAGTAAGTGAGCATCTCCTCATTTTCACGTGCCGCATACCTGACACTGGACATGAGGTATGAAGCTTTGTGCTATCACCTGCTGAAATCAGCTTTAACTTGTGCCAGCCACAAGGGAAGATTCACAGGGCACACAAACACACACAGAGACCCAGACCCAGACCCAGACCCAGACCCAGGCCCAGGCCCAGACCCAGACCCAGGCCCAGACCCAGACCCAGACCCCCCCCCCCACACACACACACACAGACACAGACAGACAGATAGGCACACACACACACACATACAGAAAGACCCACACACAGAGAGACAGACAGACAGACAGACAGACACACACACACACACACACACCTGTGGAAAAACATCCCATACCTTGGATAAAGTGAAGGATAAGAGCATAAAAAAACATACAAAGAATCCTTAGTGGACAACTGATTCCTGCTTGAACAAAATTTCAAGTTGTAAGTGGTACAGCTCAAAAGGTCCCATCGGCTGCTGGTTTTGGGTTCTAGCCCATATGGACACATTTCTCTGTCTTCTCAAGCTCAGAAGGGCAAAGAAGATGATGAGTAGTGACTTATGTGGCCCTAGTGGTTAGACCACGGTGTGTAAACTGTAACCACACACCTTCATGAAGTCTCTTCACAGAAACTAAACAGTGCATTCTGGAGATCGGAAAGGGAGTCATCTGCCAGGCAGGTTAAAGAGCGTGGCAGACCAGAGCGAAATCCACAAATGCTGAAATGAATTCTGCCAACCTGGACCCAGTTCAAGAGAGAGATCTCCCAGTCCCTTCGGAGGCAAACACTAGGAGAAGGTGGCTGGGTGCGAAGGTTGGGAGCTCGTGTGGCCCATCTGTGAATGGACCCACATACCTGTGAGTGTTCCAAAGGTATGGCCTAGACTTGGTGACTCAGCCAAGTCACACATTTTTATTCCTCTCACCACGGTGATTTGTTAAGTCTACCTCTCAGTGGAAATAGGTTATAATTGCTTTGTAAGACTTTTTCAGATGAAAAGCTCACAAATCAGAGAAAATCCTCTCAGATGGTGTGTTGAAATTTCAACTTTGCCAAGTTTCAGCGCCAGGTTACTGGGAATGAGAAGGACCCTGCTCAAGCAAAATTATGAGAGGTTTTGCCTCCCAATTCATCAGTCCAGCCCTTTCCTGCCTGCCTCTTCTCTGTCTGGCACAGCTTTTCTAACCACCCCACCTGGGGAACAGCAGGTGGCATGGGAAATAGAGGAGGATTCTGTGCAGCTCCCACTTGGGCTGAATATGGGAATTGTAGGTCATACTTTTAAAACACGAGCACACTTTTCTCTATGGGAAAAGTAGTAAAAGAGACCAGAACCAAGGAAGTTCACTGCCCAGGAGAAACCATGAGAACCTGTTCATTTGCTGACAAGGAAGGCCTTGAGGGCACTGACCAAGGACAGGCTCATTTGAACCTAGAACCTTCACCTAGACACAGAGGACCAAGTCCTGGTTTCATCATTGCTCTCAATGTCAGAAGGTCTAAGGACACTCTTGCTCCAGACACCTAGGTGCTACCCCCATGACAGGGAGATGTTAGACATGAAGTGGCAGAGAATTGTCACTAAGGCGGTACTCTCGTCTACTCTGGTGGCTCCATATGGTTATCAAGATGGCATATGTGGGTATGTGCCTAGAATGTGACTCTCTAGCACCCAGCTCTCTTGCTTACTACTCAACAAAAGAACAAGCTTAAGGGGAAGGGACTTAAACACAAGACAGACCCATGATGGGGGCATCAGATAGGTCTCTTCTTAGCTTCTCTTTATGGGCTTCTCCACTGTACTGTCTGCTGGTCTGAAATTTTGGGCAATATTCATTGTTTGAGAAATACCTAGCTTACAACGCATCGAGCTATTGGTCTGCTGTGCACCAGACTCCTTTCACACTTCCAGCCCATTTCAGGACCTGGTCCCAGCCCTGGTGCTGAGGGTGACGTCCATGCTTCCCTACATGCCATCCCTTGAGACACTTGAAAGGTCAAGTGTTGAAAGGAGGCCAAGATAGATGAGATGCTAGGATTTTGTGGCATTTCTCTTCAAACCCAGAGCTTTAGCATGTTTAAGATTCTGCTACTCTAGTCATGATAGACTGTTTTATCTAGGACACATATATCCCTCGTGGCTAGAGAAGCTTTGACGTTGAGTTTTCTTCCGTATGAGTATTCTGTCCTGGGCATTGTTTAGGTCTGTCAGTAACACAGAGTGCTTGCCAGCTTCCCTCCCTGGATGACAAAGATGCTAACATAAAGCAAAAGTGTCAATCCCAAGCATGTTACTAATAAGGGAACCTGTCTCACTAGAGGTCACAGGGAGGGAGAGGAGGAAAGTGGAAATGCTCATCCCAGGCAGGCGCTGCCTAGGCACTGATGGGTTTTCTAATGATGAGTAATGTACTGTTTTTCTCAAAATGTCACCATATTTCATCAGCTTGGAATTCCCTCACTAATCACTTGTCCTCAGCTGATGGTTGATATTTGGGCATCCATGGAGATGAACAGTAAATGTGAACGTTTGTTCCATCATGGGTGGCACTAGAGAGATTCTTGAGAGATTCCCCTTCCTTTATTATTTCTGACATACTTCAAAATGTGTTATTTATTGACCTTTTGGATGTATGTTGACTGTAGCTATCCAGCTGTGAAAAGAAAATCAATAGATGTGCACGGAAGTAAGCCTGCCTCAGTCTGCCTAGAATTTCAGAGAAGACTGAACTGGAGAGACAGGATATTGTATGGTTTGAGTCAGATGCAGTCCTGGAGCATGGTATGCCTCAGGTCAAGAACTGAGCAGGGGAGAGAAGAGAGGGAGAGACTATGGAAAGGATTTTTTCCCTTTCTCATGAAGCAGGTGTGGGCAGCTGTGGAGAGTTAAATGCAAACAGACTCCAGCTTGGGTTTGGAAGTTAACATTGCAGCTAGAATGAATGATCAAATCTTCATACGCCTTCTGCCTGATCCTGGACATGTGTACAGTTTAGCAGTTTTTGTGGTGACAGAGGGATGGCCACTGGCCAAACTGATGCTTCTTGCTTGACAAATAAGGTAGTTCTTGAAAGTCCAAAGCAAGTTCTCCTATTGCCCATAAATTAGAAAAACTGCAAAAGATTTAAAATCATACATGCCCTGCCCTCCCCTCTGGAGATTAGGTGTCCATCAGCTCAGGGATGGTACTTGAGGCATGCTGGGAAAGGCCTTCCAGGTGATGCTGCTGTTTCACATTGGAGAAGCAAGTCTGTTTCCCAGACTGGGCACTTTAGATTCCAGATGGTGGTATTTCACAGATGAGGTCATTTCTTTAATGGAGAATACTTGTCACATCTGACTTTGCCAAATAAGGAAGCAGTAGCTATCGCCAGCTGTCTCCAGCCACTTGGGCTGCTATAACAAAGTACCATGATCCCGTGCTAAGCACATGCTCTTGAACCTTCAGAACTCTGAACCAAATAAAACTCTTCATTATAATACTATTCAGCCTCAGGTATATCATTACCATAATGAAAATCTCAGGTATGTAGCTGATAACTGTACCATGTTTTTTTCCCAGCTTTAGAAACCAAGAAGTCCAAATCCTAGCTGCAGCAGATTCTGTGCCTGGTGTGGGGCTAATGCTCAAAGACAGTACTTGCCACCTCTGTGGTAGAAAGAACAGAAAAGCCGTCTGGGCTTTTTATGAAAGGGTGATAAGCACATTGAATTTCCTCTTAGTACTATGATATTCATGATTTTAAATATCAGTAGGAGGATATACACATTCAGGCCACAACTACTGGCTAACTACATTGTTTCATGAAGGTAAAGACTGACTAAAGTAAAAAAACATCCCCCCGACGAAATAATAATAATAATAACAACAACAATAATAAAACAGCCATCTGAAAACAAGCAACAATAGCAGATCTTTAAAAGCATTGAGAGGCTAGGGAGATGGCAGCATTCCTTGAGGATTCTTCATCAGTTCTTGCCTCCATGGTCCTGCTTGATTGAGTTCCTGCCCTGGCCTCCTCAATGAGAGATTATGACTGGGATGTGTAAGCCAAATAAATCCTTTCCTGCCCAAGTTGGTTGGGTCAGTTTTTATCACAGCAACAGAAAGCAAACTAAGACCAAATCTCTCGAAAGCAAATTAAGACCAAATCTCTTGTCGCTCTGTCACAAATGCCAGGCTGCCCGGTCCAGGAGCTTATCTTTCTCTATCTCCCATCTTACCACAGGAACACTGGGATACAGCTGTGCACTACATCTGGTTTCGTGTAGATTCTGGGGATCCAAATTCGGGCTCCCATGCTTCTGCGGCAAACACTTCACTCACTAAACCCTTTTTATCAGCCCTGTACTCCAACATTTTGCCCTCGTGCCTCAGCCTGATGCAGCTTGGGTTGTAGGGATGTGTCACTCCCCTTGACTTCAAGTTGCCCTTAATTTTTTTCCTTTGGTTTTGAGAAGTTTATACACGAGGGCACCGTATTTGCATCATTTCTACTCCCTACTCGCTCCAACTCCTCTAGTGCTCCTGCCAACTACGCCTTTTAAAATTTATGATCTTTTCATATATTGTTTTACATTCATATACCCTAGTCTGATTAGCCCTGCCCTTATGTGCTTATGTTTAGGACTGACCACTTAGGACTGATGTCTCATCCCCAAAAACCAATAAAAAATGGAGTTTCCTGCTGTCGGCCATTGGCTCTACAGTTCTTCATCTGGGACAGGGTCTTGAGAAGGTCTCCTTCATCCACACTGGCATTTCTTCTGGCCTTTGCGAGTCATGTGCAGGTGACTCTGTTGTTGAGGCTTCATGGAAGCAACCTTTCTGTTCTAGCCAGGAGGAACTGACACACAGCCGTCATTCTGGTCACAGGCTCGTAAGTCTCTATGTTTCTCTTTGCTGTGTTCCCCAAGCTTTAGTTATGATAGTTATTATAGATGTCCCATTCAGAGCTGGGCACCCGTAGCCAGCCACCCCTCCTTTTCATTTTTTACTAATGTGACTTTCTACTAGCCTCCATCCTCTACAAAAAGGGAAAACAAGACAAAACAAACAAACAAAAAAAAAACAATAATTTGAGAGCTATACTTACCTGTGCTACAAAGATGAGTATTTAGTAATTCAGCCTAGCCAAAAACCCATGCCTAGAGCGGTCGTGACCCCTACAGGAGAGCCTACTCCCAGCATATTCCTGAGGTAATATAGTTCCCATCTGCCTTTTAAGTACTCAGGCTGACTTCTGAACCTTTGCTCAGGATAAAGTTATCCTGTAGTTGTCCTGACCAACTGCCCAGGACCAGGTAGAGGACATGTGTTTGCCTCCAGGAGGTTGCAGTCTCTCAGCCAGCCTTGGTAATAGGCCATTATTTCTAAGCCAGCTTGTACCCAAGTGTTTGTTATACGGGAGGTGACTCAGTTCATAAAGTACTTGCTGTGTAAGTGTGGAGACCTGTATCCAAATTCCAATGACACGTATAAAGCCGGGTGTGGCGGGATGCATCTGCACTCCAACTGTTCCTATGTGAGACGGGAGGCAGACAGGAGGATACTCTCAAGTATTTCAATATTACCATGTAGCAAGACACCCAGGATATTGGCCAGAATTTGCATGTTCATCACTATATTCCAAGCCCAGGCATTTCAGGGCTAAAAAACAATAATTTCCCAAGATGTTATTGGAACCATAACTCTGGCAGCAGGCTCATTCACTTAGCCACTTCCATTAAAGTAATAATTATCGGCATATCATCTTAGGAGTTATCATGTATAATGGTAATCAATTGCAGTGGAATGGCGCTTTTAGTACAATAAATGTGTGTTAAGTACCTACTATGTGTAGCAGTCTATAATTTCTTACCTCTTCTCAGCACTTCTGAGTTATAGAAATTATACCAGTGGGTGCAGATCGACAGACCTTGTGTGCAGCTGTGGAAGCCAGAGGTCAACACTGAATGCCTTCTCTGTCACCTTGCTTTTATGAGACAGGGTGTCTCATCATATCTGGACTTGCTAGAAAAGCCCTGATACACTCCTTTCTCCACCCCACTTCCAGTGCTGGGATTAGAGGTGTGCACCACTACACCCAGCTTTTTACATGTATGCTAGAGATTCAGTCTCAGAGCCTAATGCTAACACAGCAAGCACTTTACCCATGGAACCTTTACCAAGGTTCCAGCTGTTGCTCAGGACCTTGACAATAATTAGCAATGCAATACTTGACATTGATTAGCAATGCAAACAATACCCAAGTTTTTATAAAACTGTCCCATTCTCTGGACTGTTCTGCTTTAGCCTTCCTCACCGTCGCCACACATTGCCGATGCTTACATTAAATGTCCTATAATTGGTCTCTGAGTAGTTTTGTGCTAGTAATGTTTATATTGGTTACTTTTTCTAAACTACTGTGATAAAATACCATGACCAAAGGCAATTTATAGAAGGGCTTGCTGTTCTAGAGGGTGAGTCTATAATAGCAGGAGAGGGTTGAGAGCAAGGAGGCATAGCAGGAAGCTGAGAGGTCATGTCTCCAACCACATGAAGGAAGCAGAGAAATGAATGGGAAGTTGAGTCTGTATGTCTCACAGCCCGCCCCCAGGGATGTATTTTCTCCACCAAGGACACACCCTCTAAAATTCCATAACCTCCCGAAACACCATCTGCATCCAGGGACCAGATGTGCAAATACAGGATCCTACGGTGAACAGTTCTTATTGAAATCAACACAACACTCTTTTTGAAGCATAGTCTCACTTGATAACACACGTGACTCAGAAACTGTCTGTAGGCACACCTACAGTGGCTACCAATAGTTACCCTGGTTGCAGATCACTATTGCTAGCTTTGTGTGAAGGTTTTTCCCAAAGGAAGGATTAAAAGAGCATGGGCTTGTGAGTATGGACAGTGACACATGTGGGAAGCCCAACAGAAGAACCCAGTTCTTCCCTTGATTCTGCCATCATGGATACCTGAAAAGATAGACAGAGCACTGTGTCATCACAGCCGTTTTCCCTACCAATCAGAGATAGGCCTGTCTTTTTTTTTTTTTTCTTCACCTTGTTAGAAGGGTGAGGTCATTGAGGTCAAATATGAAAGGGATTTGAAGACAAATTCTGGATAAATATGAATATTAGCAGGTCTGCTTGGAATCTCTGCTAACATTAAATATATGTTTATGGTGGGAGCAGATAACGAATCTTTGTAGTCATTATCCTGGATCAAACAGATTTGGATAGCGTTTCCATGTATCAGTGAAAACAGGCTATGAAATTCTACTTGCTGTGGTGAGTGTGGATGAATGAAGGAGATCTTAACCTCCCAGTTCATAGAGCCAATGTATTATACTCGTACTCTATTCGTTAGTGCCTGCTGTTGTTTTGTATGTTCTGTGCAGGAGGGTTTCTCTATGTCTAGTATTTCCAGAAAGATATGGCTAGATTTATATTTCACATAAACTTCAGTGAAGATTAGAAAATGTGGTTATTTAAAAATATGTAGTTATTTACAGATAGACACCTATCACAATGGTCCAAGTCTGAAATGCTTACAATGCCAACTTTGACAAGGACGTGGAGCAACAGGGACATTTGTTTACTGCTAGTAATAAAGCTATTACTTCAAAAGACAGTTTGACAGTTCCTTACAAAACTAAACACATCCTTACCATATAATATACTAATTATACTTGGTGTTTACCCAGAGGAATTAAAACTATCTAAACAAAACAAAAAACAAACAAGCAAACCAAAAAACACATAGATGTTTATAGTAGCTTTGTTTGTAGTTGTGGAAACTTGGGAACAATGAAGACATTCTCCACTGGGTGAATAGATAAACTCTGGAAGCCATGAAATGATATGGAGGAAGGGCTCAAGGCATGTTACTACCTGAAAGACCCATCTAAAGGGATGTATTCTGTGTGAATCTGAGTATATGACAGTTATTAAAATGACAAAACTCTGCAGTCAATAAACATGAAAATGCCTGCTAAAGGCTTGATGATGGGAAAGGTGAACTGTCTTCAAAGCATATGTAGGGATGCAAACTTCTGTATGACATCATAATGATGGAAAATGCACATGCATCCCAGGAATAAAGTCTTGTGTAATTTATGAACTTCAGGTAGTTGTTCCATGGCTAACAAACTGGTGGAGGATGCATTTATCTGTGCCGAGGGCCCAGAGCATAGGGACAACCTGTGTGCCCTCAGCAGAAAATCTTGACCAGGATACTTCTTCCCCTCTCTAATTTCCTCCCTTCTTTCCATAGCTTAATTTGGAAAATACATTCCCATTGTTCCAGAGCTCCAGACTGATAAGCTTTGTTTCAGGTTTGGATTAGGAACAGCTAATTATCTGCCATGTGCTGTGCTCATCTTCCTGGTGGCCACTGGTCATAGGCATTGTTTTTCTTTTTCTTCGCTTATTGAACCATAGTTGAACAGTCAGTCAATAACTCTTCCTTTATGCTCATTTCCAAACAAAAGATTCACTAGAGAAGAAAATTCTTTAAAAATATTTTCCATGATTCTTAACCCAAAGAAAAGCCTAGTCCATCAAAGGGCTTCCTTCTCAGGGTATAGATCTATGGTAAAACCAATAGTAGAAACTTCACAATACTGTACACAGAGAGAACAAAGGAGTCATGTCCCTAGGAATATATCTGAGTAAAAAAAATGTCCCTTAAAATTTAAATTTTATTTTTTGACCATTGTGTCTGATATTCAAGACTACACGGCTTTAGGAAGGACAGCCCCAAGATGGCATCTCTGCTTTAGTTTGTCTTAAGAAGTGACCTACAATGTGACGAGCATACACCGCTGGCTGTGCCTTTTCCTAAGCTGGCTTCTCTTATTGTCTTAGAAGGTGAATATCAGAAAGCCAGGTCTAGCCAGCTTCTGTGGTGGCCTTCGTGGCACTCTCGAATTCTTGGAGGCAGAGGAAAACAGGAAGCAGCTTAGGATGGGCCTCTGAGAGAGTGTATGCTGTCCCTGCAAGAGCTGGCTGTTGCATGCGTTGTGTAAAACTTGATGTCTCTGTCCAGGGATCATCTCAGAGTCTGTGAGGGGGTGAGTAAGCAACACCAAAGGTACATAAGGTGGCCCAAGTGTCTTACGCAGGCCAGGGGTCTGTAGCGTTCCAGAGCTCCAAGCCATTTCAGATATATGATCTAATAAGGTGGAGGGATCTAAAAATATCCCTCTATCAAAAGCAGAACAGGATGTAAAGTCATTTTCAATGAAGTTGTCATGGAAAACAAGTTGGAGTTTCAGATATACTAGTGATAGAGTGACCTGCCATACGTGCTGCTTTTGCCACGGATGCTTCTGTCCTCACTCCATAGTGCCTCCCTTCGTCATGAGAAGTGTCTCAAGCTGGTGAATGGGTGTGTGTTTGAATATCACTCTCAGAAGGAATGACTGTACTGACCTTGCACAAGGTAGGCCAGGAAAATGTGTTCAAGTAAAGAGAGCCACAGGTAAAGGCCACCATCAGCAACACACTGAATTTGAAAATACAAAAGAGAAAGCATCCTTCACTCTCACACCCTCAGGGCCAGCTCACCTGCACCTCTGCCGCCAGGGTCAGGTCTACTATGCTGCCCAGGTGAGGCACAGGGCCCACTATGAGCATTGCAGCTGGTAAGGGAGAGGGCCAGCTGTCTCAGGTGGTGAGGGCCAGGGGATAAAGGAGAGCATCTCTCCCCAACCCACAGTGTTGTATGTCAGATGTACAGCTCTCCCATGCTCACAGCTTTGTGGCTGGCTCACTCACGTCTCCACTAACAGTGTTGACTCTATTGTGCTACCTAGAAGAGGTGCAGGGCCTGCTTTCCCAAGAGCTGGTAAAGCAGAAGGTCAGCTCACTAACCAACAGGAGGAGGTGGGGGTAAGGGGAGAGGACATCTGTCCCTCACTCCCACCACCACACCACAGATGAGGGAGGTAGCACCAGCTATGCTGCTCTCATGACCCCAGGACTGGAACACCAGTCTACAGGGTCAACTTCACTGTGCTGCCCAGGCAGGCGTAGGGCCTGTTCTCCCGAGTGCTGTAGTTGGTGAGGACTTGGGTCAGGTCCCCTCCTGCTGTAGGTGGTGAGGTCTAGTGGGAGGCATCTTTCACTCACCACATGGCGGACTTTCTCATCCCCTCAGAGCCAGCTCACCCATGCCCCTACAAACAGAGACAACTCTACTGCACTGCCCAGGTGAGGTGTAGGGCCCACTCTCCAGAGTTCTGCAGCAAGTGAGGGGCAGGGACAGTTCTCACTAGTGTTGCAGCCCCTGAGGAGGAGAGGACAACTCTGAACAGACGTATCCTCTCTGCATTTCTGGTATCAGGAACCTCAGACATCAACACAAACCACGGCTGCATCAAGGCCATGAGCCCTGACATCCCAGACGCAGACATCACCATGGTGCTGAGTGGCAATCAAGTCACCCACCTCAGCCCTGTCCTCACCACTTTCACCCCTTCAGGTATGTCCATGTCCACACGAAATGAACCATTCTGTCTATCTCTTTCTCTCCCATAACACACCATACATTTGTTCCCATACCTACCCTGCGCCACGAGGCACCCGGTAGGCCCTGTTTTCTCCTTGGAAGACAAGGACCAGCCTGCATGTTGGTCTCTTGATCACACTCAGTCTGTCATGGTGCAGAGCAGGAACATCTTGATAACCCTCTTCTTTAAGACTGTCTTCCTAGGCAATCCTACATTGTATCAAATTGACAATTACAATTACAACCAACAGCATACTACCCAAATCCACATTTGTCAGATACAAGTGACTTCTAGTCAAATCAGTGAATGACATGCCACTCGGTGTCCTGTGCAACCTTTCATTTCCCTAGCCATCCCTCTGGAATTCTACACGATGCACAGAGACAAGAAAGTGTCCCACAGAACTTTATCCCAAATCTACCCGCAGACATATCTGAAGATATATGATAACAATGGACTTGTTTTTATTTCAAAATGTACTTTGAGTCAATATGATTTTTGTCACTGAGTGCCTAGTTTATTTGTGGTTGCACTTGAGAAAGTAACAGGTTAATATCTTTAACATAAAATTCTAACTTCTATTTTAAAATGAAATTAAGACTTTTTAATACAACAGAATCTAAAAAAATGAAACTAGAAAAGTGGGGGTGAATGTCTCACAGCAAGGAATTATACACAATGAAGTTTTAAAAAGTTTTATTAACTTTAGATTAAATAGACGTGAGGTATTCAATTAAAATGATTTCTAGGGTTTTAAAACTATCACATTCTATGATTAATATAGTAAATGTATGTTTGATTGAAATATTAAGCAGAAGGGAAATAAATAACAGAGTTAAAAATATATATTCTCATTAGTAATGCAGGGCTGAAGTAAAAAGTCCAGTAAAAATATGGCTTGCTTCTAGGGGATGAATAACATTATTTACGGAACTCTTTGGAACAAGTCAGGAAGTCCTCATTTGCATGTGGAGCCTGATAGGTGAATTATGCACATGGCTCCAAATCATTGTTCTCTAAATGCAAGCCCAGAAACATGCCGGATGCTTCCTGCACCTCCTCTCTCCTACCCATTTATGTCACTTTCTTCACCCCACAACACAAACCGTGTGGTGGGAGCTGGGCATCTAGATAGAAAATGAAAAACAAAACAAAACAAAACAAATACCCTCCACTCCATCATGTTAAATCAATGGAGACAAAGCCAAAGAATTGGTAAAACTGACAGTGTTGTTGCCTTTTTTAAAAAGGCTATGTGAATGAAGGCAACTCATTCACTTACTCTCATTTTTCTTTGAAATCAAAGTCAATTACAACCTAACTGAAAACAAATAATATAGGTGAGTGCTAGAAGAGAAAAATCAAAGGCCCAGTTCAACAGGGAGAGGAAGGAAGAAGCAGTGGCCCAAATACCAACTGAAAACTTATTTGTGAAATGTGTATGTGACTTTATATAGCCTTTCCTAGCAATGAACAGCTGTGTGACTCTGGCCATGGCTCTAGGACCCCTTTCAGTCTTGCATGACCTGATACATAAAATAAGGAAACTTATGTATCCTTTTTGTTGCTCTCTTTCAGCCAGTCCTCTGAGTACTTGCTATGTGTCAGGAACAATAGGAGACTCTAGGAAGTCAATCCCGAGAAAAGCAGACACAGATGGCCCTTGACCAGGGCAGCCCTGTCCTTCAGAGAACAATGTGGATTTGGATCACCACCTAATAATCACATGCAAAACTGCAAACAATGCTTGTGGAACTGCACAATGAGATTGATGTAGAAGGGGTCTATGAGGTTGAAGCAAGTAGGATGCTGTTTGGAGGTGATGAGTAAAGATTCTACTAGGTGACATGGACACAGAGACCAACCATTGTAAATGAAGAAATAGGATACACCCAGAACCAGTGCTTGGAAAAAGCAATTAAATGTGTAACCCCTAAACAGGTGTGTGTTGCTAGAGCCCAGAGAGCAAGCTGCCAGGATGGGGATGTTGATGGAAAGGTCAAATAGAGGTCATATTAGAATGTTTTGAGAATCTTATGACCATTTAAACTTTTCTTAGCAGATACTGGAACACCACCAAGGGGTTTAAAATAAAAGTATGACATGATAAGAATTGAAAAAATCACCAGGCTGGATAGATCCTGTTTAAAAAGGGAATCCTTGATAGGTGAGAATTCTCTACAGCTGGGAATCCTGCCAGAAGACAACTCTTGGTTGTCACAATCCTGCAAACCATCAAAGCTATGCTCTTGTTGAGGCTTATATACTGTTCAGCATGGAGGTATAAAAGCGGGCTGGGCCCCTTCCACCTTAGGACAACACCCAACCTCAGCTTCAGAGAGCTCTCTGCATTGGCTGAAGTGTTCAAATTACACTTAAGCTCTGTTCCCCCCTCATGAGGCTCGCTTCCCTCCATTTCCACTGCTGTGCTCCAAAAGAGATTTCTGTACCCTGACCTCTCCCAGGACCTGCTTCTGGGGACATTTAATTGGGGACAGTGTGGAAAGAGCATGGACAATGATCTAGAGAAGGACTTCGTGGTAGTGTCAGGGAGAGGCCGGTGCTGGGGTGATGGAGAGAGACCCGGAAGCGCTGATGGCCTTGGGAGATATTTGGGAAGTAAAAAGTAAAAGGATTTGTGATGTCATGGGTGCATGGAAGAGTAAGGATGAAGAGTAAGATGTAAGATTTCATGATGGCTCCTTAGGCTCTAGTTTGTATGGCTGGAAAGATATTAAAGGGTCAGGTAGGAAAGAAAGAGCCAGAGCTTTGGTGTGATGCCACTGAGTTTACACATCCAAGTGAAGTTTGGATGAAGGGTATTGACTGGAATCTGTTTCATGGGAATGTGTCTATATCCCAAAAGAAACTATAGATGTGGACAGACTGACCTGGAGGAAGTGAAGGGTACAAATCTCACAGCTTCTTCCAGTTCTCATACTGTTCTTCCATGCCTTCACAAGCCCTGGAGACCAGTAACTCCAGAGGAGTAGCCAGCCTCTGAGGAGAGAGGAATTGACACTTTATTTTTTATTTTTTTATTTTTTGTTGCTGTTCTCATACAAGTGAACAGACCCTTCAGTGACCCAAAGACTCCAGGCCATACTATCCCCCACTATAGAGAAAACCTCTGTTTTTTATAATCCTATTACTTGATAGAATTTTATACAGCACACACACACACACACACACACACACACACACACACACACACGTACACACACTCTCAGAAAGTGTGTATGTGTACAGCAGATGCAAATGAAGGTTAGGAAGGAGTTGGAAGAGCATAAAATGAGCATAATTTAAAATCCAATATTAGACACTCTCATTACTGCTGTTCCCCATTCCCATGTGAAATTTTCACTGGTTCTTTATCCCACAGAATGTTGATTCCTTTCCCTCCTTTGAACTTCTCTACCCAACTCATTTTTTTCTTCCTTTCAGAAGCAAAACACACATTTCTTTAAATGCGTCATATAGGTCCTTTCAAGGGTCTCATTAAGTCTCGTGTTCTTATTTAACATTTCTCTAGAACCTACTCCTTTACCCCAAGTGATATAAGTGATTTCCCTCAAAACTGGAAGTTCATCTCTAAGAGACTATGATAGTGTGATTTAAATAAAAGTTTACTTTCTGGTGGCGTGTGTTCTTCTTTAGCTGAAGTACAACTTTAAGCTACTTTCCAGTGTTAATAAATTAGTTGAATTGATAAGAACAAAAACTAAGGAAACTGGGAGGGCACATATTTTACTGGGCAGAGAGGAAGTGGGGAGTCATAGGGAAAACACTAAGGAAGTTTCCAGCAGTGGAAAGATACGGATCAGACAAAATTCTACAACAAGAAGTAGAAGCCAGAGGTATGATGGAGGAAGAGTCAGACAGAGTTCTTCATGGGACAGGAGGACAAAGAAATATGCCTGTATGAGCCTGGTGCAGGGCCTCGTGTTTGGTTTTGCCTGAGTGTAGTTGAATCCCTTCACAGAGCATACATTCAAGACACTGGGGATATTCTCCTTTGATGTGGAGACAGCTACCAAGAAACTCAGACTCCCCAGCTTGCATCTCAGCAGTTTTGGAGCCTGTCTAGGTGCAGGGAGCACAGATGAGGAAGGTTGGAATGTAATTGTTTACTGAGGCCATAAACTGCACTCCAATGGTGCAGTCAGGGTGCAGGGGGCGTTGGGGAAGAGGGGCTAAGACCATTTTGTGCTATTTTCTGGAGCCTGCTGTGGAATTTTCCCATCTGTCTCTCTATATAACAATAGACATTAGCATTTGCATATGTCTTGAAAGTTAAAGCAAGATGTGGGAAATTCAATTGTTGAAGAGTTGAGTTCTCTAATTGTACTCTTCAGAGATTTCCAGTCCTTTTGGAAAATCTGCACTGACAAAGGGCTTAACTTAATTATAGGTGGTGTGTCATTTCCAGGGATGGCCTGATTTTCAAGCCACACCCCACCCTGCTGTATCTGCTCTGCTAGGGATGCCTCTGCATGTTTCAGGGCTCCAGAGCACAGAACAAAGATGCCAAATAGAGAGGCTGGATAGGGCCTGTGCTGACAATTTTCAGTCATCTCTGTCAGTCTATATAACCACTAGAAAAAGAAAGTTGCTTTTGGGCAATTGATGTCTCAAGAATTCTTCATAAGAGCCAGCACTGGATCTGAAATTTTGATTAGGTAGAATGTTTCATCACCAAACATAATGCCTAGTTAGATGCCATCTATCTTTCGACACAGTAGTGACTTTAATTCACAAATGTGTTACTACAGAGTGTTAGCCTCTGCCCCTCTCCAACCTCTGCAACATCCAAACCTTATATACTGTTTAGAACTCAGCTCAACTTTCAGACCTCTCTATTATCATCTACCATAACTTGGGGAAGCCTTTGTCTTCTGTGCACTGGATGACTTAGCCATGACTCCCTAGCTTTTCACAGATAGCACTGCCTTTCAAGTGGCCCAACAGACCATACAGGTCTTGTACACTTACAGATCTCACACACAAATACAGAAGACAGAATATGGAACAATGCCAACAAAATTAGCCAAACCTTCCTCAGGAACCATGCTGATGACTAAATGACCAGTAAACCAAAAGTTCGTTTATCTTCATGAAGCTTTTCTCAGTCATTCAATGGAGAACCAGACAGGATGCCAGAAAATAAACGAAGAAGTAGGGAATGTGACCCCAGACTAGACTTACCTGTGGTCCATCACAGCTCATGGATTGAATCCCGGAAGCTTTCAAACTGACCATTGACTAAGATGTCAGAAGGGCTTTAATTTTATGGAACAATTGGCATGATGCTAGGTGGAAATCAATACCTGCACTCTAAATCTTGTATTTGGTCTGTTGTCAGCTGAAGTTTGATGTCTGTTTCTCCTTCTTGGACTGATTTCCTTTCTGCAATCAGCATGATGAAAAAGAAAATAGTGCTCATAAACGAAGTCAGCATATAGCCGTGGCTGAGCCAGAGGAAGTTGGCAGCTGTAAGGGCTCTGTTTTCACTTTACATTAAGTGGCATTAATTAGACTGCTATGTAACTAAGTATAACCACACAGTCGCGGAATAATGTTCTGTTCTTGTGTCAAGTACGTGGAGGCACACATTCGGCTGTGGGGTGGGAGAGCCAGGCCAGATTGGCTGTGTCCCAGTAAGGTATCGGGTAGGCCAAGACCTCATTCTGTAATGACCAGACATTGTCAGATGCTTTCTCTTAGCCAAGAAGAGAAGCAAAACCTCACAGACCAGAGACAGCTGGTCTACCAGGTAAGCCAAGTCCCTTTCTTCTGCAGCCCAAAGAGCTAAGTGTATGGACTGCAACTCTACTAAATGTCTTTCACTGCAGGCCTAAGGACCTCCCTTGAAATGCAGTCACTACCAAGTTCAAACCTCAGGTGTTTCCATTAAACCTTGAAGCACTGCAGATAAGTGTAGCCTCCAACAGAACAGCCTGATTATGGCTCCATGTGTGAATGAGGAGGGTTAGCAACCAGAAACTCTCATCTAGAAACTGGGAATTTCTCAGCACATTCAAGAGCAGAGCCCTTCAGTTTACCCAGGTATTGTGGCAAGAAAGAAAGAACAGTGCTCAGGCTTCCTCTCCACTGTTGACTCCCATTACTGGCCTGGGTGTCTTGAACAAGATAGCCTTCAGACCCTTCATGGGTGATTACCAGAGTGGAGATCCCAGCTTAGCTGCTCACAGCAAAGAAGTGAGGCCTAACTTGCTAGAATTCAGGCATGTCTCACTCAAAGACTTGGGAATCTGCATGTTTTCTTACCCAAGGACAGTGGCTTGACTTTATCACAGTAACCTACTTGGTTCACAACAGACACTCATTTACATTAGATTAAAAAGTTATATAAAAATTATATAATGGTCAAGAAAATATATATACCTGCACATAACCAACTACAACAACTAATGTTATCTAACTAAACAGTTCTACACTTGGTATGTGTTCAGAAGCAATGAGGATCCAGCAGGATGGGGCAGGACACAACTGTCATAGGGCCTGAAACAGGAGCAGGTATGCATCACTCTCTGGAAGAGAAGGCTAACTGTGCCCATTAGCAGAAACATAGAGACTGAAATTCAATCTGGTTTACATTCTCTAGTCATGGCTCCTTTGTGGGGCAAATTTTCCCTGGCAGGGTTTCTCAGTAACTTATCCTTGGAAGTGGATCTATCTATCCAGTGGATCCCCTGGCTTGCTAACTTTTCTGATCAGGGTTATGACTTTGCATTTTCCTCTCCTCAGATCAGTCCCCCTGTCCCAAACCCATCTCCACCCCAAATTCTGCATGGTATCCAGATGATGGCCTCTACACAATTCATTTGAAGCCTCCACTTGGGTTTGACTAACTAGAATCACTGGTAGATTAGAAAGGTAAGAAAAAACAAGGTCAGGTTATTGATTTTTCTCCTCAGCACTGGCTCTCACCACAAGTGGGTTAATATTGTCCCCTACCCCTGCTCCTCAGGCCTAGTGGTAAAGATGCCTTCAGTAATTCTTAGTCGCTGGTACCTGGCTACAACTTCGTGAGATCAACTTTTTCTGGCCAAGTGTTTGCAAATTGTCCTCTTATTCAGTTCTGTCTATTTAAGTCCCCTAGCTCTGCCATTTCCTTTCTGCTAGCGACACTGACATGTGTGAGGAAGCCTTTTCTAGTGTGCATAGATGAATCATGTAAAGTGGCAAAGACACTGAATTCTGGTGTCATATGAAATCCAGGACAAATATTTGTCATGTCATTGCCCCACTGAGGGAACTCAGATTTCATACTAGTCAAGGATAAACTCCTGATTGTTTACAAACACTGTTTGTTTACAAACCCTGCATTGCCCTCTCCTGGCTCAGTGGCCACCCCATGGGTTTCCATTATTCTGCCTCCCCTGGGATGTCTCCTCACTCCTCCTAACATTCCATTTTATCTGAAGAGATTTTCTCTCTTTCTAGAGACTGTCTGTGATTTAGTCTAGAGTAAGACCATGTGCACTGAAGTCAGACTGAACCCAGATTAGATAGTAGCCCTCCATTTATTACCCGTGGAATTGAATTATTGATCTCCAAACCTCATTCTCTTAGCAATGATGACACAGCCACACTCTTGTTATGACCACATGGTGAGCAGCATGAATTTCCTCCCACCTCAGGACTAGCCAGATGGCTTGTTTGGACCAATCAAATATTAGCACATACGGCATGAAAGATAATGAAATGAGCTTACACAGCTGAACTTGTCCACTGATGCTCCCAAGTACACAGTGAAAGAAACATGTAATTAATGTAATTAATGGTGGTCCTGTAAGCTCTAGAAGTATTCATGGAAAAGATGCCATGTTCCAGGTTCCCACTGGCCCAGGAAGGATGAGACAAGTTTTCAGCTAGTGCTGAACATCCAGAATCTGGAGAGCAGCCTAGGCCATCTGTGTTATAGGCACCATGCAGACCTGTTCTGACAAATATAACTGATCTCCATGAAACCAGTTTTTGTAACATTTAGTTCTCTACGTTCTTGTACCATTAGATGACCAATATGTCATCTAATGGAAAATACCTTAGCTTCCCTAAATTTCTGGGTTTTTTTTCTCTGAAAAATGGTAGCAATTGTAATAATACTATACATGATTACTATGAAACTTAAATGAGATGTGTTATGGTTGGCACAAAAATACATGCTCAATAAGTGGTAAATAACTTCCTTAACTTGCTACTACACAGGAAGTTTTTGATGAGCACTAAAGCCCTGTAATGGCTTTATCTGAACTTCCATCTTGGTTGCCTGCTTAGTTAATTTGATTTCATATATTTGTAAAAATCTATTATGTGCAGGGTATGCAATCTAGGTATTTTTTTTCTTCAATCTATGAGGCACAGAGATAGAGAACAGCAAGTATCAAATGTGTATGGCTTGCTTAACACTGTTAGACAGTTTTCATGCTACTTGAGTTTCATTACAATTCTTGCTATTATTTCAATGAAATGCTTGTTTCCCAGTTCCATGGCCAGGATCCAAACACGTGTATTTTTTTTTTCTGTGAAGCACCACGAACCCATAAACATATTAGAAATAGAACATACAGCCTAGTGGTTATAATCAACAGGAATGTGGCAATTTGCAGGTGTAAGAAAGGGTTTGCATGACTCCCCACCACCTGTGCATTCTAGTCCATTAAAAGATAGTTTTGAGACCCTAGGAGCCAAAGACGATTATCAATTCCTGCTTATGGGAGTGTAGATTCTCATAATTTAACCTAACCCATTTTAATAATCTTCTGAACACAGTCTGATGATCTCTCAGTTCAGCTGAAGCTCCCCAGAGAGGAGAATCTAAAGTTACCCATAGGGGGTGATCCAAGTCAGCAGAGAGGAGATTCTTCCAAAGACAGAGGCAACACAAAGGTCCACACACATGATTACACCTGTGCACATGGAGGTGATGTTCTCACTGTCCCCATGCTGAGGCCAAGAGCTATGCTCTTCCCAGTCCTACCTCTACCTCCACTCACAGAGGGTATAGGGAAATCCAGCACATTTCTTTTTAGATGCTTGATTGAATGCCTCCTACTCTCACCTGGAAGACTGTGACTCCTTGATTTCAAGGCCAATGCCAAGTAGCTGCACATTCTTTAAGCAGCAAAGCTACTGATGTGATTGGGTGTGGAACCAGGTTGGCTTGTATTCTACCAAAGTCTGCATACTGTCTCACGATCAAGGGATCCTGATACTTGAGGGTCTCCTGACATTAACTGCACATTCAGGAGACAATGTCAGCATGATACATGAAGGTCATGAAGACACTGCATTAATTTTAATGGAAGAAAACAGGAGCTGAGACACAATCATCATATAAATTACTTATAAACGTTTTCCATACTCTGAAGATATTTAGTCATCAGAACTTCAGTTACCCACACAGTAGACATTCTCTTGAATTGTACTTGGATCTTTCTTCCAATGCAGAGCCTTGTTGTGGAATAATCCTTCTGTGCACTGTGCAAATGTGCTGCTCTCATTGTTAATGACAAGTTGATTGGTCTATATAGCTAGGCAGGGTTTTCAGGGCAGAGAGGATGCTGGGAAGAAGAAGGGTGGAGTCTGGGGAGTCACCAGTCAGATGCGGAAGAAGCAACATGGGAAGTTCGTAGATGAGGCAAAGAAGCCTTGGGAAAGCACATAGATGAATAAAAATGGGTTAATTTAAATCACAAGAGTTAGTTAAAAATAACTCTAAGCTATTGACCAAGCATTTATAGTTAATAATAAGTCCCTGTGTGGTTATTTGGGGAGTTCCTGGTTTTGTGCTCACACTGTTGGGTTATTCTCACAAGAACTGGCTCAGGAAGTGAGTCTCACTGCCAAGCAAGACTAACATCCTCATCAGCTGTAGAGTGATAATTCAATTTGCCTTCAAATGACAGCCTCAGAGTAGCTTATGTTATATATCAAAACTATGTACAAAACGTGCATACACGCGATAACAACTGATGAAAAAAGAGGCCATGGATTTGAAGGAGAATGAGGAAGGGTATATGGGAGGATTTGGAAAGTGGAAAAGGAAGGAAGAAATGCTGTAATGAAAATATCAAAAATAAATAAATAATGTGGAAAAAAACCAATCTGACCTAGGACCTCCTGAAGACCCTTATAGTTATCCATATCTAATCTGCAGTTTTTGAAGATTGAAACTATGTTCTAATGTTTCTTCTTTAACTAAAATACTAGTGTCTCATTTGAGTGGCAATCAATGGCTAATCTCCTCTAAAGCCTCTTGTATGTATTTCTTGCCAATGTTAATTATGAAGAAGAAAATGTTACAAGGTTTCTTAGGAGATCAATACTTTATTATGCAATAATCACATCTACAAATTTAATGTTCTCCCTGAGCCCTAGCAGAACAAAAGGAGCCACTGGGTAAGATGGTGCATGTGGCCCTCTCCTGACCTGGAAAATCTTGTAGAATTCAAGGGCTAATAAAGAGTCAAGATGTCATTAAAATATTTTCACAAGTACAACATTTATTATGGAAACCAACCTGCAAGAACATCTGTCTGGTTGACACTTTGGCCCAATGTTATATCCAAACCTGGTAATAGTTATAATTGAAACTATGGCTTCATTTTTCTCCCAGAAATCTTTGGTTTTTCTTTTGCTTTGTGGAGCAATTTATTTCTCAAAGCTATGGCCATTAGCTTTTGTTTTCCTGAACCTTCCTTGGCAAAAATCCAAGCAGTTCCAACCTCTCACCAAAGCACTATGGTGGAGAAGAAGGCACAGAAGGCACCCTTACAGAGACAGAAAGGAGTTCAAAAATTACTCCAAGACTTTCCAGGTCACTGTCTCATTGAAATGCCTATTGGCAAGCCTTGGGTTTAAGCCTCTTCTGACTTCACAGGCAGTTTTTATTCTGTACCCAGCCATGTGTGAAGACTGGAGGCATTGAACATGGACCCCCTCCCTCAAAAAAAAAAAAAACCCAGAAAGCTCCACTTAATGCACTCAGGCTGGGGAACTGTACCATAGCAAAATACCCCAAACAGTTGTTTTTCCATTATGATCCCCAGTCTGGCATTTATTATCATTTTTTATTGCACACTCTTAAAGGCAATGGTCCATTTTACTTAGATCATTAATTTGCAAAAATCATGAGATATGAGCAGCAATGGTGTTTTTTATGGGCCATGCTACACCTCTATAGGACCCCAAAGGAAATGAAGTGTGGGTCTTAGCACATTATAGCAAAATGCCCTGGGACTGGGGGTTCTATATTCTTCCACAAATAGAAAACCCTGGAATACTTCCCAAGGAATAACACAAATGAATCAAAATAAAGATTCACAAATAATTGAAAGTAGGTAAATAACTAAATGGTCCAATAGTGGAAAAGAAATTCTAGCCAGTTGTGGAACTATCCAAAAAGGTCCCAGAGAATAGTCTGCAGATCTTGAGTTCACTGTGCTGTTACTAACTAGCTGAACAAGCTTATTGGGACCTCTCTGAATTTACCTCTTCTTCTATAAAGTGGTAACAATAGTAACAATAATAAAAATGACTATTTTATATGATTGGCAGGGACCCAGAGGCCTAAGTACAACTATGAGCTACAGAGCCAATTCTCAAGTTCAAATCCAAGCTCTTCTCTCTGGTTTACTATTTTAAGTTCAGGCATCTTATCATCTTTACATATATGGTTTCTCATCTTTAATGAGGATAATAGTAACAAACTGCTAAGAGTAGACTGATCTACCAATGCATGTAAAATGCTTAGGAAACTCATATATAAGCCAGATGTCTTATAATAATGTCATTATCATTGGTAATATAGAATGGTGTTACTTAATGTAAAATTGAAAGCACCATTAGCTACTACTACTATTATTGTTGTTATTGATAAGATATGCAATCCTAACAATAATCAAGAGTCAAATTTAGACCACTTGAGCAAAAAGAGATGTTAAATAGACATTGAGTAGATTAAGTTCCACAGCATAATCAAAGAGTCAAGCTTCCTTGTTACCAAACAACCAGCTATACTCCAGAACCATTAGAAGGAGTCACCTTTGCCCACATTTATACACCAGCCATTGGTCACCTACCTAGAAGTTACCACCTCTCTTTACACAACTGTCCCTCATATTTATTCAAGTAAGAGATAAGATGGTTCTAATTGGTAAAATCAAATTGAGCCAATTTGTCAATGTCCTAACTGCAAGAGAGTCTGACAATGTTTTTTTCACCTATCCACCTATATCTCAGGACAAAAAGATTCTAAAAGTAAATTGGAGTGAGTATTGATTAATCCAATCATCAATGGCTCTTTATGGATTATTAAGAAAGTCTAATCAAATTGACCTAGCAGACATCTATAGAACAGTCTAAACAAGAACCAAAAAAACCAATACACATTCTTCTCTGCATCCCATACAACCTTCTGTAAAATATATCACATATTAAGACATAAATCAAGTTTCAACAGACATAGAAATATTAAAACAACATCTCATGTTGTTACAATGAGATAAAGATAGAAACTAACAGCAAAAGAAACTACAAGAATATGCAAACTCATAGAGATTAAAAGTTGAACAGTCATTACAAAAATCAAGAAGTAAAAAAAAAAATCTATACTTAAACAAAAATTAAAACATGCCATTCCAAAATCTATGGAATACAAAGAAGGAAGTCCTAAGAGAAGAGTTTAGTTCTCAGTGTCACATTAAAACAAGGGAGACCTTAAAGCATGGGAAAGCAAATAAGAATAAGCAAATCACCAAAGCACGAGAAGGAAAAAACTGAAGGCTGAGATTAAAAAAAAAAATGTTAGGGCAGAGATTATTGAAATAGAAATATATGAAAAACCTCAATGAAATAAAGATTTAGTTCTTCAAAATGATAAACAAATTTAGCAAACTCTTAGTCAAATGACTCAAAGGTAGAGAAGACCCAAATTAGTAAGTTAGGAGCGAAAAGGGACACATTACAATAGATACTTAGGAAATTCAAAGAACCATGAGGGCATACTTTACATCTTATATTTTACTAAACTGGAAAATCTAAAAGAAACAGGTGGATTTCTAGATGCATATAACCTACCATTGATAAGCCAAAATGAATTTAATGATTTAAGCATCTCTATAACAATCAATAAGATAGAACCAATAATTTTAAATCCCCCAACTATTAAAATAGTCTCAGGATAATATAGATTCAATTCAGAATTCTAACAGACCTTCAAAGAACTAACAGCAATACCACCCAATTTATTTCATTAAATTGAAAAAAAAGATGGAATTATAGGTCAATCCCTCTGATAAACACAGAGCCAAATTCTCAATAAAGGCACTTAGAAGTCATATTCAAGAAAACATCCAAAAGATTCTTCATGACTAATTTGACTTCATCCCAGGAATGCAGGGATGGTTCAACATATGTAAATAATAAACATAATTCATCACATAAATGGACTAAAGGACAGAAACCACACCATCCCTTCAATTGATGTAGAAAAGACCTTGATAAAAGGTCAACACCTTTCATGATAAAACAATAAAAAATAACGTCTGGACAGGCTTGGGGTGGAGGAAATATATCCCAACATAATAAAGGCTATCTATGACAAACTAATAGTTAATGTTAAATGGAGAAAAACTTGAAGAATTTCCACTAAAATCAGGACCAGCAAGGATGTCCCCTCTTAGCACCCCTATCTGATAAAGCTATTGAAGTCCTAGCCAGAACAATAAGACAAAAGAAAGGGTACTGTGGATTATGTTTAATGTTAAATAAAAGGTGATTGGCTGATAGCTGGGCAGGAAGAGATTGAGCATAAGAGTCAGACTAGAAGAATTCTGGGAAGAGGAAGGGTGGAGTCACACAGTTGCCAGCCAGATGCAGAGGGGGCAGGGGATGAACGTGCCATGCTAATAAAGGTACCACCACATAACAGAACATAAATAAGGATCGTGGGATAACTTAAATGTAAGAGATAGTTAGTAACAAAAGCTAGTTATTGGCTGAGCATTTATAATAATCTTAAGCCTCCAAGTCAATAATTTGTAATACATTTGGGAAGCAGTCCCTGGGTATTTGGGAACAGTTGGGCAGGAGAGAAACATCTACTTACAACAGGGAATAAAAAGATACAAACAGGAAAGGGAAAAGTCAAATTATCCTCACTTGCAGATGGTATGATTGTATTCTTGAGAGACCCCAAAGATTCCACTAGGAAACTCCCAGAACTTATAAACAGTTTCAGCAGAGTGGCAGTTCATAAAACCTTAACCCAAAAAGGCACAAAAATAATAGATTCCATTTTGTGCTGTTCAACTACTGCTGATCACAAGGCCCTGCCTGGAGTATGGTTGATCCACCTGATTCTCCATGGGCAAAAACTAATTTTCCTTCTAGCAGCATGTATCAACTGCAAATTATCATTATCATTATTGTTTGTTTATTTATTTATTTATCTATCTATCTATCTATCTATCTATTTATTTATTTATTTATTTATTTGCTTAAGGGTGGAACTTTGTGACTACCTTAGCTTTTTCACGCTGACATTTTTTCTGGCTTGGATTTGTGCAGGTCTTGTGTAGGCTTTCAGTCTTGGTGAATTCATATGTGAATCAGCCTTTTTGTGTCTAGAAAACACTGTTGCCTTGGAATCATTCAACATCTCCAGATCCTACAAGCTTTCTGGCTCCTATTCCATATAGATTCCTGAACCATGAGGGGAGGGATTTGATAAAGTTATCCCATTTAGGGCCAAGTATGTCAAGGTCTCTCACTGCCTGTACGTTGTCCAGTTGTGGATCTCTATGTTAATAAATATCTTCTGTGAGAAGCAGCTTCCCTGATGAGGGTTGAGTGATGCTGTATTCTATGGGTATAGCAGTATGTCATTATTATTACTACGTTCATTTAGCAAAACAATAGTAGTAGATTTTTCCCCCTAGGGCACATGACCTGTCTATCCTTTACTTTCAAATACTCATCCTCATTAACTGTGTTAGGTGTGGTTTCTGTCTCATTGGGTGGACCTTAAATTCAAGCAAAAGTTGTTGCTTCTATAACATTTGAGCCACTACTGTCCCAACATGTAGTAATGATGGCTTTTCTCCAGTAGCACATACAGTGCCTTGTACAGCGCCCTGTACGACCATAAACATTAGTCAGTAGTGATGAAGCTTCTTGTTGGGTTTCAGCTCAGTCTTTTCATGTTTGGTGACATAAGTGGTGTCTTCAGCAACTAGGGCTTACTGTCATGTGAAGGTTAAGTAATTACCTAGGCAATGGGCTATAATGTTTAAGGGAGGGGAACCTATTGTACACCTTTGGTCAAATACTCAACAAGATATAACCCATTCCTAGTTCTTGGGGACTTTGCTTATGATGTCTAGTCAGGGTGTGGCCTCCCCCATTATATAGTAACTCCATTTAAGTTCATTTCATGTGTTTTGGGAAGCTTCTGGATTTCTATGCTAATGAGTTAAAGTGTATTCCCTACTTTCTTTTCTAGTAGTATTCAGGGTATTTGGTCTTATGTTGAGATCCTTGATCCATTTGAAATTGAATTTTCTGCAGGGTGACAGATATGGATCTATTTTCATTCTGTTGTATGCAACTATTCAGTCTGGCTAAGACACAGTTTTAAAAGAGTTCACCATCATTTCCCATGAGGGAATGCATACTAAAGTTACAAGGTCATCTTAACAGTCAGAATATCTAAGACAACAAATACTGAGGAGAATGTATAGAGCACAGAACTCTCATGGTGGCAGAAATAAATTAGTGCAATCAATGTGGGAATTGGTGTGGTGGTTCCTCAAAAAAAAAACTAGAAATAGATATGCAACAAGACCTAGACATTCTAGCCCTGGACTTATGCCTAAAGGAATCTATTCCCTTTACAGGGACACATGTTCATCCATGCTCATGGCTGCTCTATTCACAATAGCTAGGACACAGAAACAGCCTAGATGACCGTCAATTGTTTGTTCTACAGCTACTCAACAGCACTGTGTGGTTGGATCAATTCTTGTACATAAATTTTCTAGGTGGGAAACTGGGTATTTAGCTATGAAGTTTCTACAACAGCTTATATACAGGAATCTCCATGGAGACTTGGAAGCTACCACCTCTCAGGCCCTCCTCCATAGCCTATAAAATAAAAAATACCTACAAATGTCTCCATCTTCAAAAACTCAGCTGTTTCATAGAAGCTGCCTTGGAAGACCATAGAGAGTGGTTCTAGAAGACTGGAACCCCTCTCAACAGCCTAAATGGCATCACTTGTTGGCAATGTGGATTCCCAGTACCCACCTGAATCTTGCTGAGTAAAATCTAGCTTCAGAAAGCCTTCCAGGGAGCTCTGTGCACACCCAGGCTTGCAAAATGGAGACAATAGTTTCCCCTTTAGGGTTTTTATAAGGAACAAATGAGTTGAAATTAGCAGAAAACTAGAAACAGAGTTCTACAAAGAGTAAGAGCTTATATGGAAATGAAGGTTCTTGGCCAGCATTAAAGTTGTGAATGAAATGAGAGGAAAGAATGTTCCAGGCACCAAAAGCTTTAAGGCTAAGGCATCTCCAAACCAAAATCCTTCTGGAGAGTCATCATGGGAGCTGTGGTCTCCAGGCAATGGGCCAACTCTTTCTGCCACTTGTAAATGACCTTGGAGGAATATAAGAACAGTCTGAACAAGCAACTGGAGCTTCTGAAGCTGGAAGCCTCCATCTTAGCAGAGAAAAGCACCAGATCAGGATAGCTGAGTGGCCTCAGATAAGTTACTCAACCCCTCTGAGCCTTAGTTCCCTTACTCCAACAATTAGGGTAATAACGATGACCTGAAGTCCTCCATGGGATTGCTAGAAGAATCAAGTGCAGCTATTAGCTGTCATTATCGTTTTAAAAGTGAAAAGACTTAGGCAGGTGTTCAGGATTATTACCTTATTATCATTTCTCCTAATCTAAGCATCTTTTGACACCGTGTTAACACATTCCAGCCTGAAGTGCTAAGACAGATCAGCATGGAAGAATAACAGGCAAAGACAGTTGTCTCAACCTGGGTGGCAGAAGCCAGCCCTCAGCACACCATGGGCCTAGCACGGGCAATGACCTGGAATGGCTGTGCATTACAGATGAGGGAGAGTGTGACGAAGGCCTTTGATTCTATCTTAAAACCAGTATAAGCAGACAGCCATGACCACAGCTGCGAAGGACAGCCTTGCTTGTAAATGTCTATCTAGGGAACTTTAAAATTCAAGCCAAATCCTGAGGGTCAGAGCCATCTCTGAGACTTTTTCAAGACAAAGCAAGCAGACAAGGCTGAGGGAGACAGTTGCTGCCTCAAATATTTGTTCTATCAGTAAAAAATGTTGGCGAGCATTCTTTCCATTAACTGCCTTTGAAGCAAAGCACTTCCTTCCCAGTATTGGTCTCTCTCTGAAGGAGACTGCTGCTGTGCACTTTTCTTCTTAACCTTACCTTTGACCAGTGCTGGATACCAGCATTTCTGCAATTGACCATAATATTGCAGGGTAATAATTTTGTGGGATAGTTTGATCACACTCTGGCACTCCCAAGACTGCCAATAAAGTTAAACTTTGAATCAGAGGGTGGAGTCAACATTCAACCAGTCAGAATTAACCGTAGAGTTTTTGGTGGACCCAAATTAAGATAGAGAGACACCGGAAGGAATAGGGAGGAGCTTAGAGAGATTTGAGGACATTTTCTATCTGGAAATGTGGTAAGGCAGGGTCAGCTGACCATTCCTCTGTTTGAATCTATCAAGTTTTTACCCCAATATCTGACTCCCAAATTTTATTTAATACCAGAATAATATATATCATCACTTCACCAGAGACTGCTTTTTTCTGCAGTCACTTGAGGGTCACACCTGGCCTTTGCATGTTCCCTAGGGGAAACTCATGGTGAGCTTCTGACATGAGTCCCCATTACTGCACCTTCTGGGAAGAGCTGGTCCATTGCAGGTTGCCAACCACCACTCTGCAGCATAAAATGCATCAGGTCTCATTGGTCAACTCCAGGATTATCTTCTCCTTCTATTCTTTACATAGGGACCAAGATAAGATCCCTGTTTGCAGAGGAAATCAGAACATTCTGTCTGGTTTTCCAATTTGAGTATATTTTTAACTTGATGCCTTGAAAATTATTCAGCAGTCTAGTTTGACTGGATAAAGTCACTCAGTGGAAACACTTTTCAATTCCTGAAACACTCATTAAATGTCTAGAGTAACCGTAGCCCGTGAGGGGCTAATAACAACAGCAGACTCTGCCTAGCTCCCATGGCCCCATCTGGCCCTTCCAAAATCACTTACACTATACATGTGAGCTCAGTATCATGGAACCCAAACTAACAATTCCAACATTAGAGTAGAATTCTAACTCAAGACTGATAGCCTACAAGACCCAACTGTAGATCATGTTTTCTCAAGGTAGGAAATTCTACTTGATTTTGAGGCCGAGGCCCCTCTTGGTCCATGCATTCAGTAACTAGGTCTATGCTTACACCCAGGTCTTGACTAAGAACCAAGATTTCCACAGCCCCTTCATCTCTATCCTCTATTGCTTCTCCTCTACCTCTCCAGCAAAGTCCTATTCCTAAACCTGAGTCTGAAGCTCAGGTCTTGGCTCTAACAGATATCCCTAGATTGTGGGTCCTCCTCCTATCAGTCACTTTTCATGATGGTCACGGTGCTCTGTATCTTCTTGTTCTAATGCCAGATTTTATCCATCACCTAGAGTTCTCAATGCTTGGCCCAATAGAGTGCATAGACCAAAGTTCAGCTCTGGCTGCCCTGTCAGTACAATAGGTTCCAGTCTCCCATGCCATAGATATGACAGTAAATTGTGGACTTGAATAGATATCTCTTGGATGGACAATCATCTGTACAGCTTCATTTTGATGAAGCTTTTGCTATGGCAAAAGGTAGGCAGTGAATAGATGTTGAATAAGATAGATTAATGCCTGGGGCTGGTGTCCAATCAGAAGCTCTTGATCACTGAAGGCAGAGACTGGACTCTCAGCATGTGTGTTAGCTTCTTTTTTGATTGCCGAGACAGAATACTGGCAGAACATCTGAAGGGAGGATTTCACTCTATCAGAGTGGAAAGGGCATTATAGAGTGGCTGTTTGTGTCCAAGAGCAGGGTAGCTCAGTCTGTGGCAGACTAGAATGGAGAAAGGAGGAGCAGGCACCTCCTTAAGAGGCCTACCCCTGTCATCTGCTACTTCTATTACTCAGACTTAACCTCCTAAAGGTTCCATAGCATTCAAAATAAGGCCACACTCTCAGCAGCCAGTAGAGACATTTAAGATCCAATCCACAATGCCCTGTATATAAAATCCACTCATTTAACTTAAATTACACAGAAAAGGGGGACCCAGCATAAGAGCTGGTACTGTTCAGGCACTCTGATGGTCAGTGTTGTGTGTTGGCTTCTCTTGGCTAAGAGGTGTTCAAATACTTGGTAAACATTATTTCTGGGTATGTCTCCTAGGGTGTTTCCAGAAAAGATTAGTAGAAAGATAGATGGAGCAAAGATCATACTTCACCATTCTAATCCTGAGAGAATAGAATGAGAGAGGGAAGCAAATTCATTCTCTCCTCTAGAAAATATATATAATTTCTTCCTTGTCTTCCCTGAGTGGCACAGAGTAGGGCTTCTGAGCTTGCACAATTGCATCTGCCAATTCCTGTAACAAACCTCTCATATGTATGTCCCTGACCTATGGGTTCTGCACATCTGCATAGATCCGACTAACCAGTAATCACTGCCTGTATTACAGACATCTTTGGGGACAGATGGTCTAACAGACAAAGCCAAATTCAGGCTAGCACTGGGCTCAAGAACCAGAGATGAGGACAGGGATGAGATTGGGAAAACAGACAAAACAGAGTATCCCAAGATCCGGCTTGAAGGGTTAGGACAGGGAAGGCAATAACCCCTCTTAAATAAAAGGAGGCACCAATAAGAAAAAGACAGCCTAACTCCCCAGTGAGGCACCTGCTGTCAGACACTCTCTCCCAGCTGGATTCACATTTTCTTATACTTTTATACATTTGGGCTACAGAATGATGGGAACAAAAATAAAGAGATAGGGATCAGAGAGCTTGCATGGGTGGTGTAGGAGCCTCATGGCAGCAGGTAGGGGAGTCTGGAGGAATGCAATGCTGCCAGCCCACTGCTGTGCAGTCCTCTATGAGTGGGTTTCCAGGGAAGAGGATTCCCAAGTTGCTGTGCTGGTAACCCTGATTTGCAAAAAGGGAGTGATGGATAAGACAGTAAATCTGGGTTCTTACCACTCTCTGGCCAGAAGCAATTCTACTTAGCCTTTCAGAGGAAGCTATGGGTCACTAAGTAAAAAACAGCAGAGTGTAAAATCCACTAGAGCTGCTGTCTGCTGTTTGTGTCCAGGTTCTGGAAGAACCCTCAAAGTACAGAATTGCTACATAAAACGTAGAATGTGCCTCTGGATTTGAATTTTAAGATAGGTATATCTCACACGTTTGAGATATATCACACTAAAATTAATATAAAATTATGATGTTTGTCTGCAAGTTAAGTTTCACTATTTCCCTATATTTCTGTGTACTAACTTTGGCAAGCTTAAGTATAAGCCAACTCCATCCATCCCTGTAGAGCTTCGACTACGTGTCCACCACAGAAAAGACTCTGGTGTGATCATGAACTTCCTGTTGCCACAATCACAGTGTTGCTGAATTTGCTATCCTCAATCTACTTCTCCCAACTCCTTTCTCAATTTTGTATCTTCCCATGCCTGAACACACCTCCCACAGAAAATCATAGTATCTAGTCTGGTCCCCTTGATGGTGAACAGTCAGTTGCAATTGTTTCCAATGATGCCATGTGTGTATATTTTGGCTTTCTGGCTCAGAGCAGCAGGGACACCTCTGTTTCTGTTACGCTGTCCCTCTACACACGCATCCCACGACATAAAGGTTCCTCTCCTCACAAGGAGAAAATTATAAATTTTGGAGAGTGTAGTTGGTTGTTTTTACTCTTCATTCTTTGTGGGGGGCATGCCACCCAGCTCCCAAATAAATCACATGGAGTCTTATTATCACTTATAGAATGCCCAGACTTAACTTGGCTTGTTTCTAGCCCGCTTACCTTATCCAGTCTACCTTTTGCCTCTGGGCCTTTTTCTTTTCTTGTGTCTCTATATCTTACTTTACTTCATTCTGTGTAGCTGAATGGTTGGCTCCTTCTTTTCCTGCTCCTTCATCTCTCCTCCTTGCTTCCCAATCCCTCTTTTTCTCCTTCTATTTATACTCTCTGCCTGCCAGCCTGCCTATCCTTTCTCCTGCCTTACTATTGACCATTCAGCTCTTTATTAGACCAATCAGGACAGGCAAAGTAACACAGCTTCACAGAGTTAAACAAATGCAATGTAAAAGAATGCAGCACATCTTTGCATCATTAAAACAAATGTTCCACAGCATAAACAAATGTAACACATCTTAAAATAATTTTCCACAATAGGAGTGTACAAAAATAAAGGATCCCTTTGAACAACCAAGTCTCGTTGCCTTCTTCCCGATGCACACTAAGAACGAGGTGACGGAGATATACGTCAGTGAGGCTGTTAGCCTGCCAGTGCAGAATAGAGCTCACAGCTCTGACTCACTCCTCACTCCAGAACCCCACCATCATCAGTGCTGTGCACAGTGGCTGACCCATGCAGTTGTTCTCGGGAAACAGTTCAATGAACTAATGAGAAAGTAAACCAATAAAACAAGTGCCTTGTGACTTGAATTACCAATGGGTTGGTGGCTGTGTCCTGGGCAGCCTTTCCATCCCTGAACTAGCAAGTGTAAGCAATGAAGTCCAGCTGTTGTTCCTCCTAGTCAAAGGGAATGTGTCAAAAAGCAACATCCATATCAGGCTAAAATCTACAGTAAGTTGCTTCCTATGTATCTATAAAGGCAGCCCAAAAGAAAAAGAAAAGTAACTATTGTAGCTGGATATGTGATCTTCAACAAGGTGATAATTGCTCCAACCTTTTGACTTCACATCTGCAAAACATCAAACTAGTTACTAAGAAAATAAAGATTATCTCATCATGTCAGCCATTGTCTCCCAGTCGATATTCCGTCCACCTTTCTTCTTTTCTTGGAGGATTCTCTGTCTTCTTAAACAACAGGAGGTGTAGGCGACTATTATTTTTTTTAAAAGTTTAACTTTTAAATTATGTGTATGTTTATTTGTGTGAGCTGAGTTTATGCACACAAGTGCAGTGACCTGATGTAATCTGAAGAGAGTACCAGATCCCTCTCAGAACAGGAGTCAGAGGCAATTGCCAACCACCTGACCTGGGTGCTAGAAGTAGAACTTGAGTCCTCTATGGGTGCAGGATATGCTCTTAACCACTTACCATCTCTCTAATCTCCTTGTCTTTGTTTGTTTGGTTTGGGTATTTTGGTTTTTGTTTGTTTGTTTGTTTGGTTGGTTTTTCGAGACAGGGTTTCTTTGTATTGTTTTGGAGGCTGTCCTGGCACTTGCTCTGTAGACCAGGCTGTCCTGGAACTCACAGAGATCTGTCTGCCTTTACCTCCCCAGTGCTGGGATTAAAGGCGTGTGCCACCAACGCCTGGATTGTTTTGTTTTTATTGCTGTTTTTCAAGAATGGGTTTCTCTACTTAGCCTTGGCTGTTCTGGAACTCATTATGTAGACAAGAGGCTGGTCCTCTTGTCTTTTATTTTAATTTATGAGGTTTAGCATGGTAATCCATAGACATATCTAGTGTGTGGTGAGCAGATTGAGGCAGTTTACATTTCCATCTCATTAAATATTCTAAAACCTTTTATGAATATATGATAATTGTATATATGGGGTGTGGTGTGATAATTTAATACATGTACATAATACTTATTAATGAGATCACACCAATTAATGTGTCCACATATTAGAATATTACTCAGCCATGAAGACAATGGCAGACTATTATTTGTGATAAAATGGATAGAAGTAGAAGTCATTATGTAACATGGAATAAGTCACAAAAAAACCAACACTGGGTTTCTCTCATAGATGGACTTTAGCAACTGGGTTTTAGAAGAAGTACTTTTTGTGTTTCCTTTACCTGTTGACTCTCGTGTGGGTCTTACAGCAACAGCAGCAACAATGACAGCAGCAGTAGCATTGTTACCATTGGCGGTGGCGGCAGCATCTCTACAGCTCTGAGGTAAAATGCAAGTCTCACCAACCTTCAGGGTAGGGAGGATGAATGGCGGCATTGTTGGTGTCAGTGACAGCAATAGCACCCATAGTCACTGAGCATTTATTTGACCAGGTGAGATTGTAAGCATGGAACACAGGTCAGAAAAGTTTACTTTAGGACAACTCTTAAATAGATTCATTTGATGATAAAATAAAATAAAAATATAGACATCTTAAGAAAAGTGGGCTCACCTAGGCACAGATATAGGTGAGACCCAACACCCTTGTGGCACTCCTTTGGTTTGCTTCCCATAGTTCTGTTTTGGCTTCCAATGCTATATATAGCACGATAAAGTATTGGCCAATATCACTTTACAAAACTATGCTTTGTTGAGTTTCGATAGCAAGACCCTCATCCATTTATTTGCTCTTTATATCAACTCTTGTGACCTTGGGTTTGGTGTGAGCCTGCAGCTACACAGAGGTTCCCTGAACATACCTGTCTTGGCACAACTAACAAAGCTCTACTTTGTCAGTTTGGAAGGCATGCCATACCTTTAAGTGGGAAACTACTAACGTCAAATTCCCTAGATGTTTACAGCTGAGTCTCCAAGATTGCCTCTGCTCCTAAATCTCTTGCACCCCTTCTGCTTTTCTCAGGCTTGCTGTGAAAGAGCAGCAAGCTCAGAGCCTGCCAACTCCATTGAATAGGAAGGGAGCAGGACAACTTTCAAAAACTTCAGAGAGCACATGAGATAAAGAGTGGTGATAACTTCAGTGATCTGCTTTCTTCTCTTTCCAGAGAGAACGATTCTGTCTTAGAAACACTAAAACCAGAAAGGGGGAAATTATGTTTGCAGTCATTATCTCAGGCAAGACTTTTCACAGCCACAGAGTAAAGCAGATTGAGACCCAGCTTCCCTACCCAGGGGGACCACAGCAGAAACATGGCTTACCTACCTGGGGAAGCCACAGAAGTATCTTTGCCCCACCCCAGAGCCCTCTCAGATGGCTAGAGCTGAGGGTTGCCTGGGTGACACTGCTGCTCAACAAAAATAGAAAAGAACAGACGGAGAGCCTTGTCACCTAAAGCTGCAATTGCCCACTTTCCCAACAGTGTCCCATCCATGTACCACTGCTTCCCTTCTGGATGCTGCCTGAATCCCAGTTAGCAATAAGGGATTGCCCTTCACATTGTCTTTTAGGTAGAAAACGGATCCCTGTGATTGTGATGTGCCTCTACTTTCTCCTTCTGTAAGAACCATCATCTTCATTTCTACCTCCCACCCCTCCTACATCCCCTCCCAGGGAGCCCATGCCGCTTTCTTATGATAACACAGCTAAGTACAGAGACTAAGGAGAGCCCAGGGCACCTGACCAGTACTTAATCTTCTTTTTCTTTGTTTCCCTCTCCCCATAGTTTCTGTTCTTTATTTTTTTCCATTGCCTACTGCATTGACCTTTATTCCTTTTAGCAGGTAATTCTGTCTGTTTCCACAATGATTCTACAAATGATCCACTCCCCAGTTATCAATATTTGTTCAAGCTTTTCCTGCAATGGGCAGTGGCTGAGCGACAGAGGCTTAAATGGAGCCTGTGTGTGGGTCTGAGACATGGTATGTCAAATCTGCAGCTGCCTGCCTCCTTGTCTTCCTCTTGTATGCCAAAGCCCACTGCACCACTCTGCCAGACCGACTGCTGATAATTTTGTTTTTATTTAGTTTATTCTGTCTTGAGTGTGTTTGTTTGGTGATGGAGTATATGCTTGTTTTAAGGTAAGCTTGTGAGTATTCAAATTGCTTAGAAGGTAGAGAAACTGCCACTACTAAGAAAATTGACCCTTACAATCTGTCCTTTCTTCTGCAACACTGAAGCTGGAACAGACAAGAACATGCAAAGAGATAAAAGTTTAGCAGCTACGGTCAACCAGGGTATTTGTTTCTGTAGTTTCTGCAAGTGATCTGTGCTATCTCTGAGCGTGTGCCATTGCCCCTCCACCCCTCCCCTCCCCCCACTTCCAGTTCCAGAACTAGATCTGGTTCCAAGCATGGGGGTAGCTTTGGTGAGTGTATTTTCTCCTTTAGACCCCTTTCTTGGGATATTTGGCCCAGCTTATGGTATAGCTTGTGAAGATGGAAATGACTAAGCCAGCCAGGTAGGTACACAGGACAACACCAGGACCCCAGTTCCACCCAAAGCCACAGAAGAGTCTCAAGGGGTAAAACAATAGTTTTTTTCAGAAAAGAACATTTGGCTCAGAATTGAAGGAAAGAAATGTGGCTAAGTGTGAAGCCAGTCTTGCCTGGTCTCTATAAGCAGTTGTTAGAGGGCATTTGTATATCTCACTCAACTTTAAGGATAAAGATAGTTGGATGGCTTTTCATTCAATATTGCTTTATAGAGGATAGAGGAGGGTGGTGAGTCTGGGATTAAGGAACATAAACTAATCACCAAATAAATATGAATAGAAACCAGTCATTGATGCAGCAGGGGAACCATGCCCTCCTTTGTTTTATCTCTACAGATACAGCATACTAGTGGAAGGATGCTTCCTCTTGGAATTTGCCTTACTTGAAACATCAGAATTATTAGGTGGAAGTTAATCTACCTGTCTTAGCCCCCTGAGTGTTGAAATGACAGGCATGTACCACCACAGGTGAGGCTCCTAAGGGAGATTTTAGGATGTGAGCTAGCAGTTTAACATAGGAACATCTGACCAGTACTAAGGATCCAGGGAGTTTAATCAGCACTGTAAGGTGTCCGGTCCTGTCTAGTGCTGGTACCCTGCCATCACCATCTCACTCCATCTTTATTTGCCTATTTCTTAACTGTTCAGCATTTCTGCTGTTGAGAATACTTGGCAACGGTCAAGAACTCAATGGTGAATGGGGTGTAAAACTCCCTAACCTGGGAAACCACATTACCTGTGCTTCAGCTTTGATGTGTACTTAGCAGCAAGGTGCAAGACCAGGAAGTCACAATCAGGAAAATAGAAGTGTGTTATATTTTAAAAAGCACCTACCTTCTCAATAGCTTTGAATTTTCAAATGTCGCCTCCAGTTATAGGGAATGAAAATCAATCTGCAACCCTTCTCCCTTTGCACTCAACAGAAAGAACAACAGACAACTGGTGATAATTGTCCGGGGGAAGCAGCCAATAAATATAAGCTGGTTCAAGCTGCATCAGCAAATCTGAGCTCATCGGCTTCCCAGAATGGATTTTACTTTATACTAAATCAAATGCTCACTAACGGGGACCGCTCTTTGCATTATCATTTTATTTACACTAGAGAAATGCAAGACACATTGCGTGGCCCAGCAACTGGAGCTGCTCTCTCAGGCTCCTCTGTTATAGGCTTTTCCTTCTGTGGCCTCCTGAAACTTCATGCTAATGGAAAACACCCAGGCCAGATGCTCACAGCTAACAAGTTAAAATGGCAAACGAAAGTAAGCATTTTTCTTTCATTTTTAAAAACAGAACAAAAGGGCACATGGGTAATGGGCACAGGAGAAGTCTAATCCTCCCTAGATGTCAGAACCAAGTCTTGCAGAGTGTGTCACTTAAAGGGGATGGCTGCACAGTTCCTGAAAGAGTTTCTGGAAAACTTGCTCAAGCCCTGGTTTGAGACAGGTTGTCAAACTCCTGTTAGATCAACCTGTAGAGGTTCTTTTCTCTGTTTACAGCTTTGCATCCTCAACTGCTGCCATGCACAACCACTCTGTCAGGTTGTGATATCAATAAACATTTGCCTTATGAGAAATACCTTTGTAAATGTTAATAACATTTGACTTCATTTTTAATTTATTCCTGAGATAAATTTCAAGCTGAAGAACAGAAAGCAAACTAATTCCCCATCACCACAACCACCCAAGCCTGCTCTGATGTGGACAGCAAATAAGGTGAAGTTGGCCCTCCTACCAGCTCCACCACTCATTTCCAGTTTCCTCTTGGCCGTGTAGAAACTTCAGTACTGCAAGGTGGTCACCTTCAGTCATTCTTAGCTCAAGAGACGGTTTTTCCCATGTCTGAGGCCCTAGTGTGATGTTCCATTGAGGGTGACAGTAACTCAGGTCCTGTGCACATTGTTTGGACTTAAAAATTTGACCTTTGGCTTCTGCTTACTTATTTATTTTAAAGACAATGTAGACACTCAAGGCTGGTGTCTGTGTTAGTCAGCTTTCTGTTGCTGTGACAAACGACCTGATCTAATCAACTTAGAAGGCAGATTCGGGCTTACAGTTTATAGGTGTCAGTCTGTGGTGACTTGGCAGCACATCTTGACCAAAGTTTGTGGCAAAGAAGGGAACAGTACCTCTTAGTAGTTGGGAAGTGAAGAAAAAGACAGAAAGGGCACTTTGAGGCTGTAATTCCAATGATTTCATTACTTTCCTCCAAGCTTTGCCTTCAAAAGTCCCACCACATCTAATAGCATCACAGACTGGGTGCCAAACATTCTTCATGGAAGCATTATGGGAATATTCAAGATCTAACTACAGCATTGTCTGGTCTCACTGGTGGCTGTGTTGTGTGGTTTGCATTTTCTGTGGTATTGTGAAGACAAAAGCAGACCCAGAAACTTTTGGCAACTCCAATCACAGAAAACCCCTAGACTTTCCAAACACCTATTACCTATTCTCCATGGGACCAGTGTTTTCAGAGTTCTGAATCACCTCTCTTAATCTTGTTATATTTTTATAGCATTTTCCAGTTCATGAAATGCTAAACATAATTATCTCATGTTACTCTGACATCAATTTCATGAGGTTGTTATTATTAGCATCTTTCCAGATGAGGAAACCTGTTTAAAACCATTGCCTTTTTCAATAACCAGTGATATTTTTCCACAGCAATGTGACCTCCCCAGAGACACTTTTGATCTTTAGTTAGTGATCCCTCTTCTCATGACCTCAAGGTGTCCTTCTCTTCTCCTTCCTGTCCCCGTCAATAGGCCTTCCAGAAAAATAGTCTCTCTCTCTCTCTCTCTCTCTCTCTCTCTCTCTCTCTCTCTCTCTCTCTCTGTGTGTGTGTGTGTATGTGTGTGTGTGTGATTTTAATCCAATCAGAGATATCTGAATCTGCATTTGAAAAAAAATTAATTTCTGCCAAAAAGAGGGGGGAAAAAGAGGAGAAGGAGGAGGAAGGGGATGAGAGATGCTTAAAACCTCACTGTCTTAGAGAATGTGCCCACATACAGATGGTATTTAATGTTCTCTAAACAACAAATGCTGGTGTTCATGCCTGGCTTCTTGTTGCCATTTCCTGGTCACTTTGAACTGACTTATCAAATTGAGTAGATTCCTTGATGCATATGTTGGTATTTTAAGTCCTGGTGGGAACAAGGCCTCCCATTTGATTTGAGTTACACTCTTAAGGAATGTTTATAAAATCTTACTTGGAGTAAGGTCTCTGTTAGAACCCACCCCTTCAGTCTTCACCCACACCAGGGAATGATGCCAAGCACCAGGTCTCCTATTAAGAATGACGCCAACGGGCTCCATTCTCTCCAGGGAAATTGCTTTAGATTTGCAGAAATGCCATAAAACAAGCTGCTGATAATACATGTTCTGGAAGCTGGACCCTGAGACTTGGAGAATGAGGCACCCAACTACAAAAAAAAAAAAAAAAAAAAAAAAAAGAAAAAGAAAAAAAGAAAAGAAAGAAAAAAAAGAAAACTTCCATTCAAGTGAAAACACATCACAAGCTAACAGATGAGGTGGGCCTTGGATTGTTAGTGAGGATAAGACTCTAGACAGAATAATAGATCATAGGCGAGGACCAAGCATGGCCAATAACTTCCTGCATTCTCTCTCTCTCTCTCTCTCTCTCTCTCTCTCTCTCTCTCTCTCTCTCTCTCTCTCTCTCTCAGACAGGGTCCTACTCTGTAGTTCAAGCCAGCCACACATTAACTATGAAAACTAGTTTGCTTTGAAATCACATTCCTGCCCCACCCCCCAGTCCACCCCACTGCTTGGATTATAGGAGGTGTATACCATTTTTCCATATTGTCTCTTTTCAATATAGATCTGGAAGTGTTTGTTTGCAGAGACAAGCCTTCATCCACAGCACTGTCTTGTATTGGTTAGTCCCGGTAGAAAGAACAGGGAAGCAGAATGCAAACCTCGTCTAGCTGCAAACAACAAATGTCTGCTGCCTAAAAGTTCTGCGGCTCGTCTTTCTTGTGAGGAAAGCACTTGGGTCTCTGCAGGTTTCCATACCCTCAGACTTCAAAGGTGAGGGCTGAGCTGGGGGACGGCTGCGATCCCATCTAGCTAAGCAATTCTACAAGTTAGCCCTGGGAGTGACCCTGATGAGGTCCAGGACAAGTTGTGCTTTCTCTCTCAAGGCATTAGTTCCTTCTGCTTGGGGTCATGGTCAAAGATCACACCCCTGAGACTCACCAATCATTCCCAAGTGATGGTGATTGTGAGGATGACTCAGGACACATCTGTCCTTACCACCAGGGAAATCACTCCAGTGCACAGGTCAGTGGGAGCATCTCAAACCACAAAGAGCACTTTGTCATCAACACTTGTCCCTGGGCCATCTGGGCCTGCCTGTCTGCTGCTGATTTCAACTTGGTGTCATAGGACAGGTATTCTTAAAATGGTCTTGCAGTGCAGGGGTGGGGTATGATAAACACACACACACACACACACACACACACACACACACACACGCACGCACGCATGCACACACGCACACACACACATGGGGAGAGAGAGAGAGAGAGAGAGAGAGAGAGAGAGAGAGAGAGAGAGAGAGAGAGAGAGAGAGAGAGATGGGGTCCTGTATTCCTGCTTTCCAGCCTTGATTTGGCATGAAAACCCTCTGGAAATCTGGGCCTTTGTCTTCAGGAATAAGGTGGCATGATCTGCAATTTTTATGCTTGGGTCCCTTCTTTAAGAATATCAAATCTTAAGAAAATCAAATCTTACCCATGGACTGTAGTGTGGGTAAAAAACAAAACTGCTCAGGTTCAAATGAGGAGAGACTCTCCCATTTTCTTCTCCCTCTCCCCTGACTATTATCCTGCTTTTAACTATGAGAGACCAGGAGGTCTCCAGCATTGCTTATTTGCGAAGACTTTTTTTCTGTTCCAGGCTGAGTTTAGGGACAAGGTTAGGTTCTTATACCCATCCGACAACCCACTTAAATTTCTAAAGCTGTACCTTGACATTTCTGAAAAACTATTAAAGAAAACAGAACAGTGTATCTGAACATAATGTGGGCTAATAATCACCAGCATTAGAGACTAGCAACCATAAAGTATGCTTGCATTCGCTTTGCAAGACTGAATGTATCTCAACCGAGAGAGTAGAGTAGAACATTAAGGGTTGCTGCCAATGAAAAATAATTTACTTAAAGAGATAATTTTGTCATTGCAGTGTGACTCTGTGTTGTGCAGTTCAGACATAGAGTATGATGTCTGTCATGAGTAGAGTGAGGGTGTGAGAGTCGCCACTTGAAAGAAAGTCCCCCTCACAAGCAGCAGGGTGACATTGGGCCTTCAGAAGGACTGGCCCCATCTGCTGGTCACCCAGCCCCTCATATATCTCCTTGGCTCACATTAATTCTTTTGAAGGTGGTGGAGGTTCTTTTCATGGAAGATATATGCAGCTCAATGGCGGGAAGTGAGACCCTAATTATCTGCTGCTGACAACCTTTCAGGGCCCATTATAAGAGAAAAGTCTGCACCAGGCCTTCAGAGCCCTATATCCCAGCTCCAGGGACTTTGAGGGAGCAACAAGGAGTGATTCCTGGAGCCTGATTTATCAGGGAGATTAGAAGAGTTACATCTATAGTCTAGTGGAACAGTGACTGAGGGGGAGCCGGCTAATGGTTGACAAAGGGCAAAAGAAAGGGAGGAGATTTATGTGGCTTGGTATGAGACTGAGCAATCCGAGGAAAATGAAGAAATGAAGACGGAAAAGAGTCTGGCGTGAATATCAGGGAAGCTTCTTGCTTCGGGAGATTTATTAGACAGATGAGCAAATCTTCTAAATGAAGCTCCATCCTCACGCAAGGAAGAGAAGAGTGGGCCTACATAAATGTGCCATGGCTGTTTTTCTCCATCACTGTGGGACCAGTTGTGTTATCTAGCTCACAGCATCCTTAAAAGTGTCCTTAAAAGTCAGAATCAACCTTTTCCCTAGATAACCACAGGACGCTGGGAAGGTTTTAAAGGGCATGGAGAAATGGAAGGATGTTTCAAAACCCCACGAGTGCTCTGCCAGCATATAAAGCTTTTCAGTCAACTGCTCTGGTTCAGAGTGACTCCATCAAGTAGAACAGGGACCTCCCACCTGCTACAGACACCCCCTGTCCCAGGGGCTACTGAGTCCCTTCATGAGCTTCTGTTGTGAGCTCCTATCTCGCCACCTCTTCTGCCTCACGGCTTCCACGCTGCTATTGAGAGCCAAGATACCCAAGAACCTCCCTCAAAGGCACGCAGACAAAATGTGGTAGCAAAACCATTTTACCCACAAAGAGTGTAAGAGGTAAGAGAACTTCCATCTTCAACACGAAGTGACCATTGCCATCTTGAGTCAGGGGTGCTGTGATTCTCACAGCCCACTTACTATTCCTTGTAGAAGGAGGGCATGATGGTTAATGTTATCAGCTTGACAAGACCTAACCTTGGGTATGTGCCTGAGGGGTTATCTAGATCAAATGTAGAAAGTATCATTACATGGGCTGGGGTCCTAGACGGGATAGGAAGGAGACAGAGGTGAGCCACAGAGTTCTTCATTGTCTGACTCTGACTGCAGACACTGTGTGACCAAGTGCTTTCGGCTCCTGATGCTGTCACTTCCTCCCCACAGTGTACTGCATCCCTTCAAGCTTCCTCCCTTAAGCTGTTTTCCTTTAGGTATTTTGTCACAGCAATAAAGCTGCTGGTGGGCCCATCAGAGCCTCATCTGAGATGTCAGCCACCATTCCCTATACCTTCCCCTACTGCACATGGGCTCAATACAAAGAAGAAGGTTGACAAGGTTGGGACTCCTGTGATGGTATCTGCCTTCATCGCCTGTTCTCCTGTAAGTAACCCCATCCTGAAATGCTTCCATCAGCAACCTGGTCAACATATTAGTACATCAAATTGGAATTGGATGAAATCTTTGCTTTGGTCTGCCACATTCTTTCTGGCTCAAACAGGTGCTTTCTGTTCATTGTCCCAGAAAAAGTCATGGAAAACGACAAGAAGAAGAACTGTCTTCTTTCCTATCCTCTTACACAATTTGTGTGACTTCCTGAGGACAGTCATGGAAAAAGCAAGCAAGTAGGCAGATTTTAGTAGCAGCATAAGAGTTTAAGAGATCTCCCTAACAGTCGCCTGCCTTCCTTGCTCTTCTCTCCTCCTCTTCCCTCTTACTCCATGAGATCACACCCCCTAATAGGACCATAGCAAGAAAGCCTTCACTTCCGGTTCTGCTAAGGAAACCTAGGCTATGAAAGGACCAAATAAATGAGGAAAGAGTCACTTTCTCTTTGGGCTGGACACAGAGACCAGACATGTGTTGATGGCTATTCAGTGGTGTCTCCTTCCCAGGGCAAGTGCCCTGACTGTCCACCCTCAATCTTTACATTCCGATGGCCCTTTGTAGGTTTCATCTGTCATTTTCAAGTTTCCACTGGTATTCTCTCCTGGCAATCTGGAGCTCTTAGCCCCCGCCATGTTGATATTTCCTACCCTGCCCCTTGTAGAAGCTGAGATGCAACACAAATGGCAATGGGAGACCAGATGCTCATCCCCTGAGAGACCGTGCCCAGTATGTAGCCTTTCTTACCAGCTGCAGCCTCCCTTCCTCTATTCCCTTTGATCCTATTTTCTGTGTTGCAGACATCGCACTTCCCATCAAGCACTGCATTCAGAACCGAAAACCGTGCTACAAAAGGCAATTAGGAAGAAACTGTAATCTACGTTACTCATGAGTGCTGAGAAATTTTTAAAGTTTGTTTGTTTTCCCTCTGTGTTTTGTTTTGAGTGTATTTTAAGTTCGGCTGCTTTTAAACATATCTCCCACCCCCCATACAAAATTCTTTAGTAACCCATTATGGGTTAGTGAATTCCCAAACCGTTCAAAAATACTTTAAAGTTCTTTTGGGACATAGCCAGATACTTAATATTGTATTACATTTTATAGTTGTCACTTAATCAAGCTATTTAATATTATAGTACATTTTAAAACTGTCACTTAATCACATTTTCTTGACCCTTTTATGGGAATTAAAGATCACTGTAGATAAAAAATGGCATGCTTTAGTTTAAATAGATTCAGTATGTCCAGTTTGACAGTTACTTCTGCGACATTAAAAGAATTTTCTGTGATTAATGTGACCCACACACGTTAAATGGTGTAATGTTCCCTTTCTCCAGCCATTAGCGGAAGCAGCATCAGACAGAAGGAGCCAGAATGTGGCCGACTGTATGTAAAGCCTGGCGATGGGGTATGCAGGGAAAGGAAATCTAAAGATAATGTAGGGCCAGGCCAGCTAAGATAAGAGGGAGATTTCCCCTGATTTAATATTTGCTTTCCCTGGGTATCTGAAGAGTGAAGGAAAGGAACAGAAAGGTTAGACCTCGGTAATGGAGTAGGTGCCTGTCCAGCAGCATCACACTCTGTGGGGACCGCTCTCTGCAAGGGGAGGGGCTGCATCTTGGGCAAGCAAGTGCAGTTATTTGGTGCTTATTATAAATGATTGATGAGCATTGCTTCTAAATTTAGAAAAGCTCTCTAAATGGACATTTACTCACAAGAAAAAAAAAAAGGCTTCCCTGAAAGGTTGGTCCCTGGAAGGGCTTTGTTTATGGTGCTGCCATAGCTCTGGGCAATTAATCCAGAATTGCGTCACTGGAAGATTTTATATTCTTAAGTGTTCACTCATGTAGTTAAAGTAAATTATGTCCTTCTCCAAACATGATTCAAAGAATGATTCTGGGTTTAAAAAAATCTTGGTCCCTAAATCCTACTTGTTTGTTTAATTAATCTGAAAATAACTGTTCCTCCCGCCTCTTAATCAGGGATCAGATCCGCTTTGTGTTAGCAGCTGTGAGTGAAAGCTCATCCCAGTGTGTTTTTCTTGATTGTTTAATAAGAGATGAATAATACCCTATTTAATCCATCAAGTAGGACATTACAATAACATTGATCTTTTGTTTGACAGCAAATTTGTTTGATAACAGAATGGGATATAATGTAACCAAATCAGTGTCAGAAATGCATTTTAGAGGATCCAATTAAAAACATTTGCACACATGCCAGGCACTGAGCAGTGGGCAGAGAAACCAGGCATAGCAAGAGACACAGGGGACAAGAGCAGGAAGGGAAAAACCAAGCTTTGCAAAGCACCCCAACCTTAGCCTGAACATGCAAGGGCTTCAAATGGACTCCATGCCCTAGGAATGTGGCCATTTGGGCTGGTGAGGTCAATCTCCTCTCAGGTCAGAATGGACAGCCCAGTGACCCTTGGATGGAAGCCTATTGTGTTCTTCCTTTGTTGGTTCAAACGCTGTGATTCTTGGGGTCAGCAATGCCAGATCCTGCTGTCACTTACCCCTCTACCCTTCCCCTCTGGCTACAGCATAACAAGAAGATGCTATTGTTCATATCCCAGCATCCTTGTCCTCTCCCCAAACCTGTGGACGAGACCTTTTCTTTTTATCATCTCTGGGGAGGAACAGGAACTGTTTCAGAGGGTTTTATAAGACTGGATTCTAATGGAGTTTGTGGAAGAGGACACGTGTCAGCCCTGATATGTGTTTGTACAATTTTGCACATGTCTTACCACTACCCTTTCCTCTCTTCCCTTTCATTTCCCTCTTTCAGTGGTGTAACAAAGCAAAAGGGTTGCAAAGAGAGGGAAAGAATATGTAGTCACAAACCAAATAATTTTCACAATGCTCTGTTTTGAGTAATATATCTGGTCCCAAAAGTTGGCTTGGCTATTTCATATAAAACTGTTCATAACATCATACACACACACACACACATACACACACACACACACACACACACACACCACATAAATCTTGTAAAAAGAATTGCTGAGATCAACCAGTTGTATGCAAAGTAGGGCAATTGCTTAAATAAATTGATCTTTCTTTGTCCAAAATGATTTATGTGCAGGCACCGCTGTGCTCGGTGTGTCATCCCTCTCGGAGAGAAAGCGGGAGAGCAGAAGGCCACGAGCAGCTCAGGGCACTGCAGATTCTCTTCCTGTCATGCTGGTGGTGGGAGTGTATTTGAACAGACCCTAAGATAGCAAATCAATGTTGGAGACCCCTGAGTTCCGAAGGAGCAATCTAACAGGTTTACACACTCCGCAAATGCCTTCTTTGGATGAATGCAAGAGGAGAATAAAATCACAAAAGCCAGTTCAATCTTCTGATGGGGAATACAAAGCAAAGCATTTGACATTACCAAATTTCTCCAATCAGTGTACATGCTGTCTTGCCAAAGGTTCTCTCTCAAACTGGAGGATTATTGTTAGCGCTTGTGGCCATTTGTGTCAGTTATGGTGTTGCACACTTGATCTTAGCATTTGGTAGAAAGAGGCAGTAGGACCTCTGTGAGTTCGAAGTCAGCCTAGCCTTCATAGTAGACATCAATGCTGCTAAGGCTACATAGAGAGACCCTGTCTAAAATAATTTTTTTGAAAGTTTAAAGCCATATGTGGGGGAAGGGAAACATGGATTGTCTTGGCACTCACACAGAGGGGAAATAAATAGGGTGGCCGCCCAGGTCGGTGAAGAGGGTGTCTTTGTCTTCATCCCCTTCTAGTTCTTACCTGCCAACCTCCTCAATCTCCTCCAACTTCTGTTATCACAATTCATCCATGGCTTCACATTTGCTATCTTTTAAGAAATTGTTATTATTCTTTTGTTCTCTGATTAATGTCCTTTGTATTAATGAATCTTTTGTGGTTTCTCACCAAACCTTGCAGCAGATTCTTTTGTGACTTGTTTTTCTACCTGATAGGTCTTTTCTTGAAAATGCATGAGAATTATCAACACTTCTGTCTTTTCTGGCAGGGCACCACAGGCCTTAAAGCATTCTATTACATTCCTGATCTGAAATGGCTTTCTTTTGACCCAGAAGTATTGGCAAATTACAGACCCCAAGTCAATCTTTTATGGAGGTCTGAGAGCAAGTGGTAGTCTTTCAAGTGCTTAACCATGGAGTCATAATCTCTATGACAAATAGCCTTTTGCTTTGCAGTTATGGCTAGTTTACTATGCATTTGACTAAGTAAGGGCCCCTTAAAAGTGGCCAGGGACTTTGTCTCAAGCCCCCTCCCGGGTGTTATATCACTCCGTTTTACTGGTCTTGTTAGAGGGACAGGATTAGCTCTACAGATCACCCCAGCTTCCTGACCAGCTGCCAAGCAGTAAAGCATAGGAACTGGGGTGGTCGATCCAAAGGCATCAGCTTGTCACTCTTGATGATCATTCATCTGCAACAGAAATAGCCCATGGTGCCTTAGATCGATGTGGGGACCACCGCTCTTCAACATTATTGCCACTAATTATTAAGATGAATGCGGTGATTAATGGGAGCTATGCTTTTTCACTCTATGCAAATGGTGAGCTCATGCATATACATGGTGGCGGGGGCTTGCTAACCTGGTGCCCGGAACATTGCTGCTCAGCCCCCTTATTCAGCTGTCACTGTGACCCAGGTGCAACAACTTACAGTGATTTAAAAAGAAATGCTAAAAATGAATTGTTGATCAGCAGCCTCAGGCAGCTTTTTGGAAATTCCCTTCTACGAGGGCTGTGCTTTGATTAGGGAGAGCTCAATCAAGGCAATAACCAGGGTTATTAAGGATGCTGCATTAGCTTGTGGTCCTTTGAGCTAGTGCTTTCTGAAGGAAAGTGCTGGCGAGGAACAAGAAGAGGCAACTTCTGCTGTGATGACGTGAATAAACAAAGCTAACCATTGGTACTTACCTCAGAAAATGAGGGGGCTCCATTAAATACCAGCAGGCCCCTTTGAATTCGTTTCTTTTGTTGTTATTGTTGCTATAACAAAATACCTGACCACGGCACCTTAAGAGATGAGGGTTGATTTTGGCTCACAGTTTGGAAGTACATGGCAGGGAAGTCGCGACAAGAGCAGCTGTAGCTGTGGCAGTCAAGACACAAGGCAGTGGGTCAGATTGCACTTACAGTTAGGAAGCAGAGGGAGGGATGCACGCCTGGGCTTTGCTCACTCTTTTGTACTTGGTCTGCTGCCAGCTTGAGATGCAGCCTGTTCCCTTCTATGACTTCGGTAGACAAATCTGACCAACATCTCTATGCAGTTGTTTTCCAACAGGAATCTCCTTCAATGGCAGTTGGGTCTGTCTCCCTTCAAATGCATTGCATTTTGATAAGCCAGATCCTTTAATGGGTGGGGTCTTACTTCAAGTAAATGTTCATATTGCCCCACTGCAGTATGTCCCACTTCTTAAATGACACCGGTCTCTTTTTTTAAACAATTACAGCTGCTTTGTCTTGTCAGCAACTTTATCTACTTGTCTTTGTATGTGTGTGTAATGTGTGTTCATGCATATAATGTGTGTGCATGTTCGTATGTGAGAGTGTGGCACGTGCCATAGCGTGTGTGTGTGTGTGTGTGTGTGTGTGTGTGTGTGTGTGTGTGTGAAGGCCAGAGAACATCCTCAGTACCAACCCTTACTTTATTCCTCATTTAACAGTCTCTTGTTTGCTACAGCACATGCCAGGCTGTCTGGCCCAGGACCTTTTAGGGACTCTGCTGTCTCTACCTCTCATCTCTCATGAGGCCATTGTATTTAGTGTGTCCTGAGGACCCCACATAGGCCTTCCCACTTGTGTATCAAGTGCTCCACTCACTGCGCCATCTTCCCAGCATCCATGTCAGAAATTGTAGACTCACTTTGTATCTTTGTTCATGAAACCTCACTGTTTTTTCATGTCTGCCTGTTCTCTCTCTCCCTCTCCCTTCAAACCTGAATAAAGCAGTGAGTTGCAGCCATAACACAATGTGAATGCTCTGCTACCTCAGAAATTCCTCTGTCGAACAAATTAGCCCACAGCCTTTGAATTTGGCCCCACTGAAATTCTCAGTACCTGGGCAGAATGCAGCCACATTCCTTCAAGTACAATTTCTAACGGAGTCCTTGTTCTCCTCTGAAGCCTCATAAGCCCCCCTCCACTGTCCACATTTTTTGTAGTCTCTAGTGTTCTTAGCTCTTACTGGGACAGCCCTGTAGGCTGTGTTCACAGCATTCTGGGGCATCTCCAGCTTGCAGCTCCAAACTTCCTCCCTCAAACCGATCCCAGAATCATAAAAACAAGTGGTGCAGAATGACCAAGACCCGCTCCAGGGCACCAACTTCCTGTATTAGTTGTCATCTCATTGCTGGGACAAAACACCTGGCCAAAGCATCTTAAAAGAAGAAAGGTGTCATTTTGGTTCCAAGGCATGGAAAACATGATGTTTTATGTTTGAGTGAGGCAGCTGTAAGGAAACAGAGGGATATACATACGGGTTTGTAGATGGCAGTTTCTGTCCTGCTCAGTCCTGCAGCTGTTCAGTCCCAAATAAACACACAGAGGCTTATATTCATTATCAAATGTTTGACCCAAGACTCAGGCTTATTACTAACAAACTTTTACAACTTAAATTATCTATGTTTAGCCAGATGATTTGGTACCTTTTCTCAGTAAAGCATCCTCCTCTTGCTTCCTCTGCATCTGGCTGGTGACTGTGTCTCTACCTTTCCTCCTCTCAGCATTTTCCTAGTCTGGTAGTCCCGCCTATACTTCCTGCCTGGCTACTGGCCAGCCAGCATTTTATTGAACCAATACAAGTAGCAAATCTTTACAGTGAGCAAGAGCATTATCCCACATCACTGGTCCTCTACTCACTTTCTCATTATTCTTACTCCTACTGGTAACCCAGTCTGTGAACAGTGCCAACTACAGTGAGGTGAGATCAAGTGTCAGTTAATGCTAAAAACACCCTTACACTCTGAGTGCTTTCCCTAGATATTTCTTAGTCCTTTCAAGTCAATCAAGATTAACTGTCAGACTATCCTAACCTTAAAATGATAGGATCCTTGGTAGTCACCTGGTGAGTGGGTTGTGAGCATGTCTTCTACACAAAAATAATTCTTTCTGTCACAGAAATCCTTCATGCAGCATAACTTTATTATCTTTCACATTTTGCAAGCATAAATATTCACTCACTTAAAAATATTTTATAAGTATAATACAAAAATATCCCTTCTTTCTCACATGATCAAAGTATATCCCACTAACTTGTGTGTCTAAGATGTAAGCTAAGTAACATTAATCTCCTTTATAAACTCAGTGCCTATCACATAGTTGGGAATTAATAGATATTTGCTAAATGATTAAGTTACAGATTAGAAGACAAATACAGAAGCTGTGGATCTTAAGTTTTTTGGGTTTTTTTTTTGTTGATGTTGTTTGTTTTTTGTGGGTTTTTGTTTTTGTTCTTTTAGTTTTTTGAGACAGGGGTTCTCCGTATTGCTTTGGAGCCTGTCCTGAAACTAGCTCTTGTAGACCAGGCTGGCCTTGAATTCACAGAGATCCGCCTACCTCTGCCTTCTGAGTGCTGGGATTAAAGGCGAGCTCCACCAGTGCCTGGAAGAAGCTGTGGATCTTGGAGAAGAATATACAATCACCAGCTTATTATACCATCATACTCTCTAAATGTTTCTTCTTATACTCACAGATAAGTGTAATTCTCATCCCTCATCAAGGAAACTTCTCTTTGCAATAGAAGCAGACCATTACAGAAAACAAATCAAAATGCAGAGCTGAGGATACCTGTCCCAATGGATACATCTAGAAAACAACTCCTGCACCTAAGGCTCAGGGAACTTTGAGGAAGAAGGGTCAGAAAGATTGTAAAAGGGGGTTTGCTGTGAGAGTGTGGCTCCTAGTAATGTCAGAAGTCTCACCAACAAGACTGCCCAAACACTAGCTGAACAAGGACAGTAGCATCCAGTCACAGTGGATGGGGGAAAGCCCAGGAGGCCTCAGCCCTACACAAAGAACTATAAATAATGAAGCAAGTTTGAGACTGGAAAAAATAGTGCTCCCCTCGACAGGGCACACAATTAGTTCTCTAATACCAAATGCTCAACCCCGAAAGCATATATACATACAAGCAACATTACACAGACCAAGAAGGTTATATTTAGGAATATATATGAATATAAATATATGCATAAAACAATTATTAAAAAGAGATCACTATTAAAAAAGCGAACAAGAAGGGGTATGGGAGGGAGGGGAGGAAAGGGGAAAATGATGTAATTATTTTATAATCTCAAAAAGTAAAAGAAGAATTTTTTTTAAAAAAAAGAAAAATACACAAAGAATATAAGACCCAGCCTCTGCTCTGAGTAAAGTCCCTTACAATGTATGTGAAGCCAAAATTACACCCATCAGAGCAGCCAAGAGGTCACCCAAATGTCACCATGAAGTAAATATGTCCAGGTGGTAGCGACCATTGAACAATGCTGACTAAGCAAAGGGGTTTTAGGAACAGGAAACAGTAAAGGACTTCAGGGCATGAATGGGAAGTTTGGGATATACTGTCTAGAGCTGAAAGGGAACTTGCATGCATGACTTCTAATTTTCATATTTTCTACCAAACAGATCCATTCTCAACCTGTTCCCTGCTGTTGTGGATGAGTACACACTGGATAATCTATGAAGCTTGGGGTTGTATTCATTTTAGGATTCTGGAAGCTATGCTGGCACATTGCTCAGGATGGTAAGGGACTACTCCAGCTCATCATAACATGACAGAAAATACCAATAGCAAGACAGAGCAAGTGTGTCAGAGAGAGCTCCCTCCCTCCATCACCACCCTTTAATCCCTGACTTAATCCACCCATGAGGGTAGAGCTCCTCAGGACCTAATTTTCTTCCCAAATGGTCTACATCCTAATACCATTACCAAGTGAATTTGGAGATTACATTCCCAGCACAACAAATTGGGGAGTATTCACTTATGTTAGCTACTTTTCTTACCAGTATAATCAAATACCTGACAGGAGGAAGGCTCTATTCTGTTCCTACTTTCAGGGGCTATCAGTCTGTCATAGCAGGGAAGGCATAGTGGCAGGAGCAGTCCAGGCCTTTCTGAAAAGGCTATATGGCAGCTTGTTGACATCTTGACCAAATGTTCCACCAGGAATCAGAAGTGGTTCTTTGAAGAAGCTAGGTTCTGTACCTTGGCCACGTGACCCCAAGAGTCTACAATCTCCCCAAAACAATAACCATCTGGAAATAGTAAACATGAACACATGAACCTGTGGAGAATATTTCACATACAGACAATAGCATTATTAAAACCAGAAGTGCATGTAATCCCTTCCTAAAGACATTACATAGGGAAATCATATTCTTTGTTTAATACACATTCCTGCCTAAGACTTAGTCATTCCATCTACCCAGAGCACTCCCTTGAAGCAGACTGCCTCTACATGGGTTGTGAGCATACATTTTCCTGTTGTCTGACAGCATCTGAAAGCCCAGTATAACAAGTGATCAATTTGTCCACTTGAGACTGGTTGCTCTAATCCCTGTGGCCAATGGCCTGGTCAACATCACTCTCCCCAGTAGACTCTCTGGAGAACTGAGTCACCTAAGAAGGCATTTTTATTTCCTTCTGCTACTCCAGAATTTCTGGATTCCCAACTGTGATCCTGGGCTCTGGGAATATTGTCATTTGCCTTTGAAGGAATACTAAAGTTCAAGGTTAGGTGGCAATATTCAAGAGGCAGTGGGAGTCATACAATCATGTCCAATCTGAAGCCTGCCTCAGCCGTCTGGCCTGTGGAGAAGCCTTCAGTATTCTCACCAGTCAGATAGAAAATAACTATGTAGATTTTCTAGAGTTCCTCTGAGGAAGAAGACAAAGTAGATAAAGTCCTTGACACATGGATCTTCAGATGAATGAAAGATAAATAGAGCCTTTTGTTTGCAGTGGCCTAGCTTAAGGAATGCCGGTGATGTTTCAGTCATCATCCATCATCCTTAAAGGTCCAAAACTACACGGTTTCCCTGCAGGCCAGGCAGGATCCTCCATTTTTGTGGTTACCACAGTCACTGTTTTGATGTTTTTTTCTTTTCTATTCTTTTTTCATTTTATCAACACTTAGTACTGAGTTGGGGTTTCTGTGTGGACAACCTGAGAAGATCAGTACAAACACTACTGGACCACACTGAAAACCTGAATTCAAATGATAGCATCACCCACTGCCTCTGCCCTTTCGTGCACCATTTACCTTCTACTGCCTGGATCCCAGGAAAGACTGTCTAACCCACCCTGCCTGTGGGGGTGACTTGTTAGAACACTGGAGCCTATTGTTAGTTGAATAGGGCATTGGTGATCATTCACTGTCAGAGATGCTGTGATGGACAAAATGGATGTTGGCTGGATTTCACGGTCAGCTCCAGTCCCTGTAGACACCTTGCCTCTCAATGGACATGGCAGTTCCATTATTACTCTAGGCGGTGCAAACAGGAGGCCCACCCCAACTCCATTGTCTACATACATTAGGATGCATTTTCCATTACTTAAAGGTAGCTTTTAAGAAGTGTTTGTGGATATGATGGATGCCTCTCAAAGGACCAGCCTGCATTCTTACTGCAGGCAACCCCCCTGCTGGCCACATCTGCATTTGTCATGAGAAATCCTGTTTCCTGAAGTCAGTCTCTCCAGCTCACTCAATTCCTGATACAGTCAACACTTCCCCAAGACCAGGTCTCCCAGGACTTTACTCAAGGGTTCAGCTAAGTCTTCCCAGCCTTGGATGGCTCCACTCCTGGTAGCCTGGCTTAACTATCTTGCTAAACCTGGTTTCCCCAAGTGATGTTTGACAAGTGTCTGCTCTATAATGGTTTCCGGAGCAAGGCACGGAAAAATAATTTTCTTTTTTTTTTTTTTCCTTCTTCACAAAAGCATTAGAGCAATGAAGCCCAAACCTTAGATGTGCAACTGCTCCCATAGCAATCACAGAAAGTTGCAATGGAGGGCACCATAAAGACTTCCAGTCTATAACCTCAGTCCATTGAGAGAGGCTCTGAGACAGAGAGCCTTAACAAGGTCCCTGCTGGTCAATGGTGCAGCCATGCTGGTCAATGGTGCAGCCATGAGGATGACTGAGTCAGCCAATCCTTCCTTGTCCCTTCTCCTCTCAAGCAGGGCCTCTCCAAGTTGGGAAAAACCAACCCGGGTCCAACCAGCCATCCTTCCCTTCTTCTTTTTATTTTTATTGGGGAGAGGGGCAGAGAACTTGGAATATATTAATTAAAAAAAATACCACAGTAAGTTTATAAAACTTTCCCGCATTCAAATTTAAACTGTGTTCTTCACAAAATAATTATGGTTTGTTTGACTTTATTTTTGTTTTTATTGAGGTTTAACATACTCCCGGCAGAACCTTACAGCTACCCATTTATTTATTTGTTTGTTTATTTTTCAGTTCTTTGGTGTAGTTCTGTATGGTGTGATTCCAGTGAGTACTAGCTTCTAACCCTGAACGCTGGGGATGGAAAGCCAGTGAAATGCTGGCCCTGCCTCACCTCCTTCTAGCACTCTAGGATGGACTGACTTTAACTACACCTCGGCTTTCGATCTGGACAGAGGAGGATAAAGAGGCATAAAAGAAGATGAAAATGAAGGGAGCAGAAAATAAGAACAAAGCACAAGACAAAGACAAGAAGAAGCAGCAGCTACTTGTCGTGTTGTGATTCTCGTTCACTTCAAACAATGACTTTCAATCACTAATGAAGATGGGAGAAGAACAGTGAAAAATGTGCAGCCCACAAAACAATGCCTGTGGTAGAATTCAAGCTGCATGAACTACAAGGCAGAGCCTGGATGCAGCCCACAGCTGGTGAATGCTAGACAGAGAATTCAGTCAGGGCTGGAATCTCCAGCTCTCCGTTTAAACCTAGAGACAATCATTAATGATGTGGACACCTTTTTTTTATGAATGGGTCATATAGCTCATTGTATTTTGATAGATAATTAATTATTGGATCAGAAGTAAAACGAACCAGCAAGTGCATTGCATAGTTCAGTGTATTTTCCTTTTCAACACAGGTTATTTTCCAAAGGCGGTCTTACTGTACTATAGAAAACCACAGAAACACCCAGAAGGCCAAGAGAAATACCCAGCAGCAGACCTAGCAGCAGAGTACCACAGTCACATCATAGCATGCATTGTTCCCATTGTTCTGTATTTAAAGATACCCATGTTTGCTTGGATGGTAAATGATAGAGGAGGTGGGAAGACATGAGGAGACATGGAGGGGGTCTTTCTTTCTAGAGAAGGTTAAATGGCGAACAGGATTAGTGGCCAAGCAAGCCAGCTTTGCTGTAACAGAGACTGCAGATCAATGGATGGAATGTTTTTATGATTGGCAGGAAAGATGTAGCACATAGAGCTCCGATAAGTAGGAGCTAATGAGAGATGAACACATACAAGTAAACATGAGGACCCAACCAAAACATGCAAGGAGTAGGAATGCAATAAGAGGTAGAAATTGCAATAATAAGCAAAACTATGTGGAAGAGATCTCAAAAGTGCCTACCATCTTGGAGGACATCTCTCTCTTGCCTGAAACATCATCAAGACCACCTGATCTGCCCCTTTTGGGATACATCTGAGCCCAGTGCTCCATATAGCATTCTGTAGTTGCAACAGAGAATTTTTCCTCCAATGTAGTTTATGTATTCCTTCAATATATATTCATGACATAATATTAAAAATAAAATGACTTTTCTGCCACTAAGTCTCCCCAGTAAAGGAGTTGATCTCCAATACCTCTTCTGAGTCTAAATTTGGTGTCTTTGAAATTCTAGTGCTTGTTCTGTTCTGCAAAAATCAGAGGCTGGAGCAGGGGAGTTTGTTAACTGCATAAATATTAAAATGACATTGGGGCTCCCGCATGTCAGCCACATAAACAGAACTTCTCAGAATTAGGCAAAGCACATATTACATGTCTGCACAGATGTTCAAGAATATGTAAGCTGCTTTATTTATAGAAGCTAAGGGAAAATTATTTGAGAAATTGTTTCTTTTGCCTGCCCTTTTCATAACTTTTCACAACCCTCTCAAACTGCAAGTGCAGGTCCATTTACCCCCAAATACAGAGTTTCTCTTGACACTTCCTTCCTGCTGAAAAATGACAAAGGTGTCCCCACCTCATTTTTTTTTCACAACCACTTTGCACTCAAGGAAGTAAAAACGTTTCTTTCCTTAACTGAGGGAATTGTTAAATTATGAAAAAGAATAGTTCATTTCTCCCTAATTTCTGAAAATGTATTATGGAAATCCTAGAGGTGTTTGGGATACCCAGGAAAAGTGTCTCAATTTTGCGTTCAGGTAAGATGTGTAGAGCACAGGGAGCCTGCATGCCACAGAAAGAGTGAGTGCATCCATGGGCATTGAGTTTTGTGCCTGCTCTTCAAGCTTGTATTGTTGAGGACCTCCAAGTCTCCTTATTTCCTCTTGACTGGCTTTTTCCTGCTTTTCATATTCTGGTTCAACAAACTTTTTTCATATAACTACTAGAGGCAGCAATTACTTGTATGGAATTGTCATTTTAGACCTATCAAATGATCTTTCTTCTTTTCTCTCTTTCTTTCTTTCTTCCTTTTATTTTTTACTCCTTCCTTTCGAACAGAATCTCAGAGTGCATACCAGGGTGGCCTTGAACTCACAATCCCCATGCCCCAGTTTCCTAGTGTTAGAATTACTGATATGCAGCATCATACACTGCTCTACCCTCCTTTCAGTATAGAATCTAGGCTTTTTACTATGATGGGCAGCTCTGTTTGGAAATTAAAACTTAGAAACAACCAAAGGGAGGCTTTTAGATGGCCTGTGTTTGTGTTTACTCTCAATAGAGAACTAGAAATGAGTACACAATTGTCCCCATAATAGATGATGGGTTCTCCACAGAAATAGTCATCCTTAGTCAGTCACTAAAAAGTCTACAAAAATAGATATGCTTCTGAGAGACCATTTCCTAAGTTCCTTCAAATTGTATCATAAACAGTATCTTGTTAAAGCCAATCCCCCAATGGAAAAAAGGGACTAAGAGACTTCATGGGAAAATCAAACAGTAATTTTTTAGTTTTTATTGCTCATGAATAAATGATGTCTCAAGTCTCTGGATGCTCAGACCAGCCATGGACCAAAAAGATCAAAGCTGACGCTTGGCCAACAGTGATTGTAAAAGTATTGAAACTCTTCCTAGTTGTTTAGTGATGGGCAGCTGCTGCCTTAAACCTGCTACTCTCACCTTGCATGGCAGGAGCTTCCTGACCCTGTGCTATGCCTGGCATCTTTTAATACTACCTCTGAGTAAGATAGGGGTGGGTCCCACATCCTGACTCTAATTCTAGAGTGTCTAACATCCTTTAAAAGGTTTTATTTATAGATATGGGTGTTTTGCATATGTGTATGATCACCACATACATGCCTGGTGCCCTCCAAGCACAGAAGAGAGTGCTGGATCACCTAGAGCTGAGGTTACCATGTGGGTGCTGGGAACTGGATCCTGAACCCAGGTCCTCTGCAAGAACAAGTACACTTCACAACTGAGCCTTGGCTCCAGCTCCTTCTTTTAGTGATTTGCATCACCTAAAACTTAGCATCTTCCAGCAGCAGGGGAGCTGCTGGTGCATTTACAGGCAGAGCCAGACTCAGAAGTTTTGAAGTTTTGAAGTGAGCTTATTATTTGTCTACAGTGCTTTGGGAGCAGAAAGGACTTTGGAGGTCCTCCCCCTACTGCAGCTTCTAAGGGCTAAACATCCTCCTGATTGCCCTGAGCTGTGAAGTCCTTCTTGAAACTTCCCTGGGACGTAAAGGCAGAGAGTGCATCCTAGTGTTTGGCTGTCTAATGACTCAAGGCAGGTAGAGGTGAATTGTACAATTATTTGTATTTTCTTTCCCATCCTTACAACATAGTTATGACACACACATAAGCACAGACAGATGAGGACTCATTCCATGATGATCCTGGGACAGGAAGCTGGCTATTTATTATAACTATGAACGTAACACTGATTTGCACCCCATAGACATAATAGAAGAGACAGAGGCAGAATTGGAAGGAAGATGAACGCCAGCCTAGGCTAGATAAAGGAGTATCAGCAGAAAGGAGATAAGAGAGCAGAAACATTTATTACCCAATCAGTCAACAAATGCTTGAGCAATTTTTTAAAACAAGATCTGTTCCCTTAACTAGATAACATTGGGAAGAATAAAAAATAAATAAATCAACAATCTAAGTAACTTTGTATCCTCTAAAGTTCTGAGTGTAGACCTAGTAAATTAAGCTAAAAACATGATTAAGAGTGATCCAGGAAGCCAGTCACACCTTTAATCCAAGAATTCAGGAGAGGGAGACACAGGCAGCCAGATCTCTGTGAGTTCCAGGCCAACCTGGTCTACAGAGTGAGTTCCAGGACAGCCAAGAGTATTACATAGAGAAACCCTGTCTCAAACAAACAAACAAACAAAAAAAAACAAACAAACAAAACAAAACAAAAATCAAAGCAACAACAGCAAAAAACAGTGATCCAGGAAAATGAGGTGGGCGCATCTGACCCCAGTGCTACCTAGTGATAAAGTGAGACCACATAACAAGCTGAGGAAGGACCCTTTTAAGGAAAACAATAGAAGAGCAGACTCTGAGGCAGCTGTGAGTTCTAATACAAGTGAGTTCTACAAAGCATCGCAGTGTGGCTGAGCAGAGAGAGAAGGTGAAGACTGGGGAGATGAGGTCATAGAGTGAGGTAGGGGTTTGCTTCCAGCAGTGTGGCAGGTCAGCTGCTCTGGCATCCTCCTGCTACAGAACCCCCAGCACAGACTCAATTATGACATTTTTTCTTATGCACAGCTGAAATTGCATCACATGGGTGAAAAGCTGCCTGCTGAGCTGAAACCAGGGTGTTGAGCTCGTGGGGAAGCTGGGACTACCCTTCAGCAAATGCTGTTTGAAGTGTAAGGCTCTGGGGGTTAGTAGTCACGTGGGAGAACAGGAGACTTAGGTGGACACACACCAGATGGGAAGACAGGAAGCAACCAGACCTCAGGGAAATGACTGGCTAGAGAAATGGCCACAGTGAAAGTTACATTTCTCAATTACCATTCCAGTTTCAAGAACAGCCCAGCCCAAGTGCATGCTGTTCCACAGAAGGGAAACTCCACACTAAGAGAAGAAATTAGAATTTTGCACGCCTGTCCCACAAGATCCCGATGAAGGGAATACGGTTTCCTTGAAGGAATATACTTTCTATTTGGATTAACTTCAGTGAAATGGGAATTCTTGATTAAAAAGAGCTGAATTACTGAAGGAGACAAACCCCTAAAGGAAACACAAAAGAGAGAAAGCACACTGAGGCTTCTGGAAACTGTAAGTGAAGGAATTCCTGGGCTCAGAATATAAAATAACTGAATAAACTAAACAACTTAGATACAGGAAAGAAATATGAGCAGAGAACAGACATTTAAAATAATCAATTAAAAAATGGAGACTCTGGAAATAAAAAAAATCAACGCTGAAAACAATGGGTGGTTTTTGTTGACAAATGGCTGCAAAATTCAAACAGGCTCGAATAACGGAAGTCCACAATAGGAGAGAGGATTGTTTTACAATCAAAACGTCTAGGGAAAGACTATTTGTGGTACTTGATTTGATTATAAGGCTTGAAATGGTTTTAAAAACTGTTACAAAAGACTTTTGAAGAGTGAGTAAAAATATGAATTAGAATATTAAATTATTCTTAATGTTATTAATAGACATAAACAGTAAGGCATTATATATAATCAAGTATATGCACATGTATACAAATGCACACTCATCTACACAAAGACACAAATGCATACATACACATACATAGGCACATACACACAAAAACATAGACACACACACACACAAACACATAAACTCACACACAGATACATGCACACACTTGGAAGGGGTGATATATGGCAAGCCTTGAGAATCAAGCCAGAAGAAATCAAAGAGCCATGTTTCTCAGAAACATGTTCCATTTTCTATCTGGAACACAGGCAGTAGAGAACGAGGTGAAAATACAGCAGGTTTGCATGTTTTAACTGTCAGGACTTTATGTAAGAAGTATTTGCCAAATGTACTCTACTCCCAGTATGCTTGAATACTGACGTTAACTCCACAACACCAGCGAGCCTTCAAAATCATTAACTGTTTAGGTAAGTGTTCTAAGTCCCCTCTTATAGTCAACCATACTCAAAATATCACATTGTTAAGACTTGCCAGACATCAGTTTTCCCGATGCTGGGGAGAGAAACTCAGGGTATTTAGTTTTGACTCCTATCTTCTAGATGGGTTGAGTACTAGTGTTGTCAAGCAAGCACATCTCTGTACCCAAAACTATCCTGTTCTCTCTGCTCCATGTACTGTTCCTGTGTCACTGGGGTCTCTAACTCTTATGGCTCCTAGGAACACAGTTAGGAAAGCACTGATTTAGTGTTGCCACAGAGAGATCCCTAGAATCTCTGTGCTGGTATATCTTAGCTGACACACTTTCTGTGAGGTTTTCTTTAGAGGACTTTATAGAAAATGTGAATGGATGCTCAGAGCTCAAGCCCTTGTTCCTGATAAAGGGAAGGCACACCACCCAGATGAGCTGCCTTAAGGTAAAATGACTTAGTCCTGGTTCCCAACAAGGTCATTGTGTCTGTATCACACTCCTTCTACTTCTGTTCTCAAGTCTAAAATCCAAGGATTCTAATAGCATACCATTGAGGTAACAGGAAATAATAGCTTTATTGTCAAACCACATAGTGTTATGCCCAGTTCACAGGACCCCAAAAAGACCACCACCAAGGAGGCGACTCACCGAATACAAAAACAAAGGTTTCCTTTATTGGCAATCTGTAGCAAGGATTCTGCTCACTTGGGAGCAAGCAGATGGCTTACAGCTGGGGCTGGGGGGGGAGGCTTAAAGGGAAAGTCGACAAGACTGAAAGTCTTGAGATTACAAAGCTTCCATGGTTACATAGGATAAAACAATGACTGTATGTTTAGGCAGGATACAATTGAGCAGGATTTTGTAGGGGAAATAAGTTTGTTAATTATTTCCTGGGCCAGGGATTTTTACAACCACGACTTGATGGCTATCTGGTCTTCTTTAGGACAGAGAAATGTTGACACAGCTGGGGTGTGTTATCTGGTCTTAGACCTCTAGTCATGTACCCAGTCCTTTGTTAGGGCTTATCTGTCAGGCTGCCTTTTGTAGCTCAGAGGGGCTTGAAAGTTTTCTTTTTCCTATATAGGCTCTGTAGTCTAATTTTTTAGACTTTTATTATTTTTTTCAATTTCAATAGAAGTACTCTAAACGTGATCACATTCTAATTCAGTATAACAGCTTGAGTATGAGTTCAACCTTTTTTCACATTAGAAAGAAAATAAACGTTTGGGCTCACTCTTAGCCAAATACAGTCACATTTTTAGTAGCAACAATGGCATTTGCATTTATAACCTATGCACATGACATTGCTTCCTGTCTCCTCAATGCTGCTCATATCATTTGGAGGCACATAGAAGAAAACCAGAATTTATTTATTTTTAGTTGTTTATTTATGCTAGAGAACGAACCCAGGCATGCTTGCACAATCTGGGCAAACACTCTACTGCTAAGCTGTTTTCCTGGTCTTAAAGCCAGTCCTTTTTGACATGGGTAAACTCATTCTTTTGCTATCTCATTGGAACCAGTGCCTCTGAGAGAGACATAGTTAGGAAGCACCTCACCAGGTGAGAATCACAGCCCAACTGGAACACTTGCTCCAGCTCCACAGAAGCTAGCCATCCTGCTAAACTAAGCTGTAACAAGTCTGTGATATCTTCCGAGTCATGTAGCAACTTCTGAATCATGCTGTCTGATACACACACAGTGACGTCCTTGCTCAGTGTCTGGGATGGCGTGATATTGTGAAGGTGCTCCACCCAGTGTCTCTCAAGCTTTGCTTCAGGGGAGAGTCATTTGAGGAGAAACACTGTGTCAAAATGTCTGGACGTGGGTCCTAGATGTGAGACATTCAAAAGTTTCCCAGACGGATTCAGTGTGGAGCCAAACGAACACGTGTAACTTCAATTTTATCCCGTGTGATATCAACACAGACCACTGAGGTGACAGTGCATAAAGACACTCGTTTCCTGAAAATCCAGACATCAGCACAAGTCACAGTTTGCCTTCTGTTTGGGGCAAGAAAGTGAACGTATTGAATGTGATTGCCATAGACCAAGGTCGGAAATACTATGAAGAAACACGTCTTCGTTCATGAGAAATACTTGATTGTGAGAGGGTATTTGTATACTTGTTCACCCACTGCACCTCAATTTTGACTAATGTATGAATTTAGACTTCAAGGCCTGGCTGCTGAATGTGGTCTGAGGCCCTGCATCCCATTGTCACTGGGGAGCCCAGCACCCTGAGGTCACACTCAGAGCCTTTATAATTACCCCCAGCTGATTCTGGGTATCTTTGTTTGAGAGCCACTGTTTTAGCATACTATGGGGAGATGATGATGAGGACAAACAAAACTAGGCATTAAAATTGAACAGCTCAAGATATAGCTATTCTCTAAATTTACAAATCAGGTCTCTTTAAAAACACAATGTTTAGATTCTGCTTCTCAGAAAGATAACTTTGTTGTGGGTCCCTCATCTGCCTCCCTCCTGCTGCTAGCAAGACCCAGATTTCTTGTGGCAAGTTGGAGCGATCACACTGAGCCACTCGGTGGAAGCTGCTGTGCCAGTGTCTTGATGTTGTATGTTTCTCCTGGAACTTTGGTTTCCAGAACATTTGCATGGTCACAGTTTCTTTGTGGTGAAAATTTCATGTGCTCATTCAGCTGATTGCCCACCTGAAGGCTTTGCGCTGTGATGTCAGAACTGTCTCCATAGCAACTGACTACAACCTCATAAGCTGAGATTTAAAGTAAAACACATGCAACAAAGAACTGCTGTTTCCAGATCAGCTACATTCCCATGTCCATGTAAATACTTTAGCAAGCAGGAAAACATGAACAGTAAATACACACACACCACACACACACACACACAGGCACACACACTCGTTCATACATACATTCATGCACATACACATACAAACAGACACACATACATACACAAACATACCCACACACTGGGATAGGAAGAGAAAGAGCTTAAGATCATCATGATTCAGTTAGGTGTCTACTAAAATTCCAAGTGGTCTTTAATGCCTTGAGACACAAAAAGCTCCCACAATAACATGAAGACAATCAACTGTACTTGATGCACCATTGTATCAAACTCTCCATTTTCTTTCTCCAAGTTTGAACAATTATAGCATTTGAGCCCAAAGCAAATGTTAGAACAGATGATGCATACCAAATTCCCCAACAAACAAACAAAAAAAGGACTTGCACTAGTGACTTTTTATAGCATATCTAAATAGTGGTATGTTCTATGCAACTCAAACATCCTTAGATAACCACTACATGAAAAAGTGGGGATACCCAGATGAGTCATAGAAATACTCTCTTAAATGTCACTGTATATTACAATTTCATGGTTACAGCAACATTCAAGATCTAGAAACATAGCCAATATGATTTGTTCACATGCCAATTTAACATCAGTAAAATATTTAGGGTTTATTTACTTGCTTCCTCCTGTGTGTTCATGCATGTGTCTGTGTTGGTAGAGAGAATGGTGGTTATCAAAGAACAAGGTAAGTTCTATGAGCAATGAAAAATAGCAGAACTTTTGGACAGCTTTATGGAGAAGACCACGTTTGAGCTGAAATTTTATAATAACTAGGCACGTCGAGAACCCCCTACTATTGTTTTGGCAAATGGACATGTTGTCAAGCTGCCTTCTAAATATTTGTGCTTAGACCCATTGATCAGTGCTGCTGTTAACCTTGGTCAGAGACACTGCCTTTTGAAGTGGACAGTGACTAATGCAGAGACTCATAACAAGTCAAAGTGCTAAGAATGAGTGAGTCATGTGTGCTCAGCCCTGAAGGAAACACCCATATCGTCATCTCCAAGGTCTAGAAAACATCATGGAAGAGCAGCAGAAAGAGTGTGAGAGCTGAGGGGTGTGGTGGAGCACTATGAATTGCTGTCCACTGGCTCTGGCAGGACCATTACTCTTATGAACACACAGCAACAATGCTTACCTACACAAGGCCTACACAAATCACCCATCAAATTCTATAATGGAGTGTGTGGCAGGGGTGGGGGGTGCTCATGAGATCTCACTCCTAGCTTCAGTGTTGTAGTTAATGGCTACTGGGAGAGAGAAAGTAGTTTTTCTTCAGTGGTGTACTCACAGGTAAGTTGACTATGCTTCAATAAATAACTCCATGCCCTTGTTTATGCAAGCAACCCTAAATAAATTCTCTTACAACGTACACACAAAAATAAGAAAAGTAGGAGTAGGGTTTGTTGGGAAGAGGTAAAGTTTCATAGATGATGAGAGATGAAGAGAGAAAGAATGGGGTGACCATGATCAAAACACATTATATACATGCACAAAATTGTCAGATCACTGAGTTTTAATTTTTTAAATTAATTATTTTCATTGTTAAAACAGCATTTTTGGAACATTTGATACACAACAGGTATATCTTAGGCAGTCAACATAATTCTATCATTTGGTTCTCTGTGAAATGAGAACTGTTATCAGCTTTGTTTTTGGCTAGTGAGAATCCTACAGCTCTGAGAAGTTAATAGCTTCCCCATATTTGTAGTTAGGAAATGGGAAGAATGAGGTTTGTATTAGGCAGGGCTCTCTATGGCCCAGCTTCTTAAACATTAGGTCACAGCCTGAGATGAGTCATGTAACTAAAAGAAGGTATGAATAAATTGGTAATGGTAAAATGTTTTGAATGCACAATAATATAAAATTAATTCAAAATCAAACATGAAACAAATCCAAGCTATTTCTGGAAACACTCATCTGTGTTACATGATGTAACCTCACTGCAACCTTGGTTATGAACATGTAACATGTGCCCTTCGTATTGAGTACATTGGCATACCCACAAAGCCAGCAAGCATGGCATGAAAAAACTTAGATTCAAGTCTATTAGATCTTATGAACTACACTTAAGAAGACACAATGGTTAAACTATTTTTTAAAAAGGACTTCTAATGTTTCCATAACATCATTTATCAGCATCTATTAAATTAGCATATCTTCAGATTGTATTATATTAAAATGTTTGGTTTTAAAATTGTCATTTGAGTGGCTGAATTTCATTTAAAAATCATTAAATGAATTTTGGCTTGAGATTAGGACAGAGTTTCAATAACTTCTAAAATGTCCTTGAATATTCTTTTGCCTGCAATACCAGATATTCAGAAAAGATTTAATTCTTTATATAAAAGTGAGCCACACATGTATCTCATTAGTATGCAATTTGCTTCTACCTTTAATAAGTGGTATACAGCAACACGTTGTTTTAAAATAAATTTCTTTATGATTTATTGTCAGTAATGTTTGATTGGATATTTCATGTATGTATCATTAATATCCAGGGCTGCTTTAGCATATTCTAAATAAAAAAAAAATAAGTCAGAACAGTCTGTGGAATGATTCTGTTGGTGAAGTACTTGCCATGCAAGTATGAGTCTCAGAGTTCAAATCTCTGTACCCATCTAAAAGAAATGGTAGAAGCAGGGGCTAGAGATGGATGGGTTATTGAAGCTCACTGGCCAGCCATGCTAGTCAACTAGTGAGCTCCAGGTGGAGAGCAATAGAAAAGATATCAACCTCTGGCTTTGTCATGCATGTGCACACAAGTGCAGGTGTAGCCATACACATGCACTCATATATAACACACACATTCATAATCATGCATGCAATCAAAAGGGGAAGGACACAAGTGAGAGAAGTTGAAGATGCCCTGCTCCAGAGAACCAGGCAGGGGTGAGGTGAGGAGATAGAAACTAGATTGGTTTACAGGATGAGGATTCAGGTGATGACAGCAGTTCATCTACGTGCTAGATAAGCAGAGTACCAAGGGTAACAACTCAGTGCAAGAGCATGGCCAACTCAACCATCCCATTCAGGTACTGAGAGCCTAGACAGTCATCAGAACTGAGTTGACATCAGAAGACGTTGGAGTCCAACATTGATGGAGGATCACAGCAGCAATGACAAACACATTCAGAAACAAATGAAGGTAGGGTTACTCTATTAGTTACATTCTTATTGCTTGTTTTTGTTGTTTGTTTGTTTTTTTGTTCATAGTTTGAGGATATAGTATATCACTGTGGGGAAGATGTGAAAGCAGCAGATCGTATTATATCTGCAGTCATAAATTCCCATAATCAGTTCTGCTTGCCCTCAATGGTGCCACCCACATTCCAGGTGTGTTTTCCCTGCTGTGGAATAATTTTTGTCCACTGTAATTATGTATTACTCTCATTGAGCTAACCAGCCTATTGCGGGGCATGAGAGATTGGGCAGAACAGCCAGATAAGGAGAATTCTGGGAGGAAGAAGGGCACAGTCTTGAGTCTTCAGCACATTCAGAGAGAAGAAAGATGAGCATGCCATACTGAGAAAAAGTGTGCAGCCACAAAAATATAAATAAGAAATATGCGTTAATTTAAATGTAAGAGTTACCTAGTTATCAACCAATCATTTATAATTAATACTAAACCTCTGTGTGGTTACTTGGAAAAAATTTGTGAGACAGAAACTTCTGCCAACATTTTCCCCTTCTGTTCTTGCCTGAAAAATATCCTAATAGACACATTCAGAGGATGTTCCCATGGTGATTGTGAACCTAAGCAAATTGACAATTTTGATTACATATCAAATTGTACTGCTTTTTCCTTGGACCTTTTTATGTCTGAGCCACCACCTACACAATGCTATCTGCAGTGAGAACAGACTGCTACCCCCTACACACACTTAGTTCATTCTCCCTGATAATGCTCTTGTAGATATGCCCAGAAGTGTGTCTCCTAGATGGCTCTATATTCAGTGAGGTTAATAATTGAGACCAGACACCACAGGAATCAAAACTGAAACTACATTGCATCCAAATATGTGTTTTTAACACCAATGGGCCAATCTCTAGAAGGCTGAAACTCAAATGTCTTCCGAGACACAGTGAGGGCGACTGTGAGGGGTGAGCAGTGATGAGGCGTCTGGGGGTAACAGAGACATTGCTGAACTATCAACTCATACCTTTCTCCAAGAATAAAGTTCACATTTTTCTAGAACACTCTAATGGTCAAATAAAACATACCCTAAGGCCAAATTCAGTTAAAAAGACATGGGTTCAAAGTTTAAGTATCCTATGTAAATTAAATTAATTTTTCAACCATAAGAATCCTTCTTCTTCTCATACAGTTTGGTTTTCATCCAAATTTATAGTTAAAATATTGGTTCCTCATGATGAATGAGACATTGTGCATAGAAAACTGTTAAGAATTCATTCTTCTCTTATTCATTCAACAAATACTTATTGAGAGTCTTCTGTATGCTGGACTGTGTAGTTAAAGCAATGACTACAACAGATGTGACTCCTCCCATGTAGAAACTTGGACCTAATGAATGATTATTGCATATATACCTTTGTAGGGAGACATACACTATTTTCTCCAACTTCTGTCAATGATTTGTAAGACCCAAGTGTTTCAAGAAAGAGGTTGAAGTGAATTACACCATCAACTAGGAGATACAGGATGATAGCACATTTGAGCTGATTGCCTTGGTTGAATAGGGTAATGACTTGTAAAGTTTTGGGGAAATGTCTTTAAAAGCTTACATTCTTCTCCTTGCAGAAGACCTTCCTATTGATATCACCTGTTTCCAACATTAATATTGGCTGTTGGCTCCTGAATGCATTGGCATGCATGGTCCTATGATACTCTGAAGTCCTCATGACACTCAGGAGAAAATAAAGACTGGAACTCAGGAGTTTCATCGTCCTTTCTCTATTAGTTGCCTCTTAATTGCTGTCACCAGACACTTGACAGGAACACCTTATGAGAGGAAAGTTTGTTTGGGATCAAGGGCCAGAGTTCAGGACTAGTGTAGTCTACTATGGGAGAAGAATGTTGTGTTCACAGCAACAAAGCATGTAGCAGAGGCGTGTCACATGGTAGGAGACCAGGAAGTAGAGAGCATAGGGAGACCAGAGGCAGGTATAGTTTTCAAAGTCTTATCTTCAATGACCGACTGTGTGTAGAACAATAGGAAGCAGAAATAATTCTCATAGGAAAAAATTTGGGAGGCAAACTCACAAATAGAAAATGAGATACCCAACTCATGTAGCCCAGAACTACACACAACAATGAGACTCTTCAAGAGTACATAGCCAAACAAAATAGAGAGGTTTTACTTAAATGACAATTACTATAAGCATATCTCAAACATTATGAAAAACATACCCTAAAAAATTGTTTGAGTTCATCTAAAATTCAAACTTAGCTGGGTGTTATGGACTTTGGATTGCTGAATCTGGCATGTCCACCCCAGGGAAAATTAGCCAGTGGCCTGGTAGAACATACAGGCTTTATTTTGTATAACATGAAAAGAAAGGACCTGGAGTGATATCCCACTTTAGATCTTCTTTTGATGGACTGACACATCAGTAAGACTATGAGATCCTACAGCCTTCCAAAGAGCAATGATGGAAGCCCTATCATAGAGAATAGACCCAGTGGTTAGGTCCAGAAAGGAGCTTCACAAGCTTTAATTCTATTGCCTGAAGAAATAGCAAAGAAATAGGCAAAGTCGTAGCTTAATTGCAACTAGATTTGGGGAGGCTCATTTCTTTGGAAGTTGGTCTTAGGTCCTTAGATATGTATCTAAAAATAGATCCAGAAGCTGACTTTACAGAGGAGCCATACACGTGGGTAGAACCCTTTGCATGTAAGTTTGAGGACTAAGTTCAAATCCCCAGTACCCACATCCAAAAGCTAGGCACAGCCATGTCCTCAGCCCAGCACTGTGTGGGGGAAGAGACAGGTGTGTTGCTGAGGCTTGCTGGCTGCCCCCCTAGCCCCAAGTTCAGTAAAAGATCCTGTTTCAAGGGAATACAGCAGGACCCCTGGTGTTCTCCTTGGGCCTCTCAGCAGGTATGAGTATGTGTATAACACTCACACACACACACACACACACACACACACACACAAGAGAGAGAGAGAGAGAGAGAGAGAGAGAGAGAGAGAGAGAGAGACAGAGACAGAGACAGAGACAGAGAGACAGAGACAGAGAGAGTCAAGCAGTCCGAATCTTATCCAGCAGTCAGAGGAAATAAATCAGTCAGGCAGCTATTGCTTCTCCTCCCCCTCTTGGTCTTCTACTCCTATTATAGGTGGTTACCTCTGTTGAAATATGAAGTTATTCTCCAAAGACTCATGGCAAGGCTTGATTCTCCATGTGGCAGTTTAGAGGATGGGTTGAGAGAGGTGACTGGATCACTAAGACACTGACATTACTAATAAATGATTAATCCGCAGATGAGTTCATACTTGACCAGAACATTAAGAGGAATGCATTGGTTTTGTTTCTGCTGCTGTAATAAAATACCCTGACAAAACACTCCCTAGAGGGGAGGATCCCACACAAGGATTTTTTTCCTGGACATCTCAATATCTGAGCTTCAGTGTTCTGAAAAAGGAAAGACCTTAGGACATTCCAACAGGAAGAATGGATGGTCTCAGAGCATTTCCAGAACACAGTTTTTCATTTTTTAATGAAAATTAAAAATCTGGACAGGAAACGTTTGGGACTTGGGAAGTTGTGCCTCTCTAATTCTTTACTGATTTTCTCCTTGACCTAAGGCTCTTTAGTCCTTCTCCATGGCTGTGCACGGAGCACACAGACATCTGCATACACATACGTGTAGTGGTGTGGTGTGCTTTGAGTAAAGCAGTGTGGGCTTCACAATGAGAGAGACTCCAGTCCCCAGGGAAGAGGGGGCTTGAAGCAGGACTCCCTCCCACCCACCATGCTGGCTCTGTTTCCCCTGAAGATCCTAATTGATACAGCTCTTTTTCCTAAAATTTGATCAAATGACTTTGTCAAATCTTACTTTTCTATTTTCAATTGTGTGAGCAGTTCTTGGAGTGCTCTGTGAGTTCTCACACTATTGTAAGAGGACCACATGAAGCACATGCCTACCCTGAGCCTGGACCAGAGGTGAGCTGTTCATCTGCATCCTCCTTCCCCACTTTCCTCCCTTCTGCCACTCTACTCAGCAAAGGTGAAGTTACCAGTGAACATGCCTCCTCCTTGAATCCTGGCACTGGCTTGGCTATATCAGACTTAGCAAAGAGAGCTTATTTGAAAAACTATTCTCCCTATATGTGTGAAATTCTTGCACAGCTGCAGGGTTCATAGAGCCTCAGAGTGAGGAGAGGAGTAGCAGACCAGACCCAACCTCTCAGAAAGCCAGGGCTCTGTGCTGAGTTGAAGAACCTCCAGGAAGACTGTGGGGTGAGTTTATGCGATGACTAGTCTGTGAGCTGGCCTCAGTTATTGTCACCCAGATGGTGTGGAATAGTTCCACTAGGCTTCAAGGCATCACTGAATCACACACACACACACACACACACACACACACACACACACACACACACACACACACACACAAAGACTGGTTAAAATTGTGAGGTTAGCCCAATTGCTCACACTAGGCTTCAAGGGGCCTCTGAATATCATAGGCATGCACACGCGCGCGCGCGCGCGCGCACACACACACACACACACACACACACACGCTGGTTAAAATCATGAGGCTAGCCCAAATGCTCACATTTTGCTTTCTCATGCATGAGCATCAAAGTGGATGCAGACCCTCAACACCATCATAATCCATTATCAAAAACCGAAAGCAGCTGGCTGGATTTTTAGACTTTCTACACAGAGAACCGCATCTGGTCCCGGTTTGCTGAAATCAGTTTCATTCCTTCCACCCGGCCCCATGACAGAGTCCCGGGAGAAGCCTGGCTCCCCAGCTCAAGGTTCATCATGTTGCTTTCAAGGCTCCGTTCACACTGAAGAATCTGCAGGGCCTCCCTGCAGCCAGGAAGCCACCTCAGAGCAGGAACACTGCAATCACACCAGCTCAGACTACGGATTAGCAATAGCAGCTCTGAGCTCCCAGACGAAATCACTGTATAGATCATGTATGTGAAGGAAAAAAAAATCCCTTATAATGGATAGTTTCAGAACTAATATTTTAGGAACATGCCAAGTGGAACTATTGACTAACTTTCCATTCATTTCAGAGTCAGGGCTCAGCCATAATTTACCTCTGATTCCACTGACCATCAGCAGTTGTAGCTGTTTTCTGCCTAGCTATGGAGACCAGTTAAATGATGATGTCCAAACCCTCCCCCTTAACTTCCCTTGCAGCCTGTTTCAGCAATCTCTCCAGGTACTTCCTGTCTCCCCAGCTCCTTCGTCTGGCTCTTACTGCAGACAAGTCAATATGTTTAAATTATATCTGAACTCAAGGTAATTAATCATAAAGCTTTATGCTTTGTCATGTGGGTTTTCTTTCTTTCTTTCTTTAAAGAAAAAAAAAAACCTTCTGGTTGGCATTTCACTGAATCACAATTAAAAAGCAAAAGCTGCCACTTACCCTTTGAGGCTGGAACCCTTCTGGACAAGGTTGCCTAAGGAGGTCCAAGACAGTATTTGGGGGGAAGTTATGCAGATCAAAGGAAAGGAAACCTCTTGAGAGTCTGCCTGGTCGGAATATACAGAAACCCAAGGCACAAAGATCAGGTGAGGAACTGCTTCTCTGATGGATTTTACAAACAGGGCCAGGACTTTTCAGCTTGCTATGTAATTACATCTCGTAGTGCTGCATTGGATATGTTACTAAAGACTGGCAGTTATCCCTTCTGTTTCAGCCTTGTCCTTACTTCATATGACCTTAGTATGCAGTCCTCTATCTCATCCAACCATGGTACCCACAGGTTACAAAGAGTCCTGAATCTCAAGGTATATTGGTGAAGAGCTCTCCATCTATGAAATGGGGTGAATGGCCATCCACTTTGATCTGTTTCTACTCACAGAGTATTTCCAGCATCAAATGTTTAAGGGGACAAAGCAACCCACATTAACCACTGCTCTGACACACAATTTAATTCAGTTCAGCTCTGTTTCCATGGACTTGGAATTAGTGATAGATTGAACACGCTAAAGGAACAGTCCCCATAGACAGCCTCACTGTGGATACAAATTGCAAAGCCCAGGCCTCCTACACTTAAGACCAAATAGCTGCAAGCAGGATGTTCCATGACTGCCTCTCTGCTATTCCTAAACTGACTCAGACAACTCAGAAATACAGTTTGCTTGCTCACATTTAGTGGGTTTTTAAAACTAAAGATCCATCCCAAGAAAAGCCAGCAGAAGGAGGATACAGTAAACAAGCCACCTATGCCCTCTCTGGGGACACTTGTCAGGGATGTACACTTGTCAGGGACGGATAGGGTTGAAAGCTCTTAAGTCTGTAATGACACAGCTTGCCTCTGTCAGCCAGCTCCCACTGGAAGCTACCTAGGGACCCAGAAAGAGAGATTTCTTTAAGAAAACACACGGGTGGTTGAATGAGGGTATTATGAATCTTATGAACTATGCAAAATGTTTTTTTCATTGTGATCATTCAGGAAATGTTAAGAGTTTTAGAGAGTTTCTACAAGGAATTAGAGATGAGGACAAAATAAATGTTTCTCACTGTGTGACAGTGTCATTTTATTTAAGACATTTTAGAAACAATGGCAAAGAGGTAAACCTAGGTTTCATAAAAATGGGGTTGAAGTGTCACTAGGGAGAGAGCTTTCCAACAAATGTTTGAAAGTTTACAAAAATCCCATACACCATGGCAGCAGTGAGAATTTAGGACAGGAAACAGGTAATCTTGGTATTTAAAGCAGGGAATTATAAGCTTTCAAGGTCACTGGCAGATCTGAAGGAACAAGTTCTCAGGGCTGGGGCTTTGGGACAACTCCTGAACCACCATGGGAAATGATGAAAGAGCAAGATAATGCCCTGCTTCAGAAGTTCACAAAGATAGTGACAACAGCTGAAAGGTAGGAAGAGAAAGACAAGAAACTTATCAGAAATAAGTCAAGTACATGCAGCTCTGGCTATCCAGCTCCCTGCAGTGGGTGAGCAAGCAGAAGCCCATTCCAAAAGGGAGAGCTAGGAGGTGCAGGTGAAAAGACCAGTGGCCCTATGCCCAAGATAAACCATAAACCCAAATCCAGTTGGGGGTTTTGATGAGTTCGTGATTCCTTCAAAAAACATATTTGAGAGGAATCCCTTTGTGTCATGCTGTATGATTTCTAGCAGTGGTTTTCAACCCTCCTAATGCTTTGACCTTTAATACACTTCTGCATGTGGTGGAGAGCCCCTAACCATAAAATTATTTTTGTTGCTACTTCATAACTATCAATTTGCTACTGTTATGAGTTGTAATGTAAAGTCTGTGTTTTTAATGATCTTATAGGAAATATCATTTCATATCTTGTGAAAATATCATTTGACCCCCTCCCCCTACAAAGGGGTTGGGGCCCATAGGTTGAGAGCTACTGACTTTTAATAGTCTGGTAACATCTTAAAGGAAATCTTATTGTTGAAAACTGAGCAGCTGAAGCTGGACAGGGTGGCACACTCCTTTAATCCAAGGACTTGGAAAGCAGAAGCAGGCAGATTTCTGAGTTCAAGGCCAGCCCAGTCTACAGCTAAATGGAGGGAAAAATCAGCAACATAAATGAGAAAGCCAACAATGTAGAAGAAAAAATTAGCAAGGAAATTGTTTTAGAAAGAAAACTTGGCTGGAGAGGTGGCTCAGCCATTAAAGGCTAGGCTTACAACCAAAAATATAAGAAAGAAAACCAAGCAGAAATGTTGTAAAAGAATAGCTCAACGAATAAAATAAAAACATACTGGAAAGCATAACTAAAGATGGAGTTTCCATTTCGACTGGTCCTGCAGCCCTTTAGTTCCAAATAAAGACACAGAGGCTTATATTAATTATAAACTGTTTGGCCAATGGCTCTGGCTTCTTATTGGCTAGCTTTCCTTTAATTATTAACCCATTTCTATTAATCTATGTATTGCCACAAGGCTTTGGCTTACCTATAATGCTCCCTAATGATAATCCTTTGGCTGCTACATGGCATCTCTCTCTGGTGATTCCTCTCTGCATTCCTCTTCCCAGAGTTCTCTTAGGCTGATAGACCCATCTACACCTCCTGCCTTGTACTGGCCAATCAGCATTTATTCATCAACCAATAAGAGAAACATGTATTCACAGCGTGCAGAAGGACATCCACCATCACATAACCACTAGACTTGGCCAAGCAAGGAAAAGATATCAGATATAGAGGACAAGACTGGTGAAATACCAAATCCAAACACTGAAAGAAATAAAATGAGCAGAACCACAAAGTCCAATAACTTTATGGAATGAAGATACCAAGCCTCCAAATTTATGGAACAGGATCTGAGATGACCACTCTCTGCTTTTAGGCAGAGAATCAAAGAATTTATGGCCTAAGATCTGCTCAAACTTAAAATAACAAAAACAAAAAAACCAGACATCCAAATACAAGATGCATTTAGAACCCAAATTAGACATTATTAGAGAAGAAATGCTAACAACTATAGGAGACTATGTAAGACATAGCTAATATTAGTGTTATAGTTCAGATGTAAAAAAAAATGCAAGGCAAAGAAACAACATTAAAAGCTATAAGGGGACAGGATCAACTCATAGAAACAGGCACCAGAAAGTACTGTTAGATAATTCATCAATACTTAAAACAGGAGATACACAACAATGTATTTCATGCCTTGAATACACATAACTGCCAATTAAGATTGTCAAACTAAACAAAGCTATCAATTAAAATCAGCAGAGAAATTAGGAAATTTCAAGACAAAACAAACACAAACTAATGCAGTTTATGACCACCAGACCAGCACTGAAGAAGATGCACAGAGAAACACCATACAGAGGTGGAAAGAAGACAGCCTTAACCATTAAAGTACAAAAAAGAGTGAAGCTGTTGCGAGAAATATGAACAAAGGAAACTTAGGAAGGAATTAATCATTCCCAGCATACCAAAAGAGTAAATCCCTACTATTAATAGAAGAAAAGAAAACAACAAACCAAGTAGGTAGTGGTGGTGCTCACCTTTAACCACAGCACTTGGGAGGCAAAGGTAGGCAGATCTCCATGAGTTCAAGGCCAGGCTGATCTAAAAGAGCTAGCACCAGGAGAGCTAGGGCTACACAGAGAAACCCTGTCTCAAAAAAAAAAAAGAAAGAAAGAAAGAAAGAGAGAAAGAAAGAAAGAAAGAGAAAAACAGGAAAGAATGAAAGAAACAAAGAAAGAAAGAGAGAAAGAAAGAAAGAAAAAGAAAAACAGGAAAGAATGAAAGAAACAAAGAAAGAAAGACAGAAAGGAAGGAAAAAAGAAAGAAGCAACCAGGAAACAACTAACAAAATCATGGTAATTAGTGAACATACCTCAATAACCTTAAATATAGATGGCCTAAACTCACCTATAAAGAGGCACAGACTAGCTGGATAGATTAATAAAGAAGATGTGTTTTTGCCAGGCAATATATCTCATATCTCAAACATACCCACAGACTAAGAATCAAAGAATGATGTTATGCTATCAAAAATGAAAAATTAAAGCTAAAATCTATGGGGTGTAGCTATTCTGATATTTGATAAAATATGTTTCAAACCAAGATTATCCAGAAAAAAAAATGAGGGAGGTTATTGCATATTAATAAAAGAACCAATTCATCAAAGGATATACCCAAGTATTAGGTATCCCAATTTCACAAAAACATAAACATTAAACCTCAGACAGGCCCTGATATAATCATAAATGGTGACTTTAATATCTCACTCTCCATTTCACACTAATCATCCAAACTAAAAACCAACAAAGAGATTCCACAGTTGAACTGCACTATAGATAAAAACCACGAATCTACAGATATATAATAAACCTTCTCCATGGAATATTACCTAAAAACAGATTGCTGTCTTAATCACTATTCTATTGCTAAGATGAGACAACACAACCAAGGCAACTTGAGGACTTGCTTACAGTTTCAGAAGGTTAGTCCACACCCATGATGGCAAGGAGCATAAGAGTAGGCAAGCAGGCATGATGCTGGAGCATATACATCCTGATTCACAAGCTCCAGATGGACAAAGAGAGACGGAAAGACCTGGTCTGGGATGGGCCCATACCTAGAGACACACATTCTTCAATGATGCAACATATACTCCAACAAGACCACACCTCCTAACCCTTCCCAAGCAGATTGATTAACTGTAGATGAAGTAGTCAAACATATGGACCTGTGGGGGTCGTTCTCATTCAAGTCACCATTATATTCTGTGCTATAAACCAAGATTTAACAAATATGAAAGGATAGAAGTAATTTCTTTTATCTTATCAGAGCACAGTGAAATAAATCTGGAAATAATTAGCAAAAGAAACTGCAGAAACATTTGGAGAGAAAGTAATAAACTCTTGAATGGTCAATAGGCCATTGAAGAAATCAGAGAGGAAAATTTAAAATTTCTAGAACCAAATGAATACAATCTTTGCGATATAGCTATTATAGTTGTAAGAGGAAAATTTATACCCACAAATACTTACATTTTAAAAATTAGAGCACTCTCAAATAAATGATGTACTTGAAGGTCTTAACAAAATGAGAATATGCCAAAGCTCAAAATATTAAGAAACAAGAATTAATAAAGATCAGACCAGAAATTAAAGAAATGGAGCATAAAAGAACAAAATATCATCAATTAAACATAAAATCATTTGTTGTTTAAAAAGATGGACAAGATTAACAAATCTTGTTAATCCCCTAATCAAGCTAACCAAAAAAAAAAAGAAAGAAAGAAAGAAAAGAAAAGAAAAGACACAAATTAGTAAAATCAGAAGTGATGGGGGGGGAATTACTATTCCAGTGAAATTCAGATGAATACCAAGGAATGCTTAGAAATTGTATATTTCCAAAGTTGAAAAATACAGAAGAAACAAATATATTCCTGTGCACATACAATCTACCAAAATTAAACTAAGAAGACGTGAACAATTTAAATCCATAGCAAATAATGTCTCCTAACACAGAAAACACTAAGACAAGACTGATCAGATTCATTGTCAAATTCTACCTCATCAAGACAGGTATATAGAGGACTTTTGGAAAGGGACCCTAGTGCCTCCAGAAACAATCTACAGAATCAGCAAATGTAAAGGAAAATGGATAGAAGTGGAGATCATTACCCTAAGTGGAATAAGCCAGACTCAGAAATTTAAAAAAAAAAAAAAAAAAAAAAAGCAAAACCAACAACAGCACTGCAGTCTTCATGTGAATGATCTAAAATTAAACATTTAAATATTGCCTTCCTTTCCTCCTCTATGACTTGTGTGTGTGTGTGTGTGTGTGTGTGTGTGTGTGTGTGAGGAGAGAGAGAGAGAGAGAGAGAGAGAGAGAGAGAGAGAGAGAGAGAGAGAGTGAGAGAGATAGAGAGAGAGAGAGACTAGAAAGAAACCCATAAGGACACTGAGGGAATGGGGTGGAGAAATTGAATGGAACTCTTGAAAACAGAAGAGACTCTTGGGGTGGAGAAAAGGAACCAGTGAGGGTGGAGCAGGGAGAAGGGGAGAGCATTGAAGAATCAATGGTAAAAGTGGTATAATGAGCCTGAGCCAGGCAGCAGTGGCACACGCCTTTAGTCCCAGCATTCAGGAGGCAAATACAGGCAGATCTCTGTGAGTTCAAGGCCAGCCTGGTCTACAGAGATAGTTCCAGGAGAGCCTCCAAAGCTACATAGAGAAACCCTGTCTCAAAACAACAACAACAACAAAAAAGTGGTATAATGGCTTGTGTATGATGACACTATAATGAAGCTACAGCACTTTGAATGTTAACTCTACAAGTTGATTTTTTAAATGTAAAAATAAAATAAATAAGTATTCTATGATAATTTATGCAAACTGTCACTGCATCTATTTTTGACAGTAAAATTTGTAGATACCCAAGGATGCCTCTTAGACTACTTGTTGCACCCTGATGGCAGAATGGGTTAGTCGCAACAGAACTGATCAGCCAGCAGTCTTCAACTGCTAACCACTTACTACCACCTCCCCCAACCCCGCCAACCCCCACCCCACCTCCCACCCCACCCGTGCCTTTAGAGGAGGTGAGCCAGCTCTGGGTTCACCCGGTGGGAGCATAGCTAAGGTTCACAGCATCTAGTTCTCATTATAAATGCCAACAGAACAAAGAAGTTTTACCACACCATTGGAACACCAACTTTCTACACAAAATGGCTACTTGATGCCTTCATAACAGACACTAGACTTTTTTATCCATCATCTCTTGGAGTGAACAGGAAATGCTGTCTTCCCCCCCCCTTAATTCCTGGGTAGCAAAAGAAGACTGTTTTACAAAGATCACAGATTTACACAAGCAAAGAACCTTTCTAGATCAGACCAGTCCAATGGAGGGGAGAGTGTGAGGCAATGATATCTGATGGTTCCAAATCAAGTTTCTAATTTCAATTGTGCTATTTTTAATGGGCAGTCCAATTCTTAAGCCTCGCTTATGTCATTTGTTCTCCTGGTTGATAAGTCTGTCACTAAAACCCTGTTTAGAGATACAATATTTCAGATTCTCAAATAAATAAGGACCTTAAAATATTTTGTAGAAAGGCATCTGAATACCTGTGTACAAATAATGGGCATAGGCTCTCTTCATGGCACCATAGGAAGTCCAGATCATGAAATCAGGAGGACAAAGGGGCTAGCTATTAAATCCTGTGTCAACAACTCTCAACTCTGGGGCCTCTGGCTTCTACAGCTATGATTCTCTCTCTCAACTAGATTTCATGCCTTTAACTCAGTTCACAGAGAAATCTCTTAAGTCATTGATCAGTCCAAATATTTAAATTCAACAACCACATTTTTCTTTCTGGCTAACATTGTATTTGTTCCCTATGCTTTGGTTTTATTGTTATTTAAATGCTATTCTTCATGTATACAGGAAAAAAGAGAAAAAGTTACTATATAGATATATATACATATATGTGTATATATATATGTATACACACACACACACACACACACACACACACACACACACACACACACACACTCATTGACCATCATCCCAGTACAAATGCCTAGTAAATCACCTGAAATAATTTCTAGGTTTCAACACCGCACTCACTTCTATTTTTCTCTGTGGAATCTTTCTGAGTGTGAAAGAAATAGACAGGGTGATCTTAACATGCATACTGATGACTAACTCAAAGGAATATGAGGAGTGACAATTCAGCTGCCAACTTTCCCTGTCCCAGACTCATGTGTCTTTCAGATTAACAAGATATGGGCCACATTTCTGCAGCTAAACATCTGGACTTTACAGCTGCCACAAGGACCCCATGTGGCTGGGAATGTCAGCTTAAATCTGAGACAAAATCAAGGAAAGGCGAAATGGCAGAATCTTATGTAGCTCCTGAGCCACCTATGTGACCCCTTTCCCAAACCTTGTCAACTCTGAAGGGACATAATTTACACTAGATCCATAGCTGTTCCACAAAATTCCAGATTGCCATGGTTAGAGGTGAGCAGCCAAAAGTTGTTCACATAACACTGACTAAATTTAAGGCTGTATTTTTTCCACTTTGAAATTTAAAATCCAAGACAGGAAAAATGACTTCAATCTGTTTATTCCTCCTGATGCCCCCTACCTTTCCTGGCTCTTCGGAAACACTGGCAAGGGGATCTACATTGAACCTGACAGCACTCAGTGAAGAAATTTCTCAAATTTAGGTGAGAATCTACAGCATTTTTCAAGATGATAAGAACTTCTCAGTAGAGGGTTGTGCATTTAAGTCTTAAGACATTGACAAAATCCAGAAAACTCAAAACAAAACAGAAAACAAAAGAGTCTTTGGTGGCTACATGTTAATACAGAGATATTTCTCTGTCGCTTCTGTTAAAGGTATTAGAGACACCCCCAATACCTGTCAAAGATAATCCTAGTTAGATAGAAGCTATGATGTTAAGATGCCAAAGACTGGCTTGCCTCTGCATCTGAATGGGATTCTTGTCTCAGCTCTGATGCTCACTGCAGAGTCAAAACCATGAGACCATTCAGATTCCAAGAATAAGCACAGGCATGTGTGATGGATACAATTTCCGACTGGACTTTTTCTACATTTGCCACAGCAGTGCAAATTTCCAGAACTCTTATGGCTGGAATTTTGGTCTAAACTGATCAGTCATGGTCTCCAATGTCCCTATAATCAGGGAAACCAATACTCCTGTGCTTCTGCCAACTGCGCTACTGTAGAGACAAATCATGGATGCTAAGATTGGCTGAGTTGCAACTGGAATGGTCTCCAGTAGGCTGAGTGACCACATGCGAAAGACCTTGTGTAATTCCTCTCAAGGGGTGCCTGTTGAATCCCAGGGTTATAACTTCTGACCATGATCTTCCTGGGCTCTCACTGCCAAAGTCCACAAGCCTCAACCCCTCATGCCTTTATTTGTAACATAGGTCCCTAAAAGGGGGCTTTATGTCTTGCTTCCTGAACCAAAAGTGATAACATAAACGTGTCTGGTAAGTGGTAGGCAATTAAAAAGCAACAGCTATAAATATTAAATTTATAGCTTTCATCATTGAATTGGAAAGAGTGTAGTGATGTAATAAAAAAATTAATCAAAACTATTTTTTTAAACATATTTTATATTTGGAAGTATAATTTCCTACCTCTAGCCATTTCTCAAACCACAAATGCAATATTTATTCTGGCTACCCTATCTTAAAGTGTGTGTAGAATCATTCATGCAATTGATGCATGGATGCAGAGAGCTGGCTTGTCACTATGTATTGCTCAAAACATTTTCCTGCAAGTTGTATTAACTCTACATTTTACAAAAGGCCAGTGATATTAAAGAAAGTCACTTGTAGCAAATTTAACCCGGAACACAACAAGCAAAAATCTCCAGATGACCATTCAGCTTGCTACCCACTGAATCAGTTATCACTAGTTCCCTGTCCTGTGTGATGAGTGAAATAGTTTAATCCCTTAAAAGTTTACATTTCCTTCCTTCCTTTATTCTTTCCTTCCTTTATTCATTCCTTCCCCCCACCCCTCCTTCCTTTTCTCTGTTTAGCCTTGGCTGTCCTGGAACTCATTCTGTAGACCACAATGGACTTGAACTCAGAGATCTGCCTGTCTCTGCCTCCTGAGGGTTGGGATTAAAGGTGTGAGCCACCATTCCCACCTAAAGTTATATATTTTCATGTAGCCCTACCAGTTACTCCTTGAGCCTAGTTTGTGCATTCTGGTGTTCTGTTCAGGAACTGTTTCCTACCCCAATGTGATGGGAGATGTTATTCTGTAAATATGTTTCTCATACTGGTTAATTAATAAAGCACTGTTGGGCCAATGGGAAAGCAAGATAGGTGGGGCTAGGAGACAAGGAGGAAAGAGAAAGTAGTAAGGAGGAGTCAGCATGTAGAGCCTAGAGGAAGCAAGATGCCGGCTGCTGTGCTCGGTTAAGATGACCACGTGGAAATACTTAGATAAGTAGAAATGGGTTAATAATTAAGACAGAGCTAGCTAGCCCTTAAACAATAATAGTAATTGGCCAACAGGATTGTATCAAATACAGAGTCTCTGAGTGTTATTTGGGGCTCGCGTGGCAGCGAGACCGGGCAGCCGGCAGGAAAAACCTGCCCGTAACACCAATGTCTTTTAAAGAATATTTCCTGTGTTTTTGTCTAGAACATTCAGCATTTTGGGTGTTAAATTAACGTCTCTGATAAAATTTTAATAGATTTTTTACAAGGTGAAAGATATGTATCTGATTACATTTTTCTGTAGCTGGATGTCTGGTTTTTACAGCACCATTTATTGAACAGGTTAGCTCTTTTAAATGCATGGTTTTGACTCTTTTGACAAAAATTAAATGGAGTAGATTTGTTGGTTTATTTCAAGTTATTTTTTATCTATTCTATTCTATGCAACTTGTCTACCTGCCTATTTTTATGCTAGTACCAAATAGTATCTAACACTATAGCACTGTAGTGTAATTTGAGCTTGGTTACTGCAATATCCCAACCTCTGATCTTCCTCCTTAGAATGGCTTTGGTTATTTGTGGGTGAGTTTTGTTTGTTTGTTTTTGTGGTTTCCTATGAAGTTTTTGATAATTTTTTCCAAATTATGTTAAATATGGCATCAGAATTTTGTCAGTATTATATTAAATCTATAGATTAACTTTTGTAGTATAGTTCTTTTCACAGTATTCTGTTCCTCTGGAAGATCTTTATGTCATCTAGTTTCTGCTCTGATTTCCTCATTTGGCATCTTAAAGTTTTCACTGGAGGGGATTTTCTTTTCTTTGGGTAGGCATACTAAATATTTAACTCTTTGTAATAATTTGAATATGGTCTGTTTCCTGGTTTCTTTCTCTGAGGGTATGATGGTGGTATGTCAGAAATCACCGCTCCTTCCAAAACTCAAGCACTTTCTGCACTGATCATACACAACAGTGTGTGTGCTAGCCCTGCTCCTAGACTGTATCTTAGAAAAGAGAGACATTTTTCAGCTATGTTTCTCCTGTACACAGTAAGAATGCCTGTGCAGACCTGTGGGAAGTCAATCTAGAGTAAGGCAAAGCATTTCTCCACCATTTTCCATTTGTACAACCTTGACAGTATGATGAACACATATTTTTCAGAAAGGAAGAGCCACGTTCATAGACAGCTACAAAGACACCTGCCTCAAACTCCAGTTTCCAAATTCAAAGCAGGGGTACTCCACTGGTGAGTGCATAGAACGTGAGGTGTGGTCTTAAAATGGTTAAGAGCTTAGATTTGGAGATCAAAGCCAGATTCAAATCCCATTTTGTTTCCATTATCTGCAGGGAAAACACATAATCTTACTAAGTATAGCTTCTGTCACTTTAAGAAAAGTCTTGATTCAAACATCATGATACTGCCAACAAGACTAATTTGAATGGCACAGTCTTTAGAAAGGGTGTGGCATGCAGTAATGCTCAAAAATGATAGTCTCTTGATGATGGGCGAGGTGCTGTGGCCTGTTCCTGGGTTTGTAAAGTGTGGAAAGCCATTCCCACTGCACTATGGACTGTAAGGAAGGCGAGACTAACCCCTTGCTTGCTTTCTTAAGCCATTCTCACTGTTGTATGCTACACTTGAGGAAGAATTCTGGATACAAGCCCTGTAACCTCTACTTTGGGGAAGTTATACAACAATGCACAAGTATGCACATTGAAAACTTGCCATTGCTGTAGCAAATAACTGAGATAAACAACCAATGAAAGAAATGTTTGTTCTAATAGAGGAAACTCAGTCGTCAACAAATTTCAGTCCCTGGTTGGTTCCTTTGCTTCATTGTTTTAGAGTCTACAGCAAGAGGAAACATCCCTCCCCATAGCATCCAGAGAGCAAAAAGAGAGGGACCAAAATATCAATATCTCCTTCAAGTCATAGTCCCAGTGACCTAACTTTTCCCACTAGACCCCACCACCCCCTAAACCCATATTAGCTCCTAAAAGCACTCCAGCCTGGAGAAGAAGTAATTAACCTGTGGACCCTTGGGGAACACTAAGTGAATGTAGTGGACCCTTAACAGCATGAAATTCAACATATATGCTGAAGGTAGACCCGGACCTTTATAATCCACAGCCAGATAAAGATGAACCTGCTGCTGTTGTCTGCCCTTTGCCATTCAGAAACACTTTTTCCCCTCTGTGCCCTGCTACTTCCCAGCAACCCAGATGGGATAGGAGCCTTTGAGCCCTTCTAAGAGTGTTGCTAAAGTTTTTAGCATAAAGGTCCAGACTCTAACAGCCTGAATAAGCTGGCCTTGGCCCCTCACCCTAATATAACATTTAAACATAAAAAGAATGCTGAAAAGCAGAAAAAGAAGATTTATTCAAAGTGTCCACAATGGGAAGATGAGCAAATAAAGAGATCCAGTGACCTCCAAGTCCATCTTAGGGGACCATAAGATTTGGGTTTAAATAGAGGGCAAGCAGTATGCATAATTAAGCAGTCTTGTCGAGATCTGGCCCTGCCCAGCACTGACCCATCTTGTCTCACCCATGGTTCTGCAAGGTGTTTTGTCCTGCATGGTGGTCTGTCCTGAAAGGTGGTCACAAAAGTTGTTAATCATGATTGAGAGTGTAATATCACCCCACTCTCATGGGAAATCACAGGATCTGCTTGGGAGCAAAAGGAAGGGACATCAAGATATCACCTGTAGGCTGAGGTTTTTCTGGAATTCAAGGTGACTTCAAAGCAAAGTGTCAGACAAAACTGCCTCTGTGCCTTCAGCAAAGTATAGACTCAAACAAAGCCAGAGGTTGAGCTTTCATCCAGCTGTTCCCTCGTGGGCCCAAGTGAGGAGTCGACACCTTCTTGTTGAAACAGTTTCTAAGTGCCCAATTCAAGAACAGACCGAAATATCCAGGGACCAGCCCATCAGCCCATAATACTGATATGAGATGCAGGAAGAGTTGGACAGTGGAGTTCATCTCAGAATAGGGGATGGGTGTAACATCCAGCTCTTGAGTAGATACCTGAGACCTCAATGGAGATCACTGGTAGGCATTCCTTCAGGACTGAGTAGACATCTGTAACATCAGGGGCCTTGTCTGTGTTCCTATGGTTTGGTTGCAGTGTCTGCCAGGGATCTGGACTGAAGGCCACCTCCCAGAGAAGTCCACAGATACAACACACATTGCCCACAGCACAGAGAGAAGAGAATATTCACCAGACACATTGTGACTAGGTGTCCATCAGATACTGGCAAGATAAAGAAGATGTGGCCACTCAAACTGAATGGCATGATGATTTCTAAATTGAGACAATTACAAAAAGGCTTCAATGATAATTCATTTATTTTCTCACATTCATTTCCTTTAAGATACACCAGGCCCTGTGCTAGCGACTGGGGATACAAAGAGAAACAAGAGAGATGTTCCCTGGTCACCAGAAAGACTACTAAGAGATAGGCAAGTGCAATGTTAGGAAAGGAGACATTGACCCATAGTATTTGTTTTGGTTTTCCAAGTTGAGGCTGCTCAGTGACATCTATGGAGAAAGAACCTAATAAATGTATGAATGAATGATGAGAAATTACTCTTTTATTGTTTGTTATGTACCAGTCACTGTTTTAAATGCAGTAGTGTATTAACTCACAGATTGTCTATATCTAATAAATGGATACACATATTTAAATGATGAGTGAGATACACTTACCCCAAAGCACCTGCATGGATTGGAGCCTGCACAAGAAATGACAGGAATCAGCAATAATGCAGGGAAGCTTTGGTTTAGGCACCGAGTGTATACACATGGAAAGAAAATGGGGTTGGCAATTACCCTAAGAAGCTACAGGTGACCTCAGGAATCCAAGCATAGTTGGGTGGGCCTGTTCTTTCCCACCTTCAGATTGTCAGCATAAGCTACAGGATTCCCATACACATGCTGGGTAGTCGTGTGCTCCCACAAGAGGGAGTTCACCAGGGCATCTGCTTCACTCAACAATGTAGCTCAGCAAAAGAGCCAGTGACTCTTAGAAAGCTTCTGGTGACTCATCCCAAGTAAGGGCTTGCCTCTTCCTCCCAGTCCACAACAGTAGCTCTGCACTCAGGCGTCTTCACCCAACATCATCTCAATTAATCCCGCTGTTTACATAGTTCAGCTGGCTAATGGAACCTGGATTAGATGGAGAGATTCAGATTCTAAACTTAGCTTAACACAGTGTTCTGCTGTCTCTCAGGAATGATGATTGTCACAAGGGCACCTCCCAAACAAGTTCACTTCCTCATATGGAGCGTGGTGTAAATTCGTGGTAGTCCTGTGAAATAATTACATTAAGTCACTTTTGGAGATTAATAATTGTAGGCCCAGAAATGCTATGAGAGTAAGCCTGGATTTCATCTCAGTTTCTTAGGATGACACAAAGGCTCAAAAGGAAGGCATGAGAGATCAGTGGTCCCTCTTCTGTCTCAGAGCCTGCAAGCTGGCTGCAAGCCAGAACAGGTATTAGAGAAGTCTCTAGAAGAAACAACCAGCAGCTTGCAAAAACAGTACTGACTACCTGGGGTGGAAGGAGAACACGTTAACAACAAAAACTCTAGTTTCCATGTAGAGCACACTCTTGAATGATCCTGTGCAGAGTTCATGTACAGGGTGGGGGCTTAGGGCTCAATGGGTGACATCTATCACTTCATAGTGAATTCTTACCTTTTGTCCATGGCTCATTAAATACAAATAAAATGTGTGTCACCTATATTAATTGGTTCCAATTTTTAAAAATGCTTAGTAAACTCTCAAATGCAACTCCTAAGTTAACCAAGGGTACTGGCCCTCACTTCTGAGGACTTGCTCATTCCAAAGGAAGTGTGAGGACATCTATGCTTGGGTTTTAAATCAATGGATTAAGACCCTGTTTCAAGAAGAGTTAGCGGATGTCAAGGACAAGTCAATTTAGACACTGTCTGCTTTTGAAAACAGACTTGATAAGACAAGAATTCAAAGTTCTGTGCTTTAAACTCTAAATCTATTCAGCATTTACCTTGAACAACAACAGCAAACACACACACACACACACACACACACACACACACACACACACACAGTGCCACTTTGAAACATAAATCTACACAAGCAGTCTGTGATTTTGATTCCCAAACTGGATTTATGACTCCTTAGGGTAAATGTTAGTGAACTTATAAAAAAACTGGAAAATATGTGCAACAAGTAATTATTTGATTTACAGTGAGAAATTATAATAGGGCCTCTTCAGGGTGTTTTAGGAAGCTATTTTTCTTCATTATTTTATTTTCTCCCTCTGATTCCTGGCCCTACAGTCCCACTCAAGTGAGAAGACCGGAGGAGCCTTCACAGGGACCAATGTAATGAATCACCTGAGGCTGACTTGAAAGCTATGCTGGGTAGAACTAACAAATACAGTAGCTGCAAGCATCCTCCATAAAGCCCAGCCCTTTATCACTACACCGATGCATCTTCTTATGGCCCATATCTCGTCAAGTGACATTTTGAAGAATTGAGACACAGCAAGAATAGCAGTGTGGCTGGAGACAATCTAATCTCTTGTCCCCTTCATAAAAACCCCAGGACCGTATTTGGTTCCCACCCATGTCAAGACCTCTTAGCAATTTGCTAATCATTAAAAAGATATTTTTATACCCAGTCTGTAATTATACCCTTCTGTGATGAGAGTTCCCAACAGAATTCTTCGCTCAAAGATGAAGGCCTGGAAGCTGAGCTGCAACTATCATACCTAAAGCACTGTTAATTGGCCCTTACACTCTTTGGTTTCACCCCAGATCTGCTGAAATCCTCAAATGGTCTCAGGATGGCAGGTGAGAGCTACTTTTTACTTTACCATCCACCATTCTCACCTGGAGACACAGAAATAAGAGTTCCAGATGTTTCTCTGGAGAGGTCAGACCACAGTGGGAGCATTTCTGACAGGCGTGGGTGACCTGCCCCAACACAACACTGGACTCTATTTGTCTGACCTGAGAAGGAGACATAAATAAAATGAAGCCTCCCACATTTTTGCAGGCAGCAGCCACCCCACAGCTCCACAGGCACCAGAATCTGCTGAGGAATGACCACAGTGCACATTGTCAGGCCCCAAATCTGGAGCCTTTGATTCAAGCGGCCTGGAATGGCCTGAGAACATGTCTTTCTAAAAGTTCTAAAAGTGCAATGAGCACAACCCAGGAGGTAAGACAATGGCTTCTGTTGCCTACCACAAAATCACATTGTGACGTGAAGGACTTTGAAGAGTAGACTGATCCATTATGAGAGGTTAGAGTGTCTTCCCAAGGCTGGAGCTAGGACTGGCTGGTAGAAAACCCACTGGGTGAGGAGCACAGAGTGCTGAACTAAGGGGTGACCCACTAACTCACCATTGGTGCATCTAGGAATGAAAGGCATCAACTCTCTTTTTTTTAATTGGTTTGTGGAGACAGGGTTCTCTGTACTGCTTTGGAGCCTATCCTGGAACAAGCTCTGTAGATCAGGCTGGCCTTGACTCACAGAGATCCACCTGCCTCTGTCTCCTGAGTTCTGGAATTAAAGGTGTGCACCACCAACGCCCAGCTGACATCTACTCTTAAAATTACAGAATTTAGTGGTTGTGGGTGGAGAGGGTGTCTCATCTCATTTGCAGAGTGAGGAAACAAAAAAAAAAATGCAGTAATTGTTGAAAAATGGTTTAAGCTTTTCCTGAGACATTTTCTAGCCTTAAACCCCCCTTGATTGTATATCTTAACCATTTGATCTTATAAATAAGATATACAAATGTGAAGTGGTAATCTAATTAATCTCTCTAATAAAAAAAAATCAGGAGTCACATATTGGGATAAAAACCTGAATGATCAGAGAAGCAGGGAGCAACCACAGTCACTTCGTATCTCTGGTTCCTCCATCCAAAAGGTCCTCAAGCCTCTCTTCACCCTGCCTTACTACTTCCTGTCTTCTCTCTGTCTGCAGTCCTTAACCCTGTATGGCTATTTTTGGTTGGCTAGTGGCTGGACCCGCCCTCTGACTCCAAGCAAGCTTTATTTGTCACAACACAATCAAAATATCACACAAAACAAACAGGATGCTCAAACTCAGTTTAGGTTGCCTTCCCCTAGAAACACAGACGAGGTTGTGCCTAATAAAGTATATTTTAGCAGTGGGTGCATAGACACTGTTAGAGGGTGGAGGAGACGGCTCAGCTGCTGGAGTTACCTACTGAGCAAGCTTCCTAACCCAAAGGACTCTGCCTAGGTGGAGGACACAGGCCCTCTGCACTGAGGGATTTTAGAGAAGGGTTTACTGATCATACTGCCATTCCCTACTTACTGTCAGTAAACATCCTTCTTTTGTTGTTGTTGTTATTCAAGACAGGGTTTCTCTGTCTAGCCCTGGCTATTCTGCAACTTATTCTGTATACCAGGCTGGCCTTGAACTCACAGAGGTCCACTTGCCTCTGCCTCCCCAAGTACTAGGACTAAAGGTGTGTGCCACCACCTGGCAATATATCTATATTTGTCTCCATGAAGAAAGGAGCCTAGGCTAAAGCTGATGGAAAAAAAAAAAACCTGGGACCAAGGAACAGAAAGTGTTGAATGTTGCTGAAAGCCCATTACAGGCAATCTCTTTGAAAGGATTAGCAGCAGCCTTGAAAAAGGAAAGAAATTTTATTGGTTGCTTGGAGTTTGATTGTTATTATAATATGAAAGAATGTTATATTCTAGTGTTCCCCAATAAAGGGAAACTACAGGAGACACTTAATGGATGTGAATGGAGCTGGCTGTTGACAGCACTAAAATCAGCCCTTCAGTGAGCAGGGACTCACCTTCACAACAGCGCTCTGGGGGAAGCACAGGCCTGCAAAGACCATGAAATAGGTCTGTAGCTACAGGACTTGTGGCTTAGCTAGCCACTTGCATCTGTCTCTAAATGAAGCCCCAGAATTTTCTAAATAAAATAACTTGCTTCCCATAAAGCCTGTCCCTGAACTGAGAGGAAAGTGACAATGTGTTGGTTACTTTATCATCATGTGACAAATGTCTGACAGAAGAAACTCATGGGAGGAGAGGATTGTTTGTGCCGCCCCACGACCCCCCATCCCCTAACCCCATTCCCCCATCCCCACCCCCCATTCCCCACCCCCACACCTCCATACCCCCCGTTTCAGAAGATATTGACAGTTTCAGAGAGTCTGTCTCTCTGGCTAGGGAAGAGCCAGATCATGACTACAGGAACATACAGTCAGAGCTCTTCAGTTATCAAGGCAGACCAAGAAGCAGGCAGGACAGGAAAAGGGGCATTGTGACCCATCAGTACCAGCCAGGCCTGAGCTCACCCCTCCTGACCCAGAACAGCACCGTGCTGGGAATGGTATCAATCACAGGAATCCTTGGGGATGGTGGGAGCTGTAACACTGAGCCTCACCCCCATTGCTGAGGGAAAAGCAAGTGTCAGCAGCAATCAGAGCCACTGCGCAGTTCCATCCCACCCTCAGACACATCCTGGCTCACCGCCACTTGTCACTCAAGTCATCATTTGTAATCCTCCCTGTGTCACCTGCTGTGCACCTGACATACACATGACACTTTGTTTTCCTAGTGATCTTACCAAACCTCTTTCCCAGAGCTTGGTGAATTGACATGATAAGCCGGTCAAGCACCAAAACTCTAAGGTAAGAACAAGAATTAGAGAAAGAGGACTGGAGAGGTGGCTCAGCGGTTAAGAGCAATGGCGGCTCTGCCAGAGGACCTGGGTTCAAGTCCCAGTACCCACATGGCGGCTCTCAACTGTCTGTAACTCCAACCCCATGCTGCACAGGTATACACGAAGGCAAGACACTCATACATGTGATAGAGAGAGAGAAATTCCAGGTGGAGTGATTGGCTCAATGAGAAAAGGCGCTTGCCATCAAACCTAAACCTACATGTGGTGGGAAAAGAAAACTAACCCCCACAAGTTGTCCTCTGGCCTCGACATGCCATGAACACACGCACACACACATGCACATGTACACAATAAATAAAAGCAATTTTTAAAAAACAAAGAAAAGAAAAAACTCATGTTATTTCCTTTTCTGTGGCTGTGATAAACCACTATGACCAGAAGCAACTTCTAGGACATAGAATTTATTTGAGGCTATAGTTCAGAGGGATAAGGACTGAGGCAGCTGGCAGCAGGCAGGAGGTGGCAGGAGGAGCTCAAACTCAATCTAAAAGCAGGAAACAGAGAAAGCGATTAAGACTCCCCAAACAGCAGCATCAATTGGGGCCAACCATCCACATGCCTGAGATTGTGGGAACATCTCTCATTCAAACCATCAGAACCCTCTTCTCAGCCCAGAACTTACCATTCTCAAAGGGCATGCATCTAGTGTAAGGATGATTCAACTGGGGTTCCAATTTTCCCTCCAAACCTCTCCATGCTGCAAATTAGAGCATGAAGCCTCCCAGGGGATCCAGTAGCCAGGTGAAGAGAAGGGACAGGTGGAGACAGGATGATGTCTCCATACATCACAAGAAGCTGGAACGTACGCTCCCACCCTGTTGAGACCTCACCTGGCATTGGATCAACTGAGTCTTCAGGCAGCATCTGGGCACTGCCCTCATATAGCTTTTGAAGAATTGTTTTCCTCTTTAATTACACATGAACATGTGAGAATACGATGTGAAGAATAAAATCCACCCCCAAGGTACTAACCCTGAGCCAATACATGTAGCCAATACAACAAGGTTTTAGTTTGCAGGTCGATAGAATGAAGGATGTTGTATTGGGGGGGGGGAGATCCTAGAGTATCTGGGCGAGCCTCAAATGGCATGACTGTGTCCTTATCAGAGAAGCAGAGGGGAGCCACATGTGCAAAGCAACGTGAGTGCAGAGGAGGAATGAGATTGAAGCCAACACAGCTAGGGGAAAATAGCAGCTGAGACATCCAAGGATGCAGCCCCACCAAACCTTACCCTCTGCCGCAAGAAACTGATATCTGCTTCTGGGTGTCCAAAACGGTGAGCGAACATGTTCCATTTCAAGCCATTGAAGTAGGGGAATGACTGTGTCTGTGCCATCACAGGGAAACTAATGAAGACACTGACAAAGGAAAGGTAAGAGTTCCCATGAGGCTCAGGGGCCTCAGCCTCCCTCGATCCTCTCCCTATCTCTTCCGCTGGGGGCACATGGAGTGCTCTGGGTTGCCTGGCAGGCCCTTATCCTATGCATGTACATACATGGACATAGCCTGGGAAGACTATTCTTGTTGTTGTAGTTATAAGTAACCCAAATAATTCCCCCAAATGTATACTTTAGTTCCATCCACTTTTAAACTCTGAAGGGCTGTCTGTGTTCTTGTGTGACTTAGACCTTCCACTGCATATTCTGAGTGGGGGTGGGCCTTGGCTGCCAGCTAACTAGACTAAGATGTCTAGGAATGGTGATGCACACCCCTTGCGTCTGTCGAGTGTTTCCAGAGAGGGCTGATATGTGGTACAGTGACAGGGTGAAAGAGGGGTGGCTGACCTAGAAGGTGGGCAGCACCTTGCCACAGGTGGGGCTGACAGGGATTGGAGGCAGGCCTTTGTACATGGGTGAGCCTCTTCCTCCTGTGCAAGTGTGCATGGCTGTCGTCTGTTGACATCACCTCCAGCTTCTTCAGGGGACTTGCCTGCCCCATATCAGGACATTTAATGAAATTAGCACTTGATGAGTCCTGTGCTAGATGGGTCTGCACCAGGTCTTTGTGTGTATATATTATTGTTTCCAGCCTAGTGTCTTTATGAGATTCCTGAGCATGGTAACAAGAGGGTCTCTGAATCTTGTGGCTTCTCTTGGACTCTTTCCCTTGGGCTATTGTTTTGTTGTCCTGATATCTTGCTTGTACAAATAAAGCCTGTCTGAGGGTCAGGGAATGGACTTTACCACTAGCTAACCATAAATGTCTGGAGAGGCAAGATATCACATTTTGTCCAATTACAATGTGTTAGTTTTTGTTTATTTTTGTTATTTTATTATCGTTCATTAGAAGACTGTTTGTTTCCTAATGGGAGGCAGAAACCCTTGTCTCCCCCATCCTGCTTCAACCCTCTACTTCATAACTCTTGGCCATCTTTTGCTCATGAACACTCACTCCCATCTATGGATTCCCACTGGCAGTTCTCTCTGGACCACTGCATCCTCAGACTTTTGCAGTCCTGACCCCTTTATACCCAAGTCTTCTGCAACCTGCTCTAATCACTCAATTGAACTCACCCCAGCCTGTGTCCCCCTATGTGCCTCACTCATCTGCATTTGCCTGTGAGCTCACTTCCTGATCTATTGCCCATCTTCTGAACCAGCACAAGCTTATCTCATCCAGCTCTCTTCCCCCAGTCAGAGCAACACTGGTATGGAGTGGATATCTAGCTATATTGGATGGATGGATGGACTATAAAGAAGCATTTTGTGAGCAATTTAGAGATAACCAAAATTCAATTGCTCATCGGTTCCTAGCACATATCTTATCAAGTGCCGATTTCTTAGCCTGAGCTGAACTAAGAACTACAACTTTGCTCAGTATACCTGTTTCTTGTTTAGCTGATTTGATTAGTCAAGCTGCCCCATGGAATGTGCAGAGGTGAGGTGACATTAATCCAGAGGGAATTAACCTACATGCTCTGCCCTCGCCTATATTTTCATGTGGGGTGGAGCAAGTGCTCCTAGGTGACTAAGACACTAGACTCTTGTTAATAAAGTAAGGGAGGAGGCTGGTTACCACACCTTCTCAGCCTCACCTTAGCTGGAAGCAGAAGCTTCATCCCAGCCTTCCCTGATTTGGCAAGATACCAACAGGCAGTAAGGCTGTCCCCCACCTAGGCTCACCACCAGGAATACAAATATCTCGGAAATGCTGAAGACCCTTGCCAAAGACTCAGATCTAAAGTGGAATTTAAAAAAAAAAAAAAAAAAAAAAAAAAAGAGTTCATTCGCTGACATGTAGAGCTTCACGTAACACCACACCAAGATAATGTCACAGGCTCCCAGCCTACCTGCAGCATCTGGAACTCCTTCGAGATAATCCACTTCCTAAACTTAATTATTTCTTCAGCCTGGAGAGCCAGAAAACATAATCATAAAGGCCTGTGCCAAATGAGGGGTAGCCAATGATTTTAGGGTCCTGGCTATTTCCTTTCTCACCAGTGGTTCCCCCTCATTTAACAAAAATAAAAATAATGTTCTTAGCCAGGCATGGTGGTGCACACCTGTAATCCAAGAACTTAAAGAGCAGAGGCAAGAGGTCTGAGTCCAACCTGGGCTACTAATCAAGTGCAAAGCTAGCCTGGGCTACCATTTGCCACAGGGGAAAAAAGGAACCGGTAAATGTGGGATTACTGTCATTGCATGGTTGAGGGGCAATGATGGGCATGCCTCAAATACTATAGCAAAACAAATATAGAGATGCCAGATGTAGTAAAATAATGGCACTGTGTAGCACTATGTGTACATTGCAGATACCCTTCAAATCCCTTTTAAGGGATGTACCTGTCCAACTGAAAACACAAAGCCAGTGGACAGCATAGTAGTGTTCCCACCATCAACAAAACCACCAGTGGCAATACCCTCCCCATATCTAGGCTAAACTCTGTCTTAACTGATATTAACCACACATTTTAATATCGCATTGTTCACCCAGAAATGACAAAATGCTCCATGAACTAAACCCCAGATGAGCCAGAGGGTTATCAGCTCAACACTTAGACGTTCACATGAACAGACAAGCAGCCAGAAAACACTTCCCTGACATGATTTTTTTCCTAAAGTAAATCAGTATCTATGTTTCTTCCTTTCTTTAGAACAACTCCCCTGGACTAGGTAATAATGCCATGAGCTGTTTCCTCTCCTGTGCATCCCACAAGAGGTACAAAAAGACAATATAAGATCTATAGCTCTAAAATGTTTAAATATGAGATCAAACCCCAAAATCAATGGGCACAATTTAAAGAACTAGACAGAACGGGGCAAAGACAATCTGTCGGTGTCCTCTCCACTTTGAGTAGCACAAAAGATACTTCCTATGTTCTTGGCATGTTCAGAGTACTCCAGCACTCCTTTATAACCTCTATTTCAGAGCTTCGGCTATTAAAAGAACTTTATTTATCACCCCAACTCAACTAGTACTCCCATTTCAAGTATGCTGCCACCAAGTGGCAGTCCTGGGATAGTGAGCTGATCCAAACTTAGCTGCTTCCCTGCCTGCCATTCAGTGGTAGGGCTCTACTGGTAAGCACCTTGGCCTCAATAGACTTCTTAGTCCCTTTTATTTTCTATACAGGCTCACAAAAACAACAACACTTACAGTCACCCAATTGTGTTTCCTTAGCCTCCAGTACAAGTCCCTTAAGAATAAAAGTTCTTGGAAACAGAATCATCTATATGGATGAGACAAGAATGGTCCTATTTAAGTTATGACCTCAACTGTTCCATCATTAGGTCAACGATGAAGAAGTGGATGAGACACAAGTGAGTTTACCTTTGCCCACTAGTCTTCAGCTTTTCTTTTAATTGCCTTATCTGCCTTGCAGGCTTCTGAGTTCCCTCAGAGTCAAGCAGACTTCTCAGCCACACCATCGCCCACACAGTCTGTCACTACCAGATATGCCAAGCGCTTTGTTCAGACTGGAAAAACGATTTTGGTGCTCGGGATGCCTTCTTCCCTTCATGTCCCTTCTTCCTCCTTCCTCCTTCCTCCTTCTCTGTCTATTCTTCCTCCTCCCTTTTCTCTTCCTTCTTCCTGGATGGCAAAGAGGACCTTGATTCCTTTTCTAGACCTCTACAGTCTCTACTACCTACTTTTCTGGTATAGTTCTTTCTGCCTTAGCTTTCCCAATCCCAATCACTATTGCTAATAGGACACCTGCCAGAACCGAGGCTAAGTCCACGGAGGTATTAACTAGCTGTTCCACCTGGATTGAGCTTTTGTAACTCAAAACCCCTCAGGAAGCACAGAGTAGGTCTCTCCTTCACTGAAGCCTTCAATTCACATCATTATATTTTTATGAGGAGTTTTGCATATGACCCCCTTCCAGCCCACGAAGGAAGCATGAATGGCTGCAGTTGAATCAATAAGTTATACTGTAGTTATATTAATAAGAGGCTCCAGAGATTTTGCATTCTGTCTGCTTATCTCCTCCTTCTGCACTCAGCCTTTCCTTCCTGTTCCACTCACACTTACTGACGAGCTTGGCCTGCACCCACTGCTGGGCTGACACACAGCTTCCTCTGAGGCACACTCCCAGGACATGAGGCAGCTCACAGCATCTCTGTGGTAGCTTCCTGCAGCAATGGTGGCTCAGTGCATTATGGTGACAGAGCTTTTCACCAAATGACAATCTGAAGGAGGAAGAGATAGGGAGGAAGGAATAGAAAGGGGAAGGGAGAGAAGAAGAGAAGAGGGGAGGGGAGGAGGGAAAGGGGAGGGGAAGAAGAGAAGAGAGAAGAGGGGAGGGGAAGGGAGGTGAGGCAATGAGAGGAGAGAACAGGAGAGAAGAGAAAGGGGAGGGGACAGAGAGGAAGGAAGAAAAGGAGAGGGGAGGGGAGAAAGGGAAGAGGAGGAGAAGGGAGGGAAGAGAGGGGAGGAGAATGGGGAGAGAGACATGGTCTCAATGTCTGCTTCAAGGGCAGATCCAAACCATAACAGTCTTGCAAACTTTCTGTCTGTTCCAAACAATTCTAACGAGTCCCATCAATAGTCAGCTTCATGAGAAAAATATGTAATCAAGACACAAACACATCTTTGTCCAGATGAATAAAGATTTGGTTCACCCCAAACATTTAAGATGCACATGTACTTACTTTTCCTGTTTCACCACCTTACAAATTCAATGGATCTAGAACTCCAGAAGTTGGCTTCTGATAGAAACTCAGCCCTCTGGAAATTTTTGACTCATTGAACCATAAGGCATCTTCCAGCCTGAAATCAATGGAAGCCATCCTAAATAAATATACTTAAGCATATCTGCTTAAGAATAATAGAACCGAGAAGGATGTTGTTTTTGGTCAGACAGCTGTACACAATAGCATTTTGTGTGCTTGTCACAACCAAAATACTTTACACATTATCTCTGCAGCCCCCACCACAGCATTATTAGACATGATTTTCTATGACTGAGGATGTTGAGGCCCATGGAGACTGAAGAACAGACTCAGGGTCACACACTTATGTGTGGTAGAGATGGGTTAGGAGTCCAGGTAGCCAGTCTGTGTGCAACATCTTGATCTTTGCAGATCAACCCTGCAAGAGGGAATGATTACCATGTTCTTGGAGGAGACACCCAGTCACCTCCAGGGAAAGCCATCAAGGTTATTCAATAGGCCCTCGCTGTTTGGAGACCACTATGTCCATACATAAATTTATATCCAAACAGAAATGTCAGACAAAGAGAAATGGAACTGCTTCAACAAATATTTTATCAACAGTCTGTTTGAAATCAAATTAGCACCTTATAACAGAAATGGTATAAATCACATTATTGTCATAATATTAAATGTAAAAGTGAGCATTACAATATTTAAAATTTTATATCTACTGATTCATTTTTGCAATTCACTATTCACTCACTATTGTCTTATAAAACATATTATTTTCTTCATTCTGCAGCAGGTTTTCCAAGGCACAGAGGATATTTAAGGTCTTAGCTTGTCATCTGGTGCCCCACTGATTCTTGCTGTGGTACCTTGTTTCTTCATGTAAATGTGATTGTTATTGAGATAACTCTCCGAGCTTTCACAGTGAAAAATGTGTGTGGCCTTGTAGGAAAGCGGAATATAATGATCTGTGTCTGTTCTGTCCAGGAGTGAAGACATCAATACTAGAAAACAGACTGTTTTACCAGCTTGAGAGTTTTCAGGCCACTGGGGTGATATTGATTTGATTTCAAAGCCTCACAATAGATGGGTAATGGTTACCAATCTTCAAGGAAGAGTTTTGCTTATTTAGTTCAGTGCCAATGTTTGATAATTTCCTTTAGATCCTGTGAATAGAGAGAAATAGTGTTAGTTTCTAATTTTAGTGTCCATTGTACCAAGGATGTGGCCCTCTGGAACCACAGCTTCCTGGAAGGTCTTCTGCTAAATCTTCTAGTGACTGGGGCTTTCTCAGAAAAGGTGGATAGCTGCTTCTACTACATTCTCTTGTATCCTTCCTTTTTAGGCAAGACCTCAGTGTTAGGTGTGACTCTATTTTTACCTTCCTGAAAGTCTATGCCCAAACATTCATTTTCAGCAGAAAGTCAGTTCAGGTACCTTGACTACTACTTTACCATCTTGGCAAGTTATTTTATTTCTATCATTTATGAAACATAGCTTCCACATTTCCATCATATATATATATATATATATATATATATATATATATATATATATATGAGATAATACTAAACCATTTATAAATAAAAGTCTATTTGTAAGAGTAACTTCCATTAATGTATGCTTCATATTGATATTCAATTTGACAGCATCTAAAGTCACCCAGGAGACAACCTTCTGTGCCTATCTGTGAAGGAAATTCAAAATTGGGTTATATTAAGTGAGAAGACTCATCCTAAATGCGGAGTCTCAGGATAGATGAAAAGGATAAAGCGAGCTTAGTATTGGCATTCATTCCTTTCTGCTCCCAGACTGAACATGAAATGTCACCAATTGTCTCAAGCTCCTACAGCCATGCCTTCCCTGCCATGCTGGAGTACAACCTCAAACTGTGATCAGAAATGGACTCTTCTTAATCAAGTTGTCACAGCATCAGAAGAAGGAACTAAAATGGAATGTTTATACTGAGAATGGGACCATGGAAGCGATAAATCTCACCCTGTGCTTCTTAGGCCCTTGGAACTTGTAACACCAAGTGGAAGAATTCTAAATTTGAGGCTAGAAATTTCTTCATTTTTGTAATCAGCATTTAATGGATCATTCTGGTTGGAATTGGGAAGATCAGGATGCTAAGAGAAATGCCAATATGTAGGCCCTGTGGAGGAAATTTCAAGACAAGATGTCTTTCAGCTGTGGCATGATTAATGCTCATCCCACTGCGCTGGGGAAATAGGAAAGGTTCTCTGAAAGACCCTACCCACCAAAGCCTCCATCTTCTGAAAATACACATTCATTTGAGGGGCAGGGGAGGAAAAGATTGATTGAGAGCAATGTGAGAATGCCATTAAAGGTGGCCCATGTTTTCCTAGGGTCATCGTGGAAGGCTCAAACTCACAGTGGTAGATGCAGTTGTGGTTCAATGATGCCCAGCTATAGCTCAAGCTGGCAGGAAAACTTGGCAGCTGCATCCATATGTACCAGTTTGATAGACATGAAAGATGCAAGATGGAGGTGCTTGTACCAAGGTTCCAGAAAGCTAAAGCCAGGAAGTGTCTGGCTGGGTAAGATTCCCTGCAAGGGAATCCCCGCAAGGGAATCGTGCAGGAAGAACGCTACATAAAATTGGGAAGGTGAAACCTAAGGCACAATGGAGACCCTGGGATATTGGAGATGCCAGGACTCTGGGATCATCTGCCAAGGAAAGCCACAGGCTTGGAGTGGAGTCAACCCAAAGAGAAACTACACATGTTGCAGACAGCAGAGCCAGAGGGGTGGGGCTACTCAAACCTTTGGAGCCCAAACCATCCCATCTCCAATCCCAGATGCCCAACACAGAGCCACGGGGTTTGGTACTTGATCTGTGTTTTGCTTTCCCTTTTCTTTTGTCCAATCTTTTTTTTTTTTTTTTTTTTGCTACTCCCCTTCCCTTCCACTTTTGGTTGGGAATGTTTACTTGGTGCCATAGTATGTTGGAAATATAAAAGTTGTACATCGATTCATAGTTAGAGTTTGCCTGACTCTAAGAAGAGACTCTGAACTTATATTTTTAATGGTGCTGAAGCTGTTAAAGACTACAGGAAAATTTTAAGTTAGACCAAATGCAGTTTTGATTATGAGATGGCCACAAACCTATAGAGGGGTGGAAGGAACTGATTTAAGAGTGACATGTTTGGGTGCCAAGTTCATGGGGGACAGAAACTTGTGATGGTTAATAGTTATTGTTAGTTAGACATGATATAAGTTCACCTAGGAGACACACCTTTGAGAGAACTTCTAGATTGGGTTCATTAGGAGTTAGAAGACCACTAACGTGTGTCATTGTTCTGTTGGTTGACACTGAGCAAAAAGAAGGAATGCTCAGCCCAAGCATTCACTACCCTCTGCCTTCTGACGGTACATGCAACATGATCAGCTGACCTAAAAATTTCTACTGCCACAACTTCCCTCTCATGACAGATTCTACCCTCAGCCTGTGATTCACAACAAATCTGTACTTCATTTAAGTTGCTTTCATTGGATACTTTGTCACAGCAACAAGAAAAGTAATTTATCTATATGAAGGCATCTTGAAGCTTGAGTACTGCATAAAGAAGACCCTTGTGTTCATTTATTTCATCATTTATTCACATGTATTTGGTAATTTCCTATTGTGTTCCCAGTACTACTCTAGGTGCAAATGATAGAGAAATAAAGAGAGGACAAATGGGACAGGTGGAAAGTTACAGTGCATCTCAGACTCTTAATGCTTTGGAGCCCCAACCACTTCAGGGACACCAGAATTACGCAGTCTGATTCAACTCCATTGGCCTTCCAAATGGGACTTCCAGAGGGAGTGGATCCTTAGGGCACAGAGGATTTTGTGAAATAGCAATTTTAAAACTAGAGAAAAGGAACTGCTATGGTAGTATTAGAAGGGTGCAGACAGACAACTGTAGCTTTCATTATAATTCTGAACATTTAACTTCTCATCAAATCTGTGTACTGCTTTTGTGAAAATGAATAATATGAAAAAACCTTAGACTCATACAATCAGTGAATCCTAATAAGCAAAACACACATACATAAGCAGGACTAGAACTTCCATGGGTCAATGCCTCTTAGAGATTTTCTAGAAGGGAGTAAAAACTTTGAAGATCTGTGTATCATAACAGTGAGTAGGTAAATGACAAAATGAATGGATTAAATGGAATCATTTTAAAGATACATGGTATATGTAATCGTTTGGCTAGAACACATCTAGACAGACCTCACCTACACGGCAAAGAAACAGGGTTCTTTTGAGAGTCTGTATATCTGTATTCAGTGAAAGCTTAATGAAGAGAACCTGTCTGAATTTCAGCACTTACTACCCCTCTTAGCTGTACCTTTTTATCCAGTCAAACACCTGTCCCACTGTAAAAGGCCACTCTGTGCTAAATGCACAGGATTGGAATTAGATACATGGGTTCAATTTCTGCTCCCTTTTCTGGCAGACATTGTGATTACGGACAAGTAATTAAAGCTCCGGTTTCCTTGTGAAGTGAAAATTAACTGTCCAACAAGTAAGTTGTGTAGCTCCAAAAGGTAAATGTTAATGGCATAACAGTAAGGACACTGTGCTTAGAATGCAGCCTTTCAGCCACCGTTTGCTGTCTTCCACATCCCTGCCTCACACATTGTGGGTACAGTTGCAAATCATGTTTCAGTTTGCACAACGACTTACATATAATATGTGCATATGTTTCATCTTTTAGGGGAGACAGGACAGGTGGGATGTGAAGTCCCTTCCCCAGCGACATCTGTGCCACACACCAAATTAGATGAAATGACTAGGGCAGTTCACTCCACCATGACTATCAAGACTCCTTGTTGCTAACATAGCCTTACTCTGGAGTTTAAATGAAATCGTGTATGAGTTTTCCTGCTGAAAAGCACGATTTAATCCAAAGGTAGAAGAAACTGAAAGGCATAAAACCATCTCCCCTCTTCCCCTGACCCACAAACATGGAGGCAATCACAAGATGTGATTGAAATCAAATATAGTTTAATAATATAATGACTTTTTTTAACAATGAGATTGAAACAGTATTTTTCAAAGAAAGATATGGGTTGCCTACATCAGTATTATCTGGGAGAACTTGTTAAAAATACCTTTGGGGGGTGGGCTAGGTAAGTAGATTTTGACCTCTGGTAGATGCTTCTTTGTCAAAACTTCCCATTGCCTATGTATTACCACCATAGTTAAAATGTAATTTTTTTGATATGGTACATGCTTCTGGTTTTTCATAGTTCCTTTGACTGATTCTGGTGTGAAGCCAAGTTAAGAACTGCAAGGCAAACACTAATATTTAGAAACTCAGAAGTCATTTCTAACCCTTTCCCCCTCTCCTTGCCACTTCCCTCCATGAATGTTGGAAAGACACAGGCCTACTCTTCTTAGCCCTTCCCTCCATGAAGATTGGAAAGAAAGACGCATGCCTCATCTTCTCAACCATTTTAAAGTTAGAAGTGACTTGATACCCAGAGTTGAATTAAGCTCAGAAGCTTGATCAGTAGAGTGTGAGACTACATTAATGCCTTCATTATCCTGATTAAAAGGAATACAGGTACCTAGCACATGGCCTCTCTCTTGAACCCCCCTGCTTTGAATACCAATGTATGTCTAGAATATTATGCCAGTCTGCCTTGGGCCATCCAAGAAAGATCAACTAATTGGAATTCAAAGATGTCAACTTTAACATTGGAGAGCTTCTGAATCAACTTTAACAGTCACCTACTCCTGACCTCATTATATGTGGTAACTAAAGTTCTTCACTTAAGCCATCTAAATCCAGATTTCTTCTGCAGTTAGCTGAGCCTGGTCCTAAATGACAGGAGATCTCATTTTCTATTGCCCAACTCCAGAAAATCCATGTATATAAACATGACTACAATTATACTTACTGAGTCGTGCGTCTCTGAGAAGAAATTTGAACAATAGCTTCCTTGAAGGTGTGGCCTCTTAAAATCAATAACACTCTGATGCTGCCCTGCTTGTAGAAACATCTGTGGCCTAAGAGTAAGATGGAACTTATCTTGAAGGATTTCCTGGATCCCTCGACTTGGCACTAGGAACTTGGACCTGTGCCTCAAGTTGTATTTAGCCTCTCATGTGACTGCACCCTTATTTATTAACCCCTGGACCTGAGGTGGAGATGTGTCAGAATCTCTCAGAGAAGTTTCAAAATGCAGATATCAAGGAGCTTTTGCTCCTGGTGACTTATCCAGAAGATATAGAGGCAGCTGTCTTTTAAAAATAACTCTGCAAGTGAATTTCCATCTTTTACCTTATAATAAGCCTCTTTGATAAATTCTACACTGATCATTCTATGAGATTTTTTGAGGGCAATGACTGCCCCTATTTGTCCCTGTTTGTTTTTAGCTTTCCCATGACCTTGTTATGTTACCTTAAATTTGATGAGCAACCAGACAAGATAAGTAAATTGTTTAGATGATTGATATTTGATTGAAAAAGGTAAAACATGGCCTCCTAGTTTATATACTCTGGCCATGACTGCTTGCTATTAGGAAATATCTCATGAATTTCTTTATTACTCTCAAAATTAATAAGTGGTAATACATACATCAGGAAGAAAGTGAGTCTACCATTTTCTCTACAGAACAAAATTAAAGGCAATCTTCCTGTTTAAAAGTATTTTATTTTTTAAATCCAGGGGCATGTTCAGGACATTGTCAACATAAAGAGCCAACATCAGTAGAAGGACTTTAGGTCCTTCACACTCTGCTCTGAAAATCCTTAAATGTTGAGATTGCTTTGACTATTACCTTAAAGTAGATGTCAGTAGCAGGTAACAAAGCCAAAGTCACAAGTCACTGGGTCGGTCCTAGCAATACAATGTTATGGCAGACTAGACAGTATGCTTTACAAGTCTTTCAAAATAGACTTGTACAAAACTATTTCTAACTCAATAAAATAAGTTAACATTTGAGAGACTTCACACCAATTCTAAGTTTCCTCATTCCAGAAAACATTTGGAATACAGATACGCTACATATGAGATTTGGAGGAAGCAAACAAATAAATAAACAACAAACAAACAAAAATCTTTCTTTTTTTGAGACAGGTTCACACTATAAAGACTTGGTTGGCCTAGAACTCAAAGTATATAGGCCAGCATGCCCTTGAAATCATTGAAATCAGCCTGACTCTGTCTGCCAGATACTGGGACAAAAGGCATATACTATAATAGGTAAAAACTATTTTCTAAGAAGTCACGTGAATCTATCTGTCAGGATCTGAAGGGGGCCAGCTTATTTACATTTCCAAAAGAAATAGTACACTAGTAGTTCACACTCAGAAACTGCTGTTTTAGCTCAGGCACACAGACCATTCACCCCAGCTGGGGTCACCGAGTGGATGCCTGTGCACCCATGCAAGTGAGCATTTGCTCCACTGAACCACTCCCCGGACTCTCCGGGTAACTGAACTCCATCTTACTGGCTCTGTGTCAACACTTAACTTCTTGCATGGCTGGAACCACTTATATAAAACTGGTCATCTGAGAAGGAAACTTTTTAGTGGGTGATTCAAAAGGAAACCTTTGAAAAGCCAGAGAAATAATGAGAGAGACAAAGGCAGAGACAGGAATAGGGAGGGGAGGGGGAAGATGGAGAAGGGATGAGGAGCAAAGATGGAAGAGATGAAAACTAGGCACAGTGGATGAAGTAAACTAGTTGGAGAAAGGATGTGTATGTCTGCTTAGGTGAAGAACCCTGTCTTCTCTCACCTTCAGACATCAGCTCTTCTCAGTCCTAGGCCTTCAAGCTCACAGTAAGCTGACCAATAGCATCCCGGTGTCTCTAGCTGGCAGACAACAGAATGTGGGACTTCTCAGCCTCCGTAGTCACATGAGCCAATCCCTAGACTACCTCTATTCTAACAGGCACCTCTCTATCTTCCATCAGCTTGGCTTCTCCAGAGAATATTGGCTTTTTCCAATGATGACTCTATGATCTTCCAAGAGTAACAGCCTTGTTCTCTGCTTGGCTCTGCAATACATTGACCCCATGACCTCCATTTTGTCTTTTCACTTTCTTAGGCTGGAGTTTTCTACCTATGAAATGGAAGTCTCTGAGGAATTATTGTTGCTCTAAAACTAGAAATACATGAATTCTTCTGTGAAATGTTTTCTTTTTGAAGATGTGAGACATAATTATATTCACTCATGGAGATGCCCTGTGAGAAAAGTGGTACCTACAGGATGCTTCAAGTAAAGATAGCCTTGCCCATCTTCCCCAGTTGCAATTAGATAGTTGAACATCCCAGTCTCTGTCCAGACGGAGACTCTGAGACGTGGCATTTCCAAATGTGGTCCCATGTCTACCTTATTCTGCTAAGCCTTAAATCAAGCCCCTGCCCCTTACTCTTAGTTAAGAGCAGCTAAAATTTTCATATACTCCTATCTGACCTCCATACTTTCATCCCCTCCTTCCAACACCATCTGGTGAGCTGGGAACTTCTGCAGAACTGGTTTGGGTGGAGAAGCTCATTCCATCAATACTGGATGACTCATGGAAGGCACTCCTGTCTAGTGATCAATAGAAGGCAAAGGCACAAGAAAAGGGGGCATGATTTGGATTGAGTTTGTTCCTCAGTGATGAACAAAAAATGGTATCAGAATGTCTCTGGGTGGAAAAATGAGCTTCTTGCCTCCAAGGCTGAGAATTCCAGAAAGGCTGACACAGAGGTCTGTGTTGCCAGTGAACTCTCCTAACCACAAGTGCAGTTGTCTCCTAGGCAGAGTTCAAAGTGTAAGCCAGTTACAAGTAATAATTTCTGGGGAAAAAATAAAACTAATTAGTATCTCTTGACATTTTTGCTGTTTAAACCTTGACCAAAACAAGTTGTTAATGCATAGCAGATTAATAAGATAATGGCTCTTAGTATCTCTCTTCTGGTATGTAACTCCAAACTCATTTACCCATGAAACATCAAACCCAACACGATAAGCCAAAATACACATTCACACCCACAAGTAATAAATGCTGAAGGAGAGAGAGGGTGGAGCTGCTGCATTATAAGGGAACTTAAGTCCTAAAGATGTCTTAGAATCACTTTGGTAGTCCCACAAGACTTAATGTCAGTTCAGTTCTCCAGTGATTAGCCTAAGTCGGTCTTTCTCAAGCCTGGGTGTGTATCAGAGTCACGTGAAGAACCTGTGAAAACACAGAGAGCAGTACTCCCACCATAGCTTCCAATTCAGCTCCTCCCCACTCCCCCCCACCCCGCCAGGGATCCAGTGCCTCCTTCAGGCAAGTCCCTAAACAATGCTGATGTCAATGTGGTATCAATGTGCCATCGTGTCCCAGGGTCTGAATTTGGGGAACAATAGGCTGCTTCCATCCAACTTTTCACACAAGTTGAAGGATGCGGTTTTAACGTGTGTCCTGGAGAAAGCTGAACTGATCCAGTAGGAATTCAGTTTTGGCACATGAGCAAGAGCAGGGAAATAGTACATGAATTTATCTGCCTTTCACAATGCACACAGCAGGCTTTGTCTCAAGCCTATGCTGAACTCAAAATTTGGGACCCACAGTATTATTAATATTGTAGATAATAATACATGTAATAATACATGGTTTCCATAAATTCCTCTCTTCCTGCCTTTCTTCCTTCCTCCCAAAATCATTGAGACAAAATATTTAAAAGCAAACTAAATCAAATTGACTGAGTTGGAACTCCTGTCAAAGCTATTTATCTTAACAACTACCAACTATGTCTTCCTACTAGGAAGGATTAGGGATCCATTTTGGAAGTCTCTTCAGCAACTTTTATAGTGGCAACCTGTAACTTGCCCTTCTATCCTATCCTGCCATTGAGCAGGGCTTCAGGGTCTGGCCAGTACAAGGTAAGGGCAGACATGGAAGTCAGGGGAAATTGTTCTTGCTATCAGGGGCACACATCACTCTGGTACTTCAGACCCTATATACACACATCATTTTGCGTGATTTATGGCCCTAATTAGATCCCAGTGGCAGTACTCCATCCGCTAACAATGCATATCCTAATCACCTTTTCTTCATACAAATGATTTCCTTAACTTTGCATGCATAACTTAACAGCTTTTATTTTAAAAACTCCTGTTAACAGCTTTCCTGTGGCAACCAGTAGGGGTGCTATGATAAGAATCTAATTTGCTGTAAAAATGGCTCATTTGTCAAATAAGCATTAAAATAATTGTTCCCCTTTTGACTGTTACCCTGCTGTTTCCAGTCATTTTCTAAAACTAAATTATTTACTCATTTGAAAGTTCAGCTGTGCATATTTTAATTGATATTCCCTCATAGGACTCATATTGTTAATGACAATAATTAACCTGAAAAGGCTGCTAAATAATTATGCTGCAAAAGATTTGAAGTATTTGCACAGAAAGTGAAATCATCATTTGAAAAACTATCAAAATGTAAAACTTTCATATTTTATGGCAAAGCATGGCAATAGCTCATAATCAAATTAAAGAGAGACAGGGAGATGGAGATTATATGATTTGATGCAGAATACTTTATGTTTTCAATATAGAAAAGTAGTCTAGCTAACAAGATCACTCTGTCATCTCCATATGCTCCTAATATTACTATTCTAGTGGCAATATAAATTGTTCTCTGGCACTTAGAATGGCTAGGGACTGGAGTAAGATAGCAGATAGCTAGCTCTTTGTTGTTGTTTGTTTGTTTTGTTTTTTGTTTTGCTTTGGATTTGGCTTTGGGTTTGGATTTGGGTTTGGGTTTTAGGTTTTTCAAGACAGGGTCTCTCTTTGTAACTATGGTTGTCTTAGAACTCTGCAGACCAGAGTGGCCTTAAACTCAGAAATCTGCCTGACTCTACCTCCTGAGTGCTAGGATTAAAGTCATGTGTCACCATTGCTTGACAAGCTAGCTCATAGTAAGAGCACCTATGTCATCTTCATTACCTCTCAGTGAGTAAATTTCCTCTGCTACAGGTGCAGCAAGATTCATTGAGATCCCCATGGATACTTATGCCCAATGAACTATACTCTTTTCTTTCCTGAGAAGTGCAGCTATTGTTCAATTGTTGGGAACTTCTCAGCAGATGTGGCATCTCATTCTCTTGGACACAATAAAAATAGAATTTTAACAAAGGCGTTCTTTTCTTCAAAACCTTGACAGACAAAAAACTGACCACCGAGGGGCTTAGACCTATTGGTTTGCATTCTTTATAGCAACCTGCCAGACTTTGGTCAGTAGAACCCACAGGCTAATAAAGTCCATGCACCAAACTAGAAACTATTTAGACATTGGACCACATTTGCAGGAGTCCTGAGATGTCATCAGGAGCTATGCTCTACAAACACTTTGGAAGTAGAAGAAGAAACAATTTTATAAAGCATCAAAGTTCTACAACACCAATTAAGCTCTTCAGGTTACCAATATGTAAAGAACAACCAATGAACCTAACCAAATCCCTATGTCATCACTACATCTCACTTTCCTTTTACCTTACAGGCAATGCCACTGAGAACACAGAAATATTATAACAAAATAATGACATCACTTTATGTTTATAACATCCTATTTAATTTTGCTCACAGGTGCAAAAACTAATGCTAATGGCAAGCCGAACAGTAACTTGTAAACAAATGTCATGCCCTACATCTACCAATAACTCCTATAAGCACTGGACACATGGATAAATGATACACAGGTTAAATGGTGAGTGTGGTCCTAATTATGTTTGTCATTGATTAAAACTGCAGTACCAAGCAAGTTTTGACTTTGACATATGTTTAGATTATATTTCGTCAATGGTCATTCTTTAAATAGATAAATATTCATTGGTTTAGCAGCAAGTATGGGAGTACCATGGGCAAACTCTTTGCTCAGGAACCCCTCTACCTGCTCATTAGAAGCTACCTGGGAGCTCCTGCTAAGCATTCTCCTCGTGACATCAGAGTGGAAAAAGGGACTTGGAATATTTTTGAGAGAAGACCAAAGTTTGCTGTCATGGTCAGGAGCTGAGATATGAAATGGTGAAGGCTCTGACTTCAAGGTCTCCTAGGATTACCTAGCAGAACCCAGGCAATAAGGGGGCATCCTCACTGACAGTCCTGCACACGTGTAAGCAGGTCGAGGCTCGCTAGCTCAACCTTCTGTCTTCCATCTTTGTCTTGAACTATCAGTATGGAACACTGAACAAAGTTAGCAAACAGAAACTTCAGCATCCCAAGCTCAGCTGAGCCCAGCTGTGAAGACTGTCCCAAACACCACAGTCAAAGTTCCCATGAAGTGGGGGGGGCTGATAGCTACATTTTGATCAGGGTTGTGTTGAGGTAAAAGGAACTGACCAAGCAATGAGCACTTAAGCAGTTATGAATGGACTAAGTAGCTTTGCACTACTCACTTATGAAATCAGTAAAAGTCCGATATGGCCACCAGTTGTGAAGCCCCTCTTTATTGAATTCTCTCTACCAGGCATAATCAGTAAAAGTATTTCTATGACTTTACACATGAAAACAGCCAAGTTCAGAAATTAAATGATGGGCCCTTAGTTATATAGTTACTGGTGGAGAGACCAGAAATTTCCAAACCTTAAACATTTCTGTCACAAAATGTTGTAGATGGTAGGAAGTTTCTCAGGCAATGAGTGTGAGAAAGGAATGATATAATGGCCATAGCATTGCTATAATCATATTCATAGTAGGATAACAATATTCTATTAATATAGGTAGTAAACGCTCCGCTCCCCCTCTTCAGTATCAGCCTTTACTTTTACAGAGCAACAGAAAACCCTGTAGGAAATCTGCCCTTACTCCACTTTATACCAGAAGAAGTTAAGAATCAGAGAGGTGGATTATTCTGCCCATTGGCACAGTGTGAGAGACATACTGTTGCATCAAATGCAAGTCAGAATTCCCTCTTCCCTTCTTTCTGTTTGGCTTTGTAGATCAGCTACTGCAAGTTTTTGCCCAAACGTTCAACCCAACTGTTCTTAAATTCATGGCCAGAAAGAATTTTGAGTTTGTGATGTGATTATGCAAGTCAACCACATTTCCCAACCACTGTTCTCTGTTATTTGAGTGATAAACAAGAAAGTAAACAGACAAGAAAAGGAGAGGAGGAGGAGGAGGAGCCATAGGAGGAGGAGGAGGAGGAGGAAGAGGAGGAGGAGCATCAAGAGGAAGAGCAGGAGATGGTGTTGCTGGTATTCATTTACTTAATATTTAATGGGTGTCCATTATGAACTGGCCACTATTCTAGACACTGAAAATAAAGGAGAGGAAATGAGGTATTCTGACCCTCACAGAATATCTAGTTCAGGTAGTTGCTACCCTCAGTGCTCCTTAATTGTACCACAGAAGTCATTCTCACCTCTGCAAAGGGCATTCAGACCCTGGAGACCTGAGAGAGGGCAGATCACCTTGTAATAGGTTCATACAAAAAGATGTACAAGGCCTGGATTTTATAGGACTTGGGTAATTATCCCCCGGTGGCTGAGAGCATACAGCCATCTTTTCCATTGGTTAGAGGGATGAACAGGGAAAGAAAGCAGATGGCAATCTCCAGAATGCCATGGTGAATCACACATGCTCTGAAGGTGCACGGCTCTGCCAGACCCCAGCTTAATATGGACCACGTGTGGAATCCACGGGCTGTGTGGAGATGGTGCATTCCCATGCAGTCACCGCAAACGGTTATTTCCTTTTAAAGGGCTTTTGCAGTGCTGCCTGCCCCTCCTCCTGGGGCAGAGCTCCTAGCTGCCAAGCCTATTTTTATGGTTTGTCTCCAAAACAAGTGCAAAATAGTGTTGGCTTCAGGAGTCCTCCCTCTGGCCACTGGAACACCATCTGCAAGCTGAGGGGAAACAGTAAACACGACAGGTTAAGTCACTCATTACTAATATTTTCCTTTAGCTCTGAAACTTTTTAAACAAACAACAACAACAATTGTCTCATAATAACCTTCCAGAGGTTAACAGCCAGCAGGTGGTCCGGCTCAGCTGAAATGCAACCCAGACAGCTGTTTGATTATAAACTGTTGGTTCTTATGGCGATCTGGGGAAAACTCCTTGCCGAAAAGGGGTCTTCTCTTAAAAAATCCCTAATGAAACAACACATAAATGTCAAAATGACAAAAATAAGGAAGTGTGTCATAGACTAAGCATTTTAATGTCCTTTCTGGCTTCCTCCAGAGTGTACTCTGGACCTAGCCACATTTAATGGCACGGATTCTGAAAGAGGCGGTACACAGCATGAATTTTTATGACCCAAATAAAACTTGAAGAGAGTCACTTTCTCTGCCACAGTCAGTGTCCTCAGCAGATGTGTGGGAGGCTCAGGTTTCAAATCAGCCACCCGAGCCAACATTTTACCTGGACCCAGAGGCATACGGAGTACAACGCCCGGATGTAAGGAAACCCGGAGATGTGTAGCATTATCCTGTCTATCCCTGAGCCATTAAAGCGTGGCAGGGATTCCCCCTGGGAAGCCCTTGCGGAGCTAGTGGAAATTCTGAGAGCTGATAAAACGGGTGGAGAATGGGAGATGAAAAGTTTCTAATCAAAACCTTACATTAACACCACACAGCCACACAGAATGATGGTTCTGGCTGTTCTCTAGCCTGACTGATGAAATGAGACAAAGGAAGATCACTCCCTAAGTAAGTATTTAATTACAAGTGTATTATATTACAATAAAAAACATTTCAGGAAGTTCATAAAACAAAACAAAACAAAAAACAGTTGAACCTTTTAATATGGAAATCAAGTGCTGAAATACAAAAGGCACAGGGATTCTAGGGAAAAGGTTACAATGACAGGAGTTTAAATAGAAGTAAGGAATAAAAATGTAAAGAGTAAAAGAGAATTTCACATACTTGAGTTATGGCTAATTAGTAGGGAAGGGAGATTGCAGAGTATGAAGAAGGACAGTTTGGGGTTTGGTCCACGTGTGTGGTTGAATCTTCTGATCCATCTACACAAGCATGAGTTAGCAACCAGGCAAATCCCCAGAGACCAGGTGTGTGTGTGTGGGGGGGGGGGAGGTACTGGAGAAGAGAAAAAGATCTCTGCACTCCCCCTGGTGTCACAGAAAAACTAGAGCGAAATAACAAAGTAACCAAAACCAGATTCTTTTCAGAAAACAAAACAAAACAAAACAACAACAACAACAAAAAAAAACCACTATAGGGGAAAAGAGAACTCGGTGTAAAATCAGGCTCACCTTTAACAAAAAAGAAAAGCAAATATGTATGACCCGGAAGTGGGAAGGAGGAGGTGAGCTATACTCCAGCTAAACAAGCTTAAGGGAATTTTGATGAGCCAGGCCAAGGTGATCAGCATACCTGAGGGTTGCTGATGGCCACAAAAACTTGACACACCGGAGACAATCAGCTGTCAAGGATAGAGGAGGCTGGTCATACAAAACTAGCAAAGTCTTTTCAAGACTGGAAAACATAAACAAGCATGAAGCCCTAGAGATACAAAAGAACCTAACTAAACATTGGCTTAGGGGAGAAGTCTGCCACTCTTTTGTAGGAAGAGGGCGTAGAATGCCATCAGAGCAGCAAGCACTACTTAATTTTGGTAAAACCTAGTCCAGTCAAGATTCTTTGGGGACTTTTATGTCACACCAGACCTAGATCATGGCATTCCTCAACATGGGGATGGTTGCTATAGTTTAATAAGAATGATCCCCCATGGGTCATAGTTTGAATGCTTGGTGCCCGCTGGTGGCACTATGCTGGGAGCAGGTGAAAACTTTAGGAGGTCTCTAGTGGTGTGCCTTGGAAGGTTATGCTCTGCCTCTGCACTGCTTTCTTTCTCCTCTCCTATCTTCCCTCCTATCCTCCCTCCAGGGGATAAGATACAGCTCTAGTGATACATTTGGGAGGCGAAGGCAGGGGAATCACAGGTTTGAAGTCAAGCTAGGCTGGGCTACATGGGGAGACCATGTCTGGGTGTATGTGTAGGTGGGGGTGGATCAGACACTGATGATCTTTACCCAGAAGACAAGTTTATAAACTACAGCTCATGGCAGAACACAACTTCACTATTTCTGTAAACTAAGTTTGATACAACACAGTTATGCCCATGGATTAACTCAGTGCCCAGAGCTATTTTACATTCCAACTGCAGATTTGAGTGGCTGCATAAGAGACTGCACCCCCCCACACACACCAAATGTAAAAATCAGTGTGATCCAGATTCATCCCAATTCTTACACTGTATCTATTTGAAATAGTCCTATGAAGAGAAACCCATCAACTGGTAGTTTACCTGTCATATGTGTTGCACCTACAGGAAAATTGGGGCATGCGCTAGACTCTACTTCCTAGATTTTACAATGAGGTGATTCCCTACTAGTCTCCAATACTAACCAAAAGGCATTATGGGACTTTTATTTTTTGATAATTTTGCTTATTTCATTTTGTTTGTTTGTTTTTGTTTTTCAAGGCAGGGTTTCTCTGCGGCTTTGGAGGCTGTCCTGGAACCAGCTCTTGTAAACCAGGCTGATCTTGAACTCACAGAGATCCACCTGCTTCTGCCTCCCAACTACTGTGATTAAAGGCATGCTCCACCACCACACAGCTACTTATTTCATTTTTAGAGTGTTATTATGAAGATTTTACATCAACTATATTTAATTTTTATCAGTGCTTCAAGAAGTGCCTCTGCTTCTGTGTAGAAACTCGTTCATCTCATGCACCCTTCTGAGACAATCACCTGCGATTGAGAGCTTTATTGCAGAATTCTCCTACTCACCGTGCATTTCTCCCCATCCATGGGATCTCTATTCTTCCTAGAAGGTATGTTCCCTTGGTGGGAAATGGTTTTTAGTAATACAGTTTAAAATCTGGAGTACTAATGTAAGGTGATCAGTATTTTCATACCTTTGAAGTTAGAATTTTAAAACATGACTTTTTATAAAAGAATGATAAGTATGGATTTACATGGATTCTTCTAATTCAAATATCTTTGGAACTAGATTTTCTATTTATCTTGTTGATGTTTCATTATCATTTTTCCCTTTAAAAAGATTTATGTGTGTGTGTGTGTGTGTGTGTGTGTGTGTGTGTGTGTGTGTGTGTGTGTGTGTGTGTGTGTGTGTGTGCCTGTGTATGCCTGTGTGTGCACACACACACCTCTACATTAGGAGGCCAGAAGGGGGCATCTGGCCCCTTAGAGCTGGAGTTTCAGGTGTTTGGGAGGTGTCTGGCTTGTTAATAGAAGCTGACATCTGAACTCTGGTCCTCATGATTTTGCAGCTACTGCTCTTAACCACCACGCTCTCTAGCCCATTCAGTACTATTTCTAACCAAGTCAGGATAAATACCTCTTTGAATTGTCCTTATGTACTTGTATGAAATGTCCTCATGAAACCTGCTATCATGTACAGTGAATACAGCCAGCGCTGGTAGCAGACTGAGTAGATGTGCAATGCCTGAGTATTCATTATCTGCCTTCTCAGGGAAGATTTGCCAACATCTACTATAAGCTATACACTGAGCCTGGTTTCAACTTTCCAAAGACTGAATTGGATTTTCTGAACTTAAAAGATACCCCTTAATTTAAATGTGCCCATGATCTACACAGGACAGAATATGTGATCTAGAAAATGTGCTAAACTCAAGTTCAAGATCATTGAAATCATAGATGCAGTAAGAAATTTTTATCACTCCAATGACATATGAAAGAACTGAAGATCATTAAATTAATAAAACTAAGCCAGCTCCGGAAAGATAAATATCGCATGTTTTCTCTCATATGTGAGATCTAGAATATACAATAAACATAGATGTAAAATAAATGGGTATACATAGTTATGGAGAGATAAGGCATATAAAGGAACACACACACACACACACACACACACACACACACACCCCACATCTTAGTTAGGGTTACTAGTGTTGTGATGAAACACCATGACCAAAGCAACCTTGGAAAAAAGGGTTTGTTTGGCTTACACTTCCTCATCACAGTTCATCATCAAAGGAAATCAGGCTATGAACTCAAACAGGCAGGAACCTGGGGGCAGGCACTGATGCAGAGGCCATGGAGGGATGCTGCTTACTGGCTTGCTCATCATGGCTGTTGGAAAATATAGGACTATCAGAGAAGTGAAAGGAATGATTGGGAGTAGAAAATAAAGTTGAAGTGGAGGATTACCGAATATACTTGAATGAAAGGTTTTTAGTGAAGCCATCACTCAAAGCCAAGCATAGTGCCTCATATTTGTAATCCCAGAACTAAGGAGACTTAAAATGGAGAAATGCCATGTTTGAGGCCAGTGTGAGATGCATGGTGAGTTTCAGGACACGCTGGGATACAGAATTAGACCCTGTCTCAAAAACTGAGAGAGAACAAAAAAGAAAGAGAGAGAAAGATCAAACCCATCAATTATACAATGGGTAAGAACTAATGAAAATTCTTACATTATAAAATTCAAAAGCTTTAAAAAATAAACAATAGTTTTGGAGTATAATAAAATAATATGGACTTCCTGAAAGAAAATAACAAATAGGCAAGAAAATAGAGACCCAGAGGGTCAGTCTGATGATCCCTACATCTAATTTGTAAAGACTACTTAACAAATACATTTTGAAATGGTGAGATGAAAGTTACCAGGCAAGTGATATAATAATTTTTATGAAGTAAAATTATTATTATTCTGATGATCCCCCATCTTTAGCACTCCAAGCAAAAGGTAATAAGCAGAAGTTATTTAAATGATGGGAACTATCTTCTCACTTTGTCAGCACATAATACTAAAGATGTGTAGTAAATACATTATTGTGAGATTTTACAATAGGACTAAAATGAAACTTTCCTGTATGTGTGTTCCCATGTGTGTATGTGTGTGCATGTGTGTTCATATAAATGTGTCCCTGAGTGCATGTGCATGTAATATATATGAAAACCAGATGCTGACATCAAGTGTCTTCTTTTGATACTGTCTACCTTATTTTGAGTGGATCACTCACTGAACTTGGAGCGCATAAATGAAGCTAGGCTGGCTGGCCAGTGGGTTCCAGGGATTCATTCTATATTTCCCTCAATACCACGAATATTATAGATGTGTCTGCCACTGTGTATGGCTTTTAGGTGGATGCTGGAGATCTACAATCAGGTCCTTATTCCTGCAAGTATTCTACCAATTGAGCCATCTCCCACACCACCCCCATAAAGTGAAAATTCCAGTGAGAGCCCAGTCATGTGCAAAGGTATGCCATTTAGAGTGTCATAGGACTTTCCAACAGCACTAATATGCTGGTTACTCAGGACTCATGACATCAAAATCTTGGAAGTAGTGACTTTCACTGCAGAGTCTTTGCCCAACCAAACTGAAAATGAAATGGAAACTTAGAGAAGACAGCAATGCCGAACAGACATGATGTCCTTGGTTGCCATAGCACCATGAACCCTGTCTTAGAAGGTAATGTAATGAGTCATGTGATGGAAACTAACCACAAATGAATGTTTGGGGAGAGTTGAGAACGATAGGACTCAATCCAAAATGAAGGGAAATGGCCTTGGTGGCAGCAGTGTGGTGGCTTTAACAGGAGAGGTCTCCCACAGTTTTCTGTTCATTTTCAAGGGAAATTGAGAGGACAGAATTGAGCAATATATCTGACAGATAAATAAAATTAAGAAAAATTTTGACAATTGTTTCAACATATGGTCCAACCACTACTCAAAAGGTACCCTGTGGGTGATAGAGGAATCTCACCAGTTACATCCAAGGAATAATAGGCCAAAACAATGTGTTCACATCACTTTTAGGCCAAGACATCTCAGTTCTGGTTCACTGCCTGCCCTGGTCTATGAAAACCAAATTGTCTCAAAAATATGGTTGTTCTATTACTTAGGACCCTAGGTGACCACAATCAGTAGTTCCTTCCTCATTCCTGATTATGAACCTTGAGTAGATATGGGACATGAGCACGACTTAAACCTCTGTCATTTTGAGAAAGTACTTGTTAGTCAACAAAACCTGGAACTGGACAAGTCCTTAGAAACCCATGCACAAGAACAGAAGAACACTTTTAGAAAAAAACCACAGTGTACCACTGATGCTCTACTGATAATGCATTTGACATTGTCACAGTGAAAACTCTGACTATAATGCTTAGTGGAAAAGCTTGATATGGCTATAGTGAGAAGATGGAAGGAGATAAGACAGTGATGATCTAAAAGAGGAGCCAATGGACGCCATCTAAAATGGGAGTTTTGAAGTATAGTAGTTAAGACATACTATTTTATCAACATGGAATGAACACTAAAGAGAAGAGTTTTGAGTGTTACAAGAGGGGGTTCTGTGGGTGATGGAGGCAGGTTATGAGAATCAGACTGAGAACCGCTGTGTCTGAATATGCCACTTTAAGTATGTGTAACTACTAAAGCAAAGTGACTCACAACAGCAATTCTAAAGACTCGCTTTAATGACCATTTTTGTCTTCAAGAAAACTTAATACGGTTGTGTTTTATGGCCATCTTGTGCAATCTATGCCATCAAAGTTAAAGTTGTGCACACTCTTGCCTCTCCTATGTCTCACAGCTTCACCTTGACTGATTTAGCAGCCTCAGAGCTTGGAGGGGGAGTGGGCTCAAGACTGAGCACAGCATTCAGGCTCTTCCAAGGGTGAAACAGTGTCATCACAATCCCAACTGGCTCACCTAAAAAAGAAACCTTCACAGAGCCATGCCTAGGATTAATGCTGGAGAAAGGGAGCAGAAGACAAGAAATTATGAGATTCTCTGCATGTATTCTTATACCCTGAGACTGGTTTTCAAACTCCTAGTACAAAGAGTTCCCATTTTTTTTTAAGTTTACCATACATTAATAAAAGGATAGTCAAGTTAGGGTTTTCAAAATGGCCCATCCTTTCAGTGCTTTGTCTGGGCAGAGAGATGAGCCTCCTTGGATGTGCATGGTCCAACATAATTTGCAAGGTTATAAGAATATCCTGCCTTCCCAAGCTGCCCCTGGACTGGGCTAGGCTGGGATGGGCTATTACAAGACAAGAGAAGCTTCTAGAGTATTTACCCAGTGACTCTGGCAAGGTTCAATAAGCCATCCACACAAAAAAACTGGAAAACACTCCAAGAACTATAGATCACCAGAAGTGTTGATAGTTCTGCAATACCAATTGAAAATAGAACTAATAGCCTTCCTATGTGCTAGAAATTATCCTAATTCCTTTATGTACTTCATGTGGTTGATTTGATTTTTTATTTCACAAAGAAGAAACTGAGGCAGCAGAAGGTTAAGAATCTGTCCCATATTTGCAGAGGTCATCAGTTGCAGAGGGACAATTTGAAGGCAGTTGTTTGGCTGGTCTTGGGAACTCTGGATGGTCAGGCTACAATACCTGGGGTGAATAAGTATCATTTTCTCAAACCCCACATGTGCATTCTACACCAGATAGCAAGCTCTGCTTCACAAAGACACAGTTGCTACTGACAATTCACAAAGTGTGGATGTGTGGGAAACAATCATTCCCAGGCTGCATAGGTCTACTATTTATATGAAGCTATTTAACTTAATTACAAATAATTTAGGCTACAGATGGGAGCAAAGCAACATTAAGGATCTTGATTTTGAAACTGTTCTAAAATAGCTTTTAAAATCTAGGAGGCAAATTGTCTTTCCAAATGGAAATGAATGTGTGATGCGGCGAAGTCTTAAAGTTATTAGCATCTTTTGCTGAGCCCTCATCTATTTCCTTTGTCATTTAGACAACGTACATTTTTTACTGTTAGCTCTGTGATCAGAGATGAAGCTCAAGACGCTTGCTACTCTAATCAGTGGTTGTTCCTATGACCAAAGGACATCACACTCATTTAATGCTTTCAGGCAAATGTGAACCAAGTACTAAGGGGAGAGTCAGAGCATGCACACATGCATACATATGTGCACATGGTTCAAGAGAGAGGCGCAGCCTCAGCCTTCCCCATTCCATGGTACCTGTGAGGCTCCATTACTGAAGGCAGAGCCAGGAAACATGTTTTTAGGAATTCAGAGTATCATGTTTCATAATTTGATTTAAATCAATTATCCCATCCTTCCCTGGAACAGGCACAAGCTCCAAAAATACAAAATGTAAATGGAACCAGCTGCAGCCTTTGGCCAGGATGGATGTCAGTCGGTGTAATCAGTCTCCTTTCGAAGTGCATTACTGTTGAGGCCCAGAGATTGCGTGAAACACTTCCAGTGCCCTGGAAGGGACCACAAAGGTAACGGGTTATGGAAGGGGCGAAATGGAAGGAGCTAATCTTCTCTGTCCTGGCTTGTTTTGCCCAAAACTCTTAAAATAATTTATTTATTCCTCTGGGGAAGACCAGGACACTTGGGTCTATTATAGGCAGCCTTCAAACATGGCCCTTAATATATGGATATTTACTAAAGCACATAATCGCCTTGTGTTATCCCATTACAGGGCTCAACCTTGCTGAGCTCTGCAGCCTTGGGTGTGAAGATCAATTGTGAGAGGATCACATGTGTTTATAAAGGAGGGCATGAGCACACTCAGCAATCATGCATGTCATTTAGGCCCCAACACGCTGCCCAACAAATGGATCCCATGCGTAGGATTTGGCATCCTTCCACTGAAATCCTTCGCTTTAATTGATTTAAAATGATAATTCAATTAAAATAATTATTCTAATCAAACTTTGTATCTTTTTGGCAGGTTTCATGGAGGCCTCTGCCCCCAATGTTATTTTAGTATTTTCTTTATTTGTTTTCTCACCCAGCTGATTTTGGCTCTCTAAATCTTTGGAAAAGTTTATGTCATTGTGCAATCACAGCACCTTTCTGAAGCTTTCCACTCAGGAATAGGGTATGAGAAAGTAAAATATCCTAGAGAGAGATTGTGCTTTGAATTGTGGCCAGTGGGGATGAAGAAGTAACTGGGCATGGTGCACAGTAAGAATCACCCATCTATTCATCAACATCGCAGGCCTCCAGGTGGCCAGCTGGAGTTAAAGCTCTAAGGGAAGTATGAATGATGGTCTCTTCCTCCCCCTTGGTCTCATCCCTCCTCCATGTTTCTTTCCATGGCTATTGTATTCTTGACATATATAGCGTCCATGCCAGAGCTGAGAAATGTGCACATAACTTCTAATATATGAACTAGCATCATAACAGCGATTCCACTCTTCTCTGCAATTGTGTTGGCTGGCATGTCAGACTGGCAGCTATTAAAGAGGAGCAGAAAGCCGCCGAGCCAGTGGGCACCTGGGTAGCCTCAGCAGCACTGTCAGCATCTCCAATTGGAATATTATGTAGCAAATGTGAAGAGTTGAGAAATGTGTCTTAATTCTTCACACATCTAAAATCTTCAAATATAGTAGGCTCGTACAGTTTATGACTAAGTTTTGCTATTAAATTTTTTTTCTGAAAAAAAAGAAGGTGAAAACTCCAGGTGTGTGTCTCCCTGGGGGACACCAGGTCACCTAAACTTCTGAAGCCTAGGAACAGAGATGTGAATTATTCTGTGCCTTGTCATGTTCACAAGGATGCTAAAAAGACTTGGTACAGAAAAGGTGTGCCCTTCCTGAAGCTGCTCTGGGATGAGCACTGGACCAGGAGCCTGGACACTTAATTTGCCAGCTCTGATGCCAATTAGCTGAAAGGCTTAGAAAAATCCTTTTTATCTTTCTGGGATTCAGTGTGACCACCAGACCATATGAGCTACAAAATTAAATTCAGATTCTTGTGTCTACTTTTAGCCACAAGAACCCAAATTTTTGTGACTGCAATATTAATCCCATTTGAATTTTGTCTTTAAAAGAATAACTGGGCTTCAGCAAGGAACCAGGCCAGGCTTGATTATACTTTCCTGGCAGAAATTCAAGCTTCTTGATCCAAGGGAATGCCTGTTTATCAGCACATTGTGAGTGCAATTCAAAAAGAAATAACCCTGCAGTTCCATTGAGGATGCTTTGATAGAGTGTCCTTCTTACAGATGGCAGAATATGCACCTGGACATACGTCACGCAGAGCTGCTCATACACCTGGAGATAAAGGCACACACTGAAAATGAGAAAAGGAAGACACAGCAGAAGTCAGGCAAACCCACACCTGGTCTGCTGACTAGCCACAACACTGCTGTTCTAGGTCGGACCCATCTCAGGATTTACACTGAAGAATGATCAAGGTGATGAGATCGTTCATTATGAAAAGGCACCTAGCCCCAAGCTTGATCTAAATTTCATCCCTGGGACCCATGTGATCAAAAAGAGTAAAGACTCTCATACATTGTCCTCTAACATCCACATGGCACACACACACACACACACACACACACACACACACACACACACACACACGTTATTTGAAAGACTTTTTGTGTGGGAAAACCTGAGGATCTGTGGCAAGAATGACCATCAAACGTCATTCAAAAGGAAACTAGGTCAATAGAAAGTGTCTTTCCAAATGTGTTCTTTGCTTTTACTCAGCGGTGTGCATCACAGGGGAGTCTGCTACCACATTACGTCCCTTTGTACAAGCATTTTGTCCATTGCAATTTACAAGGCTCATCAACTGAAACAATTTGCATGTCTAGGAAAACAAGTCTCATGTGCATATATAGAAGCCAGGCCAAATTCCAAGAACAAAGAGACTGATGTCTTAAAATGGTACTGTTGTTTTCTTTTGGTGCTTTAAAATGCCATTTTAAATATCTAGAAAAGTGAAAATAATAGAAAAAGAGAAAGGTCTCACAAAAAATTAACCAAAGCCTTTTTCATGTGAAAGGCCCATCTAGTAACCTGCTGCGGATGTGGAGAGACGTTTGACCTCTACGTCCTCTACATCCGTGGGTACAAGTATGACCCAGGGGTGTGCAGAGTATGCAGGGTCCCAGGCTTTCCCACAAGTGTGCTGACTCAGCTGTTCTGATGACAGACCTGGGAATATGCATTTAAATATGAGCCCATGTTGCATCAACCACACTCCAGGTCAGACCCCATACTCAGGAGTGTAGTTGGCCAACACAAAACAGACTGTGTGTGGGGGGGGTTTGTGTGTGCATTTTTTGCTTTATTAATACTTTTTTGTCATGTTGATTCTTTTTAACTTGTTACTGCTGGTTTTGTTTTGGCAGTTTTTCCCTCGTTTTTTGAGAGAGAGGAAGGAAATGGACATGAAGTTGAGTGGTTAGGAAGGTTGGGAGGAACTGGGAAGAAAAGGATATAACAAAATATTTTGTATGGTAAATTTTAATTAATGAGAATACATATTAAATGTGATAGTCAATCATAAATAAGATAATCATAAATAAGATCCATGCCTCTTCTGACAGTGCACAGCCTCCAGACTACCCCTCAGAACTGCTACCCTGGATTGACATCCTTGACAACTCTGACTTGCTGGCACCACCCTCCATAAGTGTACCCTGTAACCTTGTGTCACTCACCAAAATGTCCCAGCTGAGCCTCAAAAGGAATTACAGAAGAGCCAGTACTAGGCTAGGGGCTGAAGGTATGGACTACTTCATGTCATCTAACAAAGGGCTGAAGACTTCCTCTCTCTTCCAGGAAATTGGGTTAATAAATGCAATTATTATCAATGGCTACTCCACAACATTGCATAAGACACAGATTTCTATCTCTACCCAACAATTAGCAGCAGGTATTACAATAATCCCAGGTTGGTGCTTCTGTCCTCTTCAAAAGTCTAGAATTGTTTCACAGTCTATAGAATGAGATGAAGCAGCCAACTCAGCTGAGTACAAAAGTATCCATCACATAACTATTCTGTGTAGAAACAAAATCTGGAGTAAGGAAGGAAAGAAATAAGGGTTCATGTGCGACTGAGGGAATTCATACTTTCTTAACATTCGCTTAAATTAAATCACCCCATACTGAAGTTATATAAAAAGCACACAAAAAGGTTAGGAGTGCAAAAGGAGTGGAGGAGATCTTGGCACAGGTGCAGTATGTATGAGAGGTCTTTGTGAAGAAAGTGAAGTGATGGGTCATGTCTCGAGCATTCAAGAGCTTTAAGTTCTTTGGACAGACTAGAGCTCTGAATCCTAACTTGATGCACTGACATTGCCTGTACCCATGGGATGTAACTACATGTCCCTCTTAAACTGGAGAGTCCTTCCCTGCTTTATGGTCCAAAACTAGGTGGCTGTCCAGGATAAACACAGTTCCTGCATAACCCACAGCCATCAGTCACCATCTTTATAACAGTGACTGTGCTTTTCATGTCGTGGAAACGGGCGGCCATGGCACTGCTCCTAGAGCTTAGAAGAAAACAGCTCCACAACAGACGGTCGTGTAGCAGCTCAGTAAGCTTGGATGAAGAAATTCAGAGATGCTTCTCCTCTTCTCTGACTCTCTAGGAGGTAAGTTCACTGTTCCCAGTGTGATAGCGACTGGAGAGACAGTGCAGCATTGTAGTTCAGCACACAGATTCTGCAGATTGACTGCATGCTGTGAGCCCAGCACTAAGTAAGTCATAAATCTCTGCTGGACGATTTATAGAGCTTCCTGGGGCCTCTAGTCCTCACCTGTAAAATGGACACTGTTACAGCTTGGCTATTGGGTGTGTCCTCTAAAGCCATGTATTAAACGTTTAATGCCCAGCCATTGACACTAACTACTGAATGAGGTTGGGGGTGGAACTGTTAGCATATGGCATCTACTGAAAGAAGTTAGATCACTGGGTCATACCTTTGAGGATATTTTCTCTGACCTCTTCTCTGTCTTTTTGCTTCCTTGCTGCCATGAGGTGAGCAGCCTCCCCTGCCATGGATTGAAACCTGAGTCACTTAACCTAAATGACCTTTTTTTTTTCTTTTACTTATTTTATCACTGATAGAAAGCTGACTGGCTTAGGAAGAGTATATTAGTGAAAAGAACAAGAACATCCTACAAACTCCATGTGGGTATTCTGTGTTAACAAGACAACATCCCCCTCACACCAGTTGCCAGCACCCAGGAACAGAGACGCTGTAGCACCTCAACCCAGCACAACTGGTCTTTTCCTACAACAGAGAACCCGCTCACCTAAACATCAGTTCATGCAACCTTGCACAGGAGCTCTTCCTTCTTTATGCTCTAAGGTCCATTATCTCCAGTGAGACAGGGTTAAGGCTGGGATGGAAAACTATTCTGGCACTAGGGAGCCAAAGAATACTGTTACAGCTCACATGGAAAAATATCCTGGTAATCAGGAGCCAAGGAATACCACAGGACACAGTAGGCATAGCTGCTTACAGCCCTGCTCCAGGGAAAGGCTTCCTCAGTGTAACAGCTCTCCTCAAGCATGGGACGCTTTCCCCAGCAAAGTTGTTACAGTTCTGCTCCTATCCCCAGAATGTAACAACTCCACTTCTCTAGGCTGTTTCCCCACGGAAATTGCTACAGCCCTGCTCCACTCCGCTCTGCCCAGGCTCTGTCTCTACTCCAAAACCTCATTCAAGAGATTTATTGGGAGGGAAGAATCCAGGAGAGTGGCTGCCTCTGCCAGTGTGAAGATGACAGCAGCAAAATGAACAGGCACAGGGTTTCTATAGGTCTTCTTGGGGGTGGAGTTGTACCAGGGAGATGTTCAGGGTGGGGATTGGTCAGATTTCAGTCCGTTGAGCTTAGATTGGCTGGATCTCATGCTCAGGACTGGTTGGTTTTCTGCTCAGGGATTGGTTGGTTTTCTGCTTAGTTGGTCAGCGGCAGATTTGGCTCTGGCTTCAGGGCCAAAGTGTTTCTTTCACTGGCCCTTTTTAGCCTTTGACTCTAATTTTAGGACCAGGGTGTATTTCTTTTACTGGCTCTGATTCTAGGGCTACAATGTGTTTCTTTAGCACTGGTTTCTGGGTCAGGGTGCATTTCTTTGGCTCTGGTTGCCGGGTCAAAGTGTGTTTCTTTTGGCTCTGCTCAGGGTGTGTTTCTTTGGCTGGCCCCTTTTTCTTACAGTGGTAGATGAGCATGTTTTCTACAAGAATACTTCTAGCTCCTGATGGCCACTCCCTTCCATTCTTCAACACTGCCACAGATAGAACCCTGACTCTGCCCTTTATTCATCCCTTACTAGGGACTTTTTCCTATTCTCTGTCTGTGTTGCCATAAAAGTCCAAATAGTACAAGCATGTGCCATCCTTCAATCCCCCTCCCCACCTTGTGTTCGTGGCTGACAATGTCCCTTTCCATATTCTTCCCACTGCTCTAATTGAGTGGGTCCAGGGGTCTCTGATGAAAGCAAGTTGACTATGGTCTAGAATGAGAAAATGTTTCCTGTGTCAACCAAAGCCAGCAGGAATGAGAGTTCTGTTAGGAAGATTCTGGGAGAATGTTTAAGCCATAAGTAAATGCACTCTGATCAAATAATATGGAATGTGTTCATGGGTGAAGATGTTGGTATTTGCAAGACCCACTCAAAGCCCTTCTGTCAGCCTGTCCACCAGCCTGAGAATAGGCCTCTATGCACATAACCTGATTTAGAAACTGTGGTAACACCCTCAGGTCAACTATACCCTTTACAATTAAAGAGCTTCAATACTGTCACAGTTAACCCTAATTTTTTCCCCTGTAAAGAAGAGCCTAAGCTGTTATGAGCTGTTCACCACCATTCAGTTCCATGCTAACCATCTAGCTATAAGCAAGGGCCTAAGAGAAGGAAGCCCAGGATAGGCAGGATTTCTGAGGGAAATGTGGGAAAGCAGAAACAAGAGACTATGAAAAGTTTTTCATCCACACACTGACCAGGTACTACAGTACAGCCTAGACATGAGGGTCACAGTGACTGGAAGAAGAGTAACATGAGGCAACCCAAAAGTGCTTTAAATTTAGCATGATAGAGTTGTTTGAAATGTATACACTATCTCTTACATAGATGTTCACATTCAGGTGCTTAAGGGAAAAATATACCTTTCCAAAGAGCATAAAAGACAACAGAGAAGGACAAAGTCACATCTAACCACTAGCCCACAGAGAATTCAAAAATATAATTGGCTCTTTTCTGGTAGAATGTGAGATAATTGGCATCTAGGGCCAGACCCAGTGCAATACTCCTTTAACAAGAAGATCTTTGTGAGTTCAAGGCCAGCCTGATCTACACAGTTTCAGAATAGACAGGGCTGAAGGGCACACAAGCCAGTCAAAGATGGCACTGAGGGAAAGTCAGAAGGGTGAGTCCTGAGATGTTTACAACAGAAGGTGATTGGTTAACAAGATCAAATTAGATGAGGTCGCTGCATGAATGGCTTGTGTTCTCTAGGTAAAGCATAGGTGCATGATAGATTGACCTTTAAAACCATTGGCTGGCTGTTTCCCCACCCTGCAGTCTTTTGCTTTAAAAGATGCTTGCTATGGGGCAATAAAGAGTTCCTGCTTGACTAGACTCCCTACTGTGTCTGATTATCTCCTGGGGAACTGGTGAGTGGAGCACTTACCTTTCCTTCGACCCAGCTCAGCCTTCTGTGGTTGGGTTAAGACCCCACACAGGACTACACAGTGAAATCCTGTTTCAAAATCAAATGGTGTTTATTCCTTAGGTCTAATTAACAGCAATACATATGGAGGGGGTTATAATACATGGAACTATACAAGAATCATTTTCCTCCATCAGTGTAGTTCTCCAAGCCTCTCTCTTGAGTCTATTCATTATTTGTAGATTCTCCAGGATTCCTAGGCTCAAGGTTTATGCCTGTGTGGCTATGTGAAAATTTTTGTTGGGCCTGTTTATTTTAATATGCCTTCAGATATTTTCAGGGTTTTCCCTTACTTCCATGTTGGGGGTCTTTCTACCAGTTTGGAAAAGTGCCCCCTTGCTCAAGTCCCCAAACACATCAGATAGACTTGAAAGCTTAGGCATTTTCTATGCCGCCCTCTGTTCCTGTTACATCAGGGAGCCACACAGAGGAGGAGGGGAATGCTCTCAGAGTGTCGTTTACACCCCAGAGGCTGTACCACCCACAGTCTTCCCTCCCAGTCTCTCAAATACATCAGAGAAACATGAAATATGAAAACGCACCCAGACGCTCCCAGTTTCTCGGATCCTTCAGTCCAGCCTCTGCCACCTGTGAGGAGCTAAGCAGAGCCCAGCTCTGGGAATATAAAATTAGTTACCATTGGTGCCTTGTCAATCAACATTCAATCCCACGCAAAGGCAGACTATGTAGCCATGTGCCTGCCACATGTAGGAATGTTCTGAGCCACCTCACAGAGAAGGGACCACTCCTCCAGGGAACTTGTTACAGCCCTGACATCCATCTGACTTGGGGATTCAGGTGGTGGAAGGAAGAAGGATGAGGGATGAATGAATCCCTGCAGGTAAAAACCTTCCCAAAATTATGGGAAGGACAAAAGACAGAAAGGACAAGAGTGGTAGTCCCTTCCAGAGGCTCAGCAGTTTTGGGAGAGGGGAATGCATTCTCTGAAAGTGGCAGCAATGGTCTTAAAATGATGATGACATAACACCACTATTGTTAAAACAAAACAAAAACAAATACCAACAGCAAAAGCTACGGGTCAAGGACATCTCGAGAATAAGACAAATAAAAAGGCATGAGCAGGAAACTGGAAAATAAGAATAGTTTTTCTGTGACCAATACCACATGGCAGCCACAGCACTTTCAAGAGGAAACTGGGTTTATTCAGGAGCCGAAGATGATGGTGATGAGGAAGAACAAACAGGGGTGATCATCTGAGCTTTTCAGTGCAGTCTCTGGGAATCTTGTGCTCAGCTTTGAAGACAAATCTTATTCACTGTGTTAACAGCAAAAGCAAGACATGAATGTATGCCTGCTTGTCAATGTTACAGTGGAGAAATCACACTGACACCCTACCCTACCCCACCCTAGCTACCTATGCATGGGTGTCAACTGATAAAACCTACCCCAACTCCTAGCTTCCCATGAAAACCCCCTTCAAATTATATTTGTTCCTATCTACAGAGCATTAAAGTGCCATTGATTTGTCAAAGACACCTGCGGCAATGAAACCATCTTCAAACTGAGACTTTAGAATAATTGATATGCTCAGTAGTTCCCCACGGATCAAGTTAAGACATACAATGAGACCTGAATAACACTGTCCTAAATTCCCTGAAATACATTGCTCAATTCCCCCACTCACAGCATATAGTTCCCTCTAGGGACAGTGAGAGGTAGACACACCTTATATTGTCTGAAGCACTCCTTTGAGATTTTAAGTAGAGAAGAATAAGCAAAGGTTCCTAATCAAAAGGAATGTTTTTCTTCTCTAACCCAAACAGCTTTAATAGCAACCATTTCTCCCACAGACAGAGTCTCACACAGGTACAAGCATCTCCAGTGCTGTTACTACATTTGATACTCACCCCAGAAATGGGGCATGCATTTGCAGTCAACACTGCAGAACAGAAAGAAAAAGACAAAGCTGCCCTAAGCAGTGCACACTGGACACTTAGCGCCCCAGGCAATTGTTCTCTGCACCCAGCACACCACTCTTTGCCCTGCCCCAGGGTTTTTCCTTGCCCATCTTTCTAAACACCATGTGTCCACATCTCTGTATATCGTCATCAGATGACATAATTCAGCAATTTTCTGGTTTTCTTTCTTTTTACTCCTTCCTTGTACAAATGGTGCCCACGTATTTCAGAAGAGATGTTTGTTTTGTGACCCCTTGGGCATGAGCTCCTCAACTGGATCACCTGCCTCATTTTCTTTCCTGGAATTTGTGTGTATAGCATCCCCAGGCCCTCCCTGATTCATTTCCCTGCTTCCATTTCTGTAGCCATAGAAACAAGTTGGTGCCGGATTAATTCTACTGACTTCAAAACAAAATTACTTATTTTTGCAGAGTCCTTTCAAAAATTGAAGTCTTAGATGTTGAACCTCAACCCTCCACCTCCTGCCAGAGGATTTCCAAGCTGAAAGAGGACTATGAAAGCCAACTGGCTCACTTTAAAGGTAAGTAAATAGGGATCCAAATTCAGGACTTACCCTTTTTTGTCTTTCCAGCATATTTGACATCTAGCCCGGACACAACTTCCATCTGCCTTTTGTGTTAGACAACCATTGGCCAAGTATGTTTTGAATTTACTCAAACTCCAAATGCAACTCACCTTACTGACTTCTTCTCTCATCCCCAAACCTGCTGCTCTCCCTGGTGACTATACCCAGTGGCATCCTTGATTTGGATGCCATTCTCCTCCCTTGTGCTTACTCCATCCATCGTTCCCCTCTGTCTTCATTCTCAACACCCTAGTTCAAGCCAACAAGCGCTCTTCCTGAATTCCAGGAGCAGCTTCCAGAGTGGCCACCAAGATTCTCCTCCCACTCACCTCCCAAGGTAATCACATCTTCTTGCGGTTCAGTGAAATAAAGATTTGGTCATTTTGCCACCCCAGCTAAAGTCATTGATGAGTCCTCTTGGTGCAAGAGAAGAGTCTAGATTCTGAGCAGGACTACCATGACTAGGCATGTTTTGTTCCTTCCTTTACTCCAGATGCATCAGAACTTTACTCCAGATGATCTACAGGAGTACCTCACTGCTCCCCATTGCTCCGTCAAGCACTCCCTTGCTTGGTGAGTTAAGAAAAGATGACCTGAAGATGGGAAGGAGAAATGATGAGTCTTGAAGGATTTGAAAGGGAGGTGGAAAGGAGAATATTGTCAAAATACATTATATACATATATTTTCAAAGAACAGATAAAAATATTTTTAAATTATTAGTAATTTAAAGGGATCCACCAATAAGCAGCATACTAAATCCTCTCTTGTTCACAATGGGTATAGATATATGAGTGGTTCACAAATCTATCTACCCTCATATGAACCATCATAGGTGTAATTACAAAGACTACAGTTGCTTACTGGCAAAATTCATATGTCCTTTTTAGTAAAAGTTACTGTAGTGATGAGGCTCAAACAGAAGCTTCAGATGCTGTGCCTTCCCAGCCAGATTTTGTAAGTAAAAATACACTATGCTCTATATGGCAGAAATTATGGGAAAATGGCAGAGATTAACACCACCTTTTAAGACCTCAGTATGAGCTGGGTGTGGTGACACATACTTGTAATCCCAGCACGCAGGAGGTGGAAGCAGGAAAATCAGGAGTTTAAGGTCAGTTTCATCTGTGTAACAAGTTTGAGCCCACCATAGGGTACAGGGGACCTCATCTTAAAGAATACAATAATTTTAAAAATATTGGGGAGCCAAAGGTGCCTGACTCTTTTTCTTGTTTTGCGAACCCCTTTTCTCCTGGATTGTCTTGACCATCCTTAATATGAGGGGATATGTATAGTCCTGTTGCAACTTGATATGCCATGTTTGGTTGATGTCCCTGGGAGGCCTGAGGAGTGGACTGGGGGAGAGGACAAAAGGAGGGGCTGGGAGGAGAGGAGGGAGGGGAAGCTGCAGTTGGGATGTAATACATGAGAAGAATGAATGAATGAATGAATAAATAAATGGAAATTTACCATGGAAAAAAAATTAGGGCCTCAGCATGACCTATTGTTCCCATTGAAGTCACAGGTCTGGCCCTTCCAAAGTTCAGACATCTCCCAGGGGATTTCAAACAGGTGCCACCAAATTCAGCCCCAGTTGTAGCTTCTCTGTCATGTGTGGCACCTTACCTGGGGCAAATCAACATGGTTATGGTTATGTTATACACGAGCTAGTGAAGGTGGTACTTTAGAAGTGGCAGAAACAGCTCTTTTTTACTGTCAAACAAGAACCACAATGACTGTCACATTGAGCTTTGCTAATGGTCCTAAGCTCTGTCCTACTACAGTGGAATCCCCTGAGCTCTTTCTAAATGTCCATTACATCAGTGATGTCATGATTATCAGACACTATACTGTCTTTCCCTCTGAAGCTGTTTTTGCCTGAAGAAGAATCTGCAAGATTCAGGTCTACTCTGCTCTGAGGTCTATTTGCCTGTTGTCATCTCCCCTCTCAGAGGCAGCACTGGTTTTCTTTTATTCTCCAGATATCTTTAGAACAAGTTTTCCAACCATGTTTCTACTTTCATCTTCTTCCCATGCATCCCAAGGCCTTCCAGTGTTCACCCTGCCACAATTTCAAGTCATTTCATCCTCGTAGATACAATGTGAATGACAATGAGCACTCTTTTATTGCCACAACAGAAGACAAATGAGAAAATCTGAGGTATAAAGTTACGTTTCTACAGTAAGGCCTTTTTATTTCCCTGTTAGAAGAACAAGTTGAGTCCAGTCCAAGCCCCTGCCAGGAGACAGCTGCCAGGAATTCAATACAAGACAGGCTACCACTGTGTGTCTCAATAAGGTTCCTGGAAGGAGCCTTCAGAAGCAAGCCTATAACCACAGTTAGATGTCCAGTGTCCAGCACAGAAGCAGAGGCAATGGCCACATGATCTGGACTGGGATGGGTGAAAGCTGGATAAAACTGGCAGAAACTATACTGACTATGCCCTCCTTCCCTCTGTGATAAACAAGAATGTGGTCCATGCTAAGTGATGAGGTGACTAAGTCAATCCCTACACCTTCCTTCTGATACATACACTTTTGTCTGTGTGCTTGATTCTGCATACTGCGTAACTACACACCAGTTCCCCGGTGACCTCAATGTCCCTATGCTTCCTATATATGCTACTGAAGGTCTCGGCATTTCCTTGGAGGTTTCTTGGATAATCTAGTTAATGATCTAGTCTGCTTTATCCATCGTTGAATATTTGGTACTTTGTACACAGAAGGTGCTCAATAATATTGAGGTTGGACAAATGGATTAATTAGTTGTGTTTGAGAGTGATCGCTAACACAGGATGAATACTTGGACAAGGAAAACAAATTGAAGGCAAGGAGCTGAAGTAAGAGCCAACATAAGTGAAGGTGGGTGAAGGTGATGGGGAGTTTTTGAGAATGAGGATGCTGGTACATAATCAAACATATAAGGATCACTGATGGGCATATAGCTGGACATTTTTGATGGAAACTTTTGTATAATGCCAACCTTATGAGTCTCCATGAGACAGTTGGGCAAGATGAGATAAGATGAGCTCAATCTTCATATTTGGAGAGGTCACTGAAATTGTGTGGGGCTGAAAATGAAGCCCAGGCAAGACTCTGAAGCCTGAAGTCAGAGAATTAGATAAGAAAACCAAAAGAACATGGGGTCAGCACACTGATGGGAACAGAGTTTTTCCTTTTTTAGAAGATGTATGATATAAAACATTTTTATTTCAATTCATAAATTGCATGAAATTTCCCCAAATATTCGTTGCAAGTACATATTGGAGAAATAATAAATTTTATAAGAGCTATTGTGACCTTCAAGGACTGTGAGCCATTCAGAGGCATGCATATCACCAGGCATAACAGACAGCATCCTATTTCCTACCAACAGTGAATAAGGACCATGGATTGATTACAAATTATCTGAACTGATGAAGAAAATGAACAATTCTAGCCATGAATTTGTATAGGTATTTTATCCTTTGAGTCTTCGGGTATGCACAGCACTAACCCTTTAGCGAGGTATGAATATGTAAGAAAGCATACCTCCTTGAAAGTATTCACTGTGGTTTTTGGATCACGGCTAGGACCCAGTAGACTATTTACCAATTTACCAAAGACTATTTATCTCAGAAGGATAACTGGAGGGGCAGTCTGAACTGGAAGGAGTTGGAAGAGCATAAAATGAGCATAATTTAAAATCTGATATTAGATGTTCTCATTAAGAACTGCTCTGCCCATTCCAGTATGGAATTCACTAGTTCTTTATCCCACGGAATGCTGATACTTTTCCTTCTTCTGAACCTGAACTTCTCTACCCAACTCACTTTTCCCTTCCTCTCAGAAATAAAACACGTGTTTCTTTAAATGTCCCAGCTGAGCCATTGTAAGGATTTTTTAAAAAGTGTTCCCATTGAAACTGTTTCCCCCAGAATCTACCCCTCCACACCAAATGACTTAGTGATTTCTCTCAAAATTGGTAGTTCATCTCTAAGACACTGTGAGACTGTATTCAAAGAAGTACAAAGTGTCCCTGTTAGAATAGCAGCACCAGACCAGTAGGCCAGAGGCATGCTTGAAGCAATGCCACCAATGGAAAAACCGCCATGCAGGACAGGCGAGTGGAGAAGTAGAATATTGGCTGAGTGGCCCAGCACAATGTTCAGGGGGGGATGCAGAAGAGGCCAAGATGTTTAACTTGAAGACAGAGTCAAGGCTTAGGACTATGCCCAGTGGCTTAAGGATCTGCAGATTCTGATCAAAGAAAGGCCTGAAGCATATCCACATCAGCCATTCCAGATACGGAAAGGCTTCAGGAAATGAACCAGGAAACTAACTCTTCTTGGCGTCTCTGTTTTCATTCTACAACCCCCACCCCTGGGACACATATTGGCCTGTTGGTGTAACTGACTGTATGTAACCAGTATGGCCTGTTTCTTTTTGTCTCAGGCTATCATCATGCCAAGGAACAGGTGTGGGTGACATATTTGTAAACATCTAATGGGATCTTAAGTGATGGGCATTCCTCAATATAATTAGATAAGTAAATAAGTGAATAAGAAATGCCATAGTGGCTGAAAACCAAGGTTATGCAGGAACATTTCTGATTAAAGGGGAGAGTATGGAACACTTTCCCCCTTTTCTTTTCATTTACCTTTAATTTTTTCGCCTTGCAGGTTAAAGCTGACTCCACATCCTAAGGGACCAACACAAGCCATCAACTTAAATGATGTCCCTGATAGCTCTGTGGATCAATAGTTATATAGACCTATTCCTCATCTAAGCTCTGTCAGGGCCCAAATTATACACCGTACATGAAAACCACCACCTAGATTTACTGCTCTTGCACCCCCAGCCATAGCAGGGGGCTTACAGCTCTACTTGTATTTCTTTTAATCCTTAACTAAGCCTTGGACACGGATTTCTCAACATTTCCAAAGGGGCAGAACAACAATTAGCCAAGGCATGCTCCCTTACACTAGATAGTAATGATTTCCTAGGCTTCTAAAGAAATTCTTTAATTCCTATTCTCTCCCCCAAGAAACTCTCACGTGGAAACATACACAATTGGCAGAGATTATAATACTGGGGAATCAGACAAGGATGGGCCATGTGCTACGAGGATCATTCAACAGAAGCAGCACTGCCAGCATTTATGGAGAAGTAGCTGGCGAATGACACCCTGATTCTGAGCATCATGTGCTGGGCAGTGGCCTCACCTCTCTGTGCCTGGCTCCTTCTCTCTGAAATAGGATTCTTCTACTGCATTGCATTAGCTAATGGAGAGAATATTAACCTAAATCAAATTGAGCACATGCAAACATTTTGTACTCTTGGGAGTGTGAAGGCGTCCTATAAATTCCAGATTCTATTATTATTTCATTTTTCCATAGTGCAGACTGATCTGGTCTCATGAATCACTTTATAACAAAGTGAACATGAGCTCTATTGAACTCTTTTTGAGCTTCCCAATCTCCCAATTGTGTCAGGTGTCTAGAATTATAGCCCTCTGGATGAATGCATGAAGCAGAGCTGGAAGGTATGGAAACCAATGCTGTTCTGTGGTTAAGAGACAACATCACATAGTTTCTGAGCCAGTGTCCAGGGCAAAGAGGTACAAGGGGGTGAGCTTGGTAACCAGACTGAAGACTGATTGACTTCCACGAATTATAGTTCTCAGATTTGTCACAGCCTGAACCATCTTGCTTATCGTCCTTATAATATGTTCTTGGGGTATTTTTGTTTATTCATTCATAATAATAACCACTGCTTTAATCATTTAAAATTAGTAATTACATCATGTTGGTCCAAATGAGGTTTCACCATATAGATACCCCATGCCTCTTGCTTTTATAAATACTGTTTTATCTAGTGCCTTATTACTTATCAACCTGTCCCACTCAGAATTAACTATGGACACTAAGAAAAATGGACACACATCTCAAGCATGATTCTTATTAGCTGTTATTGACCCATTTTTCCCCCACACCCTGCTATTGTGAGATTTTACACTTCACTGTGACCTATTGTTCTTAGATCATCTTCACTAACATTTGTTTAGCTAATTTTCAAACATTTTTATACCTTCTTTAAACCCACCTCAGCTATAAAATTGTGAGGAAATAGTCATGTTTTTCTATTTCCAAGCCCAGTCTTGTACAGGTCAGTGTGCCTAGTCTGGGCACAGGTCAGTTTCTTAATCTTTGGATTTAGTCAGTACTCAATTTCACAATCTTTACAAGAAGACAGACTGCAAAATTTCTTCCTCCCACCTGCCTATAAGACAGAGGGAATCCTTGCCACTGCATCACAGAGCATCCGTATATTATTGTCCCAGAACTCTTTGAAATTGTCTGGAGGCCTTGAGGTCTACGTCGGCCCATTTGACCTCTTCTGTACTTCCCAAAGAGTGTCTGTTGTTCTTTTGTTACAGTTATAGGATAAAGCTGGATAAGGGGGCGTGTCCCAAGTGGGGGTCCCAAGGCAAGGGACCACATGGGAGAGCACAGCAGGTTCCATACCAGGTGAGGGTGACCGAGGTGGAGGGAATAACACACCAGGCAGACAGGGCTGACGTGAGAAGCTTATTTAGAAGGGGGAATGAAGAATGAGGGGGAAGCAAAGAGACATAGAGGCACCAGGAACAGAAGAGGGAGGGGACAGAGAGGAGGGGGTGAGGAGAAGAGCAAGAGCAAAAGAGGGCGTAAGTGGGCGGGGTCTGTCTTTTAAAGGAGTCCTTCACACCTGCCTGCAAACTAGTACTCATGGAACCCTGGGCTGACCAGAGTACTGCCTGAGTGCATTCTGCCAGGTGACAGGGGCACGCCAGCGTAATGCCTGAATCCTTACAGTAGCGGCATATAGAAACGGGCCATATTTTGTTGCTGCATTTGTTAGAAACACTTCTCTTTCTTACACCTCTCTGAATTACATGTGGCTCAAATAAAGTAATAACTAATAGGTATACAAAGAATTTAGCATGCTTTTAATATAAAGGACCTAAAAATGAAAATATATTGTTAATAAAATTAATATTAATGTTTTACTCCATATTACCTTATTTCATGTCCGAATGAGCAGCTTTTCTGTAACACTGGTGTCTAAGCTTCCGCCATTTGTCCTTGGCATAAAGACATTCGATTTCCTAACTATGACTCAGCAATCAGAATGGTTTAGCACTGCGGTCATTGATAACCTGCACCAGCTGGATGTCATCTTTAAGTTTCCTATTCTGATCAATAGCCACAGTGCTGTGCTTTAGAAGGTAAAGGATGCTTAAAGTTATTCATGCACACAATATGGCTTATGAAGTAATCTTGGTCCTGAGGTCTGGTCTTAAACCAAAGTAAGTACTGTTTAGTTCTGACCTTTATGTATTCAGTCCACAAGAAGAATTATAATAGACCAAAGGTGTCCCTGAAACACTCGGAGCTTTAGCAAGACAGCCTTTAATTTAAAGGTACTTTCCCCAGATGAAAGCTGTAATCATGGTTCATCCCACTTGGCAACAAAACAAAGCCCTAGAGGATTTGTAAATTGGCAGATCCTTTAATAAGTATAAAAGATCAAATTTGCATTCCTTATGTGACGGGGTGACACATGTCATCACCTATTCTGACTTTGGAGCCTTATTAACAGCCAGTTTGCGATTGGCCTGATGACCCAAATCACTCATAACCGTGATGGGAAATGCTTTACAAGATACCAACAGGTCCCATCAGCCCCCAACTCAGACAAATGAGGCAAGTTGGGGAGGCAACCCTGACCTGGGATGCCAGCTCTTCATTTCCAAAGGTTGATCCAACTGGTTTAACAAACTGGGGTCATGTAACCTTTCTTGTATCTCTGAACACAACCCTCTACAGCATGCTGGTTAACTTTCTGGAATGGAAAAAAAAATCATGCATTGAATAGAAACAAAAAACAGGGTGCTTAGAGAGGCCTTGCCAGTAGTATGAGCTCCAAAAGGAATGCATAATGGGCCCATTAGGTCACATGTGATTTGTAGACATGCCTTCAATCCTTATGTTAGTATGTAGAGAGCAGTATAATACAGTAATTCCTCATCTCAGGGACCTCTCAGAAGCAGTATGTAGATGAAATATGAAAGTTGTCAGTCATACTTCTAAGTTATGAGAGAATTATGAAAGCTAAGAATTGTGTCTCTTTTATTCTTCTCTTCTTTGGACCAGAGCAATATTACAATCCTAGAAGAAGTTATCTGCTTAAGAAATGTCAATCCCCAGGGTCAAGAGTGTGTGAGAACTTACAGCATGCCCACAGGTTGAGTGTGTGGTCATCAGAGCCAGTCATTGTTTCCATCTGACTTCCCATGGTGATGGTCTTTTAGTTGTGAATTCTGCCTCCTACTTAGCAGACTATTAAATAGCCATATAGTCAAAGATAAGGATAGTGTTTGCAAATAACATATCCACAATTGCTGTAGTTTGAAATAATAAATTTAAGGGTAGCTTTTTGGGTTGGGTGCCTGGATTTCAAAAAATAAATCCATGTCCATGGTCCTTCCATTCTTTGGTTCTATTATTTTCAATGTTCAGCTTCTAGAACTCTCATGGAAGTTAATGTCCATGTAAACTGCTCTTCTTTGTGTCCCTCTGCCTAGAATACAGGAAACAAAGACACAGTGAGGTGGCCTACATGTTCAGTAGAAAGAGGAAATGGGGTTTGTGAGCAGCCACAATGTCTGTGGCAGTGGCAGTTTAAGATGAACCAGCACATGAGAACAGAGATTCCTCAAGAATGAAGATGTGAGAGTCCTCAAAACGACTTCCTCCATAGAGCAAGTACTGTTATTTAAGAAAGAAAAATCAAATGGTACAAAGCCTTACTCAAAGCACACCTCGAGATTTACATATTCTGCTACTGTCATGCTCTTTGGGCTAGTGAATCACTTCAGTGCTGTCCCTGCTGCATCACAAGATTCTTGAACTCCAACCTCCTTCCTAGACTCAGCTCTGTCCCACCTTGTATTTAATGTTCCCAGATATTCACCCAATTGTAGCATGTAAGTTTCCGCCAGCCCGCCCGCCGCTGGTCTGGCGTCCTGGCCCCCAATAACAAGCAGGAGACTCTATATTTGATACAATACTGTTGGCCAGTTACCAGTATTGTTTATGGGCTAGCTCTGTCTTAATTATTAACCCCTTTTTTACTTATCTAAGTATTTCCACGTGGTCGTCTTATGGGGAGCTGCGCGGCAGGCGTCCTGCTCCTTCCCTGGCTACATCTTGACCCCGCCTTCTACTTCCTCTTTCCTCCTCCTAGTCTCCTAGCCCCGCCTATCTAGTTTTCTATTGGCCACAGTGCTTTATTAACCAGTATGAGAAACATATATACAGAATAACATCTCCCATCACCCAATTGCCTGTCCACAATGTCACCTAGTGCTTGCTAGCCATGGCATTTACTACTCCTCAGCCTAAAGCTGGGGCCATGAAAGCTAAGAACTCTGATAATTTATAGCCTGGATCTCTGCATCCAGCCTTGGTGGCAGCCCACAAACCAACTGAGGTTTTTCTATGTTCCAACAGAGTGGGCTGGATTGCATGTTTTAGGAAATTACAGTGTACAGTGACTTACAGACTACTCACCAAGCCTGACTTTGAATTGTAGCTATCCCTCAGATGGCATTCTATATATGTCTTCTGCTTTTAATCTGAGTTAAACCTTACAAGAACCCAAATTACCATTCTCATTGAGACTCTGTGAAACACAGAATCCAATCATGTGGCATTGAAGGGCTTAATTTGTTGACACCTAAATTTAAATTGAGGAAAAAGTACCATGCGGAATGAGCTGCAAACAGGGGGCCAGTTAAACAGGAGTGTGTGAGTTTCTGGGTGATGTCTGTGGATGCTAGTCTGGATCTAAGGGCTTCAAGCTTTTCCAGAAAGAAAAACCCCTCAAGAGTCATGTGACAGATGGAGGACACCCAGGCTCCATCACAGGTGAATAACTACTGCCATTGTCCCAAATAGTTCTGATCAGCTGTTCTGTCATGAACTCGTTTGAGGATCAGTTTGTTATGTTTTCATCCACTTTATAACAACCTTTCTGTTTATTAATCATGACCTGATTTTTCTGACCATGTGAGGCAATCTCAGCCCAGTGTCTGTCAATAATTTGTAGATAGTAAGTCTATTAGCAAGTTATACTTAACATAACTTGAAACTTCATTGTCTTTCAGTAAAAACAGGCAGCTGTTTCCAGATGTCACAAAGCAGCTTTCCTGTCTGACTCATGTGATGAATGCAAGAAACATCCTTCAAAACCACCATGTGTTACCAGGGGCTGTGTAGACCGGATGCTTGCCAGTCAGAGCCGGTACTTTCTAACATCTTGTCATTGGATTTCAACAGTGACCTCCTCTTCAAAGAGGGCAGTAGGTGACTACTCCAGGGTTCATCTGCCCCCTTTGGTAATCTTGTAACCACAATGCCGCAGCCCTCAGATGTTAGAAGGTTTGTAAACATTTGCCAGAAATTCAGTCACACATCTTATTTGAGCAACAATCTCAGGGAGAGCCAATTGATGCCAAATCCAAGAACATTTTGTTTGGTTTTCCTGGAATTACTTATCTTAATTTTTTTAATCCAAAAGTTTCTTCTATTTCAGTAATGTTTTGAGTGATGACTTAATTTTTGTGGGCATTTGTCAATTACTGCCATCAACTTATCTTTACTCAGTCACTCGATGTAAGATAGTAATTAGTTGAGTGAGTGTATTGTTTAGTCTGTAAGATCTGTGATTATTTTTATACCACATAAGCCTTCCCAGGCTTCCAGTGGCTTTGCCAAATGTCTGTCCTTCGTTTTACTGCTTTTCACTCTTTTCACCCATTTACTACTCTGATGCACGTTGTCATTTTTTCTATTGCTGCAATAATCCAATAGTAAATGCTTTATGAGTAACATCTTAGACATGACATATTATTTGACTACTGAGGTAATGCATATTATTGTAATAGTCTAATTACTATAGAGTAGCAGGTTTGGAGAGCAGGGTATCTTTTATTAGGTCAGAGAATGGAAAAAGCTCAAGGCCACAATGAGTGTAACTCTTCCAAACATTTCCTGGGTGTCATGATCTTTAAGATCTGTTAGCCTTTTAAATCTTTTCTTCCTTGCTTTCTCAAGCAGAGCAAAGCTCTCTAACCTCTTTTTTTAAATTTCCATCCATGACGCTACATATGAGCTCTCACAATGGATGGCATATCCTTTTCCAGTTCAATAATTAACTTCTGTTTGCCATGACCAGCTTCAGAGTCACCACATTTTCCTCACTTAGCCCAGCTAAGTTAGATCAAGATGTTTGGACATGAAATATAGTTCCCAGTAAGTCCTCAAATTGTTGCCTTTGTTTATCAATAAAAAAGACTCCAAATAAGGATGCACTTCCTGAGTCTTTCCCTAATATCCTCTCAGCAGTCCAGCTGCAGTAGATGACTAAGTATGTCATCCAGAACACTTTGTATGGTCACAAGTCACTGGGCTCCAATGCTCCTTATATCTGGTTCCAGACCATCGAGCCCAGCCAGTCACTTGCAACACTTTTCAGCATGTACAGCCATTCCTGCATGAAAGGCCATCAGTCTGCCCATGGACTCACCTCTACCTCTCCTTTCCCTGGCTCAGTGACTACTGGCCCGAGAATGAGTTTCTGAGGTCTTTACAGGGTGTTGGAGCCTTACAAAGTGGCTGTGGTATAGCTTACCTCTCGTGCACAAGGACACTGAGCTGGATTTTGAGAGGCTTGTAATTAGTATAATCACCTCATTTTGATTGCTGAGGTTAACAACATGGGCAGTACCCAAGTATATTATCATCATCAATTGATGAGTTAGAGTTTTAAAAATCTGATTATATGACATGTGTTTAGCCATATCACCCTCTCTATTGCTTTTGAGGAATAACTAATGTTTTACTTCTTAAGATGCTTTAAAAAGTTTCCCATGGTAGCATGCCAACTGTGAATAACTCTAAAGAAAGGCTCCCCAATCACTTTACTGTAGGGAGTATTTGCAGGGTGCTGGTTTAGAATGTCACCCAAGACGACCAAAAGCCCATCATTCAGTTGATCAGGAGTGTTCAAAACTGCCGTGTAAAGCAGCCTACTCTTTGTGATGTCAAAGCCCAGAGAGCACTAGTCACAAGTGGCTCTCAACTGAGGTCCTTTGTCAACATCAAAATGCAAGCTAAGCTTGGAAATGCTTTTGGCTGTCAAAACTTAGGGGTAAGTAAACTCAGAACAGTGGAGAAAGACTGGGATAGCTGTTAAGCACACACTGTACTGACAACACCCTACCCCAATGAAGAATTCTCCTACTCAAAAGGACAGGAACTTCAAGGTTGAGAGCCACAGGGTGTGAAAGTTCATGTTAATTGTCAATTTGAGGGGATCTACAATCACTTGGAAAGTGAGTCTCTGGGCAAAAGTGTGAGGGAGTATCTTGATTACAGCAATTGGTGTGGGAAGACCCATCTTAACTATGGATGTGGATGAGGCTAATCCCTTAGCACAGGGTCCTTGGCTGTTTAAAATGGAAAATGCAGATTGTGCACTAGGTAGCATCCATTGCTATTTCTTGACTATGGGTGTGGTATGACCATCCTGCTTGCTGCCTTGACTTTCCTACTATGATAGACAGCATGTGAACTATGACTCAAAATAAACTCTCTATTAAGCCACCTTTGTTGGGGTATTTTATTACAATGGAAAAGAACTCGTATTACTGGGCTTAACCTAAAGAGAAGGTTTAACAAGGTTGAAGAGAAGTACAAAGGATATTCAAAAGATATCAAGCTTAAATAGCTCACCCATTCAAAAATATTCAACAAGGCCTTCCAATCTTTCAAAATAATATGCTTTACCTATTGGAACATACTAAAAATTCAGAGTCACCTTGCCTTTTCACTGTTTATTAAAACTTCTGCAACATTAGGGTTTAAGACTCAAATCAACACTGTAACTTTTCCCCTCATAACTATTATTTCCTTCAAAAGAAAAGATAGTATGTTGAATTTTCTGATTTTAAAGTTTTGAAAAAAATTATTTAAAATAAAAATAAATAAATAGGAATCTAGGCAGTATGGTATGCAGATGTAGTTTCAGTCCTTAGAAAGAGGAAGTGGGCACATTTGAGGTCCACCTGGTCCATGTGGCAAGTTCCAGGATAACCTGGATTATATTACAAGATGTCATCTCAAAAAAAAAAAAAAAAAAAAAAAAATCCACCCAAATAAAGCAAACAGCACAACCACCAGGAGGCACCATAAAAGCTGAAGCCATGCCTAGAAAAGGATCAAGGAGTTAGGAAGGTGCTGCACTGTAAGTGGTGTGAGAGGGACTAAAAACATGTCTTTAAAGTCTTGCTTAGCTTAGCACTGATGTCTAAACATCTTTTTCCATCAATAACTGTTTCCAAGGTTGAGATCCTGGGAATGACACTTCACACAACCAGCTTTCTTTCAGAGATGCTCACCCACACTCAAACACTTTAAACTGTGCACTAACTGGTTCAAGTTTCTGCCTTGGCTAATTTAAATGATGCTACGTGATATCTTGTTTCCTTCTATGCAAATCAGAGGTTTCTGGGAATATCTGATGTTAATTCAGAAAGCAGTCATCGTAGATTTGTGGCCAAAGCTTAAGGAGGGGTGGAAGGAGGGGGGTTAAAATTGGCTGCCAGAGATGGTTAGCTTGAACAGGTTGACAATTTCTGGAAACTATCAGTCATTCCTTGCGATTAATTGTACAATCATTTCCAGTTCAATCTGTTGTATAGGCTAATGGCAAAGGGGTGTCCATATTCACTCAGTAATTTCCACACCACCAAGACAGTCTATGTGGAACACAATGGACTCAGTTTACTGAGCTGGGCATTCTTACCCACCAAAAGTATATTCTGAACCAGTCCTGTTTGGTAGCAAAGTTGTAAAAAGCTCACTGAAGGACCAATCGAGACTCACGAACACCTGGCAGGAATGTGAAAGCTTAGAAAATTCCCTCTAGAATCCACATAGGTTCAACCTATCGACCTACATTCCTTCCTAAAGAGTATCGGCATGTGGTAGCTTAACTGGGTGAAGGATCTTTCTGGTTAGCCGTGGGAGTGAGAGCAGCATTATAATGAATGGTGAGTAAAGATTAGGTCAGGAAGTACAAGGTGACTGCGAAGAATTTTTGACCTTTAGTTAAAAGTTTGACTCAGGAAGTTCTCAGTATGAAAACACAGAAGCAACCCTGTGCCTGATCACCAAGGAGGTAGCCTCAACCTAAACCATCATCCCTTCAAATTAGGGTCAGTCCTGGGGATGTGCCTGCAGGTCTGAAGATGTATGTTGTTGGCTCCAAGTGAACGTTGCAGCTGGACAGTAGTCTACTCAAGAAAATGCCCACTCAGCAGAGCCAGTCTACATATTTCCAAACCTGCTATATCCTCTGGCCCTGCCCACAGCTCTTTCTCACCACCACATACCTCTCTTCTCTCACCTTTTGTGCACCCTGGCTTTCCTGGAGGGCTGGTCTGACAACAGGAGCCAAGTTTTAGCTTCTTGACTTGTTTCACTTGAGCTCTTCTGTTTTTCAGCTTCCAAAGTTTCACCTCACAACACTATTCTGATTAATGGCTCACGCTTGGCCTCCCATCCTCTTAAGTGTCAACCAAGGACAGAACACCATTGGGTCCTTCCTGTCTGTAATGGGCCAGGAATGCTACAGAGAAAAGTTTTATGTTTGAGATAATAAAAATAACTCATTATAATTAATAAAAGGAAAAAAATGAGACTCTCTATGTGGAATAGATGTCTTCAGTGTATTAAATGTATTAAATATTCAGGAAAGGATCTGATGAAGACCCAGCCTATTGTGACCCAAGAGGGGAATAATCCTCAATGTATCTGGAAGCAGGTGGCAGAACACAGCAACTTGAAACATTTCCATCACTTTCTGTACACCTGTGTTGAAAAGCCCCACTCTCAAAGCAAAGGTGAGTCTCCAACAAGGATTCCCCGCTATGAGTCTTAGAGGATGCATTTCTGGTACATTTGTTATTTTATTTCAACTTACACTTGTCTCCATACAGGCATCTTTCCCAAACAAGAAAGAGTCTTTGTGCTTTGGATCCAGCCACTCCATCATTATTTTGGTAGTTCCATCTGAGCTTCTTCTTTTGAATCCTTTCCAAACTTGGAAATTGGGATTGTGTGTTAGTTGATCTAAAAATTTCAGGTCTGAAAATATGACTCTTGTTCACAGGTCATCTAGTAGTTACAGCCCCATCCCACTTCCCAGGACAAGGTGGGGTGAGCAGTATCTGATTCCAGACTGTAGGTTGCTGTGTATCTTTCCTTACTTTCCTTACTTGTCATTAGTATACTCACCCATGTCAATCCCCCAGAGTGAAGGAGCAAACCAAACTCTGCAGACCCATCAAAAGTCCTAGTTATGTATCCTAAGGTTCCAAGGGCCATAAGTTGAATTATCAGTTCTAAAGTCAAGGAGAGAAGTGCTCTCTGTCACCATTAACCATGTAAGTCATGGAGGTTGTGAAGAGCTGAGATTCAACTTGCCATAATCAAAAACCTCTATTTCATAAGAATTAAACAAGACAAAAATGTGTAAAGCCCAGTAGAGGAGGAACAACAATAACAACAAAAGACAGGTTAACAAATTCTTCTTCCTGATATCAATGCCTAGCTATATACACATTTTTCTATGAGATGGTGGACATTATTATCCATTAATGGGTTTCAGTAGTAGTCATTACTGAATGACTTATGCTTCTTGTCTCTGTGCAACTTAGATAATAAAAGTAAGCCCTATAGAAGCTCTCAGCTAGGGCAGTAGCCCCTCTAGCCCCCAAAACCATGTTGCCACCTAAATTAGAAGTCATTAGTGTCTCTGAAAGTGCTGTCTCCTTTCCTGTCAGCGCACATAGGATTAATGGGAGATGGACAGTGTGTGGTAGTCGGTGTCTACTTCCTGCTTATTCACATCGACTTTTTACTTCCACTTTCTGTAGGGAGAACCATTCAGTGTGGCTGCAGAGAACTGTATTTGCATCCCTAATGGTGATTTAAAGAGATTCTTCTGCTGAATCCAGAGGCATCCCTCTGCTCTAATTAACTTACATTTACTTCTCTGCCTTCTATGCATACTCCATGAGGAACCTAAAAACTCCCTACCTAAACCATAGGGCATAACAGATCATTCATGTTCACAGGGACCTGAGATGTCAGACCATCTCAAGCACCACATGAACCAAGTCTTGGTACCTGGTATTTTATGCTTCAATTCAATGTCTATTCTTTTGCCTCTCACCTGGACCCAGCATCTGCCCTGCTCTCCTTTTTAGGAATTACAAGAAGGAATTTAGAAAATCTAGTTTGAAACTTGAGAGGATCATATGAGCTCATTTACTCCAAGGAAAATATTTATTGAAGGAGTTGTGGGTGCCAGGCACTATAGATGGAAGCCACTGCCTCTTGCCTCTAGGTTTTACAAAGAGTGGGAGCTCAGTACAAGATTACCCATGCTATAATCTACATTGACCTGGCAGTAATATGGGGGGGTGTCTAACAAGAGGTGTAGCCTAAGAACTCATCTACAGAAACAGCCCTTGGAGCTGTGACAGCAGCCAGAAGCTACCTACTGTGCTTGTCGTGAGACATCCTGCATTCTTACGGAGAAATGAAAGGGAGGCTATGGTGGCTGGCCATGTGGAAAACTGGAGACAACTGTAGTGGTATATTGCCTGTGAACATGTAACAGTGGCCACACCCCCTTGGGCATGTGGCCCAGGTGCAGCCTGAGTGGAAAGAAGAAAGCTTGAGGTGTGGTCTCTCTGGCTCTCTTTCATTTGGGTCGAGGCTCTGATCGAAGGGCAGAGAAGACACTACAGCAGTTCTTTATTGTTCTGTGTAAGTTGTTGCCCAATAAAACACCCATTTATCATGTATCTTGAGTCTAGTGAATTAATTAACCCCTGCCTTCAGACAACAGCTATTTACTTTCTAATACAGAAGTACTTTAGTGTTTTAGTAGCTGGTGTGATGTCACCAGTGATGAGATTGTAATTTAAATCACAAGGATGCACTTGCCATTTCAAGTTGCAAAAGATCCCTTCCCTATTTAGCATTTCGCTTCCCTACCTAAATGTTATTATGATGAAGGGACACTGTCTAATGCATGTTGTCTCTGATGACCTGTGACACAGGAACCATTGTCTGAGTGAAGCTGACACTCTTCTTCTAGTTTTGAAATGCATACTCAACAAACCCTCTCTGGCCACCTCCAGAGGAGACTCAAACAACTCCAGAATTGTTTGAGTCTCCTCTCGAGGCCTCATCTGGTATGAAATTCTGCCTGCCTATTGGTTTAGGTACTCCACCCCAGATGCCTCCTGAGGACTCATTTGCTTAGAGATTTCTAAGGTGTTCCTGAATCCTCTGTAGATGCATAGCAAAGCTGAGGGGAGAAGGGTATGTGGGGAACAGAGTGAGTACAAACCTTAGGAGTGTGGGGAGGAACAAAAAAAATTAACTAAAGAAGAAGGAAGAGCTTCCCTGGCATCCATTCCCATCAAAGAGAAACAGTGGTTAGAGACAGAGCCAGCACTGGCCAGGTACCCTGCTTTTACTCAGCAGTACTCCCCGCCTCCTCTATAGACTGAGAATTGAGATATAATAGGTGACATATTTCAGCAAATGAAGAACAGTATTGCCAATGAAAGAGAGTGTCAATCAGAAAATTCCTGTGCATAGTGGAGAGGATTCTTGGAAGAATCGCAGCAGATAATGGCGAGTTCTCACCTAATCCTGGTTTAGGATTGTCACAGTTCAGCTCATATAACAAGCTTCTAGTCCAGTCCATCTGGAAAGCCGGAAGTGCAGTGGCCTGAGCTAGCTGAGAACTCCTGACTCTCATCCTAGAGGCAGGTTACACCATGCTCCTGTTTCTGTCTCCCCTCTGTGGGAAATAAGCACATGGGCAACCAGAAGAGGGCTCAGAGGAGTAAGCAAGGCATCCTGAGACAGGCGCTCTTGGAAAAGATTTGTGATAAAAGATTCCCCCAAAGAATATACAGAGATACTGAAGACTACTATTCTAGTTGCCAAGACCAAAAACAAAAACAAACAAACAAAAAAAACCAAAACAAAACAAAAAAAAAACAAAATTGGAGGGAAAGAAATAAAATAAAAAAAAATTAAAGAAGAAATCTTTCTAAAGTTGTATAACTAAAGAAGACCAGGACTTAAGGGTAAGGCAACTCTCACCTGAGTGTTCTCAAAGCAAAGAAGACAACTAGGAACAAGTTCGATGTCTCTGTTCACAGAAACCTGGCTGCTCACAGCCCTGGAAGTACTACAGAGCAGAGCGTTCCATAACAGTGCGTGGCAAGCCAGTATGATCTGAGCACTCATTCCATTCACACGTGCCTAGCAGATTTGTTTAGGGAGAAGCCATCCAGAGGCCAACTGCAGAGTTCATCTTAATAGCACTGAGGTTTGTGTGCATGTCTAATCATGAGATCAGCAAATTACATGCCTGCTCCATGGACCATATGACCTTTGTGGGCTTGTGGAACAATTGAGTGCATTGGGGAGAAACACTCAGTACGGAAAATTTGCTGAGCAGAAAAGCCAAGTGATGGGGCTCTTGCTCAGGGCAGATGAGCATCAGTAAATGAGTGCTGTGCTGCTGATCATCTCCACAGCCTAGGGCACTGAGCTAGGCACTGGGGAGAACTAATCCCCTTCCCCTGCCAAGGCACCATGGAGAAAACTGCACTAACTTCTTTAATGAATAGGCAGCCCTCAACGGAGACCAGAGATGCTATTGTCAAAGGCAAGCCGGAGTTTGCCAGGGGGGAAGAAGATTTGCAAAGGGTCTTTCACCTCTGCCTTGCTATGCCACCTGCAGACTTTTAGTACTCATAGAATAAAAAAACACAGAGGATCTTGGTCATTTAAAGGCCCTATTAATGCCTAATATCAATTGCTTAATACCAATTACTTAAACAAGCAAAATGTCAAGAGGGTCACTGTGAAGACAGGAAGACAGAAGCACTACAGCTTGCTCTCCCTTCCTAATGTCCATACCTTTCCCATAACTATGATCTTCACACATGATTATGTTCTGACTACACACAGAGACACACACAGTCACACACACACACACACACACACACACACACACACACACATACACACACACATGCATGAACACAGACACACACACAAAGATTGCCAATCTATAAAAGCAAAGTCTTAAAACTCTGGTAACAGGCTACTCTGGAAAATTTTGGCAATGCCAGGAAGCAAATAAGAGTGTATTTTTTAGGCAAAGCTTGTACTCAGTTATAGAAATGTGAGCTCTTTTCTCATAAAGGTCCTCTGGGAACTTAAAATGTATTCCAAAACACAGGAAAATTTCCTTCTCTTACTTAATGCTTCCAGAGAATACAATCTTTACTAAGGGTCTCTCTCTTTCATTCTCTCTCTCTCTCTTTTTCTCTCTCTCTCTCTCTCTCCCTCCCTCCCTCCCTCCCTCCCTCCCTCCCTCCCTCCCTCCCTCCCTCCCTCCCTCCCTCCCTCTCTCTCTCTCTCTCTCTCTCTCTCTCTCTCTCTCTCTCTCTCTCTCTCTCTCTCTCTGTTTGTCTCTTTCTTTCATTTTACATCCAACTGGACTCTGAGATCTTCAGAGGCCTGCTTGGATTGCTAGTATCATTCTCCATCAGAACCATATCACACACTCGCATTCACAAAGAGATGTCTGACTCCACAGAGCACACCTCTCTCTCTTCCCTGAGATCAGACAGAGCACAGGTAAAATCACTACTGTCACTGAGAGTAAGGTGGTGTTGAGGCATGAGATAGTTAACTCACTGTCAGGAATGAACCTTAGAGATATATTGGGTGCTAGAGCCCTCCCTTTACACACCTGTGCCACCTCCCCATCAATTCAAGTATGGATATTTGTAGAAGCCAGGCGAAATACAGCTTACCTGTGGTCTTTTGGGAATGAGCTTACCTGGGGTCTTTTTGGACTACTAGTAACTAAACTTTGGTTCAAAGATCACCTGTCACATGCTAGAGTTGATCCTAGGCAGTTTTAACAATATGGCATAGTAGATGCTAACTGTGACCTCAAAACAGAAGAGCCCAGTGGAGTGGCTATAAATTACTACAGCAAAGGAAAACCAGACAGACCGAGTAGAGTGTGGAGACACTAGCTGAGTGGGAAAGTGGTTCAATGCCTTGGTTTCCGGAGAAGGAAACTGCTCCACTTACCCTGGTCAGTTAGAAGTGGATCTGGATCCTGGTCAAAGCCTGTCTCCAGAGACCGAGGGCCTCACCAGATTGGCAGAGCCATGTAGATCAGAAATAGGAAAAAGAGAAAACAAAACTAGCCCTGGCTGGCATGGCAGTGGGCTTCAGTCTGCAGCCCACCATCATCACTACACACAATTCTCCTGGCAACTCTTTTATTTTGAACTTTTTTTTTAATCATCACAGATATTTTTTAATAAAGAAAAAATTTTCTTTACCTTATAATCCTGAAAATTTTTTACCTTTTTAAAATTTAAATTTGAAACAAAGATTTTTACATGTCAATCTCAGTTCTCTCATCCTCCCACCCTCTATCACCCCCACCAAACCCCAGCCCATCCCTGCTCCCCAGAGTAGGTAAGGCATACCATGGGGAGTCTTCAAAATCTGTCATATCATTTGGGGCAGAGCTTAGGGTCTTTCCCATGTATCTAGGCTGAAGGAGTATCCCTCTATGTGGGATGGACACCCAAAGTTCATTTGTATACTAGGGATAAATACTGATTCATTACTAGAGGCCCCATAGACTTCCCAGTCCTCCTAACTAACACATTGTGTGTGTGTGGGGGGGTCTTAGGTCAGTCCTATGCTGGTTTCCCAGTTATCAGATTGGTGTCCATGAGCTCCCCCTTGCTCAGGTCAGCTGTTTCTGTGGGTTTCTCCAGCCTGGTCTTGACCCCTTTGCTCTACACTCCTCTCTCTCTGTAACTGGATTCCAGGAATTCAGCTAGTGTCTAGCTGTGGGTATCTCCTTCTGCTCCCATCAGCTACTAGATGAAGGCTCTAGGATGGTATATAATGTAATTGTCAATCTCATTATCATGGAAGGGCATTGCTTAGATTGTCAGTTGGGTTCATCCTTGTACATCTCTGGGCATTTCCCTAATGCCAGATTTCTCCTTAAATCTATAATGGCTCCCTCTATTATGGTATCTCTTTTGTTGTTCTCCTCTATTCTTTCCCTGTCTCAACCTTCCTGTTCCCTCATGCCATCTCTCCCCTTATTTTCTCCCATTCTCTTTCTTCTAACTCCCTCATCCCTCTCTCCATGCTCCCAATTTGCTTGGGAAATCTTACCCCTTCTCTGGGGGACCCACGTATGTCTCTCTTAGAGTCCTCCTTGTTTCCTAGTTTTTCTGGTAGTGTGGACTGTAGGCTGGTAATCCTATGTTCTATGTCTAAAATCCATATATGAGTGAGTACATACTGTGTTTGTCTTTTTGTGACTGGGTTACCTCACTCAGGATGATTTCTTCTGGTTTCATCCATTTCCCTGCGAATTTCAGGATTCTGTTGTGTTTTTCTGCTGAGTAGCACTCCATTGTGTAAATATACCACATTTTCTCCATCCATTCTTCAGTTGAGGGTCATCTAGGTTGCTTCCAGGTTCTGGCTATTACAAATAATGCTCCTATGAACATAGTTGAACAGATGTTCTTATTGAATGGATGTGGACCATTTGAGTATATACCTAAGAGTGGAGGTTCCAGGTCCTGTGGCAGACTAATTTCCATTTTCCTGAGGAACCACCATACTGATTTCCAAAGTGGTTAAACTAGTTTGCACTCCCACCAGCAGTAGAGGAGTGTGTCCCTTTCTCCACATCCTCTCCAACAAAAACTGTCTTTGGGGTTATTAATTTTAGCCATTCTGACAAGAGTAAAATGGTATCTCAGAGTTACTTTTATTTGCATTTCCCTGATGGCTAAGGATGTTGAACACTTTCTTAAGTGTCTCTTGGCCATTTTAGATTCCTCCATTGAGAATTTGATATTTAGTTCTGTACCCCACTTTTTAATTGGATTATTTAGTGTTTTGGTAACTAACTTCTTGGGTTCTTTGTATAGTTTGGAAATCAGCCCTATGTCAGATGTGGGGTTGTGAAGATCTTTTCACAGTCTGTGTGCTGCCATTTCATCTTGTTGACTGTGTCCTTTGCCTTACAAAAAGCTTCTCAGTTTCAGGAGGTCCCATCAATTAATGCTGGTGTTATGTTCAGGAAGCAGTCTCCTGTACCAGTTTGTTCAAGGATACCTCTCACTTTCTCTTCTAAGAGGTTCAGTGTGGTTGGGTTTATGTTGAGGTTTTTGATCCATTTGGACTCAAGTTTCATGCATGGTGATAGACATGGATCTATGTGCAGTCTTCTATACACCAGCATCCAGTTATGCCAGCACATAACTGTTGTTGAAGATCCTTTCTTTATCCCATTGTATAAATTTAGCTTCTTTGTCAAAATTCAGGTGTTCGTAGGTATGTGGGTTAATATCAGGGTTTTTATTTCAGTTCCATTGGTCTACTTGTCTATGTTTGTGCCAATACCAGGCTGTTTTCAGGACTATAGCTCTGTAATAGAGTTTGAAGTCAGGGATGGTGATGCCCCAGAAGTTCCTTTATTGTACAGGGTTGTTTTGGCTATCTGGGCCTTTTGTTTTTCCATATGAAGTTGAGAATTATTCTTTCAAGGTCTGTGAAGAATTGTGCAGGAAGTTTGATGGGGATTGCATTTAATCTGTAGATTGCTTTTGGCAAGATTGCCGTTTTTACTATGTTTATCCTACCTATCCAAAAGCATGGGAGATCTTTACATTTTCTGGAGTCTTCTTTAATTTCTTTCTTTAAAGACTCAAAGTTCTTATTTTATAGATCATTCACTTGTTTGGTAAGCCTTACCCCAAGATACTTTATGTTGTTTGTGGCTATTGTTTAGGGTGATGTTTCTCTGATTTCTTTCTCAGTCCCCTTTATTGTCTGTATATAGTAAGACCACTGATTTTTTTTTTTAGTTAATCTTGTATCCTGTCACTTTGATGAAGGTGTTTATCAGCTATAGGAGTTCCTTGAAAGGGTTTTTTTGGGTCACTTATGTAAACTATCATATCATCTGTAAATAGTGAAAGTTTGACTTCTTTCTTTCCAATTTGTATCCCTTGATCTCCTTTTGTTGTCTTAATGTTCTACCTAGTATTTCAAGTACAACATTAAAGAGATATGGATAGAGTAGACAACCTTGTCTTGTTCCTGATTTTTAAGGAATCATATTGAGTTTCTCTCCATTCAGTTTGATGTTGGCTGTTGGTTTGCTGTATATTGCTTTTATTATGTTTAGGTATGTCCTTGTTATACCTGATCTCTCCAAGACCTTTATCATGAAGAGTTGTTAGATTTTGTCAAAGGCTTTTTCAGAATCTAGTGAGATGATCATGTAGTTTTTCTTTTTCAGTTTGTTTATTAGGTAGATTACATTGATGGATTTTCATATGTTGAACCATCCCTGCATCCCTGGAATGAAGCCTACTTGATTATGGTGGATGATTTCTCTGATGTGGTCTTGGATTCCATTCGCCAGTATTTTATTGAGTATTTTGCATCAATGTTCATAAGGGATATTTGTCTGTATTTCTCTTTCTTAGTTGTGTTTTTTGTGGCTTGGGTACCAGGGTAATTGTAGCTTCATAAAAAGAGTTTGTCAATGACCCTTCTGCTTCTATTGTATAGAACACTTTGAGGAGTATTGGTATTAGTTCTGCCTTGAATTTCTGGTAGAATTCTGCACTGAAACCGTCTGGCCCTGGGCTTTTTTTGGTTGGGAGACTTTTGATGACTGTTTCAATTTCATTAGTGGTTATAAGTCTATTTATATTGCTTATTTGGTCATGATTTAATTTTGGTAAGTGATATCTAGCCAGAAAATTGTGTATTTTCATTAAATTTTTGAATTTGGTGGACTACAGGTTTTCCAAGTATTACCTGAAGTTTCTCTGGATTTCTTCTGTGTCCATTGTTACATCTCCCTTTTTATTTCTGATTTTGTTAGTGTGCATGTGTTCTCTTTTTCTTTTGGTTAGTTTGGATATGGGTTTGTCTATCTTGTTGATTTTCTCTATGAACCAACTCTTAGCTACATTGATTTTTTTTCTATTTTTTTCCTAATTTCTATCTTATTCATTTCAGCCCTCAAATTTATTATTTCCTGGTGTCTACTCCTCTGGGGTGATTTGCTTCTTTTTTGTTCTAGAGCTTTAAATTGTGCTGTTAATTCTCTAGTGTGACTATTCTCCAGTGTCTTCATTCTCATTGAATTCTAGGAAGTCCTTAATTTCTTTCTTATTTCTTTCTTGACCCAAGAATGGTGCAATTGTGCATTGTTCAATTTCCATGAGTTTGTAGGTTTTCTGCAATTAGTGTTGTTGTTGAATTCTAACTTTAAAGCATGGTGGTCTGATAAGATACAGGGGTTTATTCCAACTTTTTTGCACATATTGAGGTTTACTATATTGCTGAGTCGATTTTGGAGAAGGTTCCATGTGGCGCTGAGAAGGTATATTCTTTTGTGTTTGGATGGAATGTTCTATAAATGTCTGTTAAACCCAATTGGGTCATAACTTCTGTTAGTTCCTTTGTTTCTTTGTTAAGCTTCTGTCTGGTGGACCTATCTAGTGTGGAGAGAAGTGTATTGAAATCTCCCACTATAAGTATGTGAGGTTTTATGTGAGATTTGAGTTTTAGTTATGTTTCTTTTATGAATGCCTTTTTATTTGGAGCATAGATGTTCAGAATTGAGACTTCATCTTGATGGACTTCTCCTTTGATGAATAAGAAACAACCTTCTTAGTCTGTTTTGATTGATTTTAGTTTAAAGTCTAATTTGTTAGATATAAGTATTGCTACACCTGCTTGTTTCTTGGGTCCATTTGATTGGAAAATCTTTTCCCAACCCTTAACTCTGAGGTGAAATCTGTCTTTGAAGTTGAGGAATGTCTCTTTTATGCAGCAGAACAATGGATTCTGTCTTCATATCCATTCTTTTAGCCTATGTCTTTTTATAGGTGAGTTAAGACCATCAATATTGAAGGATATTAGTTATCAATGTTAATTCTTGTTTGTTTTGTATTTGTTGGTGGTGGTGCTATTGTGTGTAAATTTCCCCCTATTTTTTCCTTTGACTGTTGGTAAAGTGGTATTATCTATTGCCTACATTTTTGTGGGTGTAGTTTTGGGTTGGAGTTTCCTTCCAGAACTTTTTATAGGGCTGGATTAGTAGATGTGTATTGTTTAAATCTGGTTTTGTCATGGAATGTCTTGATTTCTCCATCTATAGTGATTGAAAGCTTTGCTGGGTATAGTAGTCTGGACTGTTATCTATGATCTTTTAGTGTTGGCAGAATATCTAACCAAGACCTTCTGGCCTTCAGAGTTTCCACGGAGAAGTCATGTAATTCTGATAGGTTTGCCTTTATATGTTACTTGTCCTTTTTCTTTTGCTGCTCTTAATATTTTTTTCTTTATTCTGTATGTTTGGTGCTTTGATTATTATATGGCGAGAGGACTTTCTTTTGTGGTCCAGTCTATTTGGTGTTCTGTAAGCTTCTTGAACTTTCATTGACATTTCTTTCTGTAGGTTGGGAAAGTTTTCTTCTATGGTTTTGTTGAGTATATTTTCTTCACCTTGAAGTGGGTTTCTTCACCTTCTTCTATACCTATTGTTCTTAGGTTTGGCCTTTTCACTGTGCCCCATATTTCCTGGATATTTTGTGCCAGGGATTTGTTGGACTCAAGTTTTTCTTTGGTCGATGAATCTATTTCTCCTAGTGTATCTTCAACACCTGAGATTCTTTCTTCCATCTCTTGTATTTGTTGGTCATGGGTACATCTGAAATTTCTGATCATTAGCCTAGCTTTTCTATTTCCAGCATTCCCTCAGATTGTGTGTGTGTGTGTGTGTGTGTGTGTGTGTGTGTGTGTGTGTGTATGTTTAATTTTCTCTATTTCAGCTTTCAAACCTTGCACTGTTTGAATTCTTTCTTGTAATTTTTGGTTTGTCTTTTCCTCCGTTTCTTGAATTTTTTCTTCCATTCCTTTAAGGGATATTCTCATTACCTCTTTGAGGCTCTTTATCATTGTCATAAAGTTGTTTTTAGGGTTGGTTGTTCTCTTCTGCTTCATCTGTGTTGGGATGTTCAGGTCTTGCTGGTGTGGAGTCCCTAGACTAGATCGTATTGATCTTGCTGTTGTTGACTGTATTCTTTTACTGCTGTCTACTCATCTCTTCTTCCAGTGCATACTGGTAGGGTCTCTCCCTCTTCTTATGGGCATGGCACCAAGATTCTCTTCTGGTGGGTACAAGCAGGTCCAATACTCTGATGGCTCTCCTATTCCAATGGGTGGTGGCGGGAGGAAGATGCTGGCAGACTCTAAGTGGGCCAGTCCTCTAGGGTGGGCTACCCTGCATGCTGTCCTCAGTCCTCAGAATGATCCAAACCTTATCTATTTCTTTAGAGGAATAATTGATGTTTAAGATTTTTTTCCTTGTGACAGTTTCTGTTGTCTGACCAGATGAGATCCAAACCACCAGGCAGACTTTCTATGTTGAGCAAGTCACAGTAAGAGAATGAATCCTTTGGTCTTACACTACCAAACACCAGACTGCCATAAGAAAGTGCATCCAGAGGTCACATCAGCCTGAGGGGGTTGTCCCTTTGGTTCAACTTTATCTGCATTTCTAGTTGCTTGGTTTCCCTCAGTCAACCTTTTCATAAATTCTGTCACTCACCTGATATCTGTCCAATGAAATTCTTTTCTGCTTAAGCTAACTGGCATCATTTGAAGTACTGTCAAGGATGCTATTGACCAAAACCATGTTGCTGCACATTCTACACATGAAAAGTGCTCTGGAGAGCTAAGGTTAGAGCTGATGAATGAGAGATGTTTTCCCTAAAGGTTTAGTGAAGTGCTGACGTGAGAAGATCTCTTCTCCAAAAAATTGGAAGTCCATGCCCCCACTCATCTCCAGTGTTCTACTCTCACTCAAGTGCAAGGTCACTCTTGAAGCCTTTCTATTGCAGTGGCCTTCTGCAGGCTCAAATTCCCTACCACAAATTCAGAAGAAATGGAGAGCTATCTTTCCCAGAAGTCTGAATGGAAGCCTTACACTTGAGTCTCTCTCAATCATCCCACAAAGGCCAGTGGTATATCCCTGCCCAAGCCTCTCTCACTTGTGTCTTACAAAGTCTGTAGTGCCATCAACTCCACCCACGCTTCTTAGATGGAAGTCAGTAGACTAATTGCTTCAGAAGAGAGACCCAGGTGGTCTTTACTGGAAGCAGTTAAGTAGATAGCAAAACCAACCAATGTCCCCCAGCATTTCCTATCTTTGCACTCTCAGCAGGAATTGTCTTCTCACACCTTCACCCTGCACTACAGCTTTTCTCCAAATCTGTCTTACCTCTCACCCACTCATCCAACACAAAGCAAGCCTCCTTTTCTCTTGACCTCAAGTTTCTTTCAAGATGTTCGTATATATTTTACATACTAGTAAAGCTAATATCATCCAGTCTATGAGCTCATGCATTTTAAGTCAAGGCAACAGATGATCCGAAGACCACTGTGACAGCTCTGTGTTAAGAGGAGAAACTCAGAGAGCATGGCTGTGGTTTATCGTGGCACTCCCATGGAATCATATCATAGGAATGGCCAGCTAACCTGGATCCAAGTCAGTAGGTATCTTGTGCCAGCGAGGAAATTGGTCATGGATGCCAAAGCTCAGAGCAAAGTAGTTAAGTGTGTTCAAGGAGAGTGCTGAGGGTCAGAACCAGAAAGTCATAACTTTATAGGGAAAGAAAGCCTTGAGAGAGGTCTAGAGATGTGTAATATGCAGCTAAGGGATTAAAGATATGCAGGTGTGCCTGTTGGTTTTTGTCAGCTTGACACAAACTTTGACATCTCAGGGAAGATAGAGTATCAATTTTAAAAAGGCCATCACCACCAGATTGACATGTAAATAAATCTATGGGGCATTTTCTTGATTAATGATTGATGTGAGAGGACCCAGCCCATTGTGGTGCTACTTCTGGGAAGGTGATTCTGGGTGGTAAGAAAGCTGTCTGAGCAAGTCAGAAAGAGCAAGTCAATAAGCAGCAATACTCCAGGGTTTCTGTTTTAGCTCCTGCCTTGGCTTCCCTTAATGATAGACTATAACCTGTAAACCAAATAAACCCTTTCCTCCCTCCCCCAAGTTGCTATTGGTCTTGGTGTTTATCACAGCAATAGAACCCTAACTAAGACAACAAGGAATATAGGTGGTCTAGGCAAAAGCTGGAGATGACAGGGGGATTAAGCAAGAATGCCAGCGTTGCCTATGACATGCAGTGAGGCTGGCTGACTTGATAAGCAAGACGTTGGCCTCCATAGGAGGCCAGCCCCAGGGTCCCTCACATGTGTACACTTGCCTCTAGGCTTGTTATTATGGTTTGGATTTGAAATATCCCGCACAAACTCATGTTTTCAATAGTTGGTATCTAACTAGTGGTGCCAATTAAGAGACTCTAGATGTGTGAGACAGACAAAGCTAGAAATAAGTCAAAGGAGGCCAGGGAGCACACTGGGATCCTCTATCCCCAGCTTCTCCCTATCATTGTTTCTAGACCACCATGGCATGAATTGAATTGTTTCCCCACACCTTCCTCATGATGAAGGGCTCATTCCTATGAAAACATGATCCAAAATAGGCCTTCCCTGCCTCAGTGGATTCTGTTAGATAGTATGGTCACTGCAAAGAATAAGAGTGCCTTCCTCTCCCAGCCCGGAGAGTTTCCCTAGAATGGAACCTATAGCTCTCAGCCACTGATTTTTGTTTCAAATTATAAAAACATCAACATTTACTAACTAAGAGATAGATGAGCCCTGGCCTAAGTGTCACATTACACAGGTAGACAGAATAGAATGCTCATCCTGGCAAAAGTCACTAAGAAATTAGCTAAGCTTTTAAAAAGGCTTGTGAAATATTAATTCTATTTACAAGATTACCATAGGAACTCAGAAGAAGGGCAATTAACCCAAGGTTGTAGGAGTGAATCATGCGTAATGAAGGCATAAAGGGACGTTGAACCTTGTTCTTCATGGAATGAGACACAAGGGCAAAGGAGAAATGAAAGAAGTGAAGAAAAATATCATAAACAGTTCACACAGCCAGGCAAGTGGCACACACATTTAATCCCAGCACTCCTGACGCAGAGGCAGGAGGATCTCTATGAGTTCAAGGACAGCCTGTTCTACAAAGCAAGTTCCAGGACTGTTACGCAGACAAATTCTGTCTTGAAAAACCAAACCAACCAACCAAACCATCCATATAGCAATCATGAGTTCCTCTGTAGAACACAAGCCCATGGCTCTGAAACCTTGAGCTTGGTCTTCTACCTGGAGGAGGCTCTGTCAGCTCCTGAGAACTGAACAAATGAACCTGACTTTGCATTTGGAACAGAGTGTGGATCATCAAGTCCAAAGGACACTGCTTCCTATAATATTATCATAGCCTTTAACTTCTCATTATGACTCTCCAGGCAGCTTAATTAATAATTGCTGAGGGAAGAGAGCAAAGTGATAATTAATAGCTATTGGCCAGAGCTATTGCTGAATTAAGAATCTAATTGTGAAATGAGCAAAGCACAGCCAGAAAGAGACATGAGTTCCCACCACAAAGAAAAGGTCTTAGGTATCAGGAACTCTAGGCAGGGACAGGTGTGTCTTCCTGAGCAGCTATTGGGGAAGGTGTTCTCATAGGAAGAGAAATGATCAAACTGAGACTTTGGTAAGAATAGACTCCTTCGCAAAAATCTGCTCATTCTAGAAGGATGAACAGTGACATTAGTCCCCATATTACCTAGACTGGCAGCACCGTGGTCAGAAAAGGCAACAGAGAAGCCAAAACTAGAGCCCCACATGTCCAGGGTGCCCCCCCCAGTGCTTCTGATATGTATGTGTCCACAAATTTTGGTGGCTCTTTTAATCCTGCCAATCAGCACAGCAAAATCCTGTTGTCAGAAAGATAACAACTGCAGGAGTGTTTGTACACAAAGAGTCTCAGAAACACTTGCATATGGTTATTAATGATCCCATTGATCTCTGGAATAACCTGGCATATCAGTTAGCTTTTATCATCATTATGACAAAACTCTTGTCTGTATGAGGGACAAAAGTCTTATCTTAGCTGGGGTTGGCTTAGTCTCTGGTCACAAGGCTCCCTACTTCTGGGCCTTTGGGAGGCCAAGCATGGCGGCAGAAAAATGTGGAAGAAAGGATTTGTCAACTGAGATGGACAAGAAGCAGAGGAAAGGGATGTGGCCAGGAACCAGATATAACCTGCAAGTGCATGCTCCCTCCACCAGTGCCCTCCTACTCATGATCTACTTGTTCCAGCTAGACCCCAACTCCTAGTTTCTCCAATTCCAAAACCAGTACCACCACCTGGGAACCAGATGTTCAGAAAATGCTTCCATATTTAAACCATAGCACCTGTGTTGCTGCCTACCCCTCACTAATCCTCATCAAAGACCTTTTTATACTCTCATCCTTCATACACTTACCCTCTAATACCAGCTGCCTTCACTCCATGAATCAACTCTTTCCTACAACTTAGGTCTTCAACCTCTGGTCTTTGGAATTCCATTATACCCAAACCATGCATACCCAGCTGATATCATTCATTCTCTTCCAAAAGGATCTTTTAGAAAATAGAGGCTTCTTAGCACAGTGGGTTGTGTGGTTTGTTCGTAACTATTCAAAGTGCTTAGAATACACAACTTTGAGTCATCAGCAATAGCTGTGACATCTATGCTACACCTGTACTCACCCCATCCCAGAGCTCAGGGAAACATTGTGGAAAGGGGTTGGAAAGAATATAAGATCCAGAGGTTGGGGAGGAGTGCTGTGAAATGCATGACATATCTATCACACGGGTTAACTCACAGTAACTGTTATTAACTTGCACAGGACCTGCCCAAGATCAAGATAGTTAAAACATCCTGCATGGAGGTGGAGGGGCTCCTGAGGCCCCACCTCTAGCCCAGGAGCTATAGGCAATTGATAGCTACTCAGTAATGAAGAGCCACTTTTCTTTGGGGATGGCCACTGGCATGTTGCTCATGCCCCAGTGGTTATCCCCACAACTGTGAGCATATGGAGAGCAGTACTTGGACAGTGGGTTATTTAAAGAAACAGGATTTAAAGCTAGAAGAGACATATATTGGGGAGGGATGTCTAGGGGGTAGGGGGAGGAGGAGGTAGATATATTTAAGAGGTATTGTACACATCTATGAAATTTATTCCAAAGAATAAATTAGAAAAATCCTTTTAAAATAAAAATAGAATTCCATATTAAGTACTTAGTTTTTAAGTTTGAATCACGTAGGCTATGGGTTCAAACCTTTTTTAAAGAGGAAGTACATAATGTATAGAGCCTGACACCAAAGAAATGTTTAAAAGCTGGCAAACACTTTCCTGAAACATTGCAAAAAGTAAGATCTAGAAAAAATGGCAGGAGGAAAGAAAAGGAATTTTCTCAATGCCCCTGTGTCCTAGGACTTCAATTGGAATTCCCTAAAGCATGGTCAGGATGGTGTGCTCTCCTTCAAAAGCAGCTCCTTTAAGAGAACCTGCCCCCACCCTCTTTCCTCTATTTCCCTAGAAGTACATTCCACAAGAGGCAGGGGAAGTAAGGGCAGCATTCTCAGGCTGTGGGAAATTATATAAATTTAAACCAAATGTCTGTCCTCTTATCCCCTTCCCATTTGAAGCTTTATGAACTTGTAAACTAGGGGACAGTTTGATAGGTGTCATCACATGTGTCTGTCTTAGTTGGGGTTTCAATTGCTGTGACGAAATACAATGACCAAAAAGTTACTGGGGGAGAAAAGGGTTTATTTGACTTACACTTCCACAGTACTGTTCATCATTGAAGGAAGCCAGGACAGGAATTCAAACAGGGCAGGAACCTGGAGGCATGCTCTGATGCAGAGGCCATGAAGGGGAGCTGTTTGCTGGCTTGTTCCTCCTGGCTTGCTAAGCCAGCTTTTTTTATAGAACCCAGGACCTAGGGATGGCCCCACCCACAATGGACCGAGCCCTCCCACATCAATCACTAATTAAGAAAATTCCTTACAGTGGCTGCATCTTATGAAAGCATTTTCTCAGTTGAGGTGCCTCCTTTCAGATAACTAGTTTGTGTGTCAAGTAGGCATAAGACTAGCCAGTACAGTACCTGTCTTCTTTGTTTGCAAGTTATAAACACCCAGGGTTATCAGCAGTCAGTTTCTCTTGAGTTACCTAAAGCAGTTAATGTAGCAAGTAGAGGGTGGGTTCCTCTCAGAACACTAAGTTTCAAGGCTAACTCTGTAGTTTAGCTATTCTGTTGCCTGTTCAGGGTCTCTCTTTTTCTGTGTATAGTGAAGCTGCCAGCACAGGCGGGGAAAAAGTGTACCTGGACTGGATGGGGAAACATAACAATAGAAATGCTTTCCCAATACAGAATGTTTTATACCTGAAGAATATCAGACAGAACTCACCTCAGTTGCAATGTTTTGGTCTGTCATATGAATCCAAAGCACCTTCTCATGCCATTTAACAAGACCCTGCAGACTTAATGCCTCCGTTACAGACCTGAGTTACAGGTCACATCATGAAAATCCTCTCCTCCTCTCCATGAAGCAAAGTACAATTTGAACATACAGCTCACCTTCTGGGTTCCAGGATCAGAATGTTAATAATGGTCAGGAGGTGGCAGACCAGTGCATGGAAACAGAATCCTGTTTCCAGAATTCAGGGTCAAGATCCGCTGACCTCTAGCTTCATGCTCCAAGCCCCAGGGCAATGATTACACTGTTTGATGCCTTTACTTTTCCAAGGCCAAGCATGACCTGGCTGTGCATCTTCCAGACTAAAGAGCTAGGTATTTCCCAGCTGCATCTTTTCTTGTGGCAAATGGAAGCTTTGTTCCACACTCTGTTGGAGCTTTAGGGGTTCCCTTTGTCCCTCCAAGGCAAAACCCCAAGTCACAAATCGACTGAAAATCTCAGACTAATTCCCAACATTATAGTGTGGTAAATAAGAATCTGGGAAATGATAGGCTGATGGATGTTTATTAGGGGAGAAATCACTTACACCAGAAACAGATGACGGCCGCAGGTGCCCATCCCAAGGATACCTCCGGATGCTCTCTGTCTCTGACCAGGAAGCAAGACAGCCAGCTGGGGTCCAGGACCTTAGACCAAGTCCCCCCCTGGTCATGCCCACACCTGTCCCCACACCCCAGTAGGCATGGTCAGTGCAACAGGTGCTGGAAGGGTAGATATGTCACTATACAACATGGCTAGCACAAATCACCATCACATTGCTGTCAGTGTCCTTTCCCTGCTCCACTGTTAAACTTTTCCCCCCCTCATCTATAAGGAAAGAGATTAGAAAGGGTGATGTGTCTGTTACTGCACCCACTGAAATAACACCACAGTGGGTATGAATTGTTTCAAACGCTGAAGACAGACGAAGGCATAGCTCTTGGCAAAGAGGAGGTAACAGGATGGGGATGCTGTATTAAATGGGCTTTTGATGCTGTGACAAAACACCTGAGAACAGGTTAAGGGAGGAAGGATTTAGGCTACTTGAGGCTTCAACTCATCATGGCGGGGAGCAGAGGCAACTCATGTCACAGAAGTGGGAAAGCAGAGACACAGAGAATGACTGAGACAAGACCCATGGCCCAGTGGCACACCCATGGTGACTTACTCCCTCCAGACAGGTCACATAGACTAAAAGTTTCCACAATCTCCCAAAACAGCACCAGCTGATGGAACCAAGCTTTTAATACATGAGCCTCCTTTTAGCCATCATATCCAAGACAAAACACATACTACACTCTCTGATGACACAGAAACACACACATGTCATGTCCAAAAGAGCTTCTCTCAGGACCAGGCATGGGTTTTCAAGCAGATAGAACCAGTAACAGCCTAGAGTAAACTCAAGACTCAAGCATCATTACAAACCATTCCTAGGAATAAGATAGTGGATCCTGGTAAGAGACAGCCTGCTGAGTGTACCCCCACGCCTCGCACACAGGTTAAATGAGACTAAATCACTTTTCCTCAACCAACAGACCTCTCTCACTGTAACAAAGGAATGCTTTGGCCAGAGAGAACAGGTGACACCACACAAGTTCAAATGACATTGGGCATATCGCTGATAAGTCTCACATACAGCCACTCAAAAATAGGCTCACTTCTCAGCAGTACTGTCTTGGGGCAAAGTAGCCATCGGCAATATGCAAACAGATGAGCGTGACTGTGTTTCAATAAAACTTTACTTATAAAAAAAGGCAGAGAACCAACTGTCTTAATTTGCTGCCCTTCATTACCAAACTTGAGTATTCCCTAGAAGAAAGGAAGCTTCCATTGAAGCAAATGTTTCGTCATGCATTGGTCACAGCCACTGGGTCCTTTTTTATCAATGAAAAACGCCTTCAGATGTAGGAAACAGAACAACACATGGACTTGAACAACAGAGATTAACAAGCCATACTGCTAGGCAGTTACTGCAGCTATTCAGTAGTGTGCATTCCCTGCCTGCTTTCCTAGGACCAGGTCCTCTCCTGCACACCATCCATGTAATGGCCTGATGCTCCACCAGCCATGGCTGGCACTGAGTGTGAGACGAAGAAAAGGAAAAGAACAAAAGGTTGAGCCCAAATCCATTTTCCCTTTTTTCAATCAGTAAAGCGTAAGCATTCCCAGGAGCAACTAATAGATCTCTCTCTCTCTCTCTCTCTCTCTCTCTCTCTCTTGCTTTCTCTCTCACTCTCTCTTGCTTTCTCTCTCTCTTGCTTTCTCTCTCTCTTGCTTTCTCTCTCTCTCGCTTTCTCTCTCTCTTGCTTTCTCTCTCTCTCTCTCTCTCTCTCTCTCTCTCTCTCTCTCTCTCTCTCTCTCTCCCTCCCTCCCTCCCTCCCTCCCTCCCTCCCTTTACATTCCCCTCCTAACATCCACTCAAGCTTCTGGGACAGTGCAAAAGAAAGGATGATGGAATGTGAAGCAAGGCATACCACGCCCCTCTACAGGGTGCTGGAGACAGCATGGCACTGGTGATAAGGAACACACCCTGGGGCAGATGTTCAGACATGTGCCAGCAGGAAGTAGCAATAGCAGTCCCTGCTGAGGAGGCTGTTTAAGCTGCCTGTTAACGAACACCTCAACAACAATCGGACTGGTTGTTTCTAATGAACTCTATTGATGTTGATGTTTTATTTCTATCAGTTTGGGCCATCTATGCGCCATGTTCCTATTACCAAAATCTATTACTTCCCTCTCCCCTCCCCCAAAGAAAATACAGCAAGGGTTTGGCTACCATAAACAAAATCAGCCACATCGGTAAGCACGCTGCCCATGAAATGCAGCCAACCACAGAGCACTGAAGGCTGAGCGTAAAATGCTAAGAAAGATTGCTAAGCCCCAGGGGAAGGGTTACTTTCAACACTAGAAGGCAGTTATCTCCATATCGCGATAACATGGGAACATACATGTTTAACAAAAGCAGCCCTGCCCTTTCTAGTCCCGTCCTGAGGGTGGTATGACACATACCTACAAGCCATCCTCTCACAGCCCTGCTGGTTTTAGCTCCAGGCGTTGCCTTTCTGTAAACACTCTCCTAGTTCAGGCTCTGGGAGCAGCCTTTAAAACAGCGGAGGGTTCTCCCAGTGGGTGAGAGGCATGTCACCAGAGTGAAACCCAGAGTAAACCAGCTTTCTGGTGGAGCTAGAGAAGAGACACACCACCACACTGTCACACAGGTGAGAGACCGTCACACCTGAGCTGGGCTTTCATTTTCAGGGCTCTGTGTCCCTGAGACTTTTACATGCTGTTCACTGTATAAGCCCTGGTTTATTTTTTCAAAGCAAGCTTACAGCACCATTTCATCTAATTTTCACGATGGCTGTGTCAAGTGGGTAGACCTCTTTGTTCACAGTAAAGAGGGCTCCTACACAACAATCCTTGAGACTTGGCAGACTCCCTGTGTCTTTGAACCCTATACCAATGTATTCCTGATTATTTTCTTGCAAAATACAGAAAATTGATTGATCTCATTTCCAAGATCTCATCACCACCCCGACTTCTTATTGCTATGTGAAGGTTTTTGATGTATTTAAGTGCTGACCTTGTAACCGGACACCATAAGCCCAACACCATAAGCCTAGGCAGGTTCCACCAATTCCAAATACCTCAGCCAGGTCCCAGGACAATAATACACTGCCACACACACACACACACACACACACACACACACACAAACAAGTTGAACTGTTCATTCTTCAGGCGCCAACCCCCTCAGACTAGATAAAGGCCCTCCTCCCCTGGAGGGAATGCCATGTCTTTATATGACAGCTCAGTAGAGAAATACAAAGGAGAAGAAGAAAGCAATCCCTGGTAGGTAATAAGAGTAGGTAAACCAGGTTTAGGCACCCTTGCCTCACCCTAAAGACCAGGTAAGCTCAGCTCCACCCCAGAAACACACATTCTGAGGCTGGGCGGGAGCAGCCCCTGGCAGGCGGCAGAGCAGGGAATCTCAGCACACTTCCATCCTGGCTGAGTGCTCCGCTGGTAGCTGGTACTGAGCACATCCGGGCCCTGTCCTTTTGTTTCCATGTGCGGCCGTCCGTTCAGCTGATTAAAATCATTTCTTTGCATACTAAAACTTGTTTTGTTTAAGGACAAACAGTTGGAGACCTGCTTCTGGTGGGGCGGAGGGCGCGTGCAGCGTGACAGATCACAAGAGAAGCACATGGGCCTTGGGGGCTGCCAATTTGGCAAGTCCCTGTCACCGAAGAGAGACAGGCACGGGAGCTGCTGGCTGTCAGGATTCCAAAAGACATTACCCTGAGCTCCAGGGTGGAGCTGTTTACCAATACCGTGATCTCTCCCCAGATGCAGTTGCTACTGCAGCTAATTAAGAGAACAATTAAGACTAAGGCAATCAGTCAAGTCCACAGACCTCAGTCTTCCTCCCAGCTCGCGCGATGCTGCCCTGCTCCCAGAGGGTCCAGCCGTACTCAGTCATTCAGAAAATGACAGGAAGGAGTTATTAAATATCTGAAAACCATAAAAACGCAATCCTAGTGTGCTTTAGCTGAGCCATCCACTGGAGACCGATGCCCGGCAACTCCAGAAACTTGGCAGACAAGGAATTCACACACTCACAAACAAGATTAATCAAAAGCATCCCAAATCAAAATTTAATTATAAGGTGGGGGTGGGAAAGGTTGTAGTAGCCATTCCTCTTTTGTTTTGTTTATGATTGATCAATATCCCTAGTACCAGCAGATGCTTGGCAAAGTCCACAAGGTGTACTTAGAAAGGAAGTAACAGATTAAATATTGAACTAAGCAATTTATCTTCTCTAGGAAGAATTCTCGGGTATTTATAAAGGTAAGTCCTACTGGAGGAAACGGGTTTCATATGCTAGATTACAGGGGCTCGTGGGGAAAAATTCATAAAACAGGTATGCAAACTACTGTGACAAAACTTCTCCACCCAGCACCCCCCAAATGGAGAGCACCCCCCAAAAGTACCCTCAAAAAGGAGCCGCAGAGATGTGTAATTTTAGCGTTCTATATTTCATTTAGTAAGTATGGTGTAGAATAGTTCCGGGTTTCTCTTCTGGGGTGAAGTGCTCAGGGCAGAGCCCCCCACACTGGCCATTTTCCATGACTGGTTGGTGGGAATGGTAGCAGTGAATTCCTCTAGCAGCCATTTGCTGTGACTTGCCCAGTCATGATTGCTACATAGAATCTTACTGGCATCCTTTGAACTTTATGCAGTGACTACCATTAGTACAGTCATTTCACAGACAAAAAAATTAGAAATTAATAATCAAGGCCTCTAAAGACACTGACTGGAAATACCAAGTGGCCCAGGCTTGAATTCACAGGGATCCTCAATTTAGACACTTATATTTACCTTCAAATGAGAGAACATTGTAGATAGAAATGAATTTTCTAGAAACAGACAACTTAACCCTGCCCTCTGGCTACACACAGCCAGTCACACACATTTTTTAATGTGCTGTGAATTCTCTAAGGTTTAAAATCATCTTGTAACTAGCAGGATCCTATTACATTGTATTAAGCATTTTAAAGTATCCATTCAGTCCATTTAAGAATCTGAAACATAACATACTGGAGGGAGAGTTGACCAATGTTTGTATTTCATCTTTTTGTGATTATATCACAGTCCTTCAAAAGATGCCCCAGTTTTTCTGGTTATGTGCTGTCATTACCCAGTGCCAGCACTGACTGTGGAGTCAGGAGTAAGTACAATAGGCATCACAGGGGCTTCTACAGGTAGGCACCATAGTCACCAAAGAACTGAAAGAATATTAGCCATAGAAAAACAGTTTATTGGGAAGAGGTAAGCCTGAAACAGTTATTGCTTTTGTCTTATATGTTATTTAGTTATAAATTTATAGAATTTAATTTTCAGTGTTTGTGGCTAGCAATTATATACAAAATGCATGCATGCATATATATATATAACCTTTCAGTGGGCAGTCTAGAACAACACAGATCCCACCACAGATCCTCCATGTGTGAATGTGAGCTTTTCAGCAAGCATATGTATGTATTGATAGGACAAGGATGGCTAAGTGCTTCATAAATGCACAACTCAGAGACATGTGTCCAGGAGAGTTTATTGAGGTATCTAATAACAGGTGTCTCAGACCCTATCCTGCAAAATTCCTGTCCCTGGAAAATTTACTTTTAACCTCCTCAAAATGCCAGTTGTGTGTATAAAGCTCTCATTCTGTCCAACAAAAACCACTGCTGGGAATGGCTGGGAATGAGAAATGCCCACATCTATACATAACCGACAGAATAGTTAGGCTTCACTTTGTTAGCTCTTGACAAACACAGTTCAGTGCCAGAATGAGCTGGTGGACTATTGGTTGGCGATTGGTGGCCTATTTCCTTTGCATTCAGAAGCCTCCTCTGACCTCACTTAATAAATCGCATCCAGCATGCAGTGAACAATGTCCACTCGGGTCAGGGTGATCTCTCTTTGTCTCTCTGTCTCTGACTCTGTTTCTGTATCTCTCTCACTCTCATTCGAATCTACCTTTAAGCTAAAGATAATTCTACTCTTTGACATGTGTAATACTTGCAGGATGATATGCTACCATCATTTCCTAATATTAAAAAAAAAAAAGGAAATGCAATATCCTAGGAACAAAGTTGTGTGGCAGACTGCATTCTGCTACAATACTTTAGTGCACCCATGTTACTATTAAAATGTTTAAACTACCACTTCAGATATCCTTCCAGCAAAACTACTACTCTTGAAAGGAATTTGCCCAATTATTATCGCTTTTTCCTTTCCTTGGAGATGAGAAAACAAGCAGTCCAAAATCAATTGCTCAGCTCCCCCACTGTGACGAGGAGAAGCAGGTTCAAAACCTTTTCATTAATATTCCAAAATTGAGAAATGTCCACAATGGACAAAAATGGTAAGGGATGGGGGTAGGGAGGCAGAAGGCAATAGTTTCAGGCTCTACGTGTTTCCTGAGTAATTCAAAATGATTTTATAATGAATTTTTCCAGGCCATTAGTCCAAAATGTTGTCTGATACCTATGACTATTTTGAAAAGGAAAAAGAAATTAAGCAGGAAACAGCCACTGACTGTAGAAAGATAGTTGTGCCTTTGTGTGGCAGCCTTTTCATCTCTGCCTGCATTGTACATAGATTCTTTTTAACATCAGAAGAACCACTGGTTCCTAGTTGAAGGTGCAATCTTCGTAGAAAGGATTTTCATACAAAAAAAGAAAATCAATCTCTCGACTCAAATAGGATCAACTGGCCACCAAAGTTCTTTAAGAATCATCTCTACCTACTATTCAAAGAAACATTGAATAAAAAGCGCAAAAGAAAAAGACCGTCTTCCCCCAGAAAGGAAAGGATTTCACAGTAGACAGGGATGCACCCTTCTCTCCAGTACAGCATGACTGTTTGGTTATATTTTCCAATGGGTTCTTTAGAAACTGGGCAGAGATGTCAAAAGATGCTAAAGTGGTAAGGCTCCATGAAGATGGGAATGTTCTAACAATTCTTGAGAGAGAAAGAAATGTTTCTTTTATTTATCCTCTTCCTGCAGCAAATACACAGAATCACCCAGCTCTCGACTGCCATGCTCCCAAATATTGGATTTCCAGTCTTCATGCCTCACACACTTCACCTTTAGATGGTGCAAATTTTATATGTGTAGGCTGACTACTCACTGTTCAGGCAAACCACCAGTTATTTCTCTGTTAGCTGACTACCAATTACGTAAAACCACCCAGTTGTTCTGAAAAGAGCTGTTTGCTTTTCAGCATTTAGAAAATCTAAGAATTTAGAAGTACTTGTAAGTTTTACAAAATAGTAACCCACTTTTGAAGAACCCCACCTGGATATTGTTGAAAGCATGGTTTAGTGTAAAAATCTGTTTTAATTGACTGCAAAGTTAAATCCATGCAAGTTTCTAGGAAAAAAAAGAAGGAGCCAAAGAGGGAGGAAAGGAGAGAGAAAAGGAGGGAAGGAGGAAACAAAGGAAGGAAGGGAGGGAGGAAGGGGAGGAGGGAGGGGAGGTGGGAGAGGAGGAGGGACAAGGAAATCTTGAAGAGGAATGTTTTTTATCATTACCAGTTTTGGTTTGGGAGCATGAGGGAAAACTATATATTAGTGTAGTCATTGTTCACTTTCTGTCAGGATTTAGCAGGTTCATCCATTCTGCATATTTTCTAAGCATAGGTAAGAAATAGCAGTGAAGGTAATATGCAGTGATAGGCATGCTATTTGACACTCATCCTGTCTCACACATCAAAATTCCCTGGGTTTCAGTCTCCCGCTGTGGTTAAAGTGTGTTTACATTGGGAGAAATTGAAAATAGACCCAGGGACTCAAAGATGGGTCAGGCACCAAGTTACTTTTCAATTCTCACCTAGATTATGATCAGGAATAACCACAAAATGTATTTATAAAAGCTACTTTTATCAAGAATTGGCTTTTCTCCCAAATAACCTTCCTGCTTGGTTGGTGTAATCATCTCTCTTTCATTTCCATGAACCAAGCATGTTGAATTTTCCCAGGAAACCACTCTCTCTGCTGCTCTGTCTCCCTGTGTCTTAACATCACTTTTCTAAGTTACCTCTCTTAGCCCTTTCTCTGTATCCCAGGGTTATATGAGCAGTCAGAATGAGTCAACAAAGACAACTTCTTGGATGGTACCACCACGTTTAAATGAAACCCTAAAGCTCTGTTGGCCTCAGCTACGTCTTCTGGTAGAACCTATAAAAAGGTCTTGTTTCTAGATTAGGTCCCTCTCTTGATTTCCTGTCACCTCAGCCTCCCCAAAGTCTAGAGACCCAACTAGGTGTCTCCTAGTGTCCCCTACTTTCTTTCAAGGCTACCCCTTTAGCAAAGCTGCACACACCTTTGTTTGTGTAAGGACTGATCTTTCCAACTTCCTTTACAACAAAGTGTGCTCCTGAAATGAAGTTCTGGCCAGTGGTGATGAACAAAGGCAGCCTGTGTGGCCTCTGGGCTGTGCTCTTGGGAGAAAGAAGAATGAATTGGCATTCCTCTTTTGTCCTGCACGCTGTCTGGAATGAAACGCGATACTTCAACTGGGGCGGCCACATTAGACAGAACTGGAAACACAGATGGAGAGCAGCAGAGGCTCTCTACCAGCCCTAAGAATGATGCTTCCAGATGACTGAACAGAAAGCAACGTGCATCTTATCTAACTCATGATAGACTTGTTCCTTAGCACTGGCAGCCCAACCATATGCCAGTTACTCACCAGCATACATGATCCCCTTAGTTGTGGGATGTGACTCACTGGAATTCAACTTCTGAATCTATGTTTCCTTATAAAACATGGCAGAAAGTAGAAAAATTGGGTTGTTGTTTTTACTCAAATTCACATTCAAGTCTGAAGTGCAATTTAATATGTAACAATAACATGGCAATAGCCATTTTATTAAGTCTCTAAAATGACAACAATTCACTTTCAACACTTTCTTTTTCACAGTGTCCCTAACCACAACATTCTGTCTTGGTCAAAGGCTGAAAGGAGTGCAGCTAGTTCTGGGATACAAGTGGGATGCTCAGCAGAGATTTCTACAAGTACAAACTGGTTCAGAACACATGCCTGAAGAACCCTAAACTCATTGTGGAAACAAGGATGCAGCCAGCTGGGAGACATGAAGAAAAGCTGTAAGATGCTCTTGATGTCACAAACTTGTATTTGCTTATGTAGATACTTTCTGTTCTCTTATCCTCTCTATTCGCCAATCTTCAATACTTTGTCTCTGGATACCACCACTAGTGTGGGCCAGAGTGACCTCTGTCATGGAGACCCTGTCTCCATTATTGTGTGATGTTTTGTGGAAATTACCAATTTCAAGAAGTTAATTATTTACAAATGGTTTTTGTTTCAGAGTTCAAATCCCCCAGGGACACAGCTACAAACTCTTCCTTTCTGCCTCTAGTTTCCCTTGAACTCCAAAGATCCAGTTATTAATGAATATACGTGGTTGCAACACATTTTTTTTCATAAGCCATACTAGTTTAGCTAGTTTTCTCATCTAATCCATCAAAAAGGTTTGTAGTAGCTATTATCATCCCATGCTTTTAATCAGCCTCACCTAAGACAAAGTGTAACAATTATACAGGCTCGTGAGTTTTGACATCTGTACACCTAAATAAACACAATCAAAATCATGACATACAGCATGTTCACCCACCACAGAGAGCATCCTTCCAGGTACTTCTCATTCTCCCCCAGCTGAGACCCATGACCTCAGGCAACCATTGACAACTCTTCCCCCAGAAACCGGAGTTGCCTCATCTGACAGATTACAAAAGGTGGCAGTATGTGAGATTCATCCATGCTGAGGTACGTACACACGGGCCCTTCCATACTGTTGCTGAGTGACTTTCCGTGGCACAGTAACATCAGAATTTGTTTATGCATTCTTTAGCTAATGCACATTTAGTTGGTTACTAGTTTAAGCTTAGCATGAATAAAAATACTACAAAGATTTATTATGCTGCAGAGATGGCTCAGTAGCTAAAAGCACTTGTTGCTCTTGCAGAGGACCAGGGTTCAGTTCCTAGCACCCACATGGAGACCACAATCATCTGCAACTTCAATTTTAGAAGATTTAAAATCCTCTTCTAGCCTCCACAAGCACTGTACATGCATAACCACATACATACATGCCAATAAAACTCCTATACATATAAGATAAAAGTAAACAAATCTTTTTTTGAAAGATACTTTGAAGATTTGGTATATGTATGAACATCTTTTTATTTTTCTTCGGTAAATATTTATAAGTAAAGTTTTGAGATCATAACAAAATAATACAAACTGCGTTTTAAAAGAAAACACGTCCCTTGTTCTATAAACTCACCAGAACTTGATATTGTCCATTTTGGACTTTAGTTATTCTTGTGGGCCTGTACTGGCATCTTATTCTAAGTTTATTGTTCCCAGTGACTAATGGCATTGGGCATTTGACCTTCTCAAGACCTCAGTAACCGGTTTTTTGTTTTGTTTTTTTGTGCCATTATTGGGAAGTATCTGTTCAAAGGCTTTGTCTTTTCTTATATTAGCTTCTTCTTATATTAGCTAATTTTCTTTACATTTATTGTGTGTGTCCACATATGTGTGCAGGTATGTGTGTGTGTGCCGACTGTCTTCTGCTATCACTTTCCCCTTATTCTTTGAGGCAGGGTCTCTCACTGTACCTGGAGCTTGAGCTCGCTGTTTCAGCCAGGCTGGCCAACCAGCAAGCTCCAGGGGTCTTTCTATCTCTGCTTCCTAACTTTTGGGATATGGGTATGTGTTGCTGCTCCTGGGTCTTTTGTGTGGGTCTGGAGCTTGAACTCATGACTCCATGATAGCATTTCAAGTACTCTACCAAATGACTTATCTCCCCAACCCCTGGATTGTGTGCTGCTGTTGTTGCTGTAAAAGAAGTTAGGCATGGTGGTACATGCATATAATCCTAACATTGGGAAGCAGAAGCAAGAGGATCACCCCAAATTCAGCCAGCCTGCTCTTCATAGGGAGTTTAGAATAAACAGGTTTACAAAGTGAGACCCTATTTCAACAGTCAAGGGGGAAAATTCAAACACATTAGCTACATGGTTAAAGAAACAATGGTTAGCATTGCGGGATGACGGGGAAAAAATGGGAAGATAGAGACAAAAGAAGCAAAAAAGCAGGGGCATGGTTTGAACAAGTGTACGGAGCTGCTGTACAATCTCAAGACAGTCAATAAAATGGTATTGGGGATTTTTATTAAATAATCAAATGTTAGTTATTCTTGTTACACACAAAATATGTAGCAATGAAATAAGTATAATAATCTACTTCATTCTAGCAGACATTTTCCTCTGTATATGGATGCTATAACTATGTTGTAAGCCTCAAATGCACACAATAAAATTTAAATACTGGCATGAAAGGCACAAAGAGCTGAGAGTGTCTCAGGTTCAGGACCTGCTTAGCATGTGTGAGGCTCTAGGTTCAATCTCCTGTGCCACAAAATAATAAATAGAAAACTTTTATGTCATAAGTCAGGCAGGATCTAGCCAGCATCATAGATACAATTGCCGCCACTATCCTACCTACAAATAGGAGACAGTTACCACAGATTGACCACACAGGTGAGGCAAACAATCAGTACCACTGAGAAAGCCTGGCATTGTTAACAGCTGGAAGCCACTAGCAGCACAGGTCTGCAAAGTGGGTTACAAGAAACCTGATCAATGATGACAGCCCCCACCTCACTGAAGCCGGAGGGGAAAGGCCGTGGATTCTCCCCACTGCTGGTCTTTGATTGGCAGCTGTCACACATTGGTCCAAGCTGATGTGGAAGCCATAGAAACTCAGCCCACTGGCTGGCCTCTGGTGCTGACACTGATGTATGTTACTGCTTTAAAGTTAAAATTCTTTCTTGGGAAGCCTGTAAGCATTAGTCTGTGAAAGGTGCTAGAGAGGTGAAAACGATAATTAAATCTTATCTCCAGTGAAATTTTATGATGCACTAGTCCCATTCCCTAGAACTATGCTTTTGAAATTGTTGTGGCCTCTGGATGCATCTTTTGTATCACCAATATAGAATGTGCTAAAACAAGGCTTCGTTGTCCAATTATTTTTATAACGCCGTCTGAATGGATTCTCAAGCTAGGTGGCTGTTCACGTGTGCTCAGCTTTCTCACCCATATAACAAGAAATGGAAAGGAAAGACTCAAGCTACTATGTACTGGGCTGATGATTTCCCTGGGGCACTGAAACTAAGGTGCTAGAAGTCAAGACACCAACACTCTTCTTCTGAGGGACTTTAACCCATGAACTGGTGTGGCTTGGAGTCTTCCGGGACTTAGGGGTTAACTAGCAGTTTTAATTTTGAATATCTGACTGCTTGGTGACAGTACATTGTCAGCTGTATGCTGTATTCATTTTCCCTCTCAAGCACTGACAGCATGTCAGCCACTGTGACTAACATCAACTACATCCCACACCAACAAAGCTAGATGTTAGCCCGAAAAAATATCACAGATCTAGAGCTAATAGTAATACATCATTATTGTGTTCTCAATTTTGACAAATTGCAATGATTCTATAAAACCCTAGTGCTATAAGAAGCTGGGTAAAGGATGTGCAGTGACCCCCCTCTCAGCAGTTGCTATAAAGTTATAATATAAAAAATAATTAAAAAGAAGAAACAATGCATATCTCTAACAATGAAAACCGAAATACTTTTTAGTTTCCAAATTTCCAAAGAAGAAGATGTAAGCCCATCATGCAACATAGACATAGAATGGGCAAAATAACCATTTATTTGATATGTTTCTTCAGGTCAAAAGGAGAATCTGAGGGCTGGGGAGATGGCTCTGTGGCTGAAATGCTGTGACACCCTTGTGAAGACTAGAGTTCACACCCCAGAAACCCACAGAAATGGTGGGTGAGAATGACAGCCCACCTATGGGTCTAGCCCTGGAAGGTAGAGACAGGATTCCAGAGCATTCAGGCTAGCAAGACCAAGACCAGAACCAATGGTTTTGATTGAGAGACTGTGTCAGTGAGTCAGAGAAGAGCAACCAAGGATGATTTCAGACATCAACCTCAGGTTTCCGACCCATTCACACACACCCACATACAAAAACAATGGGAAAATAAATAAGATTCTAGGATAGGAGCGCCTGCCACAATTCGCTTTTGAGTCATGGCTTCAGCTGGCTCCCAGAGGAATTAGCCGAGCTTGGAGAGCTGCTGGTAGACTCTTGATCTTTGTTGATCAATGCAAACAAGTCATCAGGGCTTCATCTCAAAATGAGACCAAATATTCTCTAACCCACTTTACCCTGTGTATATTCACTTTTTATTTTATGTGCATAACTTACACTGCAGACGTACATGTTTACCTTCCTCTTCTAGAATGCCAGTAAACTGTGCAATATCTGACAGGACGCTTGTCTTTTGTACTCGGAGGGAGAGATTAACATTTGCTCACAGGGCTTTCAGTTTCCAGCTGGAAGCAGGTATCATGTATTTGAGGAGGAAGTAATAAAGAGACTTCTTCCCAAAGTGTGACTGAGAGTCAAATACATCTGGAAGGAATAGTGCCATGTACCAGACCCAGCAGAGACAAGAGATACTACTACACCCCACCTGAGAGTGTACTTAAGGACTACACACAGAGCATCCCCCAAAATCAGCCCCTGAGAGTAGATGCCCTGACCTCACTTGGCTGTGACTTGGCTGGAGCCTCCTGTGGAGATTCAGCCTCACCCACAGGTTGAGAACCACTGTGCTAGATGAGGCAACTTTTTGCTTCCATAGGTGAGAGAGGCATCCATCCCACAAGTGCTCAGACTTTAACATGTGGTGATATGCTTTTTGTGATTTATTAAACTCGCCTGAGGGTGCAGAAAGAAAAGCTAGCCACAAGCCATAGACCCAGGCAGTGGTGATACACACCTTTAACCTCAGAACTCAGGAAACAAGCAGATGAATCTCTGTTGGATCAAGACCATACCAAGCTACAAGAAATTGATCCAGTCCTAAAGAGAAACAGCTCACACAAAGGTGATCTCAGCACTAGGGATCACAGGCCTTTAATCTCAGCACTAGAGGGATATAAAAAGAAAATCTGAAGGGTCTCCTAAAAGATTTATTCTCCAACCATGATGAGGACAGGGCAGCCCTTTCAGCTTGAGATAGAGGTAAGAGCTAGTGGATGGCTGCTTTGCTAATCTGACCATCAGCTTGAACCACAATATCTGTCTCTGGGCCTTTTATTTTTTGTGTTACATATAAATCTGGTCACTGGACTGGATTTAGAATCACCTTGAAAATATGGCTCTGGAATGTGTCTGTGAGGTGGGAAGAGCCATTCTGGAGGAAGAGAAGGAATCACTGAGTGAATAAGTCCTGAGAGAGCATGTACTGTTGATAGGACCCAACGCCCTGGATTCATGGGAAATTGGTAAAGCTCTTTTTTTTTTCAAGAGTCTAAGTGTTGCTGGGTGGTAGTGATGGCACACACCTTTTGTCCGAGCATTCGGGAGGCAGAAGCAGACAGATCTCAGTGAATTCACAACCTGGTTTACAGAGCAAGTTCCAAGACAGCCAGGGTTACACAGAGAAACCGTGTCTCAAAAAAAAAAAAAAAAAAAAAGTTTAAGTATGTATGGAGGATTGGTCTCTATGTTCATAGACTAGCAACTGAGCAACTGATGGGTCCAGCCTGAGACTGTTACCTACAGAGATGGTAAACAGAGACTATGCCTCCCACTATGTTGTACATAATAAACACACTGAAGTTCCTGACTGGGGTTCCAGGTTGCAGAGGGTCAGAAAACTTCCTCCTGATCCCAGAGTCTCTGTATTACACATGTGTCTGGATATTGGTCCTCTCTTTATTCCCTTGCCTACAGTCAGAAGCCAGGTCCCAAGCTTCACAGGCCACAACACCATTCTAAATGTGGGCAGCATTATGCCATGGACTGAGGTCCTGGAATGCTTACAAAATGGAAGCAAGCTGAGCATAAGCATTCCCCACTCTCTGCTTGCTGACAACTGATGCAATGTTCCCAGCCATTTCAAGCTCCTCCTCCCATCATCATCACCATCATGATGATGTGAAACACCTTCTCCCTTGAGTTGTTTTTGTTGGTATTTTGTCACAGCAAAAATTAAAGGTATCTGATATACTCCCCACCTGGAAACAGCACAGGGGTTTCCTGCTGGTGGAGAAAGAGATGGATGGGTGATAGGTACCCGACTCACGAGACGGTCACCTCATCACAAGAGTCCAGTAGTATGCTCCTGTGTAATAATAATGCTTATTTCTCCACTGCTTAATAGAATATATATTGCCTAGGAATCCATGTTCTCAAGTAATTTTACATTTTTAAGCTCTCCAATAGGAGTCAAGCTACACTCTGACAATATGCTATCACCTCTAAGAAAAAGGACATTGTCTGCCTAACACCTCACAATAGCAACAGGCAGAGGCTGATATATGCTTTCAGCAACAGGATAGACTTAGAGGAGACTGTACCCAAGGTTCAGAGGAGGCTATTCCTGGTTCGAGTGGCTTTCTCCTCTCCCTGAAGGCTGTCCTTTGTATTCCTTTCGTCTATGTAACAAAAAAACGAAACAAACAGCAGCAAAGACCACTCACCAGGGTTGCCAATAACTGAGAAATTATTTGCATCACTTAGAGATTCAAAGGGATTTAAACCGTCTTTTCTTTATCACCTTTGGGTCTTCAGTTGTGGGTTGAACATTTAGGGGAGCCAAGAGTGAGTCCCTTGAACTGAATTTGTCATCTGGAGCTAAGGGCAAGATGGCCAAGGAAGAAAATGATGGTGAGGTCAAGGGAGCCAGGTCAAGCCAGAAGGGAAAACTCAGACACATGCTTCAGAGGAGACAACTGGAGTCTCACATTGAAGAAAATAAGGCACGGAAAGAGGTGTGTGATGTTGTTCTGAGCAGAAGATATGTAGGCCGGGATCTTAAGTAATAAAAAGAAATTAACCAAACAACAGTGGGAGACGGTGAGTATTTAAAGCTTAGTCCTACAGAAATAAGTGCTTAGTCCACACAAAGGGCTGGAAATGGCTGACCTCACAGTGTGCCAGGGTCAGAAAGGTTTTGACATTGCTGCAGAATGCATCCTTTGGTAGTCTTCACAAGGACTCAAGGAGTCTAGATTTCGTACATCTCACCACCAAGAGTTAGTGACCACAAGTCTATGACCACTTCCCATTGTTACAACACACATTTTAATTGGCTCACATAGTTGACAAAAGCCATTTGATAGGAAAATGCAAGAATCTTGAAAAAGGGAAATATTACACCCTCTTCCAGAACTGTAGCCAAGATGGAAAAAGTTTACTTCAGCGTGAATTATTGTGAAGTCTTTTTCTTTAACAAGACATTGGAAGCAATCACACAATTATGTGACACCTTCCATCACCACACACACAGACACACAGACACACACACACACACACACACACACACACACACACACACACCACCCTAAACTAACTTTAGCCAAAGTAGACTTTCTGTCAGGTGTGGTGCCTTCAGGCAAAAAGATGAAAGCACGTTAAACCAGCCATAGCTCTTGGCTGGAGGCATCATGTCCAGCAGAAGTGACAGACAAGACTTTACAGTGCAAACAAGAAATAATTTAAAGTAGAGATGGCCACAAGCAGCCACAGAAGATTTATAAATGTGTCCACAAACCCTTTGACAACTACAGCATCAGTGAGTTGAGTCTAACCCCTGCCCCCTACCACAGTGTAAATGTGGAGTAACCTGTCAAACAGAACATGGTAGAAGAAAAGGATCAAGTTCTTGGAATGAAAATGTAAAGGTGTTCTTGCACTCCCTTCTGCTCACTCACTATGGAGTATCCAGCTGTCCTATCATGAGGACACTCAAATAATTATGTTGGGTAGACACATGTGACAAAACTCTAAGTGAACAGCCACGTGAGAGAGCCAGTTTAAAAGCTGACCCTCTACCCTGTGTGGCCATGCTCCAGCTTAATGACTATAACCCCGGAGACACTGAGAGCCAGCTAGCTAGCCCATCTCCAAATCCCTAAGTCATAGAGATTTCATTTCCAAAATAATAATGTTGTTGTTAGCCTTAGATGATTTGTTAGGTAGCATCACAAGCAATGAGACCCAGCAGCATCTCCTTGGGACTCTAAATGAAGATGCCAAGCCTCAGACTCAGACATTATCAGCATGTGATACCCAGAGTCTAACTCTAGGCCAGCACAATCCTGGGCACATCTATTACATGTAAAAGCAATGGCAAGGGTATTTGGAGCTATCAATTGTGTCTTCGATAGAGAAATGTTCTTTGTTTCTACTTGGAAGTATTAGTAATCAGATTGTTTTTATGTCTGTGTGTTTTATATTTTTACATAATACTAAAATACTGTTAGTAGATTTTGGACAGATGTGTGACAAAACACTCTGACATCAGATCTGCCTCAAGAACAGAAGAGATAAATGTAAGAAATTCAACCCAGAGTGAAAGACATCAATCATAGTGGCAGGTTTCAGTATCTTCACTTTAAGCTAATTAGTATGGTAGTTAATAAGTTCTGCCATCTTGAATCACCTGCCTTACTGAGCCCTTAACAATACCCTCCCCAGGCTGATACAGCTCTGAAAATTAAGACGGCAAGAGGGTGCAAACAGGCACCCTCTTATTTTGGAACCAAGGGATGTTATTCTCAAGCTGAAATTTCTTTACCCTCATCACATCTGCTTCCCAAAATATCAAAAATATCGAAAATCAGGAACTGTCAAAGGCAAATCAACTCAGATGGTGCCTATTCCGAGACTAGCATGTCAATAGTGTTTATATCCCTTCCTACACCACGTAGACTAATTACCTCTGATTATATATTTAAGGAAACTTTCATGCACTGTAAACACTGCAAAAATATATCCCTTCAGGTTCCTATTTCCTCCATCTGGCAGAGTCTGAGTTTCCAGTCAGCCAAAGTCCTTGACTAGGACACCTTCCCTACAGGGATAGGGAATAAACACCACCCATCACTCATGATCAGTGGCGTATTTCTCTTTTATTACCCACTTCACTATCCTCAATAAAAGTAAGGCCTGGGAGGTGTGTTCTCATATCAAACTGGATATCCACATGGCACCTCACTGCCAAACATGGCCACCCACAAACTTCACTAGCAACCACGGCCACCATATAAGCTGAATCTTTGCCATTGGTTCAAGGAAGCTTCTAAAGGTAAAAATTTTGTATGTATCCAAAGAATGAAACAAATGAGCAGTGTCTGACCCCAGCGTGGACCTTTGGAGAGAACTGAATGGTTTGTTCCCTCCTTCCTCTGGTAGCTTTCCAGAGAAACCAGGGGGATTCTTACAATTCAGGTCCTTGCCCATTTTTCTCTATTTCTGTCACCATCATCTTAGAGTCAAGTGGTTTAAATTCCCAATGGCAAACTCAAACTCCTTCAGTTTGGGCTTTTATTCCCTGACTACATGGGTCTTCAAAATAAGCCAGTAAACCAATGGCAGAATTCTCAGAGGGTCTCTCCCATGGGAGAGCTGCTGATGAAGGCTGGGGCCTTTAGGGAGAGTCTGGAATCTCAGGGATGCCTGAAAAAAAAAAGCCACATAGCATTAGAGATATGTTAGACAGACAAATCTCTCAAATGAAACAGTTAGAGAAAATGATTGTGGGTTTTCTGATAATTAAGTGATGCCTGTGACAGCCCAGCAGTGAATTCAGCTCTCCAAGAGCACAATAAAAAGCAGAAAACTGCCCAGCACTCAGGAGGCAGAGGCAGGTAGATCTGGTCTATAGAGCTATTTCCAGGATAGGATCCAAAGCAATACAAAGAAACCATGTCTCAGAAAGAAAGAAAACAAAAACAAAAACAAAAAAAAAAGCAGAAAACTGTCTTAAACTTCTACTCCGAGAGAAATGAATTGTCTAATGATCTACCCATATGTTCTCACACTGTTCTCACATTTGTTCATTTATTAAGAATCTTTTACGTGCAAGGAACTATTCTGGGTATTGAGTGAACATGTTTCAGCAATAATAATAATAATAATAATAATAATAATAATAATTGTTATTATTATATTATTGAATTCATAAAATATGAAGTCCAAGGATAAAAAAGAGAGTAAAGACACAGAAAAATAGAAGTTAACAGGTAGAAATATTTGTACTAAAATGGTATAATTAACCTAGCCAGTAAGGGAAAGACGGCTTCTAGTGGAAAAGGTACATGGTCAAGAAACTGAAAGAAGACTATTATAGTTGCATTGTAAAAATCAAGAAGAAGCCTTGTATCAAAGAAAGTTACCAAGGTGAAATCAGGCAGAACCTTCTAGATTTTTTATGTGAAAGAATGGCTTCTTATCCTTAGAGAAACTTGAGTGGGCAGAATTTGATTTTTGTTCAAAGGTGTCCTTCTAGATGTATCATTGAGTGTGGGCAAAAGTAAGCCCAAGGGGTACTTAAAAAGGCAAGATGGAGCTTCTGTAGTTGTTCATGTGTGAAAGATATGCTTGTCCTCAGTGATTCTGTGTGTGTGTGTGTGTGTGTGTGTGTACACAATTGTGTGTACATATATACATATTGTGATGGCTAGTTTTAGTTTTGAAGATTTATTTATAATGTATACATGTGTGCCTGTATGAGTTTATGTGTATCACATACATGTAAGATCTCACAGAGGTCAGAAGAGGGAACTGGATTTACCTGGAACTAGAGTTGCAAGGAGTTGTGATACTAGCAACCAAATCCAGGATTGTACAAGAATGATACCTAGCACTCTTAACCACTGAGCTATCTCTCCAGCCTTGATGGTTTAACTGTCAACTTGACACAAGCTGAAGTAACCTGGGGAGGGAGGGTCTCAGTGAGGGACTGTCTAGGTCGGGTCGGTCTGTAGACATGTCTGTGAGCAATTATCTTGGTTAATGAGAGGACACTGCCACTGATGGTGGTAACTATCCCTAGGCAGGGGATTCCAGATTTTATAGGCGTGGAGAAAGTGAGCTGAGCACTAATTTGCATGCATTAATAATTCATTATTCTCTGGTCTTGGTTATGATATGATGACCAAGCTCAACAGGAAGTGAAACTGTGTGAGTGTGTGTGTGTGTGTGTGTGTGTGTGTGTGTGTGTGTGTGTGTGTATCTGTCTGTCTGTCTATCTGGGTCTGGCTTTGGTCTGTCTGTTTGTCTGCATGTCTACTGTGTCTGTATGCATCTCTATGTGCCCTGTGTGTGTGTGTGTGGTGTGTGTGTGTGTGTGTGTGTGTGTGTGTGTGTGTGTGTGTGTGTGTGTGTGTGTACATGCATGTGTGTCTGTGTGTGTTGGGGTGGAAGTCTGAACTTCCTTTCTCGGGTTCTATTTCCCACTTGTTTTCTGTATGGTTCTGCCAGTAAAAGGCACTGACAGGAGAGCAAGGTCTGAAAGAAAGAGAAAACAATCCTACCATCACTCTAGAGGTTATCATCAGCTGCAGGCTCCCATGGCTCCAAGACCAGGATTGTCATGAACCCCAGCAGCCTTGGCTTACTCCATTTAGATCTGCTCATTCATTCACTGCAGGTCACTGGGTGCTATTTAATATGACTCTTTCAAGTTCTTGATGTAAATATCCTACTTTAATTATTATATATATATATTTAATTAAATGAATATGGGCATCTTATCTTCTCAGATATCCCTCAACATCCCCCCAGAAACTCATAAGTTCCCTGTGATTTCTGAATTTCTCATTTCTTTGGCCATGTACCTACTAACTTTGTGATAGCATATGAAATTGTACACAGTATCCTATGACATGAAAATCTACTCCTGCAGAACTAGCCTGTGCCTCACCAGCCCACCTCCCCTGTCCTACAGAAATCCAGAGAGGCCTCCTCTGAATTAAATATGGATCTTCTCAACAGCAGACCACTCTCTTGTCCTAGTTCATGATCCTCACAATGTGGCCAGGATGATGTAAAAGGCTCCAAGGGATCTTCATACATCCTAAACGCAGTTCAGGAATAAGAGGGAAACCAAGGAAGAATGGGATATCCTATTGTCTAAAAAATAAAATAAAGCTCTAAAAACTAGTTAGATAAGTGATGTAAAGATACATAATGCACTGGGACTCGAGGTAGGAGAGAATTGTTTAATCTTAGGTAAGTGAAAATGTACAGCAATATGAGTGTGGTTTTTGTTAGGCACCAAAAATGAGAATAGCTAGAGTTTCAACAATGAGCCCACAGGGAATAGTTAGAGACTAGAAGAGAAGACTGTAAAAGACTTAGTAGGATCCTACTCCTCATACTGGTCACCGTGCCCAGCCTTAAAACATGGGGAGGTACTCAGTCTTACTACTACTAGAATTACCATGTTTTGTTGACACTCATAGGAGACATTGAGGTGTAGGAACTGGGTGGAGGAGGGGGAGGGGAGAGAATGATAGGGAGGGGAAACTGCAGCCAGGATGCGAAATAAATAAATAAATGTATGAAGAAAACGAAGACTTAAAGCTTGTCACCACAGTGCAGAGGGCCCATGATGTTTAGTATTGTCAACTGGAAAGCCTTGAGCCACACCTATGAGGGATGGTCTAGACTAATGTTGACTTCTTTGAATGCCTGGAGGACTAATGAATGCCTGTGAGAATGTAATGAGACTGACTTCACTAGCTGATATGGGAAGACCCCTTTTAAACATAGTGAGACCACTTCCTGGTCAGAGGATCCTGTATAGTATAAAATAGCTAGGGCAAGTTAAGCAAGGGCTTGCAATCATTCATTCCTTGCGTTCAGTTCTTATGGATGGAATGTGACTAGCAGCTTCAAGTTCCCACAGCCTTGATTTCCCCACAATGATGGGCTGTAAGTTGGAACTGTGAGCCAAAACCACCCCTTACTCCTTAAGTTTCTTTGGTGAGGATACTTTATCACAGCAACAGGAAAAGACACAAAGGCAAAGCTCTTCACTGTGAGACCAATGGCCTGGAGTTTGCCCTCCTGTTTACATTACTATGACTATGTTATAGATTATATGTTTTGTACTATGACAAAACAACCCTGATGGTGTCCATGGATTCGGTGGGCAGCATTTCAGACAGGGCCTTGCAGCAGCAGCTTGTCTCTGCTCTAGTCCCTTGGGCTCACCTGGAGACTCCTTTGGAAACTCACAGAATGATATGAAGTCTTATTCATTCATGTTCTGGAGACAGGCGCTCCTATTGGCTGGTGGCCTCAAATTCCCTCCAGCAGAGCTCCTGCATTTCAGAAAGAAAGAAAAAATAAAGAAATAGTGAATGAGAGATGGTGGAGAAAAGGGGAAGGAGGAGAAAACAGAGAGACAGGCAAAGACAGAAAAACAGAGGGAGACAGGAAAACATATCTCCCTTAAGGATCCAACACGGAAGTCACATGCATTACTCTACCACACATCTGTTTTGTTTTTCTGTTGTAGCACTCAATTTCCCCTATTGTTTTTCTTATTCATTTTTATATAATATATAATATATATTTTTGAGAATATAATTACATCATTTCCCCTTCCCTTTCCTTCCTTCCAAGCCTCCCAACTACCCTCCTTTTCTTGTTAATTGTTGTTACACACACACACACACACTCCTAAAGACATAAGTACCTGTTCAGTCTGTAAATCGCTTGTATGTATGTTTTCAGGGCTGATCATTTGGTATTGGATAACCATGTGGTGTGCTCTTCCCCAGGGGAGACTATTTCTCAGGCTTTCACTATTCCTTAGTTGGCCATAGTTCTTTGTGCAGGGTTGAGGCCTCCTGGGCTTGGAAAAAACTTCACTTCTTGGTTGATGCAGTATTGGTTGCACTCTAAGAAAACAGATGGATAGATGGATCCAAATCTAGAAGATGCTATCAACCATACTTTTGGATAACTCAAAGCCACTCAAATAGAAGTATATGAGCAGTTATAGCTTTAATTGTCACAGGTAGATATATAGATGGATCTCAAAATGTGTAGAATAGTTGGGTAAATAGAACCAGAGGAGAATTTGGCACTGACTTCTGGTGTATGAAGTCTGTCACTGTGTATTGAACTGAAATGTCTTTCTGCACACAGAATCCTCTCCTGTAAATCCCAATACTGCATGTTCCAAAGTTTGTTCTGTGGAATATCCATCTCATAGGACTCTCTAACACGGAGGACCCTGAATCATAAAGAATATAGACTTACTTCATCCTTAATCTAAAACTTGAAAGTTCTCAATGCTCCTAGCATTCTCAGACATTTCAGGAATTTGGCATTCAGAAAACCCTGTCTGATATTGTTTGTTCAGTCTCCAACTGTTCAGTCACTAATTTTATTTAATACTCTTATTCTCTTTACTAATTAAGATCCTATGGACTAGTCTTATTTACCAATACCTCAACTTCCCCTGGACACCATAATAAAAGGCCAATCAACCATTACTCATCAACATCTAATTCTGACAAAAAATTACATACATATTGCATTGACAAGAATTTGGTTCACTAAAGGCAAATATTATAATAAATAAGAATGGAAAGTTCAAGCTCTTTCAACAATGTCTAAGGAAGATTCCAATGAAAGACACGATCGCCTTCAGAACTTTGGCTTGGCCGAGTGAGGCTGGTTATCACATGCTTTTACACCTGTCAAGCCCCAGGCAAGGCTAAAATCAGGAAGCTTTTGTATTTTACAGTGACAGACGAAAAGAAGCTTATCTCCCAAAGGATGCTGTGCACTGTGAAGTAACGGCTGCCTGTATACCAAGGGAATTTGAAGGGAAATGAGGCTCACACTCAGATGGAATAACAGCTACAGCAAACAGAGCTTCCCGTAAACCCCAGTGTCTCCTGTTGATAGCAGGCTTCCCCTGGCTTCAGCTGATAGAATGACAGTGTTCTGGGAAGACAAGCCTATGTCCCTAGCCACTTGGTATGATGGATCACAGACATAACCAGCGACTTTCACTGCAGCCGCTTGCTCTTTTCTGCCCCATCTCTTTTCACTTTTTCTTGCTTCTCTCTTCTCTGCAAGATCATTGCTTCTGGCCTTTCTAGAAAATGCCTCTACTTAAACAAGGAACCCTTGCCAGAATTCCTTAATATCCCCCAGCTTGCCATGCATCAAGCTGATGTCTCCCTTTGATAGCAGAAGCAGGCTCTGGGTTTGAGCTCAGGCTCTGTTATTGGATTTTTAAAAAAATGAAATTTCTATTGAACATTACCTCTCTAGCTGCTTTTTGGTCTCTTGGATGATTCTGTCTTGTCTCAGGCTCTCATATGCTTAACTTTGTTCCTCTCACAGCCTGGGCTCTATGTTTGATCTTCAAACTCCCCACTCCTTAGCAAACTCATTTCTTTTGCCTCATCCTTTTTTTCCTGAATCCAATCTAAAATCAGGATTCCAAAATTAATACAAAAGCTATCTCCTCTGTGATAGCCATAGCACAAATACAAACTCTGGTCCCCATCACAAAAGAACTAAAAAGCATCTTCCAGTCCTCACTGTTAACCTTGATCAGCCCCTCCCCAATTCAGTCAGTGACCCTGTCAAAAGTTTTCCATTATTTCCGGCCACCTATGAAACACCTCCCATGTACCTGGTGTTGCAATAGAGATGGGACTTCTCTTGAACATGGAGCTTACCACCATCAAAAATATCTTCCTGGAACTCCACTTCCCACTGTCTACAATTCTATTATGGGGTTCTCTTGTTTTCCCACTGAATCACATCCACAAACAAGACAACCCCAATCCCATCTCTGAGAGTTCTCTCTGCTTGGAATGATCTTCTGCTCTTCACTTGCTGTGTCTTTCTTGGTATTCAGATATATTTACTTAATGTCTCTTCAGTGAAGTTTCCCCAAAGTGACCCATGCAAAGCAATCAGCCAGATAGACGTTCTGTCAATTCATCTCTAGCCTCTTATTTTATTTTACTTTTTGTATTAGGTGATAATTACTTCTGCCTGGTGCTCTGTCTGAAGAGCCCATCACTGTGCCAGACATAAAGCAAATGCCTACCAAATGTACTTTAGTTGAACTAATGAAAGATTTGGTGGAAGAGGGTGATCACAAAATACTCCTATGGGGGTAGAACAGATTGCTGTGAAGGGTTGGTTCCCCATTCAAGAAGTATCCTTGAACTCTAAGACATATCTGTTCTCCCATTTGCTCATTTGCTGAGTACAGATATAGAGTATATATCTAGTGGCAACCATGGGGGTGGGAGTTACCAAAGCTATGCAATAGAATTAATAGACCAAAGAGTGAAGGTACTTATGAGAGATTGGTTTTAACACTGAATCACAGAGTCCATGCTGAAAACAAAGTCGTTAGGACAATAGTATGGCAGAAATTGGAAAAGTTATAGAAACAAATACATTTGTAGAATCAGCTGAAAAGTGACAGTCGTGCCCACAGAGTGGAGGAGTGGGTTGAAACACAGCTTTTGGATAAGATGTCATTGTGGCAGAAAGAAAAAGAAAGAAGAAAACAGCAGGTTATACTCTAGACTGACTGCAGAGCATTAATCCGTCACCTGTGCTGTGTCCCAGCACAATGCCTGCGCATTCATATGCCCAAGGAAACTTCACCCTGGCTTTGATTTATGTTACTACCAAAGAGTCTTCCTTGTCTTACACGGGAACACATCAGGAGACGGGAGAAGGGGGTCCCATCCTACAGTTAGCCATCATCATGTATGCTGAGGGTCTTTCAGGTGCTTTCTCCTATAGCCCATTCCCCTTCTCTAATCTCAGATCACTCAGGGCATTTCTCAGTCACTGCTGCACTTCTTCAAAACAATGGCATCTGGGTCTGTCTTTCCAGTGAACCCAGATATCGCTAAGTTCGAAGGCAGTGCCATGTACACATGTTCATAATGGGCTCAGCATGAAGGAGACAGCCATCAACAGTTGAATGTGGTGAATAAACGAATGCATAGATGTTGGCAGAGAACCAGCGAATAACACAAATGCTCTAATGCCATTCTCGGGTCGCTAGAGCACCTGTAGGGACCAGGTGTCATACCCCTAAGAATGCTAGACAGAAGGATTCTGTACAAGTCCTTTGAACTCAGTTCCCACAACCAAACATGGACACAGCAGCCGCTGCTAAGTTCTTCAAGTCCCTTAGTGTACACCATCTCCAAAGACAATTGTAGATATTTGACCAGTTCTCAGGTCTTAGGTACCCTATTTGCTTCTCTGGAGACAGACTCCTGCTCCTGTCAAAGCCAGACAGCTAATTGCTAGACTGTTGCTCTGTGGTGAGTGTGCAATGTTTAAACTAAAAGGGTATCTCCAAAACAACCATTTTTTTCAACTTACTTTTTTAACACCCTGACAAATTTGTGGAAGGTACAAACAGCCTAGATGAGAAAAGCTGTCTCCTGCTGTCCCAGATCCAGCTGTGTGGGGACATGAAAAGAGAAGTAGAGAAAAGTTAACTGCTTTCCTCCCAAGGACATCGTCTTCCTTCCAAGCCTGAAGGGTATCACGGGAAAGACAGAGCCAGCAGGAAGCTCCTTGCCTTAGAGTGCCAGGCTTGCCTCTCTGTCATTAGGAAATGCAGCCATTTCTCTGCCTGCAAAGGATGAAGGAAGGTCCAAGGCCAGCTACCTTTTTCCAACTGACAGATCTTTCTAGCCTACTTCCCCAGGCTTGCCCCACAGGTCCTGTCATGAAAGCAAGTAAAAACAAGGAAAGCGTGTTCTACTCCTTCCCAACCTAGCAACAGGAGTGTTAGCAAAATCCAGTAACATTTTTGAAACCCTCCCATATACCACCCTCACATCCTAAAACAAATAGGTGTTCTGTTATGTTCTGTTCTATTTAAAAGCAATTTCTAATAGGTAAATAAAAACATCTTAAAATATGTTAAAGTTGACATTAGACACAAAAATGGCAGCTGTCACCAAGAAACTATTCTTATAAATTAGAGGTAATAGGGCTCATAGCCATGACTCAGATGTAATAGTTAGTAGTGGCTGCTGTGAATTTAGGAATATTATAGAAGTGATACCTGAATGTGACAGGAAAAAATATGCCTGGATTGATTGTTGATGCCTAGTACAGATGAGGGCATGGCCATTGATGGTACACATCGTCTTTGCCTGAGCATCCAAGATCTTCTGCAAAGCTCGTGTCTCTGGCCTATTTGCACAAAGTAAAATCATTTCCACAAAGCCAACATCAGGTTCTGGCTTTACAGTTACTGAACAATGTGAATGTAGGGCAAAATAGTTGAGCTGGAATGAAATTAAAGAGGAAGTCAGACCACATGCTTCCTAGAAACAGACCCCAAAAATGCAAAGCAGCAAACAGCCTTCCAGAGGCAAAATAAGAAGGGTTTCCTATGCAGAACACAGCTAAGATGTCGGAGAAAGTGTTAGCAAAATTATGTCTGCTGTTCACAGTGTTTCCTTTGCATTGCTCAAGGGTAAAGTGAAAGATAACAACTCTGTTTTGAATGTGTTTAGATGTTTTGTTACCAGAGGGAGCTGCAGAAAGCCCACATCCCCTGACTGAAAGGAAAGAAAGACCAAAAAGGCACATTGTGCATTTGCTTACTGTCAGTTCCTTCGAAGCATTCCTTAAACACCGGAGGCGTGACTTGTCTGGGAGTGGTGGGTGGACAGCATTTTAAATGAGAGCATGTTTCAGATTTTTTTTTTTTCAAATAAAGATTGTCTCAAACACCTCAAGGTCAATGATGGACATGGGCACTCAGGGCTTTTCCTCCTTCTCCGAGTTAGCTAGATCAGAAGGAATAGTGAGCACCCAACGGTACTCCCCTGCCCTGAGGTGGGCACCTCAGAGGGCACCCCCACCTAGTACTGCTGTGTGCATCTATACCTCTCTAGCATCTCTCTTGGGTGGATTGGTGTATCTTACCAACAAGCCTGGGCCAGATACTCTTTTTGGAACAAGACCAAATACGGTGCCGGCTATGTATGCTGTACTCCTATGCTCATGCCTCTCTCCCAGTGTCACACTTGACAATACAATTTCCCCTTTACTCTACACAGCTAACATGTATACAAATGTTATCAATAGCATGTCTACTAACTCCAGAAAGACCCTGCTTTGATAATATCAGATTTTGGTCTGTGGTTCTTTGCATAGAGAAGCGCAGGCTATGGGTGGAGCTCTCATTCATAGCCGAGCTCCAAAAGTTTGATCCAGGAGACCTTAGGCAAACTTGCAGGGGTTCTTCTTCCTCTGTAAAGAAAACACACTATAACCTCTCAGTGCATAGTTCTTTTGAGGCTTAAATGTTACATGAAATATGAGAAAATTCTGGCACATTACTTGATACATAGTAGGTGGCTGCTTATACATTCTTCTGAATTGAAACACTCCCTCCTAGAGAGAGGAGGGAGGCTTACAACTCAAGAAGCTAAGGAAACTAATAAGGCTTAGGAGGCTCACTAAAGTTGTAGGACTCACAAAGCCCCTCTCCAAGTTTACATGGTAAACAAGAGGAGGCTTTTGGTGGAAGGTTGGGGAGAGGTAGCTCCAGGGATGTGGCATTTCTGAGTTGCCACCCATGCAGTTGTGGAGATTTTCACTGGTACAGATGTATGAGGCATTTATGCCCCGAACTAAGCCAGACTTATGCTCAAACATTTCTTTCTTCTACCTTTGATGCATCTGAAGTAATTAAATGGTTTCTCTTGTCTCTCCAGAAAGAACCATGTGGCACTGGCCTTCTAAAATGAGAAGTTTCTTCTTTTTCTGTCATCTGTCTTTAACTCTGGTGTATTGCGAGTCGTCACTGAGGATCACGTCAGTGCTGACTACAGAACCCAAAGACCTCATCCCCAAACTACTATCTCCTTAGCCATCTCCCATCTATCAGGGATGCTGAAATACTGGAAACTAGCCCCATACAAAAGGCAAATGTCCTAACTTCCCTTCTCTGAATCCCAGCTTCCCAGCACTCTCCCCTGCTGAGCATAATCTGTGCCCTCACTGTGACAGCCAACCATCTGCCCCTTCTGCTTGCATTCATTCCTCCTGAGTAACCTTGCCAGCTCCATTCATTTCACCACCCAGGCCAATCCCAGGCTTGGCATTTCAGCCTTCTCCCTTAAGAGCACCCTCAACGTCCCCAACTCCTCATCAACATGTCCTTGTCATTTTCCAGGATCTGGAAACACCATCTACTTTAAGCTAACAAAGACTTTCATTAACAGTTTCTGAGACCATGCTGATGGGATTAGTTCCCTCTACATTGTCTCTCCTTGGCTAGCTCCTCACTGTCCGCCCTTCTGAGCTTGTATTTCCACCCTGACTCCCTAATTCCCAGCACTGGCATTGGCTCCCCTGTTGCAGACACCCGAGTTAATATGACAGTGGCATCACAGCATCTCTCTAAGTGGGTCCGCTCTTTTAAGAGTCTCTGGTGACTTCTAACAGCCACATCCTCAACTGCTTCCCAGCACTTGATCCAATTGCTCACCACTTCCTTGCTGAAGCCAGCTCTTTTGTTGTCATCACTATATAATAGTTAATGTTCTTGACTCTCTTCTCGCTGGATCATTTTCCTCCTCCAAGCCCTAAAAGTATGAATTACCAGAATTCTGAACCACAACCTTTGACCCTTTTCCCTCCATCCTCTCATTGATGCCATCTGCCTCCATCCTTTTTCTTTAAAGGAGTTCTTATAAATCCCCTGCCTCCTGTTCCACAAAGACCCCAGGGGATTCCACTAGGGCATTCTGTGGACACATCAAACTCAAGACCTTCAAATGTTATCTTTCTCCTTCTTCTCACTCCTTCCCTCTTTATGGTTATACCACTATCATTCTCCCATCATTCTTGGCCTTTCGCTATGCTCATCTTTGACAGCCCAGCCATGCCAAGTCATAAGCACATCAATTCTTGAGTCAATCACTGTCTCCTTCTTATTTGTATCACCCTCATCTGTGCCTCAGCACCTTTACACAAAATAAAACAGCCTCATAGTGGCTTTTAGGTCTTTCTAAGTCTCCAGGTGCCCACTGCCAAAATGCATGGCCAATCATTTCCATCTAAATCACAGCTTAACGTGGAATTCCAAAACCTTCACCTGCCCACACCCAGCTTTCCAGTTCTACTCTCCTTAATGGAACTGCAATCCAATCTACAGAGTACTGTCCCCCAAATCTGCACTTCACTGTCCCCAAAGCCATGCCTATATTTCCTGCCTTCCAGTACGTTCTGCCTGCATGCTCCTATTCTCATGAGCCAGATCACTTCATTTGTCCTTGTTAGGTCATTTCCCCAATGTTTGACTGGAAAGGAAAATCATACTAATATTAAAGTCTCATTCAAATTCATACACATCCAAAGCCTTCCTTGACTCTTCCCCAGCAAGCAGCTCTTTGCCTTTGCTGTGGGTTTTTGTTGTTTGTTTGTTTGTTTGTTTGTTTGTTTTTGAGACAGGGTTTCTCTGTAACTTTGGAGGCTGTCCTGGAACTAGCTCTATAGACCAGGCTGGTCTCAAACTCAGAGATCCGCCTGCCACTGCTGAGTGCTGGGATTAAAGGTATGCACCACCAAATGTCCAGCAATGTTTTTGTACACTTGTTTTGTTTTGTTTGTTTTGAAGCAAGGTCTCCCCCAACAGCTCAGTCTAGCCTAGCACTCACCATGTAGCCCTCGCTAGCTTCAAACTTAGCATCCCCTTGCCTTAGCCTTCCAAGTGATGGGGTCATAGGGATGTGCAACCACACCCAAGCACTTTGTTTATTCCTAGATGACTAGATTGAAAGCATTCAGCATGGCTTCCTACTACTGCCTTTTGCTTACAAAGGTTCCCCTGGGCTGAAGATTCCTGTCCTCTTTCTACTAAGTTTCATGTCCTCTAGAACTTTCCCTTTTAAGCTATAGATGCTGCCATAAACAACACTCCCTCTTTCTTCTGTCCCCCTTGCCCTTAATATGATACTTCTGTACACTCAAAGACTCTGGCCACCACTGTCACCAACTTCCCCTTCAGCCAAAAGGTCCCTTCTGCCCTGCATAACCCTAGCAGCCAATGATTCTATCCCTGACTATCCCATCTCACTTTCTGAAAAGTCAAACATCTGCAAATGGAAAAAAAAATGTTCTCAGCTAGAAATAGTATTGTAAGGTTATCAACTGGACGTTGTCTTTGATGAGACACACTTAGAGCCTACTAGGATGCTTCCATCCACCTTTTTTTTTTACTCTTTAATAATCAGGGGGAATTCATTGAGTGAGTTGAATAATTATATAAGCATTTTGTAGGATCAAACTTTGAAACCACAGAAACTCTTAGAGGCTTGGAGATAACACCAAAAGTTTGAATTATCCTATCTGCTGTTGTAAGAAACTCTACATTTGGCCCACAAAGGATAGCTTAGGCATGTAAAGTGCAATATGACAAAGAGAAGTGTGCACAATGTTGGGGTTCACAGATGCACTGGCCCAACTCATCCTGACACCTACCTCACAGTAAATGCTCGAAGCCAAAGCTCAGGTCTTACATGTGGTAGTCCTGGGTTTGCAGAGAGCTGAGAAATAGCACTTAAACTTCTTTCCAGTTGCACTATTATAACGGCATAAGGAACAGAAGAAACTTCTGTTCTCTTGCTTGGGATTGTGATGGTATTTTGTAAACGATAAATAGACAACATGTTACGTGATTGCAATGTGTTGGAACCTTGTTTATATGGAAAATGCATTCAAATTCGAAATGACTCCAAATTGCATTCTAAAATGTGTTCCACTGTAATTTCCTGGAAGACAAGGCCCATTGCTGACTCTCCTTTGTATCATATTTTTAATGTAAATGCTCCAAAGTTCTTATCATAAGCATGATTGAATAAATTACTATAAAAAGAGACCTGAATTAGCCAGCAAGAAGTCTCTGAAAATGTAACCACTTGAACAAAGCTCTCTATTACTATTTCAAGCAGACTCACCCCAAATAAGAAACAGAAAGTCAATAGGTAGGAAAACAATGGCATACATTCATATCCTCATCAGACTGTATTTTCTCATATGCAAATCAGCAGAATCACCTTGTGTGGAATTTGACGCAAGTTTTTCTGCAACAGCAAAGAGAAATTACTCAGCTTCTTTGGCCCCAAAGCAAACTTAAACTGGAGCTGGAATGGAGAGGGAGTAAAAGGCAGGGAAGCATCCGCAGAATGGATGCCTGCAGGATGCACTCCCACAGGATATATGTGCCCCTTACTGGGCTTTTCTTTCGCTCCCTCTCATTGGCTTGTTAGAAGGCAGGAAAATGTTTAACTTGTGCTAAAAATGGGGTTATCTGTGCCTGCTATTCAAGACGCCATTTAGTTTGAAGCTCTGTATTTCTACCCCATGGAGACTAACACACACACACACACACACACACACACACACACACACACACACACACACACACACACTCTATTTAAGCCAGAGCTGGCTCTTCTACTGAGAATCTCTTCCCTCAAACAGACATCAATAGAGCAAGGAAATTGTCTCTACCCCTGGACCTGTTACCAGGGCTCCCTCTTTTCAATGTTTGCCACAGCCATGCTCTGAGAAACATTTCTTTCTGCTCCCCTCTTTGTCCCACAGCACCAGAAACAAGGACCTGCAAAAGAACAGTCATTATTTGTATTTGGCAAGGGAGGCAGCAGTAAGGGCTGAGGGGGGAGGTGGTATGTAAATGTCAGGGTGAGGATGTGAGATGTGAATGAGGCTGGGACAGGAAGCGCCAAACAGTGAATCAGTAGAGGGAAGTCTCAATTACAGAAACAAGTCATTGATATCAAGAAAGCGGGAGGGCATCCATTACACACAGGCGCGCACACGCGTGCATAACACACACACACACACACACACACACACACACACACACACACACGCACGCACGCACGCACGCACCCAGGCACGCACAAACCCTCAAGTCCAAAGACTGAGGGACACAGAGGTTATGAAATTAAATGTCCACAGTGCATATCCTGATTCTGCCACATGTCACTTGGAATTTATACAGATTAACGTCTTAATGGAAATGTGCCTTAGTTTCCTCATCAATAAAGCAGTGAGGATGATGATAATTCATAGAGCTGTGGTGAGGCTCAAAGGAGTACATGTTTAGAACAGGCAAGAAAAGAACCATGAGTGCCAGGCTGGATGCAAACGCTGCTAGATTTATGATAATGGTCTTGTAAGAGTCACTTCCAAGGCACTAGAGAGATGGATCTGTGGTTAAGAGCACTGACTGCTCTTACAGAGGACCCAGGTCCAATTCCCAGCTCCCACATGGTGGCTCACAACCATCTGTAACTCCAGTTCCAAGGGATCCAATGCCCTCTCCTGATCTGTACAAACACCAGGCATGCACGTGGTTCACAGATAATGCAGAAAGGCAAAGCACTTGTATATACCAAATAAAAACTTTTTAAAAAATTTAAGTTAGTCCAAGACCTTCTTTAGAAAAACAAAGGCTGCCAAACCAGTCACCATCTCTTCTATCTCTTCCATCTCTTCTATCCTACCTACTCAAAATTTGTAATTTGCCTTTTTGTCTTATACCTTCAGAAAGCAGCTGCCTGAGCACAGGGTGGCAAAGGCTCTGGGAAGGCAAAGGAGTCCAGCAGTGCACACAACACAAACCTGCTCGGTGGGAAGCCCTGCAGGGGACCAGTTTCTAGTGGCCACTAAGACATCAGTAGAACACACATTCTCACTAGAATGCCACAGAATGCATAAAAATGGGCTTGCCAAAACTCCTGAGGCTGGCAATGTAGCTCAGTGATAGAACACTTGCTTACAATGTGCAAGACCCTGTGCTCTCCACCTAATAAAGGGAGGAGCTGCTCCTGCAGAGCACTGTGTATGACTGGAAAAGTCCAGTTAACCAGCAGTTCTCACGTGGAGTTCTGCTGTTTTCCTGAGGAATCTGGTTCTTGGGGTAGGGGGTGAATATTGTGACTTATTCATAGAGCACTGAACATCCAGTGGCCTGGGCTGGGAATAACACAGAACAGGATGCTCTGTCTACCATGCTATCTCATGTACTTAGGAACTCAGCACTGAGTGGTTAAGAGAACTGGCCTTGTCCAGGAAGTAAGCCCTGGTCTCCTTATGCTATATCCCTGGTGATGAGTGAACTGATGTGCCCAACAGGGTCTTGAGTTGACATTCCAGATGACAAGAATGAAGCTACATGAGCAAGCTTCCACCATGCTTCATCTGATCACTGTTTGCTTCCTGGCCTCATAGAATTCAAAGGCCCCAGTATTAAGGATGGCATGTGACAGTAGTGTTTGATCAGAGGGCAGTAACTGTCTCCCAAATGATGTGACATTTCATTCCTATAACAATCCTTGATGAGATTGTCATCTCCACAGCATCTGTAGAAGATAATAAGAACATGTGTTAAGGAACTGTAACTGAGGCCTCACTGTGGTTGTGGCCCTACACACACACACACACACACACACACACACACACACACACACTCACACATGTATGTATGAACACATACATACATGTGTGTGTGTGAGTGTATGCATGTGTGAGTGTGAGTCTGTGTGTGCGTGCATGTGTACATGCGTGTGTGTGAACACATACATACGTGTGTGTGTGTGAGTGTATGCATGTGTGAGTGTGAGTCTGTGTGTGCGTGCATGTGTACATGCATGTATGTGTGTGTGTGTGTGTGTGTGTGTGTGTGTGTGTGTCCTGGGCTCTGCATCACAGACCACTTCTGAGGCCTCAATGTGAAATGCCCTTCACAGCTTCATGTGTTGCCACCTGTGACGCTGTTCTAGCAGGCTGGGAAGTCTTTAGGAAGTGGAGCTGAGCTGAGGGCTGTGGGTCACCGGGATGAAATAAACACTCTTCGAAGTCAGCCAGCACCACTTCCAGCTGATCTTGTTTTTTGCTACTTGGTTCATAGCAATGTAAGGAAGCCAAAATACAAGTTCTCACAGCCAACCAGCCACTGTTAGCCTCTCTGCCTTCCCCACTGTGATGGGCTGTATCACTCAATGAGCAAAAGCACTTTTGTCAGTTACTTGGTCATAAAGACCAGTGAAGTAACCAATGCAACCCCCATCTCTGCTGAACTTGGAAACTATAAACAGCTTCTCAGTGGTCTTTCTTAGCATCATCAGCCAGATTTCACCGACGTGCATGTGTGCATGCCTTGTGCCATACGTGCATATGTGTGATGTGATGTGCATGCTGCAAGATGTATACATGTGTGTACCCAAACTGCCATAACTCAGTTCCTGATAAGACGGGCTTCACTTCCCATTCCAGGCACCATTAGTAGACTTCAAGACTCCGACCTGATTCAAAGGAGCCATTTCCCCAACAACAGCATCATCTTCCCTTTGTAAAAGATAAGGTGCTTTGGCAGTTGGAAAACCAACCAGGAAGCACTTGTTCCTGGGGAAGATCCTTTACCTGTTTGCTCTGTTAAGTGCATTTCTTAGACTGTTATTTTACCTCACTCCCTCAGGACTTTGCCCTTAGCTGGCTCCAAATAGCAATATAATTCACCTTTCTGCTTCGGTTTTAAAATGCCAGCATATATTCATTTTCAGGACTATAACCTTTGAAGGGGGTGAGTAGCTGGTGGGGAACAGGTGAGTATGAAAAGGAAAAGAGAAACTTAAAAAAAAAGAATAAATCTAAAAGAATAAAATTAAGGGAGGATAGGGAACCAAGAAGAGAATGAAAATAAGAAAGGGAGGGAAGAAAAAAGGAAGAAAAAAATTAAATAAGAGGAAAAGAAAGACTAAAAAATAAGATAGCCACGTGGCCAATAGATTATTCAAATGTGCACATCCCTTGGACCGGAATGTGCAAGCCAGCAAGTTTGATGGCCATAGCTACTTTTAACAGGTTTCTTTCACCAAGTAAGTGGGCCTTATAAGCTGCCACATGCCACAGGACCATATCATCCTCCAGAGGAATAAAAAGCCATCCAATAGACAGCGTTATACAGTGGAAAAAGTGATCTCTGGCTTTATCCAGCCCCCTGTGGTGAGCTCCTCTGGGGAAGTACATCCCACAGTGATCAAAGCCCAGTTTCAAACCAAAAAGAGCAGCACACCCTTCAAAAACCACTGATCATCTCTGCCTGGAAATGCCAGCTTCTTGAGAAAAAAAAATGCCTAAGTCAATAATTCCATTGCAGTCCTTTGCCAGTGCCCAGTGAAGTTTTGAAAACAACATACCAGGGCTGGAGAGGTGGTTCGGTGGTTAAGAGCAGTTGCTACTTTGCAGAGGACCTGGGTTCAATTGCCAGCACCCATATGACAGCTCACAACTGTCAAACTCCAGCTCCAGGGGATCTGACGCCCTCTTCTAGAATCTACAAGCACCAAAATCACATGTGGTATATATGCATGCATGCAGGCAAAACACTCATGCACATAAATAAGCTTTTAAAAATAATTACAAATAAAACAATGGCACCAGATACATATTCCTACACCAAGAAGTATAGAGATCAGACTACATCAAATAAGACAAAGCCATTTCTGCAAACAAAAAACAATGGATTGTCTGCCGTTCCTGGATAGCAGAGCTGCATTTTCTCACATCGTTTACAGATGACCAGGACCCTCTCATACGTTCTGATCAGTAAAGATTAAAAGATTTTTAAAGCTTCTGCATTAACACGCAAGCTCATGCTGATCTGTACACGCCTACAAAGGGCTGAGATGGGAAAAAACACCATTTCGGAGGGACTCAACCTCACAATTAATAATTGAGAATCTCTTTCTCTTTTTCCCTTGCCTTTTTCCTCTCTGAACAGGAATGCACTCTTCAGCTTGTTGAGCCCAGCTCACTCCCATTGATAACTCACCAGAGATCATAATTTATGGACAATTGGAGCTGCAGAAACATCTCTTAGAAGGGATAGAGCAGATCCATAGCAACAATTCTTCAGGGGAATATTAATCCCCGGCTTTATGTAGTGCTAAGTGTACAATAGTAATCAGAACTTGAGTAGAAGCTGCTAATCATTGAGGGAAAAGGCTGTATAAAGAATTCATAATGGAATTAGCCCGCGGCAAACAAAGAAAGACAAAATTAAATCAGCCATCAAATTGCACCAAGGAATTTTAATTTACAGGTTAATGTAGGATTATGTAACTAATCACAGCTAACATTTTCAATGAACAACCAATAAAATTCTGCCCTTTTTTTCTTTTCAAATCTTACTAATGGTATCCCAATAACATACCTTTATTGCTCTATAATATGCTAAAAAAAATTAGGTCTCAGAAATTCTAAGTCTTTACAGTTGTCAGAGACATAGAAGAAACTGTTTTGAAATAATCCATCAAAAATGTGGACCTAGGAAGACTGCTTCTCAGTTCAGCCCAGACCCAATAATATCTGGGTAAGTTTGCATAAGAAAGATTTATATAACCATATAGCTTTAAAGTATATGTATGTCTCTCATGCAGTGCAGGGAGCTAAAATGAGACAAAAGAGACTAAATTAAATATGTGAAACTAATTTGGAGCACAAAGTATATCAGCTAATTCTAAATAAAACCACTGCCATAGATTTATATGTCAATATTGCAGACATATCCAATGACATACACACCAAGGATTGCACTAACAGGGTTTTCACGGTTTATAAATGTGAACATCATAAAAAGAAATAAGGTTTCTGGGCTAAAAAGTTGATTAGCATTCCCCAGGGGAGGGGGTTGGAGTCTTGTATGCTCCCCAGTTATATTTTGATATCAACCAATGCATGGCAAAGACAGAAAAGAATACCTCTATACAATTTGAAAAATTATCTGAAACCCATGGCTTCATAAATATAAATATGTAAACAGACAGCATAACTCTTTGCACATTGGCAAGGAGAGCCTCCAAATTTATACTGTATGCTTAAAAGACATCAGTTTAATCAAAAAGATCTTTTTCCAACATATGGCAGAAGGAAAATTATTATAAATGGAGTAAAAAGTATGCTCATAAGCTTTACTTCACGGCGGAAGAATGCTGGGGAGAGAGACGACAACATTCTTCCTGCATATGTTTTTCTTGTAGAGAACAATGTGGGAAAGTCTCATTTTCCTTTAATCTAAATGCTCACTTTATGGAAGCAGCAACATTCGGCCCAGTTATTAGCAAAGGAGTTTTGTTGCTTTATAAAGTCTAATTTTAAGATGCTCACTTCCAAAAAAACATTATGGTGTCAATTGCAGTACCCTTCAGCAATCCTGTAATAACTTTATTCAACCATTTCTAATTATAATTATATTTTCAATTCCTTTTAGCTATAGAAACTCTTTATCAATCAGAGCACAAGACAGAAAATTACTTTATTACAGCTACAGCTCGTTAGTCTGAGTGCTCTTAATGAAGCAGGCTCATAATCAGATGAAAATCATGCTGGAGAAAACTTGCATCATTAGTCTGGGCCTTAATTACCAAGAAATATAGTCACTAACAATGATATTCCATTTCATGATATGGTGCATGCACCTTCTACACTAGTTGCAATTAATAATTCCACTGACTGCTACAGAATCTCTCCTATTTATTCATAACAATGGAGGGGGGAGATTCTAAATTTAATTGAGCGCTTCAGATTATGCTCTCTCTCCCTCTCTCTTGCGTTCAGATTAAAATGTCACAAGGCTAATATTCTATCTTACAATAATTCATCATTTTAATTACATATTTTATGTATGTGAAATGTCTTTTTCGGCTTTATGGTATAGGTTGACATTTGGGGGGGACACATCTAGGGAAATGGGTAGCCCCTCATGAAAGTGGTTCCTGACACCCAGGACCACATTTGAAAAAGAAATGTGCTGTCATCAGCTCATCCGTTTCCTCTGCATTGGGAAAAACTGGCTTCAGGAGTAGGGCCCTTCTCTGAATTGGCCTGGCTATTTTCTGATAGGCTGGGGACCGTGGCGGGATGGCGATGCCTGGGGTGGGCAAGGCTGTGTCACTGGCGTCTTTGTTAAGCATGATTGATCACAGACCGAATCAGCAACTTCCCTTTGTGAAAGCCTGCTTTCTTCTGCCCCGTTTCATTTCACCCTTTCCTTGCCTCTTGCTTACCAAGATCCTTGTTTCTGACCTATTGAGAAATGCCTGGAAAGGAGACCAGGCCTCTGAGCAGCCCTCTGGACCAACACAGTGCACATCTCTGGATCCCAGATGATGGCTACCTCAATTCTGGTGTTCTCTACAGGCTGGCTTAAGCCTGAAACACAGGGCCATAGTGCCTCTGTTGCTGGTTTTCAAACACAAATTAGGTTCTTGGGCTCAGGCAAAGAGTATTGGGAAGGGCAGAGGGCAGTGGACTTGGCAGAGATAAATGAGATCCCTACTTGACCTCTGGCCCCAAGGATGCCTGGTGCTGAACTTCCTGTCTGACACTGCCTTTTCATGGGAATTGTTGCCAAACAGCTGATTCGATTCATCAGGGCTGTACTTTCCCAGTCATCTGCCTTCTGAGCACCAAAAGCTTTGACAAATGAAATCAACAGAAGAGAATGACTTGGAAGAATCCACAACTCACAGTGGAAGAGTTGGCTAGGACCTAAGAGAATGCTAATTTTATACAACCTGGGCATCCATTTTCCACACCATGAATGCAAAGAGCCTCTGCTAAAATAGCATTGGCTTCACATTGACTCTTACTAAGCAAGTGGTGACAGAATTCAGAAGCCACTCACAAGGTAGAAAACTGTCCTCTCCACCTGAATTCACACCCAAAACATCAACAGCAGAATAAAGTAATAAAATGAAAGTCCAGCACCCAAAACTCCAGGTAGCAAGTACCCCAAGGTAGAAAGGGATTGTACCACTAGGGACCCTTGCCGGTTCTACCACTACAGGTTCAAACAAAGTAACAGCATGTGGTGTGACAGTTCACATGGACTTCGCAGGCAAAGGGGGCACTGAGCAGGGATCTGGGAGAGGAGATGGCCAAGAAGAGATGGAGTTGAGCAGGAAAATGCGGGCCACCGGGAAAAGAGTGTTCAGTAGGCGGGAGAGGACTGACCTGGGCCAAGGCAAAAAGAGGCAGACAAACAGCAGGAAAGGAAAAACAGCCCAGGCAGACAGAGAGGAGAGAGGAGAATCAGAACCACACGCAGCCTTTCCTAGGGAAAACGTTTGCCATTCTGTGAAGCCCAATGGCTTGCAAAACAAGGGGGAGCTGTCCCGAGGACAACTGGATCCTGAGGCTGATACCCTCAGAGGCAACCTGTGGTGAACTGAGGTAGAGCTGGAGGGGAACGGTTGAGTTCCACAGCCTCCTCATCTCCACCATTCTTTCCATCACTCCTTACCGCCTTCTCGTGATGTCCCTCTGCATACACATAGAAGGGACTCTGTGTGTGCGCAGGTAATGTATGTGGGGAACCTTCCCAGGATTATGTTAGAATCCATCTCTTTCAAGAACTCATATTCTGCTTCAGAAACTCCTGGATCTGGGACAGGTGAAGACAGGTGTCCTGCTGGGTTTCCTCAGAGGAGGCCTGTTCCCATACATAAGGCTTCTGCAGCCAAAATGGCTAGTTCGTGGTTACAGCTTGTGTTCTGCTATCCTGTCTCAGTGTCTCGACACCCATTTCCTCCATGGGAATGAGACAAGAGAAGAACAGCCACATTAGAGGCAAACAGAGCTACTTCACCTTGGGGTGTGGGTGGTGCCAGACTTCATCACCCTTCTTCAGCCCCGTAGTTGCAGCTTGAGAGCAGCCTAGGCCCACCATACCAGCTGGGTGACCTTAGGAGGAGGATTTCACTTCCTCTGTGCCTCTGGTTCCAGCTTGCCTGGAAGAAGGACAGTAACATAGCTTTAGAAGTCTGTGGCAAGGGTTTCTGGGATGGGGTTAAAGTGTTCACAATAATTTCAGATGGGAATATCCAAGCCCCATATAAGATGGTTTGAATTAGAATCATGTCTCTGCCCCATAGGCTCAGGAATTTAAATACCTGATTCCAAGTTAGTGATCTGTTTGGGGAGGCTTAGGTGGTAGAGCTTTGCTGGAGTGTGTACATCATGGGAAATGAGCATTTCCCATAATGTACACTGCTTGTTTATTGTATCTCATCCTACTTGTGGTAAAATATGAGGCCTCAGCTTCCTGCTGCCATGTCTGCTTCTGCCTGTCATCATGTCTCCCTCATCCCCTCTCCTGCCAAGATGGACTGTTATTTTTCTGGAATTATAAATCCAAGTAAACTCCTTCCATTGTAGTCCCACTTCTTAGTTGCCTTGATCACAGTGTCTATCACAGCAACAGAAAACTTCACTAATACACAAGGCACATTGAAACCACCTAGCCCAAGTTCTCCAATGTTGAACCAAACAGATTGTGGTCTATCAGGTAGTATTCTCAAAGCCCTGTGCTAGGTGGAATAGGCTACCAGGGCTGAGACACGCTGATGCTGAGTCTTGAGGTCTCTGCATGATTTTACAATGCAGACATGCCAGTGGAAAGGCTTGCATGTTAGCAAGGGTGAAGTCCATATCTGAGCCTCTGCGAGAGCTACAGGAATCTTGTAGTTCAAGATGTGAGGGTTTGGAGCATTTATGACCAACAAATGAATGCCACAGCCCTGGCTGATGGAATGTGCTCTTCCTGTTGGCAATGTGTTCCATCAACAACCCACAATGCAGACTACATGCCCCAAATGTTCCTGTACAACTGGCACCTGTGACTTGCCTGGGGCCAGGACATGCACATTTCACCCATGAGTAGCAGAGCCAAGACTGCCTCCCTGTGGCTTAGTGATTGCAGCCAGCACAAGCCCTGCCTCCAGCAGTAAGGGCCACAAAGACGGAGGTCTGCTACCCAGTTCAGAGGGTGAAATGTTGGGATGCACAGACTCAGACTAAGTCCTCAGATATTTTGATGATTTCGACAGATGTTTGACACTTGAATTTGTAGATTCTTGGGACACGAAAAATTCCAACTACTTAGGTCCTTCAAACCTAAATAAACCTGCCAGGTGTTCCAAAGACGATCTTCTATTTATTTATTTGCTTTAAATATTTAAGAGACTTCCGCCACAAAAGACCTTGGAGACTATGCATGAAATGATAGAAAACCACAATTAAAAAAAGAAGAAGAGAAGCCCCAAGGAATATCTAAACCCATCAATCATGCCGCCATCCATTTTTCTTCCAGCAGGAAAGGATTTGCTCGGGGCTGTGGTGGTTGATGGAACCACAAAAGGGGACAGGGACACTCTGAGCGTAGGTGAGGTCGGCCTCAGCCTGGCTTCACAGGGACAAAGAAAGCAGAGGAGGGGGCTTCTCCCTGTGGGTCTGAGACAGCAAGCCCCCCACACTTCCTGGTTTTTTACCACACCCCTCACCCGCACAGAGGAAAGTGGGGGAAAGCAAAGGAACGCGGTGAGGGGGGGGAGCAAGCAAAGCAGAAAAACTGTCAGCAGTGAGTGAGAACTAACACCCTGAGCTTTAGACAGGAACCTTAAAAATGAGAGCCAGCACAGCAAGGGACTTGAGATCAAACATAGAAAGACACACATACAGCAGGGTCCGCTCATGTGAGGTTCCTAGAACAGCCAACTGCATGTGGACAGAGTGCAAGTGTGTGTGTTATCAGGGGCCAGACAGAGAAAAGAAGACTTTCGTTTCTGCAGGGGAATGACAGCATTCTTGCTGGAGCCCATGAAAAGTTCCCAAGATGGGATAACACTAATGGTTATACAATATAAATGTCCCTCGTGCCACTGAAGAGAGAAAAAAAATGGTTACAATGGCAAATGTTGTGTTGTTATATTTTACCATAAAAAAAGAAAATCAGCCACGAAAGAACACTTATCTTGAGGCTAAAAGGAAATTGTTTAATATTTAATAATGCTTTACTTCAGTGATTTAAAAAAAAAGCATTAAAAATCCAAAACTCTACAGTTCAGAGCTCTTCTTTAAAAATACTAAAAGCAATATAAAAAGGAAGATCCAAGACAGACTTAGTTAGGAGCCCAGGGCTTAAGGCTTCTTTCAGAGCAGACTGAGTTGGGTGACCTCTGACCAGCCACCGTGACTCTCAAAGCAGGGACATTGCTTTTTATCACTGTGGAACCTCTGTCATCGAATGTGCCATCTGCATTCCATTCATAAGATCACAAATGGGGAGGACTCCATTTGTCAAAGTCTTGGTACATTTTTTTTAGTTGTCACACTGGATGATAGGGGGCGCTACAGGCTCTGATGGGAGAAGTCAGAATGTTGCTACATAGGACGAGATTATCACTCCCCAAATGTCAGGAATGTTAAGAAATCCTACAGAGGGGCTGGAGAGGCAGCTCAGTGGGTAAAGCACTAGCTCTGAAAGCCTGGGGAGTTGAGGTCAGAACCCTGGTACCAGGTAGAAGCCAGATGGAGAAGCTTGATTCTGGCTCCACCAGAGGTCAGGAGGCAGAGATGGGAGTGCCTAGAAGAGTGCCTAGAAGCTCAAGCCAGCTAGCCTGGTGTTCACAGCCGTGAACAAGACAGATCCTGTCTCAGATGAGGTAGAGACTGACGACCAACACCCAAGGCTGACTGATGCTCTCTACATTACACAAATTCCACTGAAATTAACAAGTAGTAGTAGTTGTTTTTCTATTTATTTATTTTGTTTTATGCTGTTCAAAGGTTCTGTAATTTCTCCAGAGTTATCCAGCAAGTAAATAAGAAAACCAGGAATGGATCTCAGACCTCTGAGCCCAAAGCCCCAGGGCCTCTCCTAGAATGAATGAATGAATGAATGAGTGAATGAATGAATGAATGGAATGAATGAAGGCAGCTTGCTGCTCTATGGGGTAAAACTATAGAAAAGACAGTTGCAAAAGCCTGGCCAGAGACCAATCTGAGTAGCGTGCTGGGTGTGCTGTGTTTATGGACCTCCCTCCATAAACTCTTGGGAACAGCTTCACACACAATGAAGTGGAGATTGTGAGGTTGGTGGTGGGGACCTGCTCATCCATGACACTGTTAATGTTCAGGGGTCTTCGGGGAGGGGGCTGAGCTACCAGTCCCCAGAGTGGCTCACTAGAGCACTGACCTTTGGAGCTGCAGAGTGGAGCAGGTGTGTAGGCCAAGCCTGGCTGCCCGGGCAAGAAGACTCTGCCAGCTGCAGGATCCTCTAGGTCCCTTCTTGTAGGAAACAGCAGTGGTAGAAATGGAGAATTTCTCCTCAAAGGAATACCACTGCTTATTTGATAAGTGCCTTCAACCCCTTGCAAATGTAAGCCACTCACCCAGCAGAACCATGTGATTTAAAAATAAAATAGCAATTTCCCCTTTCAAAAACTAAAAGAGAACCCGCTTCCCCCTACTCGTGCTCCCAGAGATCTCCAACAAGCCCTAGCCATTATACTGCGGTGGATTCTGAAAGGTCTATTTCTAGCCCCTGTTGCTGAGTTTCCAAGCTACAGGCCCCTCTCCCGCAGTGCCTTCTGCCCCCATCACACATCTCTACTAGTCCTGTCAGAAACAAGAGGCCACACTGGAGGAATAGCACACTAACAGGATGGGCTAATTAGGGCTATGTCTATCAACTGTTTCAACTGAAAAATCTGAAGGATCTTGAATCCTCCAGGCCCCAGGCATTAATTAATGCTTTTTACCTGCTCCCAGGTTGTTCAGGGACCAGAAAATAACAAGGAAGGTGAAGTCTTACAGCATGCCACGCTAAAGATACAGCACCCTGTCTGGATGGGTTAGGAAGCGCCTGCAGGGGGCACCACTGTCCTGAGCTCAGCCCACAGAAACTGGAGTAGTCATCCCCGATGCATCCAGTCCACCTGTGGCTCTAAGGTTACCCGCAAGCCACCCCACAATTAAGCAGCAGAAACAAGACATATTAAAGAATACATTTGATTTATCAGTTTTATAAGACTTTGTTTAGATTTTACCAATTTCTCATTTAATGACACTTTTCTATTCCAAGATCCAATACAGAATAACACATCACGTTTCATCTTTTCTTTATTCTCCCATCAGAGTCCATTTCTTAGTCTTCTTCAGCTTTTGAAGAACATAACATACTTCTGAGAGCTCACTCATCCAGTATTTAATAGGATGACCCTCAGTTTAGGTTTTTCTGATGTTCTCTTCATGAGTACGTGGAGGTTACTGTGTAGCCCAGACTGGACTTGAACTCACAATCTTCCTGCCCAGCCTCCTGAATGATGGGAAGACTGAGTTATAGGTCTGAGGGAAGGCTGTGACAGATGGATGCTTGCATAGCCCACCTGAAAACACAGACAATACTGGTCTGCACAACACCATTGGAACATTGACCTTGACCATGCTTGCAAGTGATGTCTGCAGATTCCTCCAATTTACTGACGTTCCCTTTCTCTACTTATGAGACAAATCAAGTCCAGCCCACACTGGGGGTGGGAGAGAGTTGTCATCATGTGGCAACTCAGGTCTGACTCCTCAGTAAGAACTGGAAATCTGTGTTGAGAAAACCGACAAAGGAAGTCAGGGTTTGTGGCTAGTCTCAGCTGACCTATTCCGGCTGGCATCCAGTCTATGAGAGCACTTGCTGTCATCTTCCCTCTTTAAGTTTCAGGATAGCCTTTTCCTCTCCACAAGGTAGGTATGGTTAGAGGGACACGCTGTGGGAAAGGGCTTTCAGCCTCACACAATGACATCAGAGGCTGAGTGCCTCCATCACCCACAGCAGCCAGGCATGCAGCCCGACACTCCTGGGGACAGCCAGCACTTGCCCGCCTTTGTTTTGGCAGCTGCCCTTTTCTTGCTCTCTCTTTACTGCAAAACTTTCTGCCTCGTTGTGCTCAGGCTTCCATTCAAGATCATGTGCATGGGAAGGTCCTCCTTGGTCCTCCTACATTCTTGCACAGACTTCATACTGTCATCTCATTATGATGTTTGTGGCTGTGAGTGCTACTTCACACATTTCATTTTTACCTCTGTCATTTGTCCCCTTCCACTAGCTTAATTTGTTCCAGGAAGGGTAGGGTCTTGCTATGTTTTAGTTCTCCCACTGAATTCCCAATGCCTAGGACGGAACTTATGGACTGACCAACAAGAGGCATTTATTGAACAAAAACAAACACGAGAATATATTTTTTAACTGGAATAGGGAACAATGTCTTAATAGTGCTCAGTGCTCCTGCAGATTCACAAACCTTCACAATAATTCTGCATCACACATTGGACTTAGCCTGTGAGAGAATCCAATTTATTTTGCCAGGATGAGATATAGTTTGAAAAGCAGGACTATATCATGGGGATAGAGACATGGGGATAGTTTTATCTTGCATGACACCAGTGAACCTTGGGCAGTGATTGTCTAGAAAATGTTAAGTAGTGTTCTGAGATAAAAATCTGAATTCCATAGGTAAAAGTGCTATAAGTTTTATTTTTAATGTTTAAAGAGTAAATGAAGGAATAGCACTGATACTTAGCTATATAACATCTATATCATATATTATGTACTATATATTGCTACATATAAACATGTATACATACTGTTCCTCATCCTCAGATTGTTCTACGGTGACTACATCTGACTTTCTGATTTACACAAAATGAACTTAAGCAAAGTCTCGACATCATCCTTACCTACATCACAGCTGCAGAATTTTGTGCAGATAGAGTTAGACAATAAATAATTCAGGTTTCATGGTCCCTGCTATGACATCTGTGGCTACTGCTCCTCTTGTTTACTAAAGGGTAAACCAGCCATGGAGTGTTAATCAATGGCTGATAGGTGTGGCTGTAATCCAATAAATCCCATTTGTGAGACAGTCCACGGGCTAGATTAGATAAGCTGTGTTTTGCCAACCTCTGAATTTCTACCCACTGTATCCTTCAGTAGCCCTTAAAACACCATTTTTTAAAAAGTATCCCTAATAAAAACTTATTACTCATTCTCCTCCCACTCATTGGGCTGCTTGCTCTACAATCCTAAGATTATTTCCATATTAGCATTTTTTTTTCTGGCACTTTAAGAGTTATCAAAAATTGTCACTAGTCACTAGTGTTTCATTAATTACTGCAAACATCTTTAGAAAGAATGCCACAGTGGGTTTCTTTCACTGAGTGATTTATTTCAGATACAGTTTCTGTTTAATTAATAGGGGATTTTGATGTGACCCGCAGGGTGTGAGAACCAGCAGAGTCTGCGGTTTGGTTAGAAGCAAGCCCAAAGCTTGCCCACGCCTGTCGAAGAAAACTTTTCCCCCAAAAAAAGTAAGCTGGCATTTTTCAGTTATGAACATCCAGCCGATAGCTCATTAAGGGTACCAGTGGGATATCTTTAAAAGCAAATTAAAAGAGCATGGAGGAGGAGCTAAGATGCACAGAATTGGGAGGTGGGCAGGCAACAGAATTTGGCTTCCTTATGCCATGCTTAAAAATAATGCCTTCTCTCAGCTGCCTGTGTTTTGTATATGTGCCATAAGTCCTGAGAAAATCCTAAGCCAGCAAAAAGCATCAGGATCATCAGGACAGTTTATTAGGCCATGCTGGCACCATACAGCAAAAGTCAGAAGATGTGCTCCTGCACTTGAGGAGCCAAGTCTGCCTTTAAGTGGCTGCATTTGAACTTCTGGCATCCTGAATGCATTTAATCACTTATCTAAGCAATAAAGCTTATTTTCTGAGGGGTGCATTTGGAGGGAAGATGGTTGTTGTTTTCAATTATCAATAAGCAAAATGCCTCCTCCACATTTCCCCAAACACCAGGTTACATTAGTTTCAGTTTTAATATCCTGCCAAAAAGAAAAAAATAATCCTCAAATATGAAGCAAATACATCTGTCTAATATTGCTGTTCAAAATGCCACCACATTAAATAAAATTCCATGCTGTAAAATTTTGCAAGGTGATAAAACAAAAATGATATAATAAATATAAAACATCTGCATTTTCAACAAGACATTTGGAAACCAATTTCATTTATATTTAAACTTGTTTTGAAGTGTTTCTAGTTTTGAAAAACATCCTACTTACAGTATATTGGATCCCCCCACTCACCCTCCCCAGGCCAAAGATTAAAGAGCTGCTGCTCAAGTGGAGAATGACTAGAAAGAAGAGTATGCTGGTGTGAGTTCCAGAAGGGACCATGCATGAACTTTCATCTGACTTCCACCATAAGAGCAGAGGTACATGTCCTCATCCTGAAAAATGGATCATCACATATGCACAAAATTGTGTTTAAAAACATTAAGTTTCTAGCAACATTTACAGAGACCCCCCCCCTAAAAACAGTTTAGCAGTGACTCTGGTTCTGGTTCAGTGTGCCTAGGCAAGCAGTTCCTAACAATGGAAAGGCTGCAAGGACCACCCACTGCCTCCACTGAGGTGGGCAGTCCTGGGGAAGAGCAGAACTCAAGTATGATGAGGCTGCTTCCAGTCTGGCTGGGAAAGCTTGCACTGGAACATCTGGGTGCTGAATCTACAACAGCTCAGAAAGGTCTGGGGTTTCCTTTCAAAAACCAAAGAAACAAAGACAAATGGCGTTTGAGGAGCAGCAAGAATTGAGGAACAAACCATGCATCTGTTCGCTGCAACTAAAAGCATCCTCCATTCTTCCTTGTGAAGGCTAAAAAAAGCTAGAATGCCAGGATTTCCAGATGCATACTCTGTTGTGACCCACCTATCCAAAATACCATTTTACCTATCATTCATCTCATCTGTCTTTCGAGTAAAATTCCAGCTGTCAGGCTGACAGATCAGAAGTGATTTCTTTGCTTGGTTCATCACGCACAGCAAAACAGATACACAGTTTAGAACTGTCAAGAAAAGCTAGATAGGTGGTACAGGCCTGTAATCTTCCTGCCTCACCAGCCCCCCAACCCCCTATTCCCCCACTCCTATCCCCACCCTCCACCCCATTCCCCGCCCTGGGGGGTGTTCAGTGGAGTTGAGTCAGGACAACCAAAAGCCCAAGGTTGCCCTAGCTACAGAGTAAGTTCAAGGCCCACCTGGGGAACTTAATGACACTGTCTCGAGATTAAAAAGTAAAAAGTTAGGAATGTAGTTCAGTGGTGGAGTGTTTGCCTAGTCGTGAGCATAGGTTGTAACACCTACCCCCACCAGCAACCACAGATTGAAAGTAAAAACAGACTTTTAGATAAATCTGGTTAAGCCACTGTGTGTCTGAGCTAGTCTGAGTTATATTACAGATATTCATCACTTAAGTGGTGGCATTTCATACCATCACTAAATGCTAAGATATTATGTTCAAACATTCAGGAAAAGTTTTTGTCTTCTTTTCCACTTTAGATTTTGGTTTTGATTTTCTGAGACAGGGTCTCACTATATAACCCCAGCTGAACCCAAACTTGCAGAGACTCTGGCCTCTGCCTGCCAGGTGCCGGAATTCAGGTATACAGCACTACAAATGACCAGGGAAAGTATTTGGGGGAAAAAGGAAAAAGAAAAAAAAAACCCAACAACAACTATCTGCAGAGAACAGATAGCAGACTTACAAGTGACTAATACATTCCTAGATCCCCAGGGTCTATTACTCAAAACCTATTTGCAGAAACTGCGCCATCAGGGCTCCACACTGCTGCACCACGCTTTGGATTCAGTATGAACGAGCCCGAAATCACAACACGCTAATTCACCTTTTCTTTTTCAAACTATTTCTTCCATACACAGCAGGACTTAAGGGATGTTCTCTGGAGAGGTCATCACAGACATCCCTCTGTCTTGGTGCAGCTCTTCCCTTAAATCACCCCCAAAACACAGCTGCCTAGTGATGTCTTCACAAAGGAGACAGCCTGACCTCCTGAAAGCATTTGAGTGTTCAGATGGTTTTATATCATTTTTTAAGTGCTCAAAGATATTGATGCAACCTTATGAAATATTGAACAGAAAGCCTTGCAGGCAAGTCAGAAAGCAGCCAACATCATTCGATATGGTATCCTATTCTAGCCATAGAGATAACTGGTTGAGAAGTAAGAAACTCGGCCAATGATTATTTATTCTAGTTACTTGTTTGTTTGTTTATTTATTTGCAGCTGCAGGCATTTCCATTGCACCCCTCCCATCCCCCCCCCACTCCCTCCTATACCACGCTGGCTGGACATGGGAATCTTTTCCTCATTTTGCAGTTATTTGCCAGGTGACAGGGGCCTGTTAGCTCTTTTTGCTGAACTCCCTTTCCTTCCCTGAACAAGTCAGGGTTATGAATTGCACACAGTGCCTGTGAGGAGGCAGCGTGGAACTCAGCTTGGAGTATGGAGCATGGTGTCTGAAGGAGAGCATATGTTCTAGACCCAAAGGTTTGCTTCATTCCATTGCATCCGCTGCCTCTCACCAAGGCAGTCAGTTATTTGGGTGGTCCAGTTGGGATGTGTCACCCCTTCTTACCCCAAGTGTCCTCTAGCTGAGTGAGTTTCACCAGAACACTCCTATCTGCTCGGCCTAAAAAGCAGAGCCATACTCTAAGTCCTGTTTCCCCTCACATCCCACATCCAATCTGCCAGCAAGGACTGTCTGTATATTTACTCCAAAAGACACCTTGTGTCTGACTATACCTTCCCTCCTCTTCCTATGTTGCCCATGTCATCATCTTTTTAGTCTCCAGTAAACTCCATGTGGCCACCTGAGGGACATTTCCTGAAGTGCAAAGCAGAGACCATCACCCTTCTAGTTACACTCTATGTACCTGCCAATACTACAATGATTAATCACTAATAATAATTAGCTGAGTGCTAACTGTATGTAGGGTGCAGGTCTTTGCATTATGTATATAGTAAATATTTTAATCAAAACAACTATCCTCATGTTCCCTTGTATCGAGGTCAATGCTACACAGTAGTACAGGAGACAGGATGAAACGCAGAACTTTCCTCCCCTTAGCTCTCCAGACCTCACCCCACTTCTTCACTCCCTAGTGTCATCAGGACACTTTCCTCCGCTGTTCACCACAGAGTGATGGTCTTCCCACGCACTGCTTTCTTGAATACAAATTCATTCAGTCTCTCTTAGAGGCTATCATCTTACAGAAGCCACTGTGCCCACAGCGAAAGTAAATCAGATGTATGTGATCTTCCTTCTATGCCACCATCACTGTCATCTCAGGAGTTATCACCTTTGAAGGTCCCTTAGGCTTAAAAACACAAAGAGGAGGCTGGAGAAGTGGTGTGGCAGCTGAGAGTGCCCACTATTCATCCAGAGGACCCACATTTGGGGTTTAAAACATAGGCTGGAGAGATGGCTCAGCAGCTGAGTACCCACTGTTTGTCCAGAGGACCCATGCTTGGTTCATAGTACCCTCACTATTACAGGCAGTTTCCAACTAGCCTGGTACCAGAACCATGTCAGCCCCACAAAACATGCATAGACAGTGTATTAGTTATGAAACTGTTGTCCTGTTACGAGAATTTCTTATTGACTAGCTCTGTATTAACTATTAACCCATTTCTATCGATCTAAGTATTTCCATGCGGTCTTACCAGAGAGAGTCTGGACCTCTTATCCTCTCACGGCCTACATCTTGACTTCTCTCTACTACCTCTCCCAGAATCCTCCTTGTCTCCTAGTCCCACCTATCTTGCTTTCCTATTGGACAACAGGGCTTTATTCATTAGCCAATAAGAGAGACATATTTACAGAATGACATCTCCAATCACCCTCACCAGGCACCTCATAACCACCTGGAAGTCCAGTTTCAGGGACTCTTCTGGCTTTCAAGGGCATCTGAACACAATCATACACATAAATAAAATATATTTTAAATATAGACAGGACACTGACTCTAAGTGCTATGATTTAATATTTATATCAGATAGTTCATAAATGTCCTTGTTTCTCAGTTTTCTTCCAACCAGAAAAAGATGCCTAGAAAAAGGGTGGGCAGTCTATAGAATATTTGTGGAAATTGTTTCTTAGAACCTTGGACATTTTGGAAACCTTCTCATCCCCTTGGGATGTCACCCCTTGGGGCGAGAAGCTGCTTTCTGAACACCTCTGCAGGCTGACAAAAGGGCTCATCATAACTTTTAAAATTATATCTATGTTTCAAATATTCCTATCATTCTTTATTTAGGTGATTCAATTTTGAAGAAACATAATGAGAATATGCTAGTTCATGCCAAAGAAAGCTTTGAATTGGCGTATCTTGTGTTTCCAGCTTGCTTTCTCCAGCTGGGATATCAGACATAACCATCCACGACTGAGATATAGCATCTCAACCAAACTTGCTTTACAGTTGTCAGTGTTGAGGCTGATGCAAAGACATTCATGACTTAAAACTCAAAGTGGACAATTGCAAAAAGTTAGGGGCAAGATTAACATTTCTCCAAAGGGCCAAATACAAGCAAACCTCAGGAAATGCTAGAATTATCTCAGTTGAGAATGCATTGTGCTGACTATCCTCCAGGAATGCAACAGCATAGAGGACAGAGGCTGCCTCACTGCCACGGTGGCCTGAAGACTGGTCCCTCCGTCAGACATCCAGGCAGTCAGAGTTAATAGATTAAAGAAAGGTTGTCACATCATGTGGCTATGCATCTAAATCCTTCATTACTGATCGAATGTTTATTATACATTAATCTACCTACAATCACAACCTGTGGCAGGTACATACTGACTGATCAAATAACTGCCACTTGCTGGATTATTATCATGCACCATGCAATGTGTGGAACAGTTTGCATGCTTTATTTTATTACATGTTTGTCAAAGAAGTGGGTCTCTTTTATCTTACCTGGAGGATCAGGAATTGGAGGATCTGGAATACAATACATAGCAAAGCCTTGACTCAAAGGGAAAGAAGGAGAAGGGGAGGAAGGGAAGGAGGGTGGGAGGGATAAACTACATTTCTAGAAATAAATAGTAAGAAAAGTATAGGAGCCTCACCTAGGACCAAGGAAATTTAGGGTAAATATGAATCAAAACTGACAAGTCAGACAGTCAAAGAAATAGGAAGTCAGCCCACTTTAAAATACTGCCTAAGGAAGACAAAGCCCTTCAACCAGCTCCACCAAAGTGTCTCCACAGTCATCCCCCTAACCAAGAAACAAAACTAAGGGGAAACACACATACCAGGATTAAGAGACCTCACTTTACCCAAAAGCAAACTGGCTAAACACATTAAAAGGCTTGTCTAGGGCACAATGCATACCCCTACCACAGATTTCAGTCACTACGGCTCAAGGTCAAAGAAGCTAATGGTGGCAGTCTAGATTTGGGTAAGGAATAATTTGTGGCCATCCCTGAACCAGTCTTTCTAGTCTGCACTTTAGGAATTAATAGACATGGAAACATGTCTATTACATAAACAGTTTGCCGGCTGTGAACATGAGTCTGGCTTCTCTACAGACATTAGATGCCCAATTGTCCCAGTCTCTGGAGGGCTTGGGTCAGAAGAAAGAGATAAAGGAGGATAGGGAAGGGAAGAAGACTAGAAGAACTGAATGAAAAACGCAAGGAAGGGAGATAGATCATTCTCTCTCTTCCCACCAGACCTATTATCCTCATGAGTTAACCAATAAAATTGATACATCTCAACCATAGAAGACCTAGTAGGAAGCTGTGATGTTTAGCCCCATGCAGCATGACCAGATGGAATTAGCAGGCAAACCCTTCGAAAGCAGGGTGTTGGCTGAAAGCTGCCTCGGTGGGCTGACCCCAGGGAGGCTCCACCTTGCCACCTATACAAGGTCAGAACAGTGCAGGTCAGAGTATGAATAGCCTCCACCACCTTGCTCAACCAAACTGATGCCATGGAGCAGGAACCAGGCCAGGAAAGGGTGTGACGAGGGCATGGAACACTCTTGTATGTTACAGAAGCTGCCTAGAGGGATATCTTTCACATCTGCCTCTTCGTTGCTTCCAAAATGTCAGCAGCCATGGTCTCCAAACATTCCACCAAGCCTGGTAAAGAAAGAGCTACAAGCAATGTGAGTAAAGCCCCTCTAATCTTGCTTCCTTTTCCCAGATCTGCTTTGCCCTCTACCTAACCCAGCCTACAAATGGATAAGGAATGTGAGCTTAATTTTATTCTTAATTTTGGTGAAACTGCCTGCCTCAAGGTTATCACATGGGCTCCAAAAGTCTGATATCTGGTTTTCAGCACTGGTCAGCTTGAGATTATACAAGCTGAGTGACTTCTCTGTGTCTGGTCCCCTCATAGTAAGAAAGGGAATTTGACTGCTAGGGATATTGGAGAAATCAAATGAGTCCATGTGCTCTAAACAAATGTTAGTGACAGTCATAGCTGGTAGTGATCGTCATAGTTGTCAGTGACAGTCATCATTGTCAGTGACAATCAGAGTCTCTCATTTCCCTTCTTCCTCTCTAAAGATGTGGGAAAACTCTGCTCTTTGACGCCTGTAGTTTCCAGTCTGATGTGAAGATAGACATCAAAACAACAGGAATGATACATTACCCCAAACCCAGGGTGGATTATGAGCAAGAAACCCCATACTGTCTGTGGTGTGGAGGGTTGGGTCCTGAGCCCAGGACAGTGGTGGCATTTGAAAGAGAAAGATGGGAGGGAACCAAGGAGTTACTTTCTTTTACACACTCTTGGGAGGTGGTCCTCCTGCCGTCTGCAGAGAAGTGACTAAAAGCTCCTCTCTGAGATTCCTCACTGGGGGAACAAATGTGGTACAGCCACACTGAGCACAGCCCTGCTGCAAACATGGGAAGTTCCACAGCCACCCCTTCTGCCTCCCCGCTAGTCAAAACTGTGAACAGAACTAGTGTGTTATGATGAGAAGGAGGCAGGTCTATATGCAAGCTATATATGCCATTAGGGTCTGCACCCTTTCCTGAACCATGAATTCGAAATAATTTAGGTGATATATATAAATTTAATTTCTTTGTTCAAAAAAATCCAACATCTGAAATGATCCCCTGCAAATGTAAGGCTCTGGCAGAGATCTACAAAATGAGTCTCCTTCTAACTCGTCCACACTGTGCAGAAATAATCTTCAAGGAAAGGAATAAACCTATTTTAAAAACAGCTGAGTCCTTTAGATCATATACCCTAACCAATTTATAGAGATAAATGGAATTCAGTGTTAAAGAAATATTTTTTCTCTCCTCCAGAAAATGTAAATGCCAGCTACAAAATAAGCAGAGGATAAGAAAGAAAAGAAAAGGACAAAGAAATCAAGAACAGAACAGCATGGAAACCTAGGGTGGAGAAGTAAGACATTATAGCCTTACCCCTCACCCCCAACTTCCCATTGATACAAAGAAATGTATGTGGGAACGTCAGAGAGGTGCCCGGGAGAATGGGATTCATCGCCTTTCCACCATCAGGAACCAGAAAAGAGAAATGCAGTCCTTTTCCCTTATCCCTCCCTCGCTTCCCTCTTCCTTCCCCTCTGGAATTCACGCTGAGTCTGTCCCAAACTATAGTTACTCTTACATTAAACCTTATGCTCATTGCCAGGAGTCATGAGAAAATAACAATGAAGAAAGAACAAGAAAGAAATAACAAAATAATACTGTGAGTGATGGCTTCTGTCCTATTAATATAAATGAATACAAAATACTTTTTAAAAAATGCATTAGGCAGATATTGGCTTATGATGAGGTCAATATCACGATTTATTTAACTCTGGGGACAATAAATCTTGATATTGACTAAAAACATAAGTCAATATGTGTACTGTTGTGTGCATTCTATTACAAAAATGAGGTTTTTAACTTTAATGGCCACTTTCACAAAGAGGAGAAATAAAGGCTCTCAAATTCCACCTACCCAAGAGTGGCTGGGGATGGCCTTAATCTTTGGTTTGTGTTAGTTGGTTACCTGGTCAGTTAATACAATGGATTGACCTTTATTGGTCCTGATGTTTCACCTTCTGCATCCACAACCTTTTGCTGTTCCTCTTGCACAAGGCCACTTCTTAGGGCTTGGCATGGGATCCCTCAGCCAGTGAAATGAGGGCTGAATTTGGCACTTTCCAGGTTGGTCTCAGAGAAGCCTAGCATTCTCTGCTGTTTTCTTGGGTCTCTGCCATCAGGATTTGATGAACTTCCCATCAAGTAAATGCTGAACTTCAAAATGAATTCACTTGGAGCAGACCCAGAGCCCAGTGTAACCCTCAGCTGAATGCACAGCCATATAAATCCAACCTCAGTTAGTTCCTCTAGACAACTTACACACACACACACACACACACACACACACACACACACACACACACACACACTCACACACAGACTCTGCCCATGAAGATGACTACAAGGCAACAGTTGTTATGCAGCAGTAGGTGACAGATACATAGTAAGCATTTACTAGTGATCGTTAACTTCTAGACCACTACAAATCACTCCTCCTTTAAAGAAAGTGGGGGACACACACCCTGACTGCCAGAAAGCCACGACAGAGTGTGTGCTTTTAGCATATGTTCCATATAACCTGGACATCTCCTCCAAGCCCTCAGACTGAGACCCCAACCTTCTCAGCTCTGTACACAACCAGAGGTGGGCTTATTTAAATCTTACCAGTTCCCAGGATATATTAACTCCAAATGTTGATAGACTGTGAAGATCAGGGAGACTTCTCGGGCTGCACACATGTATTAACCTCCATATCAGGCACCTTGCTTTCCTTATGGCTCACCTCAGCTCTACCAAAACAGGGTTCTCTTTCTATCCTTCCAGTCCATCAGCCAAATACCCAGCTACTCCCTCTTCCTCCCACCCTCCTCCCCTTTTCCTCTTCTTAGTCTCAAGATCTTAAATTCCTTCCCATGAACCACACTGGAAAACCTCAATTGTGTTCCATTTAGACTCTCACGCTTGCATTGCCTAACACTAACTTGTCTTGTTATGAGTCAGTATCGAACCTTTCGGCGAACAGATCTGCCCTCATTAGAAGCAGTTGTTTGAGAAGGCTTTTCAGTATTTGGGACCCCATACAGTGACCAAAGTCTTTTTTTCTGCATCACACACATGAGAACCTCCAAAGTGGGTTGCCCTTATCTAAGGCATGTGTGGAAATCTGTCCTCTAGGTATGTCAGGGCCTTTGTCATCTTGAAATCAGAACAACTAGGATTACCCAAACCAGATTATCATAAGACTGGGTGCATTGTCCTGGATAGGTGAGAGCATTTGCAAGGTCCTCCCTAAAGATAGATTCATGGTTAGCAACTGCTGGAGATGGGAATGTAGCAGCTCGTAAGTTGCCTATTCTCCTGTAAGTAGTTTGGAATCATTTCTTTGGTCTGTTCTTACCATCTTTATTTGTGATGAACACAAGTAGACTCCTCACAGCATGGCAACAGCATCCATTTTGCTTTTCAAATAGGTCTTAACTAAGCAGTCACTGTTCTAAAGACTTGGAGGATGGCAGTGCACAAAACAGAGGAACACTTGCACTGTACAAATCAAAGACCAGGAAGGGAGATTTAGAGGTGTGGGAGGTGCTACCTTTTGTCTGAAGAATTAAAGGTAGTTTTATTTTACTTCTCAATTTTTCAGGCATTTACATTATTTATGGTATTACAGGATATTCTATATGCAATAATTTTAAGTCATCCATGTTTTATATTCCAGACATTCTATGTAAAGAAGTAAATTGTTTATCTATTGTATTTTTCTCTTTCTTCACATTTCTGAAGTATGGTGAGAATAGCAGATAATTTAGCTTTGCCTTGTTTCATTTTTAAGGGATTTTTTCTACTTTGTCTTCAACATTATTCTACTGTCACAGTGCTGAGAAAACTGTATGACAGTACATGGTAAAACTGTAACTAGGGAGGTCAGCAGAGGGGAAGAGAGACCCTCTGAGAAGTCAGGGGATGCTCCCAAGGCCCAACAGAAGTATCCCTGCATGACTCATGCCTCTGATTGGTGGGATAACACACAAGGAGGTTCAGAGTCTGCCCACAGCTACAATTGAAGACACCCTTCTATGGGAGCCTGTAGATTTCTATTGAGTAGGCATGTCCTCACTCATGCCCACTCACCTTTAAGGAAGGGCTTACACTTTTTTCTCTGCTGGATAGATTTGGGAGAGGTGGGTTGAGTGTGAAAAAGTACGTTCCAGGAGGATAACAGACACTGCTACTGCACCATGGGTATCCACTTCCTGTCTTTTAGCTAAGAAAAAATAAAGCTCTGTGGTTTTTGTTGGGTGCATGGGTAGCCAGCCAAACTGTATCCTTCCTAGACATTCCTGAAGCTAAAAGTGGCCACATGATTATGTCCTATGGAAAGTCCATAAGCAGGTGTCATACATGTCAGTTCCAGAATGGATAATGGGCACATGTGCTCCTTGACCTTGCTTCATTCTCTCCTCATCTCCTTTTACTAGGTATGGGCCCAGCTGAACATTGATGAATCCAAACATGGAGACCAGATGTAGAGTATGCAGTGGTACCCTGCCAACCCCTACACCTCTGGCAATTGTATTAAAGAGAAACAGATTTCTATTATGGTTAGTCTGCCAGGCTGAGGAATTTCCTGACACAGCAATTTAGTTCAAACCCTAAGCAACATGAGAGAAAGTAGTGTTACCATTTAATCTAAGAGAACTAATTGTCTGCATGAGCATGTGGAAACATCGCCACTGGTGGAAAGATGTTTGACAATATCTGGACTCTTCATTGAGGATCTAGGTTTCTTCTCCCTTGGACACAAACACCTACTCATGGTTTCTACACATGACTTTATGTAGCTCATCTTATGTGGCCACTGGCAACAGTACTTTCCATATCAGTGGGGCAAAGGCACTCAGTGCTAGTAAGGAGAAAGGTTAAGATCCCGGAAGCTTGAGCATAAGTTCCTAGACAGTAATAAGAGCAAGTCTGACTACTGCTTTCAGTCCCAAATTTCTGAAATTTGATGCTTCTTGAGCTGCTTAGCTGTCTTACTGCCCTACCGTGTTTCTTACAGAAAAGAGAAGTTATTTTTCTAGGCTGTAGCTTCTCAAGAACCATTTCCTAAGAGATAAGGAGAGCAGAGAGAGGAACACAGATTCTATCTACTCGAACACAGTACCTCTCTTGTGGGGAACTAGAAAACAGACTTTGTTACTGAGATGGACCAGAAGCTTTAGGTAGATTCCTCCATACATTCGGTGGAAGCAAGATTTAAGTTGGCTCTGTTACATATAAGGTGTAGAAGAAAGGGACAGGTGTTAGAAAGATACTTTCTGAACTCTGGCTATAAGAAATGGAGTGGAATGGAGGGTAGGCCCAGTGGGAGCCAGACCCTATGAGTGGTCCATAAGACCACATCAGCAGGACAACTGACCCCAATTCTGCTCTGCAGCATCCATCTGGTTCAACTGCTCCCACCAGAAAGCCATTGTATTTTATTCCACTATCAGTTGACATTGAAGGTCTCTCAATATGCAAATGCCTAGTTCTTCTCAACAAATACTAGCAGCACAGGCGATTCCTAGGAAGAGGAGACTGTAGAATCTCCAAACAAGATCCATGTCTCTGATCCAGCTATCCCACTCCTGGTATACACCTGAGGAAATTTTAACTCAGCACACCACAAAGACACCTGTGCACACGTCTTTACAGCAATACTATTCACAGTAGATGGGATGCAGAATCAGCCTAGATCCAGTCAACAGATGAATGAAGGAAATGTGCCATACATACACAATGGAATATTATTCAGAAAAAAAAGGAGAAAGCAATTATGTTATTCACAGGAAAATGGATGAAATTGGGGATCAATGTATGGAGTAAAATAAGCTTGACTCTAAAGGACAAATACCACATTTTCTCTGATATGTGAAATCAAAGTTACAAACATGTCATATGGAAGTACAGTGGAAGTATTTGAAAAGAGAAGGGGGTGAGTGGAAGGAGGTGAAGAGCAGGGGGTGCTAGTAGGTTAATAGAGTGGTAGAACTAGCAAAGTACAATGTAGGAAAGTATTCATGTAAAGGTCACAATGGAACCTAGTGTTTGGCACACTGGCTTTAAATAGTTTTGGATGGTTGGGATTCAGCACAGATGTCCAGAGGTTTTCGGGTGGAGGCAAGTGCATCTGTTCTGGTTCTGTAATAAATACCTTTAGCCAAGGTCATTTAAGTAAAGAGATCTTAATTTATCTGTTTAGTTATTCATTCAAACATTCAATAAACATTTATGAGCACTTTGTGCACTGGACTAGGAAAACAAACTTAAAAAAAAAAAGACTCCTTTTTCCCTTCAGAATCAGGCAAACACATTAACAGTTACTTCCCAGAGCTTCAATATTTGAAATAAAATCAGAGGAGGAAGGTCACATACACCTCAAAAGGGGAATTTAAAAATAACTGCTTAAAAATGGTTTTGAACAGTTCTAATACAAGCTGATGTTTAAACTGAACATAAACAATTTATATAAGTAAATATATTTGCACAAAACTATAGAAATCTCTTTAAGAGGTTAACCAACAGCAGGTAAGATCTCACCTTTCAGGCCACTGGCAGTGAGTCCAAGATCTAACACTAATGCACAAACTGACTTAGTGGAGCCCATTCTGTATGGAGAGATACCTTTCTCACCCTAGACACAGAGGTATGGAGGGTGGGGAGGTACCTTGGTCCTGCCTCAACATGATGATGGGACAGACTTGGGAGACTTCCTATGGGAGGTCTTACCCTCTCCATGGAGCAGATGTGAGGAGAGGGCAATAGGGGGGTGGGGGGAGAGGAATGAGGGGAAACTGGGATTGGAATGTAAAAAATTAAATAATTAAAAAAAATTCACCTTTCAGCCAGCTATCCCTTGCTTTAGAGGGATCTGCCATGCCACCTACAATACCACCTTTGCCAAGAACCTCCAAGGCCAGTTATTAACCCCCTTGCCCATTTGATGTTGTTTAATCAACAATATATCAAACATACATGTGTCGAGAAAGCATTTTCCTGGTTCATCACAAAGCAGTCCAGATGTACTCTGCTCGCCAGTTGCCAGTGGAACAAATCCAGCACTGCCTCATCCTGACATTAAAAGGACACTTCTCATGGCTTGCTTTTCTTCTGCTTCCATTCGGCTTCATAGTTCACTAAGGATGCAAAAGAAACTAAGCTTTCTTTTTAGCCCAAAACCACTTCCAGTGCCTTGATATGTATAACTTGTCTGGCCACATACTGTCTTCTAACTTTAATTTTTTATGTATTGGATTTGTTTCTTCATGCCAATGTCTTAGTTGTAGGGTAACCACTATTTCTAAACATTTATCTATATAACTATATCTAAACTGTTGCATTGTGATTTGAGCAAGGAGCGATGTCCCAGTGGTAACTCTATGTAATTGTAGAGCAGGGTGGTATTTCCACATTGCAGTGGACAACTAGTACCTGGGAAATCTCAAGCAAGAGAAACCTACACACTCACAGAAATTTTAATATCCATACATTAAAAACAAACTACAAATTGATTGTTGCAAACCTGCATCATAAAAGACAGAAAACATGTATGTAGATATGTTTATTCCAGAACAGAAGAGAATACAGCCAGGGTCGTGGCAAAGGTGGGATTTATTTAGATACTGTGGATGAGGGCAAGTACAGAGCAGGGCTTCTTAAACTTTTGCTATCAATGACCCCTGTTTTCCCTTGTGGAATTTTTATGCAACCCTAAGCCTATAAGCATATTAGTTAAGTATATAAGTCAAGCATTTATTGATAGTAAGTCATAAAATAATTGACTTTGAAATAATTGTTTGGTGTACATATTTTATCATTTATAGAGTTTAAAGAAAATGAAAATGTTAATGAGAAAGATTACTTATTTTTACATAAAGAATTAAAAATCTCAGCTGGATATTTGATACTGCAGGATACAGAACACATCCTCAACATTTTTCAGAGTTGGTCAATATTTAGCTGTTATAGTCGTCAATACTGAGAATGCCCTTTCAAATAGGCAGTACAAAATAGCAAAAGTATGTCTGAAATTCTGTTCCAATCCCAAGCCAAAATTCACTTGAGTTTTTTTTTTAATGAAACTCAAGTCAGCAAATCAAAATGGCTTATTTAAAAATCAAATATCCTAACCCAGTACAATCCAAAGACATACTAATTTGATACTTACATGCTGAGTAGGAAAATATTAAAAGCTTTGTTTTACATAATTAAACCATTATGTTTCTATAAGAGCATAAAACTTTGAATGGACAATAAAAAACACTGGAATGTGTGTGTAATAGACAATACCCTCAAAGCTGAGCTGTGGTATTCAGGCAACATTCGATGGTATTGTGTAGCATGACACTATGCATAATGCAAAATAGCCATGTTATATGTTCAGAACCAGGACTGTAGTGAAGTCATGTTGCAACATGGATGAGAACTGTCAGAAACACTCTGGATTCATTACACACTTGATTTTGAATTAATGTTTGGTGGCTGAGCATTTAGAAACATCTACTGTTGCCAAATTCTCTGTGATTCTCTCACACACAATACCATATGGAGTCTTGATCCAGATCAGAAACTGTGATATAGAGGGGGGAAAAAATCTTCATAGCAAAAGTAACCCTTAATACAGGATTCTCCACGGAAATGAGAGAAAAATAATGCCTTCTTAAAGCTGAGGCAGGAGGATCTAGGATTACCCAGCTACCCTACAATGAATAAGTCCCTTTGACCAGAGATATTGCTCATGCAGTCAGGCTCACCTGGGCTGTCTCTATATCTACTTCCTGACAAGCACTGGGGTGCTGCCAAGACACTTTTCATAAAATAGCTATTTCCATATACTTCCCTTCTACCTGTTATCTCCTCCAAACACCCAAATGTACTGTAGAACAAGTAGTCGGGAGTGATGGTGCACACCCTTAATTCCAGCAGTTGTTGGGGAGGCAGAGACAGGTGGTTGAGTCTAGCCTGATCAACATAGTAAGTTCCAGGCCAGCCTGGTCTACATAGTGAGCTCCAGTCCAAGCAAGGCTACATGGTGACAACATGCCACCACCCAAAATCCATGCCAAAATCCACAATCCACTTAGCCAGCTTATCACCTTCCAGTACTAGAGGCTAGGGTGTGGCCCCCTTAAAAAGATCACCCATCCATCCCCAGTTCAACTTTAACACATATTGAGGGAAGCTAATAAACCCAAATATTGTTGCTTTTTCTCAAAAAAAAAAAAAAAGTATACAAGTGATAACTCAATTAGGAGGGGCTCCCCCCAGGAACTGATAAAACACAAAACAAACACAATAGCAAGCCCACATTCCTTTCCTGTGCTTCTTTGTCATTTGTAGAGGCCACCAGCACTGACTTTAAATCATGTCTCTAAAACAAAGGTGTCCTTGTGCACCTGTGAAAGATGCAGAGGAGATTGTGGCAGCACAACAGCTCCCTTATCCCTCCCCTTGCCCAAGACAGTGTAGTGACCTGGATGTGAGAGGTGGTGAAGAAAGGCCCCCTTTCAGCCTTTCTTCTTTCTCTCTGTCGTTTCCTCCCTCGTACCTTTAAGGACCTCCCTTAGAACGAATATGGAAGTCATCATTTGATGAGGAATTTGCATGTGGATTGGCAGCCAGTGTAGCAGCTCTCAGATTAGAGCCATTCGGCTGCACACTAAAAGGCACAAAGAACTAGAAGTGCGTTTCCATCTGCCCTTCCTTTCCAGTCAGTGCATTCCCAGCCACGCTATTGATGAGCACTTGGAACAATACCAAAATTCAGTGTAAGATCAATCCTGCTGTTTACTTCGTTGAGCTAAAGGAACAAAGAACAGAAGAAAGGCCTTAAACCCAGCCACGGCAGAGGAGCGGAATGAAGGATGAAAAATGGTCTGATGGGCAGTTGCACAGAGTAAATGTATTTGGAGAAGCTCAGTCCCAGCTGAGATAAAAACCAGTGATGATTTGTATTTTGTACTGTATCTTCAGGGGATAAAAGCACTTCTAGCAGATCGTATTGAGGCTAACTTGAAACATTGTTGCAAAGGGCTGTGCTCCTTGCCAAGGAGAGAATAAAACCTCCTTAATTGCTGAGGAGTGTTAAGTATCTGACTGTGCATGCCTCTCCCCTCCCATGGTGAGGCAAGTCAACCAGCCCCTCCTCTGCCCCTGCTCCCCAACAGTTGGCTGGGGCCTGATGTCAACAAAGTAACAGGATGCTCGGTCTTACTTGGATAAGAACCAGGAACTGTACTTTGTGGGATTGCTTCACTTTAAGCCTTTTTAAAGTTATTTCAAATAGGGAGCCCAGCAACTCCTTTGCTGCCAAAATAAAAGAGTGGTTATGTTGGGATAGAAACAGAGAGAATGAGATGATGGTGGCAGAGATAATGGATAAATGCACATATCTCTGGAAACAGAAGGGAGAAGGATGCAGTCATTACAGCAAGGGAAGAATTGTCTTTCTTCATGAAAAGGAGGCACAACACACTGCTTCCACATTTGGTAATATCATGTGGCACTGGCCATGAGCAATGATGGGGTAATCCAGGTGAAAGAATAAGAAAAGGTAATTTAGGAAACACACCAGTCAGAATGTGCATATCCCTTCAATTCAACCATAGCGAGACAGCTTGCACGATTTAAAGACTAGCTACTTTAGCTGTTAGCAAGGCAGAGCACCAGAAACCCCCCAACCCATACCTATAGCAATAGTTCTCAGGAGGGGACCCGGGGAAACATGTGTGCTTAGTAAGTGGAGAGCCTTTGATTCTCCCATGGGCCCTGACCCCTTCAGCAAACCTTCCCCTCATAAGACATGTAAGCCTCATTGTCATACCCTCTACCAGACCCTAATATGTTCCTTCAGGCACTTCAGTCCTATTAGGCAGGCTAACAAAGATGGCATGCAGTTCCGGCCTTGTTGTTGTTTTCTGTGTATTTGTGAGTTCTGCCTCACCCTTGAATATCCATTTCTTTGGAAACAGGAGCCCCCATTGTCTTTGCAACTGTTCCATGACCTGGCCTATGTCCACTCTCGGTAATTGTTGGAAAGCTGACCTGGATACTGAGCCTCCTTCTCTAGTGAGAGATGTTCAAGTATGGCATAAAGCATTTGCTGTCAAGGAATAGCAACATTTTTTACTCGGTTACTCAGACAAAAGGACAGAACAACCTCAACTAAGCAATCAAGATATCTGTCACAGAGTGACTGGGTTTGCCACATTCGCAGAATTGGTATGAGAAGTTAACTGTACACTCACATAAAATGAAAATCTGATGGGAGATGTCTTTCTGTATATATGTTTCTCTTATTGGTTGATGAATAAAACACTGATTGGCCAGTAGCTAGGCAGGGCTACCAGATGACGAGAATTCTAAGAAGAGGAGGCAGAGAGGGTACTGCTGGAGAGATGTCATGTAGTAGCTGAAGCAATAACAGGTCCAGGCATTCTCCAGTAAGATAAGGCCATGTAGAAATACATAGATTAATAGCTATAGGTTAATATTTAAGAGAGAGCTAGCCAATAAGAAGCCTGAGCCATTGGCCAAACAGTTTCTAATTAATATAAGCCTCAGAGTGTTTATTTGGGGCTAAAGGATGGAGAGATCAGGTAGAAAGAAACTTTGTCTACAAAAATTTATGATACAGTAGGGACAAGAGTTGTACCTACAGGCTACAGATATCCTCCCTGCTGTAACTTGATACTTACATGGACAGCAAAATAATAATAATAATAATAATATTAGCCTGAGACAGTGTCTATATAAAGTCAAATATCTGAAATTTTTAAGTAAATATATGCATTCCACCAATTCTCAAAATATTTTGTAAAGAGTGAATACTTCAGTGACTCTTTTTTCCCCTCCTCAGATGTTTGGGAAACATGTGGACACACAAGCCCCAAACTTTTGAAGGTTTTCTTCCAAAGAACAGCTTTTAATATTAACAACAAAACAAAAGACATTTTTTGTTGTTCATATTGTCTGACCGTAGAAGACACACTAGACATCACAGAGAACACTAAAGGAGACTCAAATTCACCGAAAGGGCTCATGATATAAATTATAAAGACACGTGCTAAATGAAATAGATGCAATTTAAATTAGATAGACAACATCATCAGATTTCTTGGGTTCCTTCCCAGCAGGGGCTAGAGGAGAAAGCTGTTCAGAGATCCCAATACACAAAAGGGTCTGGAGCTCCTGGGTCAATAGGTCACATATCAGATTCACTTCATACACTCTATGTATAAATACTGACCCTGAAATTCCCCTGGGTGACTAGGATTAAAGTGGCATGCTCTTCATAAGGAGGACATAAGCACTCAGGGGGCAGGGGGACCTGTTTCATAAAAATGACAACTCTATGGCATCTCAGTTGGATTAGAAATCCGTAGTTATTGCCCCAGATAGCCCCTTGCTTGTTAAGCTCTGTGTACACACACACACACACACACACACACACACACACACACACACACACACACACACACACGGGCTTGATATTTCCCCCCATGCCAGAAGGGTGCTGCTGCCCAAACTCTAGACAACCTCTGACACTCATTCAGGATGCAATGGAGGCACTCGGCTCCCCAAAGTGGCAGAGTGCTCTAATAGTCACAGTTCTTCCTGAGAGGAAAGCCTCCCAACAGCCTTTTCCTCAATGATCAAGGCAAATGGGTGGATGATGTTTTCAAGGTTGTATTGAGTTAGGGCCTAAGCAAAGCCAAGCCCAGCTCCAGACCCACAGCTCTTCCCACTGCCTCACCCTTGGGTTTATCACCTTCTGACATGAGCCAAGACGAAATATAATGTGGACACAATGTGAACACAAACACAACCCACATATGTTGTTTTAAATTTTTCTAGTAATCACATTTTAAGGAGAATATGTAAAATTATTTATGATAGCTATTGCTTAACCCAGTGTGTCCAAGACACCAATCAACATGTAATCAGTGTTTAAATTATCAATAAAATATTTTACCATAATCTTCAAATTCCCTTATATATCTCACATTCTTTGCCTATCACTGTTTGCAATAGTCCCATTTCAAGTGCATACTAGCAAAAGTGGCAACATTATTGACTATAAGAACTAGCAGACATACTTTGCCAATGAAGCCTTGCAAAGCCCAACCAGGAGTCAGGAAGCTCTTCTGAAGTTAGGGTTACTAAAGTGAGACACATCTTCAGCCCTACTGGAAAATAAGAGAAATATTTACAGCCTTATTGTCACACCCCAATGTGAGTTTCCTGGAGCCTTTGAACATCTTCCTTCCTAGAGCATTTCAGCCAATCTCCAGACAAGCCCATGAGGGCACTGTGTGGAGGGAGTGTCTCTAGGACCCTTGCAGATTATCATTTACCAGGAAAACGAGAAAAGCATATTTAGTGTCTCAGGCAAGATCTACTGAGTGAGGACTATGTGTCAAGCACTGAAATATGTCTAGGGGACAGAGCAGAAGCTGTAGGCCCCTCCTGGGGTGTGCCTTCTACTGAGGCTGACTAGAAAAATGATCACCTGTTATGAGTGTTTAAAATATATCAAGAAAGGTGTGAGGTTCTGTGTGTGTTCACATGATGCAGGTACACATGTGTTATTGGCATGGCTGCCTGTGTGAAGAAGGCCAGAGGTCAAAATCCAATGCCTTCCTCAGCCACTCTCCACTTTCTCTCACTCACCAACATGGGTAGTCTAGCCAGTCAGTTTGCCCTGGGGACCCATGTCTGCCTCTTAAGCACTGGGATTACAGTCAACCACCATGCCTGCCTGGAGTTTCTGTGGGGGCGGGGTTCTAAAGTCCAGGCCTCAAGCTTATATGCTGGTACTTGACCCAGCGAGTCACCCACTCAGCCCCAGTGCCAGCTTCTTTATGTCACCTTTTATTCTTGTGATAATTTTGCAAGTTAATCACATAAAAGTCCAATACTCAAAAAGGATAACCGTGAAAGGTTACACCTCTCAGCCTGACTCTTAAGGCTGCCTCCCAATGGTGAAGTTACAACTGGGTCCAAGGCTGAGTGCTCCATAATCAATTAGCTATGGCGGTTATGGATGGGGGCACATAGAAAGGACATGTTTTTTATGTATGTGCCATCCCTGAGTCTGACTCAAACCCTTGTTTACTCAGGTGTAAGCCCTGGATCTTGGACAAAAATGGATCCATTCTGAGACCACAGTTGGTTAAATGTGTTTGAAATCAATGGGATCTACATGCCTGGCTGAGTATATACAAAGCATGCATGGCCCTGATGATGGGTCTTGTGAGGGTCTTAGGGCTAAGTAATAAGCTAAAATGTCTTTGAGTCTGGATTTGCCCCAAACCAAACCTTGGCTAACACATTATTGAAACTCTAGTAAGGTAGGTTTTATCAGTTACTGTAGTAATTTGACAGAGGTTTACATCTTACTAAATTATTGGTATGCAAACTATATTAAAATTACAACTCGATGTTACTCATTCTCTCCTCATAATTTTTACATATTTCAAAGTTTTAACTTAAAAATAGTTTCTTCTGTAAGAACAGAACCTAGGCAAGGAGACTCAGTAGGCGTCTTCCATCCTAATTCTGATGACTATGGGAAGGCTTGAAAGATACCCCTTTATACCAGTACACTGTTCAGGGAGGACCATAAACACAAACAAGCCAGGTGACCAGGGCTACTTCTGCCCCTTGCTGAGCCCTCACGAGCTAAGCCAGTGGACAGTGGAGACTAGAGGCCACATCTAAGGAAACAGCAGCCATGGTTAGCATGCCCTCCCCCCTACCCATCATCTCTAATCCCGGAAATCTGTTGGATTACTTGCAGGGCAGAGACCACCTCACAATCTTCTTAAACTCCTACCTCACCCACCTAAACCCTGATATTAGTGTTTTCCACAACAATAAGTACAAGCGTCAGGAAAACATAGCTGTCTTCAGACTGTGGTACAGCCACGGAGAGACCTAATCTTCAAATGGGAGAACTTCCTCCTCAGACAAAGAACTATTTCTCCCTGTGCAGCGGGAGACATTAGCCCTTGTAATATCCTCTGTTGTGGAAGGTGAGCTCCCCAGGCTTTGGAGACAGGGATAATTACATGGGGATTTGCAGGTAGAAGGGAGTGGGGGAGGGAGGTGATAAAGCAGGAAACCTAGTCTCTTGATCTAGTCACTGGAGCATCCTCTTGCTCAAGCTAAGCATGGTTTCATCCCTGACCTCCCCATCCCTGACCTCCCCTCTCTCCAAAGGCGAGTCTTAGTTGTGAGAGGAGGCCTGCAAAAATGATTCCCATAGCCTGAAATGCTAAAATCTCCAAGAGCTTTTAGCACTTCTTGGCCTGGCACACAAGTACAATTGCTGGGCAGATGCTCTCAACAGCCTCTGCCATCTTCATGTCACATTGTGACTCAGACAGAGAGGGAGCAAGAGGACAGTCATTTCACAGCTAAAGCTGGTTGCAAAAAAAAAAAAAAAAAAAAATTAAAAAATAAAAAATGAAATAAAATAAAGAGCAGAAGGCCCACTGTTTGGAGAATCCAGGCAACCAGCAGTCCATCTGCTGCAACAACCAGGCCGCTCAGAAACCTTGTTTCAAGGGCAGAATGTCGGGAAGGGGAAAGGTGTAAAAGGCGCAAAGAACAGACGCTACCATCCAAGGTGGGGTGTCTCTGTGGGCAGGCATGCTTCCAGCTCAATGATCAGAGCTGAAACCAGGGCACCGGCATCCTAAAGAGCGTGTACAAAGCCATCTGCTCCAGTGAGCAAAGGGACACCCTGCCCTTGTCTAAGTGCATGGGGAAAGCTTGTCAACCTCCTCACCACCTGGAACTTCTGCAGTGTCTGGTGGACGGGAGTGAGTGATGGGGGTGGGGACCACTGCACAATTCACAGAACACCAGATGCATTTCAGAGTGCATCTCCTTGCCTGGTTATTTGGGGTTGGTCAGTCAGTTGGTGGTCAGTTAGTTTGTTAGCTTGTAACCAGATGTAAAGACCAAGAAAAGGCCAGGGTACAAGACTCCTTAACAAATGACACACTGGAATTCATTATTTAAAAGTAGAGAATGTGTGTGTTTATGGTTATGTTACTCAAAATAAAAACAGACAAAAGCCACTGCCTCCCCTGTGCTCCGCAGTTTGACAGAAGGGCCTAGGCCTACATCCTGTGTGCACACTACTCTAAGAACCTAGTTAATGATGCTCACAAATTGACCCCAGAAGGATATCTTGAATGTCTGTTCCTCCGATGCACATTTTTAATGTATATTTATTCTTATCTTTGCTTTTACAATCACTTCTGTGAAAACACGCCTTTTAACAATGTAAGCTGCTCAGAACATCAGTGTACCAATGGCCACATCACTGGGGTGCATATTCTGAAGGAGGGTCAGCTCCACTCATGGCTACTTTCCAATATACAGGTGGAAAATATCTCTACCAAAGTGCTAGAACACAGGCAGCTCCAACAGTCAGGCTACACTTCAGCTAAATGGGGACTGTGAGACAGATAGCTTCAGAGATAGGAACACTTTTAACAAAAGCTTGAGGTTGGGAGTTCAATCCAAGGAACTCAAAGAAAAGGCGAGAATCAGCCAAAAATTGTTCTCTGACCTTTATACATACAATGCGGCGTGCACCTGCACTCACATCCAACACACACACACACACACACACACACACACACACACACACACACAAGTTGGGTCCCACCATCAGTCAGCATGTATGCTTCCCCCCACCCAGGTAATCCAGTTTGACAAGTGTAAGCTGGAATGAGGTTTGTCATTAATAATAATTCCATTAGCCAGCCCCTGACAGGCTGGGATTGAGCTGGAAACACACATGACCATCACATAGGAAGCTCATGATACATAAGAGTAAGAAGGCCCTTAACTGATCAACTCACTGGGCATCATTTCTATCCCCAAACCTCCACACCCCCTCCCCATGATAATCTATCACCTCAGGGTTTTCCCTTCACTTTGACACAACCAGAAAGATGTACTTAGCTCCCATGACTGACATCAAGGCTCTTTCCTTTGACCGCTATACCAGGAATCTGTAGCTTTATGGCTTTGTCGCTGTGACTATTTGTGCAGTCCTAGTAGCATGGTGATGGTGGCCTGTAGAATTCTACCAGATGCACACTGGTACAGTCTTGAAAGGCCAGTAGCATGGTGATGGTGGCCTGTAGAATTCTACCAGATGCACACTGGTACAGTCTTGAAAGGTTTACTGGAGCCAAGGGATATCAGTTCCCTCTGGTGTGTACTAAAACTATCTGGCAGCCCTGAAAGGAGTCAGATCTGTCACCTCTGGTTGGGCTTTAGTAAACTAGAGACAATGCCCAGAACCTCACTCAGCTTTCCTCCACCCAAGAGAAGGAGGTCTGTGTGTGATGTCAGTTTAAGCCAACCAGGCATGGTAGAGCCAAGGACACCAAGACTCCAGCCCACCACCATACCCAAGTCCTCCTCCAACACTGCTCCCTGGATCTTCCTGACTCAGGCAGGAAGGCCTGTGTGTTTCCTCAGAAAAGCCATTGCCTGTGACAAATCTCTATGTAATGTCCCTACACAAGCCACACAGCTCTTGTTTTGTAAAGCTACAAGTAGCTTCCCTTATCTCCATGCATGTGGAAAAGCCCCCAGATACAACACCCAAAGCAAAAGTCACCCCACTCCCTTCCAGTTTTGAAACTATCTGACATCACGTTCAGGAGGAAATGTGGGATAAATTATGTTCTAATTAAGCAGAGGACTAATAGCATCCATCTGTTACGAGTAGGTTCTTTCCCACCGCTGGTCTCGTCCCTCCACCATGCCAGTCCCCAGTAACACTCAGGGACTCTGTATTTGATACAATCCTGTTGGCCAGTTACTATCATTTCTTATTGGCTAGCTCTGTCTTAATTATTAACCCATTTCTACTATTCTAAGTATTTCCACGTGGCTCATCTTACCGGCCAGAGCGGCACTGGCATTCTACCTCTCCGGGCTCTCTATGTTGACTCCTCCTTACTACCTCCTTTTTCCTCCTAGTCTCCTAGCCCCACCTATCTTGCTTTCCCATTGGCCAACAGGGCTTTATTTATTAACCAGTAAGAGAAACATATTTACAGAATAACATCTCCCATCATCTCCTCTTTTCTGTCTAAAATAAAAAGAAGGGTTTTAACCTTAACATAGCAAAATATATAACACAACAGTTATCAAATAAGAATCACACTTAACAATATTTAGTCCATTAACATTCTGTAAGACTTAAAGAAAATATCATCTATCCTATCTGTGTGAGTTTAAAGTCCTATATGTAACTTATCTTTAATCCTAAGAAAAACTATAACCATAACTATCTGTCTTCAACTCATTCAAAGACCACAGAAGGATAATATATAAACTCTAGAATGACAGAGACAACTCACTGCCTGGTCAGTCACCAGAAGTTCTTCTGTATGTTCCATCTTCAGCCCATAGGCCATAGTGTGTCTGGCAGACTCTTTCATGAAGCAGGAACCCTGTAGCACTGTCCATCTTGTTTCATCAGTCACTTTTCTGTGGGTCCTGCATCTCCAGTTTATACAACACAAAGTCAAACAGTCTAGACAAGAGCAGTATCTTGCCCATATGGCTAGTCTTGCCATATTGAAAGCAAACTTCATCACATGCTTCTTCTATGTCCATATTTCTTTCTGATGTAGGTGGTATTGCCAGGAGCAGTTATGTCTCACTGTCAAGAAAAACCCTAAACCATTTTAAATGCCATATTCTTTAGGTCTTTGAAAGGTTTGAAGAATGCCTATTCATCTCAAATACATCTCTGCAATCTAGAAATCCTAACTAACTTAACTCCAAGTTTTGACTATCATAGGTAACTCTCAATAATCTGTACTAAATTATACATTACATTTTTCAATGAGCTATATAAACACAACACCTAAACAAGAGGAGAAATATACTTAATCACAAAATTGACCTTAAATTGCATCAATAAATGAAAATCCATTCCAAAACAAAGCATTTATATCTATACCATAATCCCTTTTTACCTTTAAAAAGATTGCTTGTGGTCATTAACCATTTATAACCAAGCCCACTTAAATGAAAACAAACATTTATAAACAATATTTGGGAATTTGGGCATTGTTCTTTCCAAACTACTTCCTGCTGGTAGGGGGCGCTGTCATAGGGAATCCTAAGAAGACACAGAAATTCTGGCTGTAGTCTGCAAGGCTGCTTTGTCCCAACTGCATTGAATGTTGGATCACCTGGGGCTGTTTCGGGGTGTCTGGCTTGATCAAACCATGTTAGTCTGGAAGGAATCCACAGCTTTTCATTTTCTGTGGAAACAAAATTAGAAATCCTTTTCCCCAGTAACTTGTCCTTGAACTTAAATTTTGGAGTCAAAGCATTTTTAAAATATATAAATTGAATTAATTTAGCAGTATTTCTTTTAACAGTTGTTATTTCCTCAGCAGTCAAACAATTTAAAGATAACAGAACAGCGTACAATATCCAAAGTTTCTCTGTGCTTTCCATCTTTACGTGGCTTTTTTAATACTCTATTTCTTCTACTTCTGTTTTTACATATTTTGAGACAGGTTTTCTCTGGGTAACTTTTATCTGTCCTGGAATTTACTCTGTATACCAGGTTTCCTTTGAAATCACAGAGATCTGTTTGTCTCTGCCTCCCGAGTGCTGGGATTAAAGGCGTGTGCCACCATACCAAGCCACACTCTGTCTTTTTAAAACCATTTTATTCTTTGCCTTTTGTTTCCCCAAGCCAACGTATATTTTAAAACACACTGTAAACCTTTATTGGCAGTGCTCATACACACCAATGAATTGTTAGCAGAGCTCTTTAAAAGCAAAGTGGTTTTTTGCGCTTATGCTAATTTTGGAAACCTCCATTAAAGGAGCTGTGTAAATCTCTGTCTACAGCAAACAAAGTCTAACCAAGAAAAATGCTGCTACCAAGAAGTCTTGCTAGTCTCTGTTCTTTTGTTTCTAAAAACTATTTTTTAAGCTTTTCTGAAGTTTTAAGTGAAAGTTCTCAGTTCCACTTCTGACACCATTATGTTAAGAGTAGCAGCCCCCCCCCCCCCCGCCACCAGTCTGGTCACGACGCCACACCAGCCCCCAATAACATGCAGGGACACAATCCTGTTGGCCAGTTACTATCATTTCTTATCAGCTAGTTCTGTCTTAATTATTAACCCATTTCTACTATTCTTGTATTTCCATGTGGCTCATCATTACCTGCCAGAGTGGCACTGATGA